>JAOANR010000011.1:34503200-35103200 GCA_030278955.1 Hygrophila difformis
CAGAATGTTGATGATGTTATTGGGCAACCTATTCCCTGTGATGACAAAATTGGTGGCACAGGGAAAGAAATCATTTCCAGGGAGGATTCTGAAGCTTTTGAAGTGCTCAATGGTCAAAACCCTGCATCGGAGATGCATGGGGAAGAAAATATCACCCATACAGAAGAAAAGAAGTTAACGGAAGAGGGGTTTGAAACTTATTCTGCAGCTGAAGCTCATGACCTTTCACTCAAGGTGCACAGTGAAAAAAAGATTGCCCATACTGAAGAGATGATTCAAGAAAAGAAACACGAAACTGATGCAGCTTCTGCTGATCGCGATTCTTCAGTTATGGTGCAAGAAGAAGACGGCTTGCAAGAGGTGCATGAAAAGTTGTATGCTTCTGCTGGTGAAGAGCCCGCACAGGATGTTCCTGCCAGAAGTAAGAGGGGATTGAGGAGTGGTTCGGTAGGCAAGCCTTCAAAGACTAGTAAACCGAAAGTTAAGCATTCAGCTGTGGCTCCTGTGAGGCGGTCTTCTAGAAGGATATCTTCATCCCAGTAGAAATGACAATGTCAAATTAAGAGTCAAATTTCATCCAAGATTCAAATGGTCTCCTAAGTAGTCAAACTTTGTACTCTGTATATTTGGATAAAGTAACTTTTGGAATTTCCTACTTTGTTTTGGTGTTTTGGATATTTGGCACATAGAGCTACTAGAGCTTCATTTCATTTCATTTCATGGGTGTGGGCGAGATATGATAAGATAACTCGAGCCCGAGGTAAAAAGTTCATGACTTTCATGGCATAACATTCTATGAAAACAGGAGTATTTGATTAAAAACTTGATTTAACAGAGTTTTGGAACTATTAGAACAAATTAAACTGGGAAATGTTATGCCATGAACTTGATTTATAATTTTTTGGTGACATAACTTGATTTATAGAGTAATTAATAGTATATCATAAAATATACTTTTCGTGTAGCAAAAGAATAAAATATACTTTTCATTTTGGTAAATATAAAAAAAACAATAGTAAAACATTTCTATAATTTAAATTAAAAAATGGGCTTTTACACGGAAAAAACCCCTTCACAAAGCATGAGGGCTTGGACAGTACACGGAGGAATTGGATGCCAACTGAAACCCCATGTATGTTTGATGAAGTTAGGATTCAGTACCCAATGCTTTGGAAATAAAAAAAATGAGAAACGATAATAGTAAAATACCACTTTACCCCTCTAAAGTGTTTTCCAATAAGGGTGTATTGGGTTTTTTGAGATGGGGTTGTCTTGCTTTGGAAGGAAAGCGTACGAAAGCAAGAACCAAGAAGCAGTTCAATTCGCGCGTATTTGCAAAGAGAAGAAGGGGCTGTGATAAGAGTTTTGGGAAGGGGATTCTGGGGCGATCGAAGCAGGGGAAATGGTGGAAATTGTGGAGGAAGATGGCAGTGGTGAGCAGCCCCTTCTTGCATTTTGTAAGTTGGAAGGGGTGATGGAGTCTTTGATTGTGGGGAATGGGACACAGCTTACGGAAATTGCGGGCAGCGTAGCATCGAAGAGAGGGGTAGATGTCTCTCGTTTGGTATTGCACTACGAGCACCCCGTGGAGAGGTTTCCCGTGGGGCTACGGTCGGACGATGACGTTGCTCACATGGTAGAGGTGCATCGGCTCGTGAGAAAAGGGTTGTGCAAAATATCTGCTAAAAGGGCTGAACATGTTAACAAGAGAATGAGGTAATGACATATGTTAAAATGGTGATTTGATTGGAGTAATGTGTTGGTCTACATGCTTGTATTGGTTATGGGTTAGGGTTTTATTTGTATGTCGAGATGGGGATGTCCAAATGCTTGAGTTTGTTGAAGATATTGGTTATGAATGTATTGTGGTTTTCATTGGAAATAGGTTTAATGTGTGGTAAATTGTTGGGGAAATGCATTAGGTATACTGTATGGGGCTGTCATGGTTGGTTTGTTTTGTACAAGTTCTGTGTAGGTATGTTGGGTTGATATATATGGTGGGAATATTGTATCGATAAGTGTTATGGTGAAGTTTATGTATGTAGGTCTTAGTTTGTTGTGATTAAATGGTTGTCCATATCTGTTAATGAGTTTGGAAGTTGTTGATTTTTCATTTGAAGCAAATAAATGTATGTTTTTTGCACCTGTACTTATGTGAATCGGTTAATGGAAATTGGTTTACAGGGTAGCAATTGGAGAAAGGAACGGGGAGGAAGTGACACTGAACAGAAATACACCCGTTGGAGTGGTAATTTGGGGTCGTGCGATTCGGGGGGAAGGACAAACATTTGATGATGCAAACCATTTCAGAATGGTGTTAAAGAACTATTGTATAGCGCACAAACGTGCATTTAAGTATGAGAGAAACGACGGGGACAAAATAACAGCGGTGTGCGTCGTTGTTGGATGTGGGTGGCGGGTGTACGCATCCTTTCATAAGGTTGATAGGTCTTTTGGGATTAGAAGATGTGTGTTGAAGCATTCATGTGGGTTGGATAGTTTAAAGGATCGTGACAATCCGAAGGCGAATGCAACTTGGATAGCAGGTTACATAAAGGAGAAAGTACGTCGTGATCCAAAGTACGGGCCGATTAATGCAATGAAGGACGTAGAGAGGGAGTTTGGGATCAAGATTAAGTATCGAAAGGCATTGAATGGGAGAGAGATAGCCCTACGAGAAATACACGGAGGTGACATAGACTCATTTGACAAGTTAAGAAGGTTTTGTGCGGCATTGAAAGATTCGAACCCAGGTTGGTAACATGTACGTATGATTAGGCTTGTGTAATGTTTTTTTTTTTTTAAATTGGAACATGAGGCATTTACTTAAATTCAGGTAGCAAGGCGGAGCTGGAGACGTTTGAAGGATCGGGGAAGTTTCGAAGACTCTACATTGCATTCGCAGCATGTGTTGTTGGGTTTGTGAGTGGCTGCAGACCATTGCTATTCTTGGATGGCACTCACATAAAGAATAAATGGAAGGGTCATGTACTTAGTGCAACGACGACAGATGGCAATAGTGGACTGTTGTGCGTTGCTTTTGCGAGTAAGTTTGATTAATATTTTTTATTTTCTGTAAATACTTGATTGATTTAATGTGGAGCAATTAAAATGATGGTTTGGGAATTGACAGTGGTTGATGCCGAAAATGACGAGAATTGGGATTGGTTTTGCAATAAGTTGAAGAATACCATTGGCAAAAAAACTTGGGAGGAGTCGTGGCACAGGTATACAATTTTCAGTGATCGACATTCGGGGCTGATGAAGGGCATACCCAATGTGTTTGTGGGCAGTAAACATGCAATATGTTTGCGTCATCTAGTGGATAACTTCAGAAGCAAGGTGATATAAGCTGAAATGGTCAGCTGGCTAAATATTGTTGGTATTAGTGTATTTATATACATTGTTTTCATTGTAGACCCCTATTTGTAATCCACTCAAATTTTTTTTTATGCCTCAGGTAGTGAATAAGTACCATTATAGCTATAGTAGGTATTGGACTGGGAAGTTGAATATGGCGGCGTACGCAGCGACATATGTTGAGTTCGAAGGGCACATGAATGACATTATTAAAGCACTGCCAGCTGCGGGGCCGTACCTCATGGCATCAGAGCCAACGAAATGGGCGAATGCGTTGTTTGTGGGTAACCGTTGGGGTATTATTAATAATAACCTTGCAGAGTCGTGGAACTCGTGGGTGAAAGAGGCGAGGACGCTGCCCCCACTGGGTATGGTGGACTTAATACGGAAGAAAACTATGGAATTCTTAAATGAGAAGAGGGAGGCGGGTGGGAAGATGGAAAAGGAGTTGTGCCCTGTGTTTGAGCAGAAGTTGAAAGAGAATTATTTAGCTGCAAGAGAAGTGCGGTTGTTTAGTGCATCTGGTGCTGTGTTCGAGATAGCGGATGATGAGAAGACGATGGTAGTGGATGTGGAGCAAAGGACATGCAGTTGTGGATATTTTCAACTATATCGGTATCCTTGTAAGCACGCGTGTGCTGCCCTAGATCACCTACACCGCAGTGTATATGACTTCTGCGATCCATTGTATCGTGTGCAGGTACTCTTACATCTTTATGGAGCTTCTAAAATCTGTATTAGTGTTCCCTTACATCTTTAAGGAGCTTCTAAAATTTGTATTGGGTACTCTTACATCTTTTAGGAGCTTCTAAAATCTGTATTGGGTACTCTTAAATCTTTATGGAGCTTCTAAAATCTGTATGGGGGTACTCTTGCTAGTACGGGTGGTGTGGAACAATGATTACATGTGTGGAAAAAAATTACTGAATATGACTGAAAATTGGCGAGTGAGGGTGCAAGAACTCCAGCGATTTGACCACTCCAACAGCTATGTAGCTTCACCTTTCTGCAGAATCTCCTATCTACACTGTGTGAAAGATTATGTGTCATTTTCCCCACGAAACCCTAATCTCCCTCTATAATATCTCCTCCAAGCCACATTATGTCTTCTCATTCACGCCTCACTTCTCAAATTTCTCCCAAATTCGGTCTCCTCTTATCTTCACCAAAATCTCCAAATTTCAGGCTCCATTCCATGGCTACCGCTCCACGACCCGTTCCGCATCCCAACCCGCAGCGCCTGGAGGACTTCGACAACACCATCCGCCTGCTCACCGGCTCCGTCGCCGATCTAATCCGTTCCGACGCCCACAAAACTCGCGAGCTGGAGCTTCTGAGGGAGGAGGTGCGCGAGTTGAGGAACGCCCTAGCCCAAGCCCAAGCTCGCCAGCCCTTCCGCGCCCTCGTCGGACTTCTCATTCCGGCCGCTGTCCTCAGGATTTATGCGTGGTTTGGGGGAAATGACGACAACGCCGCCGGAAGAGTGTTCGAGTTTGCGATTTCATGGGTGAATGCAAGGATCCGTTATCGTTTTTAAAGGGCCACGGGTTCTCAATCGTTCGCTGTCATCCATGGATTGTTGGTATTAGTTATTATACAACACCCATTTTGAACTAACTCATTATTCTGAACATTACTAAGCTTGTTGGGTAATATCGCCATATGATCGGTTTCTTTAAGTCTCCACTGATATTTGTGCTAAATCTGTGTTTTCTATGTTTTCATGTTGTAAGTATGTCTGAATGGTGCATCTGGAAGTAGTTATGTTGGTGCATGTGGTGTTTGGCTGCATTCTGTTTTGCCTCCTGTTGGTACTAGCAGATCTGGTCTAAAATCTGTATTGGGTGTAAATGCCCCTTATGTACTTATTATGGTGGTGTTGTTGTGCTACTTGATGATCTACACTTTGAATCTGTATTGGGTTTATAATGCCCCTTTTGTACTTATTATGGTTGTTTAATGGATGACAGTGTTTGCTATTTTTGTTTCTTGTGCTTACTATGTTGTTTACTACTCGAAAGTACCAAAAGTGCCCTGACCTTGTGGTCCTACAAGGGGAGAAATGGATTTCAGGTGTTGGGATCTGTGGGGACTAACATTTTAAAGTTCTTCAAATGGCACATGTCTTGTGTTGACATAATTCTAGTAGGTCTCTTTTTTGCCAACATATATGGGTAACATGTGATGCTAAATTTGGCGTATCACTGGAAGAACATTTATTATCAATATTGGGAACATTATTGAAAGAGACGGTTCAACATTAAAAAAAGAAGGTGCTTCGGGTAACAATAACCAACCATGAAATTTTACAAGAAAAATGGGTAGTCCAACAATAATTCCACTAATCACTCCGTGTTCATTAGTGGTTAGGATAACATAATTAATAAACAAGATTTCAAATAGTGGTCCAAACAAGCCTCCTACTAGCTCACCGATATAAAATTGAGAACAATCATCCACCCGATAGCTCTAAACCGCATAATAATTAAATTAATACAGCACAAACCCACATCTATTAATGCTTAATTAAGCTGTGGTTATCTGCCAGTATTGTCCAAGCAATACGTGCTCGATAGTAGCTTATGTCCACAGCGCGTTCTGTTGCCCAAAACTCCTGGCTTGCACGTAAATAGGCCTCACACCATAGGCATACAAACGCACCACAATCAGAAGAAGTCTCTACCTGCTGTCTACAATCTGCTACTGCTATCAAACGACCATCAACCTCGATATTATTGCGCTTAAGCCACCCGGCGAGGAAAGTTGCCTGAAATGCCAGATTGTAGGAATTCAAGGTATGAAAACATTCTAAATAATTATCGGTAATGGACTGTCGAAATACATACGATGAAGCACTATGTATTCTATTAAATTATAACTTACTATTCGGGTTAAGCACTGCTTGGGTCGTCGTCCCACCATGGAATCACGTGAAAAAATCTTCCTCTCATGCAGGTCGATAATTAATAGACTCCAGTGGAAACGCCTTTCATCTACAATGGGCACCATGTAGTATCGCGGTCCTTCCCGTGCTACCTGTATCATCCTGTTTAGCTCATTTCTGGTACCCAAGTTCACTTTCTGCAACAAGTCCTCGTACTCCTCGATTTGGAATTGGAGCCGATTGTTGGTAGTGACCAATTTCAGTAAGGCCTCCTACAACACATTCAAAACATTACAACATTCTTTCAAGCGATAACAAATAGGTAAATATAATTATTAAAGCAGCTTCAAAATTGTGCTTTACCGAGCTCCAAGCACTTAAAAACCCCATCCGATGACGAATGTTATGGGTTTTCATGTACTCATCGGATGTAATAATTATCAAAAAACGCATTGACAACCTCCGAGCTAAACGGTTCACCGAACAAGCAGCCCATAAACGTGAAAACCCTAACACGATGTGGATCACTTGCCCATATTGTCGCCCTATGGCACACAGTTTAATACGAACAAGGGTAAAATTAATTAATAAGTGCAATGGGCTAGAAACAAAATAATGAATTTAGCAACCAAGTCTTCTTAATTTTTTTTTTACCCCTGATAGCCTGTGTCCCGCAAACTGTCGAATACGGCCCGTGTTTCCTCCTCTAACAGATCCCTTCCACTATAGTTTCGCTTCCCCCAGTATTTCTCAACAAGTCTAGCCTCAACCTGCTCGTCATCTTCGTCCTCTGCGACATCTTCCTCCCCACTCAAATCAATCTACAAATATAAAATACATAATGATGAACACACGAGCACCGTTGCAGAATGCATACACAACCACTCGAATGCATGTAAAATATCAAATGACTAACAATAACAAAGACAATTAACATGATGACATTTGTAACAATTTAAGTTGTAACCCAAATTACTCACCGGCTCCTTCACCACTTCAACCTTCTTCAGCAGGTCCCTCGGTGGCCGTGGGGTTGTTGAGGGGGGGTCAATGAATCCCTTGTCCATTTCTTTCTTCCTCCTATCCTTTCGGTCCTTCACGGCCTCCACTATTGAAGATAGTGTATTCAACAAATCTTCCCCCTGTCC
Organism: Hygrophila difformis; assembly: GCA_030278955.1. NCBI lineage: Eukaryota > Viridiplantae > Streptophyta > Magnoliopsida > Lamiales > Acanthaceae > Hygrophila > Hygrophila difformis. The sequence continues at coordinate 34,510,593 of JAOANR010000011.1, forward strand.
TGCTTGCAATTCACCCCCATTTTCCACCGACTTCATATTTTCATCCCCTACATTTTGCGTTTCTCCATCACATGGTTCAGTCGTCGTACCATCATCTACCGGGTCGCACATCTCTTCAGCACAATTTATAGATGCCCCGTCTCCCGGTTCAGTCACTGCATCATTTGAACGCCCTTCACCACTTTCTTCGCACTCCGTCGTGTTCTCCTCCTCTATGCCACCTTCACTGGTTGTTGGACCCTCCACGTAGCTGCTATTCTCTACAACAGTCACCCCCCTCACATTTTTCTCTCTCCCCACGTCTTCCCTCCGCTGTATCCTCCGCTCCTCGTCCACTTTCATAACAAAATACACAACATTATCAAGATAAATTCTAACATCTACAAACAATCTTAATGCAATTCAAGTCTTTCAAGATAACTTCTTTGCCCATTCTAAATATGTACCATAAAGAAAACTCATTATATTATACTCCCTCCGTCCCACTTAACTTGTCTTGTTTCACTTTTACACACAATCCAAGACACTTTTTCAACCGTTAATATCTCAAAATGTATATAACAAAAAATTATGTAAAATATATATTCTAAAACTACATGATAATACGATTCTAACAAGATCCAACTCGACTATTTTTTCCAAATATATACATGCAATAAAATCGAGTCAAAGTAGAACAATGAACAGTGTCAAAAAGTCAAACATGACACGTTAGCTGGGACGGAGGGAGTATATCTTACCGTCATCTGCTCCATCATAAGACATTTCTAATTCCTCGCTAAACTTTGCCCCCAGCGCCTCCTCCCTCATGTCCACACCTATGTCATCAACGTAATTTTCTCCCGGCTGTTGTACTCTATCCTCCAATTGCTGCTCACGAGGCTCATCCGCCGTCTGACCAATCTGCTCCACTGTATTATCTCTATGTTGCTTGCCAATCTCCTCTAAAACTTGCTCACCATGCACATCATCCTGCTCATCAATTACGGGAACGAGTGGTTCATTAGGATGCTCCGCAAGCTGCTCCCCACTATCATGGCCTCTCTCGCTCTCACCTTGCTCACTTATATGCTCCCCCCGCTGCTCACCACTGTCTGCACCCGTCCTATCAAACTGTTGCTCATCACGCTGGTCACCCCCAGTAGCATCCTGTCTCGCCTTCGGATTCTTATTAACATCACCCTTCTGCTTCTTCGTTGCCCTCTTATCCCTACCACCTACATAGCCTCTCTTCCGAACTAATCTGTCCTCCACATCCATCACAGGCCGTCTATCCAATAATATCTCCTCCACATCCACCACAGGCCGTCTATCCAACGCACCACTGTCTACAATCAAATCCTACACAAAACATGAATTAATTATGCCATCGTACTTCAATACGTTTCAGTCACCAAAAAAACATCATTTTGTTACTAATCAGGCGGCGTATCTGAGCCGCCCTTTCACAGCAATTTAGTACATTATACAACACAATTATCTATCACTAGGCCACGGGTTCATACAAAGTTACCGGCATTTACCTCAAACTCATTTGTCACTGGTCGAAGATATTTATGCTCCTCTGCCATTGGGAAGAACTTCTTCACATGCTCCGGTCTGAGCTTCTTCAATGCCTCCACACATTCTTCGACCCCAGGGTGGCTTGTTCGCCACCTCGAGAATCGAGGAACGCATTCCCTCCCAATTGGCTTTGCGAGAAGAGGTATACGCTCAAAAAACCAACTCTGCAAGAACAATATCATTTGACATTTTGACATACACAACAAACATCAATGTCTGAATCTAACTATTACACACAACCAAATGTTTCCAGTCTTACCATTAGCCCGAACATGCATCCGTCTGCATAACGCTTCCCTTTAGTACATTTCTTCAGCGACTCTAACAGGAAATCGTGCACCGCCGCTCCCCATGCATACTGGCCTATCCTATCCAGATCATCAACATAGTGAACAACATATGCTGGAACATATTGGTGGGCAGTTGGGAACAAGATACAATTGAACACAAATAGGATATACATCCTCGCAATATCATCCAGATCATCTCTTCCCAACTCGGCACCATCTCCCCCGCACATTCTATTCATTATGGCAATTATTTTCTTCCGCCGGACATTTACAGCGCTGCCCCCAAAATATTTATCAAGTGTCCTGCTGCTCCCCTCCAATTTCGGATGGACATAAGGCCCCTCGAACTGAAGTGCCATGACACACGAGAATTCCGCAGCAGAAAACTTTAGCTCAATCCCATTCCCTATTATGAAACTTCTACCCTACACATTGTAACACCCTATTATTGCTTCTAGCCACGCTAGACTGCTGTAGCCATTTGGACATTTCATGAAATGCCAAAATGGAGTCCTCTTCAGTGCTCCGATATGTGCATCCATTAGTTTTTCGACTATTCCATCCATTGCCGCCCTAAAATATTGTGGTGAGCACCTTGTAATCAGCCCCGCATCGCCTCCTTCTTTATTCTTCCTACCATCCCTATCCTTGTCCTTCTTATTCGCTAAATTTCCAATTCCCCCAACTTTCTGCCGCCCTTTGCTACTTTCCCCTTTCTCCTCCATACTTCCCTTCACACTCTTTCCACCATTCTTTCCACCTGCCTTCGGTGCCATTTCAATTTCCCCTTCCTTTTTCAACCCCTAAAACTCTCCTCCGCTTATTTCTACCTGAAACAATTATGAAGTTACTTATAAACACCACCTACAAACACACATAATGGCTCTAACTAAGGTGTATCAGTAAAATTAACATAAGTTCAAATGCCTATCACAGATTACAAACAAATTAACATCCAACAACAATTACCACAAATTCTGCCATACAAAATGCACAACAACATTTAAGACTTCATTTACCGGGAGTGACAACCTTCAACATTCAATCGAATGAATAATAACATTAAACACAGCAATACTATGTAGATTTCCAACTAAAGAACAAACACAATTACTGTTAGGGTTCCGGCGCTTACCCGTTTTCCCCCAAACCAAAAACAACCAAATTCAACACAAATTACTTACCACTAAGAGTATTACACCGTTGATTTCCCCCTCGCCACCCTCCACCTCCGGCTACGCCCTCCGCCAACCCCTTTTCACCGCTTCTACGCCGCCCTCTTCCTTCCCGGAACCGTCCACCACTCCTTTCGTTTACCAGTTCCCTAGCCACCGTCTCCGCTGCACACCCGCCACCAAAAGCCCCTTATACACTCCGCTCGCGGCCTCAACGTTGCCCTAACCACCGGCCCCTTCTCTGTTCAATCGTTAAAAGCTCCGACAATGTACGAAAATTATGTGAGAGAAGGGAATGTCGTGTACGGTTACCATTAAAAAATTGAACCCGTACCCCCTTCGATTAAAAAATTGACTTCGTTCCCCCCCCCCCCCCCCTTTCTTTTTTTAAATTATACTTTCAATTGGTGGGGTTTTTTTACATTTTGAAACGTGGGGGGGAATGGAGGGGGTAAGGGTATTAACGGGGATTTCTTTTGGTGTTATATTGTTATGCTTTATTACATATCTATTGAAAAAAAAAAAAAAAAGTCTCCCTATTTCTTGCAAGTCCAAAAACCTTTAATTTTCTCATCGTTGCAGCAACAAATTACATAGACATTTACAGAGAGCAAACTAAGAACAGAATAAAAATAACAAAAGAATTCCATAAAACAAAAATAACCAGCCAAACAGGAAGATAGAAGAAGGCCTTATTATTAATCTAGCTAGAATCACAAAGGTTTGTTGTTGTAACAGAGCTCATAAGAAGGAACCATGGATTTATATATCTCAAAAACCAGCCTGTTCTCGAATTCGCTCCTCGAATACGCCATCGGAGCTTCTCGTGCTTTCGGGATCCTCTTCGCTCCCAAGGCATTCACACTTGTGCCCGAATTGTCCGCCACACGAAGCATCATGCTCATGTATGCGTTCTTGAGCTTGTACCACAATTTCAAGGGAGAAGCCGCCAGCCTCATGAGCCGCAGCTTCGAGCCTAGCTTGAGCCGCCAGGATGAGCGCTTGGCGCCACCAAACCTGGCTACTTTTAGGGTCCTTTTGTGTGGTGGGGAAACCCTGCTGTTGAAGCCGCCGCTGCTGCTGCCCCTTCTTGATCTCCACTGATGCCTTCTGAAACTACCTGCAAATGGGATTGTTTCCATTATGTTGTTCCTTCAATATAATGAATGAATGAATGAATATGAGGGATTGAGGATAGGGTTTCTCTTTTAGGGGGGAAGAATTAAATTAAGGGGAGATGTGAATTATGGAATTTGTTGAATGGTTTTATAATGGAGGGAAAAATTTCAAGTCAAGAAAGCCTGTGATAGAATTTGATGACTGCAGAATATTAGCTAGGAGTATTAGTATATATTATATTATATACTCCCTCCGTCCCACTCCAAATGTCTTACTTACTATTTTTGGATGTCCCATTACAAATGTCTTCTTTCTATAAATAGAAATAATTTTCCCATCCAACAACTATGTGGACCCCACCACATACTCACAAACCAACTCTACCTTAATTCTCGTGCCCAACAGTAACAGGACACTTGGGGTGGGACGGAGGGAGTAATATAATTAGGGATGACTGTATTATGGTGTTTATTTAAGGGTAATTGTACAATTTCTAAAAAATAGAAAAAAGAATAACTTTTAGTATATAAATTATGATAACTTTGTTAGAGTTAATTAAACTGTTCAGTGGCGGATCCAGAAAATTTTTTAAGTGGTATTCCAAAAAATAGTGGAAGCTATATCTAAATTAGGGATGAGAATTACAACACAAAACTATAGAGGAAAACTTGGTTGAAATGAAATATTGTGGTGTCACAATCAAAATTAAGTGGTGTCACCAAATCTAATCTAGCTAAATGTAAAAAAAATTCTACCTTAAAATAGTAATTTCATTCATTTAAGAAATGAACAGTTCATATTTCTTGCAAGTCTCCCTATTAAGTGGTGTCATGTGCCATCCCTAAACTACGTATAGATCCGCCCCTGAAACTGTTCATATACGACAATACGGGTATGGCTCGAGTGCAAATTTTGCATATGCAGCCATGATGTGTGAGGTCTAAGAAATGATGTCTTTCACCAAGTGATGTTTATAATTTTATAAATTATGTGTCATGATGTGTTATACATCTCCACTGAGTAATGTTTACTACATTATAAGTGATGTCTGCAATATTATAAGTGATGTCTCACCACCAAATGATTCAAACCCGATTAATGCCACCACTTTTAACTATGCGGGCCTCATTCAGCAGGTGCAGTTGTGTTAGGTATATGCACCGATTACATACTATTATAGTTTTGGGTCAAATAAATATGTCATCGTTCACATGAAATTTTTTTGTTTGAATTACTTATCATTGTTAGATGTGGTAGTATTTAATAAAGAATACTAGTCAAACAATGACCCAAATTTGCTGCATAATCACAAAAGCCCTTTTAATTATTTGTCCTCCAAATTTGCTGACACGTTGTTGCTTGGAAGAGCAAATATCAGTGTGTATTTTCTAGAAGGGAAAAGACTGTGTGATTTCTTTGACTGTTGAAAAAAAATCAATAAAATAAATAAATGTAGCCTCCTTGAAACTACCAACTAATTATGAGATTAAGAATGTCAATATTCGTTGAAGAAAATAAGCATCAATGTTTATTAACTAATGTGTTCATTGTATTCTATATTGGAATATGGAACAAGTTCCGGTCCTGATTCAGAAGCTTCTGAATATATGAATTTTTGGAATTTTATGCTGTGTTGGTGTAACACCTATCATTTTTATTATACTCTATCAATTATTATTATTTTTGGGGAAAATATTTTATTTTGGTGTGTTTTAAATTACTATAATTTTTTTAAAAAAAGTTTATTATTATTATGTAGATGTTTTGATAAAAAAAAGGGTAGTAGCAATAATTATTACGTGCCCTTGTTTTCATTTAAAGAAGAAAAGACAAAAAATATATATATATATATCTCATATATATAAATGCCAAATGGAATATTGCTACAGTTGTTTCCTTATCTACAGTAATTTCAAAACGACGACGTTTGGTTCCCTTTTTTTTTTTTTCTTTCGTCACATTCTCCTCATTTTATTTTGTTCTGTTCCGTTGTCTGCCTTCTCCAACCCTAGCCGCAATTGTGCGGAGTCAAGCTCTCCGGCCATTACTCGTTGCTCCTACCTCCGTCGCACCTCACTGTAGTACAGTAACCGGAGCATCTGACCCGTTTTGTTGGCGCACCAAGCGATAATTCAGAGTTGGAGATGCAAGGTCCAGTGCTTGCGAGGGTTTGCATTTCAGCACCGAAGACGGCGACTCGGCACATAGGCTGCGTGCGTAGTGCTTTCTTGTTCGTTGTAGCATCTCCCAGCGCCGCCGCCGCTGCTGTCCGAGGCGCCGTTCTCCCGTCACAGAATCGCCGCCCGGTGACGCGGGCCGCAGACGAAGAGACAGACGGAGGCACGCTGGTGGAGGATTGCCCTGGTCCATGTCGTAGCCGCCTGGCATCTCCTGCTGCTGCAAACGTCGCTAATTGTCTTTGCCACTCTGCCACCACCGCAACCATTTCTCTGTCTTGCTATACCCCTGCCTCACTCAGTCCAGGGCGTTATTGCCCCCTCCAGTAAGGCCCCTCTTGATTCTCCCTTTGGCTTACCTCTTTAATCGCACATTACCTCTTTACAGTATTTAATTGAACCCTAATTTTTTTGGGGGGAGGGTTTTTTTATATGCATTTTTTCTTAAAAATCCAACTCCGCATTGCTTGTTCTTCATAATCATGACTTTGTTCCCTGCGGTTTTTCAATTTGATTGTGAACTCTTTTTTTGTGCTTTGAATTTTCTGGGTTTCGTAGCTTCAAGGGTTTTGCGATATTGTAGAATATTATTATCCCAATATTGTGAAGAACCTTTGTGATAAAGTGATGGTACATTGTAGGAACTATTTTTGGCTTCGGCTTGTTTTTCTTTAGTTAGAACTAAAATCTTGCTCCATATTAATGCATTCTTGTTGACAAGCATATCTGTCAATGCATTAATTTTGAGAGGCATATGTTTGTCGCTTCTCATGTTTCATTATTTTTTGTATTGATTTTGCAAAGCATACGCCTGTCACTTTTCATGTTGGACTATTTTTTGAATTAAAAAGCATTCTCAACTTCTATTTTGAGTCATTTTTTTCCTCTAACCAAATAGTTTCTTCTAAATTTATCTCCCATATCCAATTAAGCTCTACAAGGTATGTTTATTCAAGTCTAAGCTATACTTCTTATGTGACAGAAACACTGGAGCCCTTAAAGACGTAGCTTCAATCAAGACAAATGGAATTGAAGATTATGGATAAGTGTTGGCAAGTTCAGAAATAAAGTACATTGAATCAGGGGATTTAAAGGATGTGGAAGATGTGGAAAAATGCCTGAAGGTAAAAATGCTTGCTACTAATATTCTATATGTAGTTCTATAACAATCAATTCCCCATTGGATATGCAGTTTCAGTTGTTTTAAATAACTCTATATGATGATCACATCTTAAAAACTATGGGTGAATTTAAATGTACTATTGCGGTAATGCATTTCTTGTTCTTTGATTCCAGACTCTATTGTCAGAGCTAAACTCCAAAGACTGGGTTTCAATGTGTAATGCACTAAACAATTTACGTGGATTCTGTTTATTCCACAAAGAAGATATTGCAAGCATTTTGTAGGCATTCTGTGTGTTATAATTTTCCTCTCTTGGGTCCGCTGGAAAAATGTAAGCCACTTTCTTTTGGTGCATTTAATGAGTTTCTTATAACATCTATATTTGAATGATCAGGAACGATGTGATTTCCTTGGTTGTAAAATCTCTCAAAAATCCAAGAAGTGTTGTTTGCAAATCTGCAATATTGACTTCCAAGGATATTTTCAAAGTATATAAAGATGGTGTCATCGATTCACTGGATCCGCTGGTAATCAGTTTCACTTAGAGCTCTGCAATGTTTTTGTTCTCCACTTGACAAACTGTGATATCCCTCTTTCAGAGAGAATTTCAACCCTGTTTGGTCAAGTGCTGAGGCGTTTATCAATTCCATTATCTCTGAAAAATTTCCCGATTCTGGCAGGGGAAAGGCGTATTCTTGTTGTTGGTAGTAATCCTTGAAGGCACTGCAGCTTGTCCCCTCCGCGGCTCAGCCTCACCTGGTAACTGAGCTCTGCCTCTTGTATTTCGGTTGTCACCTACTTATCTTCACTAAAATTTTGCTTCGAATGTGCAATGTGTGGTTCACTGGTTTTTCGTGATTTTGTGCTTTTTATCTGTTGCTTCGCTGTTGGGTAGTTTCATGATAATGGCCAAAATTGACCATTATTTTCAATCTATTTCCGTGTCTAATACGGACATTTGATCGCATTCCGGTCTTATTTAAATAAAAAAGCAGTTGAATTTAACAGATTTATGTAAGTTTGTATAAATAATAAGCTGTTATTGAAAAATACAAAAATATTGTTATTTTTATTAAATTAATGTTAAAAAATCCAAAAACATGATAAAAATATTAAAAAATCCTCCACTTGATTAATTTTGGTTCGGTGTTGTCTATTCGGTAGAACATGGGTGTCTATTAGATGGAACACATACCAAATAGTCAAGTGGAATAAATATATCTGTTTATATTATTTTTGTATTGTGATGTATATATTTTTAATTTTTATGTTTATTTATTTTATTTCTGATTTTCTGCTATAATTAAATTAATGGGTTCACTAATCCAGTTTAATTAATTGCAGGTTTTAATTTAATTTGGTTTGGTCCAGTTCAATTAAATCAAGCCCAACAACAAATTCAGTCCAAACCCACTCCAATCTCCAATTCAATTTATTTGAATCCAGCCCAATCACCCATTGGCCCAATCAACACTCCAAAGCCCAACCCTAAAAACAACCATCCCAACCCTAACCCTAACCCTCTGCCGCCGCCTCCGGCGCCGCCACCGCCGCTCCGGCGAGATTCCGGCAAAGTCGCCTCCACCTACTCCGATTCCAATCACCGCCGTCCGTTCCGACCACCGCTTCCACCGCCGGCCACCTCCTCCAAAACCACCACTACCGCCGCTCGCCTCCATGGCAGCCACCACCCACAACCACCATCACCCTCCATCCATCCAACAACAAATCCACCACCACCACACCATCCCTCCGGCGAACCAACACTCCTCAGATTCCCGTCGCCAGTCGCCGCCCCTCTCTTCCTCCGGCCTTCGCCGCCTCAGCCACCACCACAGCATCTTCTCCGGCCAAAATACCTCATCTCCATCACCAACTTCAGAAACCTCAACAGTAAAACAAGACAAAAAAAGAAGAAAAAGAGAAGCAAGGAAGAGATGTGAGAGAGAGAGGAGAACGGCTCCGCTGCCGCCCCTTCACGCCACCAGTCCGCCGAGCGCCGCCGCCGCAGTCGCCACCACCTTCGTCCGCCTCAGCCACCGACAGCCACCACCACCCATCCAAATCTTCAGAGAAATCGAAAACCGAAACTGAGAAGGGAAAACAGAAAATGGTGAGAGAAGGAAACAAGAAGAAGAAAGAATGAGAAACGAAATCTGTGAATGAGGAAGAAGAAGAATGAACGAACTGGAAGAAGATGGAGGAAGAAAGAAAAATGGAGGAGAAAGAAGAAAGAAGAAGATGAAAGAGAGGAAGAAATCTGTCGAAGAAGAAGAGAGAGGAAAATAAAATTGGAGGAAAGAGAAAAAGAAGCAGATTGGAGAAAAGAAGACACTACGGCGCTAAACAAATGAGATATACGGCGCTACACCAGTGAGAAAAAAGAGCTACGACGCTATACAAAAGAGCTAAAATGCTAAAATCAAGCACTACGACGCTATACAAAAGAGTTACGACGCTAGTATAGCGCCGTAAAAGAGGATAGCGTCGTAATAGCAGTATAGCGCCGTAAGCCTCAGATTTAAATTTCCCCATGTGCCAAATTCAATTGGAAGACCCGGGACCTCAGCTCCCGCAGCACATTAAAGCTTTGTCTTTTCTCTCGGGACTCCAGCTCCTGCCCCCTCCCACTCTGTTAACAGGCCTATTTGGGCCTAGGGTTTTCTACATCCCCTATAAATAACTGCTATTCTCTCATTGAACAGTAGCTCCCAATTTTTGAACAGTGCAGCCATGCTGCTGGGATGCTCCAAAAAAATCAAAAATCAAGTTTAGTTTAGTTTAATTTTTGCCTTGTAATTTTATTTTTGTTAATTGTAATTGTAGATTGCTTAGTAAATAGTGGTTTTGAACCATTTTAGAGTAGCCACTTTTTTTTATTATTTATTGCTTTGTAATGTAGAGAAATTTGAGAATACCCTAGTAATGGGTCATCCTTGAATATTTATTGCTTTATGTTGGTGAAAAATACAAGATAATGGTTCCAAAAAATCTGTATGGATTTTAAATCCATGGTTTCTTCACTGTTTGGGTTTGTGTTGTGGGTCACTTGACCAATTTTTTTTATTATTTCAGTTTCTTTTTACCTGTGTTTGTGTAGTGAGGCTTTATTGCTTTCTTAGTTTTAATAATTGCACAAATATATAGTGTTCATCCCTTTTTAGATTTATTAGGGTAGCTTAAAATTTTATTTTTTCTTAGTGTTGGTTTTTATTACTTTTTATTTTTATTTTTATTTTATTTTATTTTTAGTTTAGTTTAATAGATCTAAAGTGTGGATGATACTCATGTGTTTGTGCATACTAAAAAAACTTGAAAATAGGGTTTTGCAATCGCATAGATTGCATTACCCGACCAACAATTTTAGGGTTTGCAATCGCAGAGATTGCATCACCCGAACAACAACATTCTGGGCTAGCTACGACGCTAACCGCCCTACGGCGCTATCCTTGGATAGCGTCGTAGGTGGGGTTTAGCGCCGTAGTTATCCAGACTTAAACAAAAATTGCCTTACGGCGCTAGACCAACGACGCTATCCTTGGATAGCGTCGTAATTTTTGTTTAGCGTCGTAGGACCCCAAAATACTTCATTTCTCATAAAAACCCACCTACGGCGATATCCTCACGATGCTATCCTAGGATAGCGTCGTCATTTAATGTCTAGCGCCGTAGCATTTCCCCCTTTTTCAAAAACTTCTTTCTTCCCCAATTTCTCAAACCACCTACGACGCTACACTTACGGCGCTATCCTAGTATAGCGCCGTACTTGATGTATAGCGTCGTACACATCCTTTAACCTCCAAAATTTCACATCTCTTTCACCAATCCACTAAGGCGCTATACCTACGACGCTATCCTAGGATAGCGTCGTAAAATCCGCCTAGCGCCGTAATTGGCTTTTTTGCCAAATTTTCCATTTCTCCATTTTCCTCATTTAATTAATTGAACCTTTATATTAATATTTTGAGGTTGAAATCCAATGATCTCAACCCATGATTAATTTGATATAAAGAACTTTGTTCAATTTTCCATTAAAAGACTTTTCTACAAAATAAAATAAAAATTAAACTCTAATAATCTAAGTATATAATCCGGACTGTAATTAATTAATTAATTATGGACTGAGTGATTATTTAGACATAAAGAGTAATCATGGATTTAATTCCATACCCTTGCATGAGAAACCAATGTCTCTCATACAAGATGACCCAAAAATATTTTCTTTTATTTATTTTGTCTTTACCTGTGTTGTGTGAAACAGCTAGTAAGGAATATATCAGACTAATGTTGGCGGGTATTCCCACACAGATAAACTAGCTCGTAGTCTGAATATTAATTATTAGCTGTTATTTTGCATGGTCCGGATAGTGGTCGGTGGAAGCCTTGGCGGTTCTTCCATCCGGGATTATAATAGCTGCTCAGCTGACTCCTATCCGGATACAGTTTTCTCTTCTTTATCTTAATTTCAAACCCGAATCTAGAGTTGTAGTAATGTTCGATGACATATGCCAATGTTGTCTAATAATTATTGCAGTAATAGAACATGTGGGTTTTCATCCAGTTCACAGATAGTGGAGTCTAAGATGACGGCGGCAACTGTCATTTAAGGCATTCCACTGTCTAAAGATCATTCCATCCAAATGAGAGGGAAATTGGACAGCAGATGTTTGCAGTTCACCCAATCGTTTTGCCATCTTTTTAGCCAAAATAAATTCTTCTCATCCCCGGCTATTTCATCTTTGTGTTCCAACTTCTGTCTAAACCCACCTTGTATTTTGGGTTAATTTAATTTTACACTTCCTTATAAAATTATGCATGATATTATTATGTAAATATTGTGGTCAATATTATTTTGGGATCCTTCCCTTGGACATAGAAGTCTTAATTTAAATCAGATGTCTCATGATAAATTTCCAACAAAAATTCATTTATAAAATCCGGATCTAAGTAAGGGATAAATTCCTCAGTTACGACTAATTCACATCCAACTGGGGATTGATTTTGGGAAATTAGAAGCAGAGTCAGCGAGTAGGTCTCACCTAGACTGAAAGGGTCTGTGTTCTTATTGAGAGTCTAGTACCTGTTTAGGGAATGATTTTCACATCGATTATTTTCCGAAATTGCTGTATATTGGGAATTTAGTCTTAATTAACACACCGAGATGGGATCCACTTGGATTCAAATACAGTGTGTTAGATAATTCTAGAGGAACAATACATAGGCCTTGGTTATTTTCTAAGGTAGGGTTGAGTATTCTTTCAACTGCTATCCTCTTCTGCCAGAGCCTATTTTTGAGTCCTGAGTGAGTGCATCCGGAACGAACTAATTTATTAGTTCGTTTCATTAGTTTGTATCTCATAACCACCCGACGGGAAGTGAACACTGCGAGCGGTTCACTGAGAATAGGGAATTCTTGATCCACACCCGGTTATTCTGACTGGGGGCTTTCTTTTACTACCAGGGTCAGACTTTCAAAAACCTCCGAGTGATAGGATTTTAATGCTTTCTTTACCGATTTCTTTTACCGCTTTCTTTTAACTGCTTTCTCTAGAGGTCACTCGGTTGTATTGAGAGTTGCGTAACTGCTACTAGGACTGATAGTTAAGGGATAGTTCAGGGCTTAATTAGAATCTTTGGGCGTGATATGGGGGAATGATTGCGGTACTTGACACTTCAACTAATGATTTGTCAGGTGTTGCTTATCCACCACAGATAAATAACGTACCATTGCAAGGGTAGTTATGTATCTGTGGTATCTTAGAATTTATTTTCTTAAGAGCATGTAAACTCTTGCTGTAAGTACCTATCTGTTAAAGGGAACATGGTATAGAGAACATGAGAATTAGCTAACTGACGAATTATCCCGAACAAAGATCTGTGTATTAAAATGGAAGTTTAACTGTGTTTCATCTGAATCTTGTCCAATTTTTATTCTTTTCTTCCTGTCCCTTCTGTCATATTTTAATATGCTTTCGTAGAATAAATTTAACCGCTTTCGTAGAATAATTTTATGGCTTTCTTAGATTAAATTTAATTCGTTCTCTAGAATAATTTTATCTGCTTTATTTTAAATTGCTTTCATAGCTTAGTTTAAATTTTGTCAAGTAGTTGATAAACCAAACACAAACTTGAATCGAGTAACCGAGTGGAAAATCTTAGTAAATGACGTGGGCCCTGCTTCCATCGCACATCCTCCAGTGAACGATCCGGTACTCACTATAAATACTGCAATTTTTGACTCCGTGCGCTTTCGGGGGCACAGTTTCTTAACACGAGTAAATAAAAACGTGACAACTTATAAATATATCCCTAATCCCAACTCCGCCTTCATAAATTGGTTTCATTAAATAAAATTGAACATCAGGATTATGATTTTTCAGAAAATACTCATGTAGTGGGAACTTGTCAAAAATTTCATGGCAAGGATCTTCAAGGCACGAAATGTCAAAGATTTCATGCCGGGGAGGTCCATAACGCCGTTTGAACTCAAAGTTTCCCCTCAGGAGTAGTAAAAAGTGAAATATATCCTTAAACCCCTTCCCATGAATCATAACTCTTTTCCTTTAATAAATTCAATCCTGATATATTTTATAAAAAATACTCGTGTTGATGAAATTTGTCAAAAGTTTCATGGCGCCGTTGCCGGGGAGGATGCAGCGTCGTCTATTAAGAGAATTACACTCCTGATTACTCATAGTTAGTTTAGTGTTAGTTTAGTGTATTTGTTTCAGAACGGAGAAGTACCCTCAAATCAATTAAACATTTAGAGTACTATGACTCTAAATGTGAGGATGTTGATTTGAGGGGAAAACCTAACCAATTGGGTATTTTTGCTTGCAGGAACCATGGAGCCACCAAAATTGGTGTAAGGAGTTAAATGGAGAAGTGTAGCATTGAGGGCTACACTAATTTGCAATTGTGAATTGCAAAACACGTGAGACTCACGTGTTTATCATCTCCATCACCTCCGGACTACGAAGCTCCACCGCTGCCCCATCGCCCATCCACCTCATTACCATCACTGCTCTGAGGAAGCCCTCATCACTGGTGAAACAACAAATGGAGCAGCAGACCTTCGGACTATAGGTTCCCGGTTGGATTAGTTCTGTAATTGACCGAAGATTATATCCGGAATTCAAAGAAATTTAAAATCCGGAATAATTTTCACAAGCACAGAATTAATCCAACCTAAATTTCTGCAAGTCAAAATTATATATATATATATATATATATATATATAAAAACCTCTTGTGCTTATTAAATTAAATAATTCGGGTATTAATCAATTAAATCACATTTAGAGTACTAAGACTCTAAATGTGAGGATGTTGATATTTTTAATAATATCTGATAACTTATTATGTGTTTGCTTTGCAGGAATTTGTGGAACTACCAAAAAAAAATTATTAAAGCTTCAAAACAGGTTCCCGGTTGGATGAGTTCTGTAAATAATAGAAAATATTCCTGGAATTTAAAGCAATTTAAGATCCGGAATAATTTTTATGAGAACAGAATTAATCCAACCTAATTTATGCAAGTAGATTAAATTTTATATATGTTTAGAAAATCCAAAAAAAATGTGTGATTGAACAATTTTGATGAAAATCAGAATTTTTCTAAGTGTCGGGCATCGAACAATTGCCTTGCTCGATGGACCAACCGATCACACTTAGCCAAAATCGTCGAACACTTAGTTGGTTTGACGAAAAAGGCTATCGGAACTATTTTTCTATCTTTTATATTAATATTTTCTCCCTCCCTCCCTCCTCTCTTATTTTATTTTGATTTTGATAATTTGTTTAAGTAGGAATTGATTTACTCACATTTCGAGCAAGGCTCAAAATGTGAGGATGTTGATTCTTCACTTAAAAAAAAAAAGGGAGGAGTGTTATTTTTCTCTTTGTTTATTTTTATTATTTTATATATTTATACCCAGTGCAAAGCATGCATAAAACTGTCAAGAAATTCGCATATTTTATTTTTGGTCCATGATTAAATCTTCAAACTTTTAAATTGGGATAACATAATTGAAGACATGCATGATATGAATTTTTGAGGTTTTGAGCTATAAAAATTTAATGATACAATCATCTTGTTGGGTAATGAGTCCTCATGTTGAGAATTTCATTGAATAGATTGTAATAATTTTTCAAAGATTAAATTTAAGAATATTGTATGACATGAATGAACCATTCCATGTGAGATTTGAGCCATGAGTCATTTTTACTCATTCTTTTCTTTGATGTGTGAAAATCATTTTGATTAAAGGAAACTAGAACTTGCGATTGGGACCGATTCAAGACCATGCCATATTCCAAAAATCGGGCGTATGATCGAGGCACCTAGAAAACCCAAATTTTGGCCTTCTTTTGAAATCCAAACCCAAAAATATTTTCCCTTTAGGATTAACCAATTTGAGCTTTAAGCCTAATTTTTCTTTGAAGCCCTCTATATTATTCCTAGCTTTATAAAAAGGCCAAGAAAATCAAACCCAAGTGTGCAAAATAAATTTTATCAAGGCATTACAATTTTTGATCATCAACAAAATTTCAAATCGGTATTCAATAAACCGATAAAAAAAAGAAAGAAAAAAGAAAAAAGAAAAAGTTGGAAAATGTTGAGTTTCATCCAACAACAATAAATTGCGAATGACAAAGCAAATTAGACATAGTCTAATGTCATGCAATAGAAAGAGAAAAGCAAAAGAAAGAAAAATATTGATGATCATAAATTTTTAAATAAAAATATGCCTTATTAAGATAGAATTAATTCTTGCCACTTCTTAGCCCAATAATTCCCTTCCCTACCAAATGTTACAACCGTATGCCCCGTTATAACCCTTAAATAAGACCTCATGATCTTGATTTGAAGAAATGAGCCGGTGGCGAGTCGGTCCAATTGCAAGCTTATGGGATAACTTAATTAAATTTGATTATGAGTGCTCATTAATAAAACCCCTTTTTGAGAGTGAGTGAAATTTCCGTTTCTACTATATGTGAGGCTCTGCTTTTAATTATGTTCATGTCATACTTTAATTCTAAAATTAAATCAATGAATTTGTCTGAACATGATGTTCATGAAAAATTATCAATAATGACTGATTTGTAGGCCTGATTAAGTGAGAAATATCATTTTATTAAACACTGCAATCAAGAGAATTTAATACTTGTAGTTGTCGATTGTCTTATCCCAATCTAAAAAGAATGATATTTTTGAAGCCACGAAAATAGATTGAATATGCAGCGTCTATGCTCTTAGGAGCACTGACTCTGACTGCTCGGGGACGATCAGTATTAAATGTGAGGATGTTGATAATGGCCAAAATTGACCATTATTTTCAATCTATTTCCGTGTCTAATACGGACATTTGATCGCATTCCGGTCTTATTTAAATAAGAAAGCAGTTGAATTTAACAGATTTATGTAAGTTTGTATAAATAATAAGCTGTTATTGAAAAATACAAAAATATTGTTATTTTTATTAAATTCATGTTAAAAAATCCAAAAACATGATAAAAATATTAAAAATCCTCCACTTGATTAATTTTGGTTCGGTGTTGTCTATTCGGTAGAACATGGGTCTATTAGATGGAACACATACCAAATAGTCAAGTGGAATAAATATATCTGTTTATATTATTTTTGTATTGTGATGTATATATTTTTAATTTATATGTTTATTTATTTTTATTTCTGATTTTCTGCTATAATTAAATTAATGGGTTCACTAATCCAGTTTAATTAATTGCAGGTTTTAATTTAATTTGGTTTGGTCCAGTTCAATTAAATCAAGCCCAACCACAAATTCAGTCCAAACCCACTCCAATCTCCAATTCAATTTATTTGAATCCAGCCCAATCACCCATTGGCCCAATCAACACTCCAAAGCCCAACCCTAAAAACAACCATCCCAACCCTAACCCTAACCCTCTGCCGCCGCCTCCGGCGCCGCCACCGCCGCTCCGGCGAGATTCCGGCAAAGTCGCCTCCACCTCCTCCGATTCCAATCACCGCCGTCCGTTCCGACCACCGCTTCCACCGCCGGCCACCTCCTCCAAAACCACCACTACCGCCGCTCGCCTCCATGGCAGCCACCACCCACAACCACCATCACCCTCCATCCATCCAACAACAAATCCACCACCACCACACCATCCCTCCGGCGAACCAACACTCCTCAGATTCCCGTCGCCAGTCGCCGCCCCTCTCTTCCTCCGCCCTTCGCCGCCTCAGCCACCACCACAGCATCTTCTCCGGCCAAAATACCTCATCTCCATCACCAACTTCAGAAACCTCAACAGTAAAACAAGACAAAAAAAATAAAGAAGAAAAAGAGAAGCAAGGAAGAGATGTGAGAGAGAGAGGAGAACGGCTCCGCTGCCGCCCCTTCACGCCACCAGTCCGCCGAGCGCCGCCGCCGCAGTCGCCACCACCTTCGTCCGCCTCAGCCACTGACAGCCACCACCACCCATCCAAATCTTCAGAGAAATCGGAAACCGAAACTGAGAAGGGAAAACAGAAAATGGCGAGAGAAGGAAACAAGAAGAAGAAAGAATGAGAAACGAAATCTGTGAATGAGGAAGAAGAAGAATGAACGAACTGGAAGAAGATGGAGGAAGAAAGAAAAATGGAGGAGAAAGAAGAAAGAAGAAGATGAAAGAGAGGAAGAAATCTGTCGAAGAAGAAGAGAGAGGAAAATAAAATTGGAGGAAAGAGAAAAAGAAGCAGATTGGAGAAAAGAAGACACTACGGCGCTAAACAAATGAGATATACGGCGCTACACTAGTGAGAAAAAAGAGTTACGACGCTATACAAAAGAGCTAAAATGCTAAAATCAAGCACTACGACGCTATACAAAAGAGCTACGACGCTAGTATAGCGCCGTAAAAGAGGATAGCGTCGTAATAGCAGTATAGCGCCGTAAGCCTCAGATTTAAACTTCCCCATGTGCCAAATTCAATTGGAAGACCCTGGACCTCAGCTCCCGCAGCACATTAAAGCTTTGTCTTTTCTCTCGGGACTCCAGCTCCTGCCCCCTCCCACTCTGTTAACAGGCCTATTTGGGCCTAGGGTTTTCTACATCCCCTATAAATAACTGCTATTCTCTCATTGAACAGTAGCTCCCAATTTTTGAACAGTGCAGCCATGCTGCTGGGATGCTCCAAAAAAATCAAAAATCAAGTTTAGTTTAGTTTAATTTTTGCCTTGTAATTTTATTTTTGTTAATTGTAATTGTAGATTGCTTAGTAAATAGTGGTTTTGAACCATTTTAGAGTAGCCACTTTTTTTTATTATTTATTGCTTTGTAATGTAGAGAAATTTGAGAATACCCAAGTAATGGGTCATCCTTGAATATTTATTGCTTTATGTTGGTGAAAAATACAAGATAATGGTTCCAAAAAATCTGTATGGATTTTAAATCCATGGTTTCTTCACTATTTGGGTTTGTGTTGTGGGTCACTTGACCAATTTTTTTTATTATTTCAGTTTCTTTTTACCTTTGTTTGTGTAGTGAGGCTTTATTGCTTTCTTAGTTTTAATAATTGCACAAATATGTAGTGTTCATCCCTTTTTAGATTTATTAGGGTAGCTTAAAATTTTATTTTTTCTTAGTGTTGGTTTTTATTACTTTTTATTTTTATTTTTATTTTATTTTATTTTATTTTATTTTATTTTTATTTTATTTTATTTTTAGTTTAGTTTAATAGATCTAAAGTGTGGATGATACTCATGTGTTTGTGCATAGTAAAAAAACTTGAAAATAGGGTTTTGCAATCGCATAGATTGCATTACCCGACCAACAATTTTAGGGTTTGCAATCGCAGAGATTGCATCACCCGAACAACAACATTCTGGGCTAGCTACGACGCTAACCGCCCTACGGCGCTATCCTTGGATAGCGTCGTAGGTGAGGTTTAGCGCCGTAGTTATCCAGACTTAAACAAAAATTGCCTTACGGCGCTAGACCAACGACGCTATCCTTGGATAGCGTCGTAATTTTTGTTTAGCGTCGTAGGACCCCAAAATACTTCATTTCTCATAAAAACCCACCTACGGCGCTATCCTCACGATGCTATCCTAGGATAGCGTCGTCATTTAATGTCTTGCGCCATAGCATTTCCCCCTTTTTCAAAAACTTCTTTCTTCCCCAATTTCTCAAACCACCTACGACGCTACACTTACGGCGCTATCCTAGTATAGCGGCGTACTTGATGTATAGCGTCGTACACACCCTTTAACCTCCAAAATTTCACATCTCTTTCACCAATCCACTACAGCGCTATACCTACGACGCTATCCTAGGATAGCGTCGTAAAATCCGCCTAGCGCCGTAATTGGCTTTTTTGCCAAATTTTCCATTTCTCCATTTTCCTCATTTAATTAATTGAACCTTTATATTAATATTTTGAGGTTGAAATCCAATGATCTCAACCCATGATTAATTTGATATAAAGAACTTTGTTCAATTTTCCATTAAAAGACGTTTCTACAAAATAAAATAAAAATTAAACTCTAATGATCTAAGTATATAATCCGGACTGTAATTAATTAATTAATTATGGAGTGAGTGATTATTTAGACATAAAGAGTAATCATGGATTTAATTCCATACCCTTGCATGATAAACCAATGTCTCTCATACAAGATGACCCAAAAATATTTTCTTTTATTTATTTTGGCTTTACCCGTGTTGTGTGAAACAGCTAGTAAGGAATATATCAGACTAATGTTGGCGGGTATTCCCACACGGATAAACTAGCTCGTAGTCTGAATATTAATTATTAGCTGTTATTTTGCATTGTCCGGATAGTGGTCGGTGGAAGCCTTGGCGGTTCTTCCATCCGGGATTATAATAGCTGCTCAGCTGACTCCTATCCGGATACAGTTTTCTCTTCTTTATCTTAATTTCAAACCCGAATCTAGAGTTGTAGTAATGTTCGATGACATATGCCAATGTTGTCTAATAATTATTGCAGTAATAAAACATGTGGGTTTTCATCCAGTTCACAGATAGTGGAGTCTAAGATGACGGCGGCAACTGTCATTTAAGGCATTCCACTGTCTAAAGATCATTCCATCCAAATGAGAGGGGAATTGGACAGCAGATGTTTGCAGTTCACCCAATCGTTTTGCCATCTTTTTAGCCAAAATAAATTCTTCTCATCCCCGGCTATTTCATCTTTGTGTTCCAACTTCTGTCTAAACCCACCTTATATTTTGGGTTAATTTAATTTTACACTTCCTTATAAAATTATGCATGATATTATTATGTAAATATTGTGGTCAATATTATTTTGGGATCCTTCCCTTGGACATAGAAGTCTTAATTTAAATCAGATGTCTCATGATAAATTTCCAACAAAAATTTATTTATAAAATCCGGATCTAAGTAAGGGATAAATTCCTCAGTTACGACTAAATTCACATCCGACTGGGGGTTGATTTTGGGAAATTAGAAACAGAGTCAGCGAGTAGGTCTCACCTAGACTGAAAGGGTCTGTGTTCTTATTGAGAGTCTAGTACCTGTTTAGGGAATGATTTTCACATCGATTATTTTCCGAAATTGCTGTATATTGGGAATTTAGTCTTAATTAACACACCGAGATGGGATCCACTTGGATTCAAATACAGTGTGTTAGATAATTCTAGAGGAACAATACATAGGCCTTGGTTATTTTCTAAGGTAGGGTTGAGTATTCTTTCAACTGCTATCCTCTTCTGCCAGAGCCTATTTTTGAGTCCTGAGTGAGTGCATCCGGAACGAACTAATTTATTAGTTCGTTTCATTAGTTTGTATCTCATAACCACCCGACGGGAAGTGAACACTGCGAGCGGTTCACTGAGAATAGGGAATTCTTGATCCACACCCGGTTATTCTGACTGGGGGCTTTCTTTTACTACCAGGGTCAGACTTTCAAAAACCTCCGAGTGATAGGATTTTAATGCTTTCTTTACCGCTTTCTTTTAACTGCTTTCTCTAGAGGTCACTCGGTTGTATTGAGAGTTGCGTAACTGCTACTAGGACTGATAGTTAAGGGATAGTTCAGGGCTTAATTAGAATCTTTGGGCGTGACATGGGGGAATGATAGCGGTACTTGACACTTCAACTAATGATTTGTCAGGTGTTGCTTATCCACCACAGATAAATAACGTACCATTGCAAGGGTAGTTATGCATCTGTGGTATCTTAGAATTTATTTTCTTAAGAGCATGTAAACTCTTGCTGTAAGTACCTGTCTGTTAAAGGGAACATGATATAGAGAACATGAGAATTAGCTAACTGACGAATTATCCCAAACAAAGATCTGTGTATTAAAATGGAAGTTTAACTGTGTTTCATCTGAATCTTGTCCAATTTTTATTCTTTTCTTCCTGTCCCTTCTGTCATATTTTAAATATGCTTTCGTAGAATAATTTTAACCGCTTTCGTAGAATAATTTTATGGCTTTCTTAGATTAAATTTAATTCGCTCTCTAGAATAATTTTATCTGCTTTATTTTAAATTGCTTTCATAGCTTAGTTTAAATTCTGTCAAGTAGTTGATAAACCAAACACAAACTTAAATCGAGTAACCGAGTGGAAAATCTTAGTAAATGACGTGGGCCCTGCTTCCATCGCACATCCTCCAGTGAACGATCTGGTACTCACTATAAATACTGCAATTTTTTACTCCGTGCGCTTTCGGGGGCACAGTTTCTTAACACGAGTAAATAAAAACGTGACAACTTATAAATATATCCCTAATCCCAACTCCGCCTTCATAAATTGGTTTCATTAAATAAAATTGAACATCAGGATTATGATTTTTCAGAAAATACTTATGTAGTGGGAACTTGTCAAAAGTTTCATGGCAAGGATCTTCAAGGCACGAAATTGTCAAAGATTTCATGCCGGGGAGGTCCATAATGCCGTTTGAACTCAAAGTTTCCCCTCAGGAGTAGTAAAAAGTGAAATATATCCTTAAACCCCTTCCCATGAATCATAACTCTTTTCCTTTAATAAATTCAATCCTGATATATTTTATAAAAAATACTCGTGTTGATGAAATTTGTCAAAAGTTTCATTTCATTAATTCCAGTGTTTCGGGAAAAGAAGCCATTTTTTCTATTTGTGTGTGCGTGTGTGTGTTTGTGTTTTTATATAGTGCACTGATACACTTTTTCTTTATGATGACAGATAGTGGGATGACCGGATCTCAATTTACCAATTATCAAAATCTTATTGAGTTATTGGCAAAATCCGGATACAGTGTTTCTTCTTTGCTTTTAGTTCTATTTGTTTTATACTTCTACTGTGACATGTTTCCCTGTTTCATCTTCCTATTATTTCCTGATTTTGTTGTTTTTTTTTTCGTGTATTTCCTTGCAGCAGCCACAACCAGTCACATATTAGAGACTAGAATATTGTACGAGCAGTGCCCCTAACGTCTTGTCCATCTGAGTGGTTATTACAAGTGTCTGAGAATGTCCAACAATATATTCTACTCTGCAGTCACTTCACCATCAGCAATGACATTCAGATCCATTATCATCCTATTTGTCTTCTCCATTGGCTTGCTTCCTGCGATCTGTAAGTGCAAAGAAGAATAATTACATAAAGAATTGACTTTCTGGTATATTGTGCTGGAACTGATTCTGTAATTGTAGGTTATGTATTGACCTTCTCCTTCACACACCTCTTTTATTCGACCAACATCTTTTCTGATCTAGATAACATGTGAGTTTTTTAAGTTCTAATTAATGATACTACATTATCATTATGATGAGGCACAGACTTAAATCACTTGTTGTTTTACGCTTGCTCATCCTTATCCTTATTTTTTATAAAATGAAAGTAATGATGGCCTCCTTTCCTTCTTGGTTATCTGCTCACATGAGTTATTACACTCAAGTTTTCGTTTAATGCTGGCATCCTGTTTGAGACACCGTGGGCTTCTTCATTGTTTTATGATTTAGTTTTTTTATTGCTTGAGATTGAAATACAGGCTAAAACTATTAGAGATACCAGAAGAGTCTTAATTATACATATTTTGAGTGTGACTTCAATTCGATTATGATTAGCTTATATCTTATAGTGATCATCGTGACAGTGAATTCTGTTGTTAATTCAGATTTTGATCTTCTGCCTAAGTTGTTGATTGTGAAGGTATCTGAAACTACCATTTAATTGACAACCAAACAGGCCAATATTAAGTTTATTGCTTATTTACTGATGGCCAATATTAAGCTGATTGCTAATTTACAGATAGTGTTGCAAAACCACACATTCGAGACAGGAAAGTACGTGAAACCTGTAAAGCCAGAGAAGTGAAATCTAGGAATTCTGGTAGACTAGGTTTACTTATAGGAGAACAAATGCTTTTACATCTATCTAAATTTACCCCCATAATAGGAAATATGAAATAAGTACTTTGAGATGAGGTAGTAAATCGTTCCTGCCCAGTCTTCAGTCTTGTGATGCCTTACCGACTTTATTTACCTCTTTGAACTGCCGCACCGAGTAAAAGATTGTGATAGAGACCTATGTGTCTATGACACATAGGTGCTTGGGAGCTAGTAGGTGAAAATATACCTGGAACAAGTCATTTTCACAAATGATGGACCTTTAGATACTATCTAGGATGCGATTACTTTTCAAAAATTTTATTTGTTTGATATTATGTTAAATTTATGATCTCGGTGTGCATGGTTTCTAATTAAATTGCTAATCAGTTCTTCCAAAAGTTTATGGGTGTGGCTCTTTCTTTTCCTCCAGCTGGGGTGTTGCGACACATAATTTAAAAATTGCATCACTTATCAACCCATCTATGTTTGGAGGTCTCGCATCTAATCCGACCTCTAGCTCTCATTTACGCAAGTCTGGAAGCCGACCTCTTGTGTTTGATATTGGTAAGGAAACTCTTAGCTTTCTGTACCTGGGACTACCAACATTTTTCATTTATTTTTCTTACATGCACGGGAATGGCACATTTCTTATAATTTTACAACTTCTTTGAACTGTTTTGAAGTAGCCGATATTTGGTAACTTTCTTTCTCCATTTGCTAATAAAATACTCTATTTCTTATGTTTCCTTTAATCCCATGGCTTACCGAAATATAGTACCTAAAGCCAAATGGTGGAAGACATCGACAGAGCTTACTTTAACCTGACCCCTTTTTCTGAACATGCTCCTTCAGGTTTAGTGCAACACATTTCTTTGCTAATGATATGTTATTGGTTGAGGATAACTACATATAGAATTGCTAATGATAGTTTTTATATGCATTATATGCCTTTAGATGTGTTCGCAGTTTAATGAATTTCTTGAAATTTCCACATAGCTATGGATTGATGTTTGCTTTCTGCAGGATGTTGGCGGATCTGTAGTTGAGACTGAGTCTAGAGAATCACCATTTAAGTCCCTCCTCCCAACAAGGTATCACTTTTTATTTTTTACGATTAGTGTTAAAGTTCTTTTTATATGACGGTATCTAATTTTGGTTTCTTATTTACTTTGATTATTTGGCTTGTTGAGTACCAAGAACGGTTTTAAATGACATAGTGGTGATGTGTTTGTCTCTTTATTGTTTGCACACTAGCTTTTTAGAACTAAAGAAAGCTAGAACTTGGAAGACCTTGGGTCTGTTTGGAAGACAATAGATTGAGAGCATATTTGAAATTAGCAGGTTTGACCATCTCATCTACTATTTTTAGTTGTTTGATAAACCAAATATAAGGGATTAGATTGAACGGCAGATTGAGCCAATATGCTAAATTCTCATCTGCTACCATTTGAAGCAGATTAGATAGCAGATTTGAAATCAACTGAAATATCCTTCCATATGCCATCTGCTAACTGATACATGATGATCTACCAAAGACCTTAATGAAATCTGCTAACTGCTAATACTATCTGCTCGTCAAATCTGCTACACAATTCTGCTGGTCAAATCTGCAATATGCTATTTGCTGACTTCCAAACAGACCCCTTATCTGAATTTCAAATTACAATGAGAGTATACTTATGATTTACTACTACAAGATAGCCATGTGCATCATGCAATGAAATTTGTTCTGCTATGTTAGGTTCCTATATAAAAAGATTCTTTGCTTTTGTAGGAAGTGAGCTCTATGCTATTGGATAAACTTGTTGCGACAGGAATTGGGGATCGGCATGCCAAAAGTGGTCTTCATGCAGTTTATTGGTCATTGAAAATGTACTTTTACTAATTTGGATTTTGATTTAGTAGTGGAGAGTCTATCAGTTTTCTTTACTATAATACGAACTTCATTCTAACCTATTTCGAATAAAATTTACACACTTCCACCACAAATCATTTTGAATTCAACCCTACAAATTAATTCTAAAATCCATTCGTCGGTGCGCTCGACCGAACGAATTCTAGTATATATATGTATGTATGTATGCAATAATAATACTATGTACCTATACACATGATATAGTATAATTGTAACACCCCGGTTTTTGGTCACCCAGGTCGGGATGTCACCGCCACACCTCCCTAGCAAGACACGGTTTCTCCGAGCTTGCTAAAGAGATGCAAGGCTATGGTTTTTCAGAATTTAAAATATTCAAACAGCCCATTTATATATAATTTAAAAATGATACATCAAAGTTGCAGCGGAAAATAATATTTACATATATGTATCGCAGCGGAATTTAAATATAGGGCCAACATGGCCTAATCACGGGTTAAACAGGCCCGTTCATGCAAGATCTAGTCTAATACAAAAATTCAAAATAATATATATATAATCCCAAACTTCCCATGTATGCATATGACGATGCATAATTCTCAACTCTGCAAGAAAAAGAAATAAAAATATGGTTTGGTCAGCACTACGTGCTGAGTAAGTTAACACATACAAGATTATGAGGTTTCAAAGCCATTATTTAATATTTAATGAAAACATGTGCATAATTTAAATAATTCATGTAATCGCATAATTTAGAAGTATGGATTCATAAGATCATCATATAGCTTGCAACGCAATTAAATAAGTGGCCATAAATTTAACAACACAATTTAATACAGATTTAATGTGGAATTCTCGCAACTCCTCGTTTCATATCTCTTACAGATCACCACCGCTAGGGCTCTTATGTCCGCCAGCCTTACGCCTGGGCTCTTATGTCCACAGGTATCATGGTCGATCCAGATCTTTTAATTAGAGTTAATCCGTCCGCTAGACATACGATCACTGTTTCGCTAGGGCTCTTACGTCAACCTAGACATACACTTGGGCTCTTATGTCCCAAGCCGCAGAGAACATTGACAGTATCTAGCTTAGTCATAACCCGCAATATATTTTAATCTTCTCGTTTCGTATATCGTATGTCAAAGTATTTCTATCCGTTTCAACCTCAAAGGTTAATTCCATGTTTCAACAAGATTTCAAAATTTCGTTCGGTAAATCACAGTTTACTCTAAAATTCGCTAAAAATCAGATTTAATTTCAAAAATTCCAAAATTTCACGTCTGACTCCAAAACGTCGAGATCTACAACTTTCGTGTTTTAACTTTTTCGATCCGAGATACGGAAACAGTTCAAAAACGCCAATCTTCGTCAGACCAGAAATCTGTCCGCGTTTCCCTATAGCAGTTTAAAAGTTTCGAGATCTACCATAGCAAATGAGCTCTAAATTTGATGAAATTTTACGGAGATCATCTTAAGACAATTATCTACAACTTTCATGTTCGGCTAAAGATCTAATTCGGCCTAGAACCATAGTCAAAAACGTCAACAAGTTCGCACCTATGTTCTGTCCAGTTTCAAGATTCGAGTTCAAACCAGTTCGGTTCGGAGTGGATTTCATATATCAAATCATCATGAAAAATTCTGAAATTTCACGGAGGTGTTCTTAACATATAGATCTACAACTCTTATGTTCAACGCCAAGCCTAGATCGGCCTAGATCTAAGGTAGAAATCACCATCAAGTTCGAATAAAGAATCTATCATCGTTTCAAGATTTAAATCTAAAGCAGGCTCGTTTACGATTGGTTTCGCATATCAAAACACGATGAAAAATTATGAAATTTTTACACAACCTAGATCAGAGTCTTAGGAACGTTTTTTGTGTTTTAAGTTTTCCCGTTTGAGGTCGTTTAAAGGTTCGGAAAAATTAGACAAAACTGTTGCGCCGTTAGAAATCACATGTTGACAGGTTTACGAAAGATTTGATTAAGTTTCTAGATTCAAATATTTTAACTACTCCCAAAACCGTGTAAGCGTTAACTTACAGATTGTTGAGTGTCCGGGATCGTCGATTCGAAGGCGTGGCTTCCAGTCCACCGTTTATCTCCTTGATTCGTCGGGTTCTTCGTTCTCGATTCGAATCGGGGGTTTGGAATAGAAAAAGATCGAATTTAGGATTCGTTTTTGAATCAAGAATGTATAGAGGAATAGATCGGATCTTACCAAGGCGATAGGAGATCTCAAATTCGTCCAAGTCAGTCCCTTCTCTCGGTGTTGTGCCTCCGACGGCTCCGGGATTAGGGTTTCGACGTATAGAAAGATTTCGTAGGGTTTCTAATGTATTCGGAGCTCTTAGGAGGTCTTATTTATAGATATTTAAGACCTAGGGCGTCCAAAATCTGACCCCAAGGGTCTTGGGTCGAGATACGTTCAACCGAAAGTCGAAAAATCCGCGTTTGGGCGAGAAAATCTCGCTTGGTTTGTTGCTGCCAGAGTGGCGCGGTCGTGGCGCGGTCTAAGGCCAACCACCGCGCGGCCAGCGCGCCACTCACGCCTGGACTCCGGTCCGGGCGGGTCGTGCGATCCGTCGCGCTTTTCCTCCTCTCTTTCGGACTTCTATCCCTCTATGTTCCCGGATTCGGATTTCCGGGGTATCTTCGGGCTCCGATTTCCTATCTTAAATTTTATTCGGACCTAAATTTATATTTGGACTCGAGTTATTGAGTCCATCAATGTTGGATTTCCGTGTACCCATTTATTCGATTAAATTGTCTTCGGCTTCCCGGGTTTTCGGAAATTTTGTTTTCTTTTAAATTTAAATTCCATTTCTCATCTTTTATGATTCTTTATCCATTTATCATTTTTTTTATTATATTTATTTATTTATTTATTTAATTTATTGTATTTATTTTATGTTGGAAAATTCTCGGGTATTACAGTCTACCCTCCTTAAGAATCAACTTCGTCCTCGAAGTTGTGTTTCGGCTTTTCTCGTGCTAAAATCTTTTGTTTGTTTTATTATTTTGTGACTGAACTTAGAATTAAGACTTCTAAGCTGCCTACGTACCCGGTGAAGGGATCAAGCCATAACGTAGTTCAAAACAACTTGAATTTGTTTATTTATGATTTGGGATACATGATATTGAGTCGAACTCCAAAAATAAATGACTACGGGGTATCACATCCTCTCCCCCTTAGGGCTTCAGTTATGTCCCCATAACTGTCTACTCATTATTCTCAAGAGGATTCGTGTTTTGGTCTTGTTCCTCGTCACTCTCTCCTTGCTGAAGGTTCACCAAATCTACTCTCTTTTCGATCGCCTCCTCTGGCGTTCGACATCCACTAGCCTTGTGACCAAGCTTGCCGCACCTACGGCAGGTTCCAGGCTTCGGGCATTGGCGCACCAGATGTGCATGGTTGCATCGTGGACAACGTGGTATAACCGCACCACGGTTGTCGTCTCCCCCATTGTTGGGACTTTTATTTCCTTTCCTTCGGGATCCATTGTTTTTCCTAGAGTTGTTGTTGTTGTCTTTCCGATCCTTCTTCTCAAGTCCTTGCGAGTCCTTGGTTGACTCACCATGTTCCTTACGCTTCAATTGCTGGATTCGAGCAATTGATACGGCGCGATCATATATCGTCTGCAGGTTCGGGAATTGTCCTACTGCAAGTATCTCCCGGATACTAAGGTTCAGACCCATCTCGAATTTCTGAGCCTTGTCAGAGTCGGTTGGTACTATCCTTGCAGCGAATCGTACTAGCTCCTTGAATTTGGTGTAGTATTCTTGTACCGTTTGCGCACCTTGCTTTAGGTTGATGAATTCCTCGTACTTCGCAGTCTTGGTGCTCAGTGGGTAGAATCTTTCCCTCAAAGCTTCCTTAAGTTCTTCCCAAGTGTAGGCTTCTTCGTCTTCCACTGAATTCGCTTGGAGATTTTGCCACCACTCATCGGCTTCGCCTCCTAGGTAGTAGGTCACTACGTGTATCTTCTCCTCATCAGGGCACTTGATAGCATTCAAGAGCTTGTCAAAGGTACGGATCCATCCTTCCAACTTGGCTGGATCCTCTTGGCCGTCATAACGGGGTGGGTTGTAAGGGTTCACTAATGCCAAGTAGTTGACTCGGGCTACTGGCGGAGGTATTGTTTGTGTCCTATGCACCTCGGCATTTCCCAAGGCTACAAGGAGTTCCTCTACAGATTTTAAACGTGCTTCCATATTATTGGGCGCTTGAGGCACTTGCTCTCCTAGGTTCTGAGGACTTTCACTGTTGTTGGGCGTGTTGGAAATGTTAGCGTCAGTGCCGTTTGGACTCACCTTCCTTGGTTTCCTCCTAGGCGCCATTTTCTGTTACACGTGTATAGATTAGCTTATCTTGGTTTAGGTAGATCGCTCGAATGAGACGTTTCGTAAATTCCAAATTTCAAATTTTCGGGTTTGTTGTTTGGACATCCCAAAAAGATTTTTGGAATATAGAGTATTTTAATAAAACTTGATTTTCTCGTTGTTCCACATGAGGAAATTTTCTAATTCGCACAAGGGTATGAATGGCTGAGGCCGAGTATTGTTATGATTAGGCGAACGCATAGATGAACGCGATCTAGAACTAAGGCAAGATCAGTCTCTAGTGAGTGTTTCTAATTCGATGTCAAGCCTCTAAGTCATCTAGGTGTAGCAAGAGATCTAAGTTAATATTCGCCCAGATTCTAAGTTCAATTCGCAAAGATTCTAAGTTAGAATTCGCAAAGATTCTAAGTTCAAGTTTCGCCAAGATTCTAAGTTCATAACAGAGATGCAACATGCAAATGCAAATGATATTTTCCCCCAATAATAATTTAATGCACCACATATATATACATTTTCCATGGGTTTTAAAATAAAAATTTGCCATGGAAATAATACTTTAAAATTTGAAATAATGGTCAAAATATTAATAGTAGTTTAAAAATATTAATGGTTTAAAAATAGTAGTTTAAAAATAATAATAATAGGTTTAAAAATATTCCGGGCTTTGATACCACTTTGGTATCAGATATTTTCTTTAAAATAGATAGCTTTAAAATATTCTGGGCTCTGATACCACCTTGTAACACCCCGGTTTTTGGTCACCCAGGTCGGGATGTCACCGCCACACCTCCCTAGCAAGACACGGTTTCTCCGAGCTTGCTAAAGAGATGCAAGGCTATGGTTTTTCAGAATTTAAAATATTCAAACAGCCCATTTATATATAATTTAAAAATGATACATCAAAGTTGCAGCGGAAAATAATATTTACATATATGTATCGCAGCGGAATTTAAATATAGGGCCAACATGGCCTAATCACGGGTTAAACAGGCCCGTTCATGCAAGATCTAGTCTAATACAAAAATTCAAAATAATATATATATAATCCCAAACTTCCCATGTATGCATATGACGATGCATAATTCTCAACTCTGCAAGAAAAAGAAATAAAAATATGGTTTGGTCAGCACTACGTGCTGAGTAAGTTAACACATACAAGATTATGAGGTTTCAAAGCCATTATTTAATATTTAATGAAAACATGTGCATAATTTAAATAATTCATGTAATCGCATAATTTAGAAGTATGGATTCATAAGATCATCATATAGCTTGCAACGCAATTAAATAAGTGGCCATAAATTTAACAACACAATTTAATACAGATTTAATGTGGAATTCTCGCAACTCCTCGTTTCATATCTCTTACAGATCACCACCGCTAGGGCTCTTATGTCCGCCAGCCTTACGCCTGGGCTCTTATGTCCACAGGTATCATGGTCGATCCAGATCTTTTAATTAGAGTTAATCCGTCCGCTAGACATACGATCACTGTTTCGCTAGGGCTCTTACGTCAACCTAGACATACACTTGGGCTCTTATGTCCCAAGCCGCAGAGAACATTGACAGTATCTAGCTTAGTCATAACCCGCAATATATTTTAATCTTCTCGTTTCGTATATCGTATGTCAAAGTATTTCTATCCGTTTCAACCTCAAAGGTTAATTCCATGTTTCAACAAGATTTCAAAATTTCGTTCGGTAAATCACAGTTTACTCTAAAATTCGCTAAAAATCAGATTTAATTTCAAAAATTCCAAAATTTCACGTCTGACTCCAAAACGTCGAGATCTACAACTTTCGTGTTTTAACTTTTTCGATCCGAGATACGGAAACAGTTCAAAAACGCCAATCTTCGTCAGACCAGAAATCTGTCCGCGTTTCCCTATAGCAGTTTAAAAGTTTCGAGATCTACCATAGCAAATGAGCTCTAAATTTGATGAAATTTTACGGAGATCATCTTAAGACAATTATCTACAACTTTCATGTTCGGCTAAAGATCTAATTCGGCCTAGAACCATAGTCAAAAACGTCAACAAGTTCGCACCTATGTTCTGTCCAGTTTCAAGATTCGATTTCAAACCAGTTCGGTTCGGAGTGGATTTCATATATCAAATCATCATGAAAAATTCTGAAATTTCACGGAGGTGTTCTTAACATATAGATCTACAACTCTTATGTTCAACGCCAAGCCTAGATCGGCCTAGATCTAAGGTAGAAATCACCATCAAGTTCGAATAAAGAATCTATCATCGTTTCAAGATTTAAATCTAAAGCAGGCTCGTTTACGATCGGTTTCGCATATCAAAACACGATGAAAAATTATGAAATTTTTACACAACCTAGATCAGAGTCTTAGGAACGTTTTTCGTGTTTTAAGTTTTCCCGTTTGAGGTCGTTTAAAGGTTCGGAAAAATTAGACAAAACTGTTGCGCCGTTAGAAATCACATGTTGACAGGTTTACGAAAGATTTGATTAAGTTTCTAGATTCAAATATTTTAACTACTCCCAAAACCGTGTAAGCGTTAACTTACAGATTGTTGAGTGTCCGGGATCGTCGATTCGAAGGCGTGGCTTCCAGTCCACCGTTTATCTCCTTGATTCGTCGGGTTCTTCGTTCTCGATTCGAATCGGGGGTTTGGAATAGAAAAAGATCGAATTTAGGATTCGTTTTTGAATCAAGAATGTATAGTGGAATAGATCGGATCTTACCAAGGCGATAGGAGATCTCAAATTCGTCCAAGTCAGTCCCTTCTCTCGGTGTTGTGCCTCCGACGGCTCCGGGATTAGGGTTTCGACGTATAGAAAGATTTCGTAGGGTTTCTAATGTATTCGGAGCTCTTAGGAGGTCTTATTTATAGATATTTAAGACCTAGGGCGTCCAAAATCTGACCCCAAGGGTCTTGGGTCGAGATACGTTCAACCGAAAGTCGAAAAATCCGCGTTTGGGCGAGAAAATCTCGCTTGGTTTGTTGCTGCCAGAGTGGCGCGGTCGTGGCGCGGTCTAAGGCCAACCACCGCGCGGCCAGCGCGCCACTCACGCCTGGACTCCGGTCCGGGCGGGTCGTGCGATCCGTCGCGCTTTTCCTCCTCTCTTTCGGACTTCTATCCCTCTATGTTCCCGGATTCGGATTTCCGGGGTATCTTCGGGCTCCGATTTCCTATCTTAAATTTTATTCGGACCTAAATTTATATTTGGACTCGAGTTATTGAGTCCATCAATGTTGGATTTCCGTGTACCCATTTATTCGATTAAATTGTCTTCGGCTTCCCGGGTTTTCGGAAATTTTGTTTTCTTTTAAATTTAAATTCCATTTCTCATCTTTTATGATTCTTTATCCATTTATCATTTTTTTTATTATATTTATTTATTTATTTATTTAATTTATTGTATTTATTTTATGTTGGAAAATTCTCGGGTATTACAGTCTACCCTCCTTAAGAATCAACTTCGTCCTCGAAGTTGTGTTTCGGCTTTTCTCGTGCTAAAGTCTTTTGTTTGTTTTATTATTTTGTGACTGAATTTAGAATTAAGACTTCTAAGCTGCCTACGTACCCGGTGAAGGGATCAAGCCATAACGTAGTTCAAAACAACTTGAATTTGTTTATTTATGATTTGGGATACATGATATTGAGTCGAACTCCAAAAATAAATGACTACGGGGTATCACAATAATATTAGCTAATAATAGTATATAACGAAATACTTCCCACATCGGATGAATTGAAATTTGCCATACCAACCATTTCTGATATATAGTAGAGCACGGCATGCCAACATTTTTGCTATACCAACACTGAAAGCTTACCTGCAAGGTGAGTTCGGTTAGTTAAAAGTTTTATTTATTTATAAATATTTATTTATTTATTTATTTATTTATTTATTATTATTATTATTATTATTATTATTATTATTATTATTATTATTATTATTATTGGGGTGATGCTAATTGCGTCGCCCCAGTCCCGGTCTTTCTTTTAAGGAGGACCTTATAGTTAAATTTTGATAGCAGAGTAGTAGCCGAGAAGGCGCTAAGGATCTGCTAGGCGCTTGGCGAGTTGGTGATAGTTTAATATTTTGTGGATTGCGGTAGAGTAAGTTTCCTATACTCTTCTTTAAGCTCCCTATGCTTTTCTACACTAATTATTTTTATTCGCTTTCCTTATTTATTTATTTTGTCTTTGGCTTTCCTTTTTCCGCTTTCCTTATTTATTAGGTTGTCATTGCCTTAGTAGTAGGCCTTTATTTTTGTTCTTGCTTTAGTAGTTGGCATTATGTTTCATTCTTGCTCTACTGGTAGTAGGCTTTTATTGTTTCTTATTGGCCTACAATGTCTGTTATCGCTTGTTCGTTCATTGATCATTGTTTTACTTGTTAGCCTTGTTGTTCCTGTTGTACTTGCTTCTGTCGCGTATTCCTTTTGGCTTCGTTCCAATTGCCTTTGATTTACGTAGACACTCGCTGTATAAATAACTCTTTGACTATATGTCCTAGGTACGACAACATAGGTTATAGCCATCCCGCCGAGAGGTTTAAATGGCATATATGAGTGCGACCAATTCATTGATGATCTTTGTTGAACCTGGTGAGGTAATCCAACTTGTCGTTGACTCTTTGGCCTGCGGGCGCCCTTGAAGGGTAATTATCTATTGATTAATAGATAACAAGCATGATTGAGGTTGACTTGCCGTGTGACGGCCCTTGTTCAGTAGGCGCTGGAAAATGCCATATAGAGTGACCCCTGATCTAAATGAGATCGGGTGTGACCCGAGATTTAGTCAGGATACCGGTATTGTGAGGTTCATTCTGAATCCCTCTAACATGCATGCAACCATTGATATGGTTAATTATATTT
Source organism: Hygrophila difformis (assembly GCA_030278955.1). Classification (NCBI taxonomy): domain Eukaryota; kingdom Viridiplantae; phylum Streptophyta; class Magnoliopsida; order Lamiales; family Acanthaceae; genus Hygrophila; species Hygrophila difformis. The sequence continues at coordinate 34,545,441 of JAOANR010000011.1, forward strand.
GGGCAGTTGCCCCTGTTGAGATTTCGGGTTGCTCCCGAAATTAATATTTACATTGTCGAATTGCTGGATATTGAATTGAGAGAACCCTTATTGTGTTGTTCATATGGTTGAGTTCCTAGTTACTGCTTTGAGGTTTCCTTTATTGTGTTGCCCCTATTGTTCATCTCCTGCTTATTTATCTAAAAGCAACATTGTGATGTCCATAATTCTTTGGTTGTTCGTTGATTCCGAGTATAGGGAACTTACCAGCAAATCCATCGCTGATAATCCTTCTTTCTTTAAGTCTTTTTCCTTCCAGGTTAAGATTAAAGACTGACAGGGGAAGGGAGCACTACATATGCATATTTTCTGCATAAAACTTTTCAGTAGTTTTGGAAGACGTCGAACTTTTGACAACGCTGCGTTGTGATTTTGGTATCTTTTGTATAAACTCAAAATGATTACTCTCCCTACACTGTATATTGATAATGGCCAGAAATGACCATTATTTTCAATCCATTTCCGTGTCTAAAACGGGCATTTGGTCGCATTCCGGTCTTATATTAAATAAGAAAGCAGTTGAATTGGACTGATTTATGCATAATTGTAAAAATATTGAGCTGGTATGAAAAATGCATAAATATGTAATTTTATTACACATTTATGTTAGAAAAATCCAAAAACATGAGAAAAAGAAAAGAAAAAAAAAGGAATATAAGAAGATGGGAAAAGAAAGAAAAGCCCACAAAAAGAATAATTTCGGCCCATCTGGCCCATTCAGCCCAGTCCTGGAACACCCGGTCGCGGAAGCTCCTGTGTCGCGGTCCATGGCTTAGCGACACGGGAGGGTTTAGCGACACAGCATGCAGCATGAAGAAGAGACCAGTCCAGATAGGCTGTGGCGCTAGGCCTGAGTCGCGGACCATGGTTTAGCGACACAGGCCTGATTAGCGACACAGACGCACCAATAGAGACCCAAGACCCAGTCGAGAAGCCTTACCACATGCAGTGATGTTCCGCGACAGACTTCCAGTTCCGCGACACAATGTGATGTGTGTGATATCTTGAGACACAATGGGCCTCAGATCAAGTCCATGGGCCTAGGGTTCCACTTCTATAAATATGAGGTGACCCCCATGAGCTCAGGGTTTGAAAAATTAGAGTTCATCCTCTTGAAGGCAAGATCAGCGCCCAGTTCTTAGGTAGTGTAGCTTAGTTTTTAATTTTTTTTGTATTATTTAATTATGTCCATAGTTTAGTTTGTGTAGTGTTTTGTTTACTGTTTTCCACTGTTCCAGTGGTTAGGTAGCCAGTTTTCACCTTGTTTTTCCATCTAAACTTTGTTTTAGGGTTTTGTAATACCCAAATGATGGGTATTAACAAACCCATTTAATAATATGGGAAAATATTTGCATTACGTGTCCCAAATCATGAAATGAGTCTCACACCCCATGGATTTACTGCTTTCATTTTCATTTTAGTCATTTGACCCCCATTTTCCCTTTATTATGCTTATTGTCATTATTTTGATGGATGATGTTATGTATGTGTGTGGTCTAACCCTAGATTAGGATAGTGCTTTATTTTTTTTAATACTGTTCCAGTTTAGTTTATTTCTGTTCTAGCATGTTCTTGCATATTTCCATTGTTGTTTGGTTGTTTTTAGCTTAGAATAGCTTTTTAATCCGAAATAGGGTGAGATCACGCTGTTTGCATGCCACTGTTCAACTTTGCTTTTACTGACTTGTGTCCTGAACCATCCATGTCGCTAACCGACTCCCGTCGCGAGACCACGTCTAGCGACAGGGAGGCTGTTCCGCGACATGGATGTTTAGGGACACTTGTCTTAAAATTTTGAAAACCCTCGGTCGCGAGGCACTCCTGTCGCGGACCCACGGTCCGCGACACAAACCCTGCTTAGCGACCAGGGACCCAAACTCTTGCTATTTTTCTCTGCATGGCTCCTGTCGCGGAACACCCCTGTCGCGGACCCACGGTCCGCGACACACTTTTTATTCCGAGACAGGAAATTATGCCTTGTAAATATTTTGAAAACCCAGTCGCTAAACATCCTGTCGCGGAGCCACGCCTCGCGACACAGTTTCCAGATTAGCGACTGGGAGCCAAATACTTTGAAATTTTCAGAAAATCTTGTGTCGCTAAACTACTGTCGCGGACCCACGGTCCGCGACACAACCCCTGCTTAGCGACACAGGGTGAAACTCTGTCAAAATTTCTGAAAACCTGTGGAGGTGCCCATGTTGCGGGTCTAGGCTCATGACACAATTTATGGTATTTAGACAGAATCCTCTCTTCTATTTTGTCTCAAAAATTCTGATTTCTCAACCTCTATTATACTGCAAACACTCACATCTTAATCCCACGGATTAAGATGTAATATCCCGGAATTGCAATATAAGGCATTATGCTGCCAAAATTTTGATTCTCCATTTCACATCATTTAATTAATTGAACCCTCTAGTCAGTAATGATTAATGATTGTAATTAGCAATGGTTAAATCACTAATTGTTATGATTAAAGGATCTTTGTTCAATTGTCATTAAAACACTTTTCTATAAACAAAACCATGATGCCTTAAACAGATAATCCGGACTATAATTAATTATGGTAGGAGGGATTATTTAAGCCATCAAATATGGATTGATTCCATAACCTTGCATGAGAAACCAATGTCTCTCATACAAGTTCTTCTCTTTATTTTATTTTATTTTATTTTGTCCTTTGCGTATTGTGTGTAACAATTAGTAAAGAATACATCAGACTAATGTTGGCGGGTATTCCCTCATGGATAACTAGCTCGTATTCTGGGTATTAGTTACTAAGTGTTATTTTGCATGGTCTGGATGGCAGCCAGTGGAAGCCTTGGTGGTTCGTCCATCCGGGATTATAATAGCTGCTCAGCTGACTCCTATCCAGATACAGTTTTATTTTCCTTATCTTAATTTCCAAACCCAAATTCCAATCTGTAGTATAACTCTGCTAATGTCTGTCAACATTAGCTGATAAGTACTGCAGAAAGGAAGCATGTAGGTTTTTATCTGAATTCACAGACAATGGAAGCCCAACTGGTAGCGACACTGCCATTTTAGGGTTTCACCTGTCTAAATTCACTTCATCCGAGTAATTGGGAAATTGGACAGTAGATGTTTACAGTCCACTCGATTATTCTGCCATTACTTTGGTCCTTTGACCACTTCATGTCTGCGTCTCACTTTCTGTCTAGGCCCGCCATTATATTTTGGGTCAATTCATTTTACACTTCACTATATCCGTATGCATGCTACTATTATGTAATTAATGTGGTCTATAATATTTTGGGATCCTTCCCTTGGACAATAGGAGTCTAGATTTTAAATAGATATTGTATATTAAATTTCCAACAAAAACTCCTTTATAAAATCCGGATCTGAGTAAGGGATAAATTCCTCAGCTATGACTAGTTCATATTCTGTCAAGGGTTGATTTTGGGAAATTAGAAGCAGAGTCAGCGATTAGGTCTCTTCTAGACTGAAAGGATCTGTGTTTTAATTGAGAGTCTAGTACCTGTTTAGGGAATGGTTTTCAGATTCATTATTTTCCAAAAATTGTTGTTTGTTGGGAATCTGAGATTAAATATTACACCGAGATGGGGTCGACTTGGACTCAAATACAGTGTAGTAAATAATCTCAGAGGAACAACACCCAGGCCTTGGTTATTTTCTAAGATAGGGTTGAGTTTTCTTTCAACTGCTATCCTCTTCTGCCAAAGCCTATTTTTGAGTCCTGAGTGAGTGCATCCGGAATGAACTAATTTATTAGTTCATTTCATTAGTTTGTATCTCATAACCACCTGCAAGGAAGTGAACACACGAGTAGTTCACCGAGAGCCGGGAATTCTTGATCCATACTCCTTCATTCTGATGGGGAGCTGTCTTTTACTACCAGGGTCAGACCTTCAAAACCTCCGAGTGATAGAATTTTAACTGCTTTCTTTATTTGCTTTCTTTTAAATGCTTTCATTAGAGGTCACTCGGTTGTATTGAGAGTTGTGTAATTGCTACTAGGATTGATAGTTAAGGGATAGTTCAGGCTTGATTAGAATCTTTGGGTGTGACATGGGAGAATGATAGTAGTACTTGGCATTTCAATAAATGATCTGTCAGGTGTTGCTTATCCACCACAGATGAAATAACATACCCTGGCCAGGGCAGTTACAAATCGGTGGTATCTTAGAATTTGCGGTCTTAAGAACATGTAAACTCATGCTGTAAGTACCTGTCTGTTAAAGGGAACGCAGTACTGAGAGCATGAGAATTAGCTATCTGACAGGATTATCCCAAGCAAATATCTGTGCACAAAAATAGAAGTTTAATATTGCCTTATCTAAATCTTGTCCAATTTTTATTCTTTTCGTCCTATCCCTTCTGTCCACACTGTGAATCAGCTTCATAGCTAGCATAGTGTAAATTTTCATTGCTTTTACAGATAGTATTTATCGCATTCTTAGAATAACTTTACCCGCTTTCTAGAATAGAATTCATGTGCTTTGTAGAATAGATTTAAGTGCTTTTGTAATCTAGTTTAAATCCAATCAGTAGATGTTAATCACTTTTCAAACCAATTGGAGCAATACGAATGGAAAATCTAATAAAACGACGTGGGCCCTGCTTCCATCGCACATCCTCCAGTGAACGATCCGGTCTTACTATAAATTACTGCAATTTTTGACACCGTGCGCTTTCGGGCCACAGTTTCTTAACACGAGTAATAAAAACGTGACAACCTATAAATATATCCTTAAACCCCTTTCCCATGAATCATAACTCTTTTCATTTAATAAATTTAACCTGGGATATTTTAAAAATACTCGTGTGACGAAATTGTCAAAAGTTTCATATATTGTTTTGAGAAACGATGTTCATGAAATATTATGTTTGTTATCTTTAAGTATTGTTGTTGAAAATGGATAATTGATATACTCGTTTTAGCCTTAGCATCTCCTAAATAAGCCCGATGTGTCAGATCGAGTCTTATTTGGGAGGTGTGGCGGTAACACCCGCGAGTCGGAAAAACCGGGGTGTTACAGAGTGGTATCAGAGCATCCAACTATCTTTCAGAATATTTTCTATATAAATAATTTTAAATCACGACATCTTTTACGGGATTCTATCCTTTCAAATTTTGCATTGCAAGGCACGACACTTGGGTTATTTGGGGACACATATTCAATATCTATCTAGGTAGGTAGATCTATTCTCGGTATTTAATTATTTTAGGGAATGACCTCCTTGAACGATCACTAAATGGTAGCAGCACTAACTACTCTAATTTTCGAGAATGCGGAACTGCGATACGAAGTCCGGGAATTAACATCTCGACTACAAAGAGCAGAGGAAGAAGCCCGACGGATTGATAGACTTAACCGAGTTCCCAGCTAACTTACCGAGTTCCCTTTATCGATGTTTCGCTAAAGAATTATTCAAGATACGAAGTTTCCTTGGTCTAGCTTGCTATTATAGGCGTTTTATTACAGACTTCTCCAAATCGCGAGGCCAATGACATAGATCCTAAATATCAAGTTGGTGATAAGTTGATGTTGAAAATTTCTCCAATGCATGGAGTAATGCATTTTGGGAGAAAGGGAAAATTGAACATGTGAGTCATTGGGCCATATGAGTTTTGGAGTATGTCGATAATCTCGCCTACAAGCTTGTTATACCACGAGAATTGAGAGTAGTACATGATGTTTTCCACATCTCACAACTACGAAAGTACGTTCAGTATTCAGATAAAGCTCTCACGTATGAAGAGAAACCCTTCGGTTTATCAATAGTAAGGAGCAAAAGACAATGAATAAGACTATATATACGTCTACTTCGATTATTTGGTCAAATCATGGCACTGAAGAACAAACTTGGGAAACGAAAGCAGAGATACAACAAAAGGATTTAGAACTTTTCGCTGAAACGACGTAGTTATGAGGGCATAACTAGAATTCTAAGTGGGGGAGGATGTAACACCCCACCCTACATTACCACGTTGTATTCAACATGGTACGATTTTAATTTGGCTTTGGTACTTACCTCACATTTATAGAACGAAATGTTGACTTCGGGGACGAAGTCATTTCTTAAATGGGGTAGATTGTAACACCTATCATTTTTATTATACTCTATCAATTATTATTATTTTTGGGGAAAATATTTTATTTTTGAAGTTGTTAAAATTTTACTACGGGTATTGGTGTGTTTTAAATTATTTATTTCAGGGAAGTCTAAATTTTACTATGTATATATGTTTATTTATTACTATAATTTTTTTTAAAAAAAGTTTATTATTATTATGTAGATGTTTTGAAAAAAAAAGGGGTAGTAGCAATAATTATTACGTGCCCTCGTTTTCATTTAAAGAAGAAAAGACAAAAATATATATATATATATGTATGTATGTATGCAATAATAATACTATGTACCTATACACATGATATAGTATAATATTAGCTAATAATAGTATATAATGAAATACTTCCCACATCGGATGAATTGAAATTTGCCATACCAACCATTTCTGATATATAGTAGAGCACGGCATGCCAACATTTTTGCTATACCAACACCGAAAGCTTACCTGCAAGGTGAGTTCGGTTAGTTAAAAGTTTTATTTATTTATAAATATTTATTTATTTATTTATTTATTTATTATTATTATTATTATTATTATTATTATTATTGGGGTGATGCTAATTGCGTCGCCCCAGTCCCGGTCTTTCTTTTAAGGAGGACCTTATAGTTAAATTTTGGTAGCAGAGTAGTAGCCGAGAAGGCACTAAGGATCTGCTAGGCGCTTGGCGAGTTGGTGATAGTTTAATATTTTGTGGATTGCGGTAGAGTAAGTTTCCTATACTCTTCTTTAAGCTCCCTATGCTTTTCTACACTAATTATTTTTATTCGCTTTCCTTATTTATTTATTTTGTCTTTGGCTTTCCTTTTTCCGCTTTCCTTATTTATTAGGTTGTCATTGCCTTAGTAGTAGGCCTTTATTTTTGTTCCTGCTTTAGTAGTTGGTATTATGTTTCATTCTTGCTCTACTGGTAGTAGGCTTTTATTGTTTCTTATTGGCCTACAATGTCCGTTATCGCTTGTTCGTTCATTGATCATTGTTTTACTTGTTAGCCTTGTTGTTCCTGTTGCACTTGCTTCCGTCGCGTATTCCTTTTGACTTCGTTCCAATTGCCTTTGATTTACGTAGACACTCGCTGTATAAATAACTCTTTGACTATATGTCCTAAGTACGACAACATAAGTTATAGCCATCCCGCCGAGAGGTTTAAATGGCATATATGAGTGCGACCAATTCATTGATGATCTTTGTTGAACCTGGTGAGGTAATCCAACTTGTTGTTGACTCTTTGGCCTGCGGGCGCCCTTGAAGGGTAATTATCTATTGATTAATAGATAACAAGCATGATTTAGGTTGACTTGCCGTGTGACGGCCCTTGTTCAGTAGGCGCTGGAAAATGCCATATAGAGTGACCCCTGATCTAAATGAGATCGGGTGCGACCCGAGATTTAGTCAGGATACCGGTATTGTGAGGTTCATTCTGAATCCCTCTAACATGCATGCAACCATTGATATGGTTAATTATATTTGGGCAGTTGCCCCTGTTGAGATTTCGGGTTGCTCCCGAAATTAATATTTACATTGTCGAATTGCTGGATATTGAATTGAGAGAACCCTTATTGTGTTGTTCATATGGTTGAGTTCCTAGTTACTGCTTTGAGATTTCCTTTATTGTGTTGCCCCTATTGTTCATCTCCTGCTTATTTATCTAAAAGCAACATTGTGCTGTCCATAATTCTTTGGTTGTTCGTTGATTCCGAGTATATGGAACTTACCAGCAAATCCATCGCTGATAATCATTCTTTCTTTAAGTCTTTTTCCTTCCAGGTTAAGATTAAAGACTGACAGGGGAAGGGAGCACTACATATGCATATTTTCTGCATAAAACTTTTCAGTAGTTTTGGAAGACGTCGGACTTTTGACAACGCTGCGTTGTGATTTTGGTATCTTTTGTATAAACTCAAAATGATTACTCTCCCTACACTGTGTATTGTTTTGAGAAACGATGTTCATGAAATATTATGTTTGTTATCTTTAAGTATTGTTGTTGAAAATGGATAATTGATATACTCGTTTTAGCCTTAGCATCTCCTAAATAAGCCCGATGTGTCAGATCGAGTCTTATTTGGGAGGTGTGGCGGTAACACCCGCGAGTCGGAAAAAACGGGGTGTTACAGTTGGATATTTGACTTGTGTGGTGGTTTTTAATTTATATATTTTCCATTAATAATAAGATTGTAATTACTCAATTGAGTTTATTATATATTTAATGGATTCCTGAATTTTTGGAATAACATATTTATATTTATGTGGATAAAACCGATGAGAGTTATTTAAGGAATAGCTAATTATGCCTTACATCGTTATTGTGCTAGATTATTGTTTGTAAATGTTGAATTTGTGTTTGACACTTTATTTACATGTATTATCATGATATATGAGAGTTAGGGTGATGAATTACCCGGGCCCATTTTTCATATAATGAATGTGTTGTACAGTATTGTTTTGTATTGGTCATTGTCTGACTTTAATTTTTATTACAATACGGCTCCTGTACAGGCAATTATATTTGCCAGCAGGTGCATGCACCGAAGAATTGATGTCCACGTATAGTTCCATGAAAAATGATGTTGCTTATTTTATAAATATTCATCATTTTTTCATGCGCACACATCATTCCACGCAGTTATCATTTTACACTGCTCTGACATCATTTTTCTATACTATCCATTATTCCATTTTTGCCAATATGTATTGTTGAAAGCACACAAGCCACACCACTTTTATTATAATTGATACTTTCTTGCATATGATATTAATCCAATTAATTGGCTAAATTTATTATCTTTCAAAAAAAAAGCAGCACAAATTGTATTAAACTCAACACAATTTGCATATTAACCAGCAAATTAATTATAATAATAGCACAACACATAAGAAGATTCTGTTTCTTAAAACACACAACTAATTTCTATAAAAATAAAAGATAAAGAGAGCTGAAAAAAACAAAAAATAACTATTTTAAATTCTTAGAAAAAGAAGAACAACTTTCTGCAAATTGTATTAAACTCAACACAAACAGGGGATGAGGACTAGCTCAAATGGTAAAATTCATGACTTCCAATCTTAGGTTGGGAATTCGATTTCCCACCCGCCCCCCTATCACAGTCCTTTATTCCCTTTTGTAATTTATGTGGCATGGACTCCCACCACAATTTCTCTGGCTTCAGCTCTTCAAAATAAGAAAATAAAAACTCAACACAAAGATAAATAACTTTCAAAAGAAACAACACAAATTGTATTAAACTCAGCATAATTGACATATTATCCAACAAATTAATAATAATAAATAACACAACACGTAAGAAGATTGTGTATTAAAACACACAACTAATTTCTATAAAAATGCAAGATTAAATGAGCTGACAAAAACAAAAAACTATTTTAAATTTTTAGCATAAAATAACAACTTCCATGTTATTAGGTGGAAAATATTATTGCTGCAAATTAGGTGGTCTATTTACCAGCTTTATTATTTGGGAATTGGGAAGGGTGTTAATGAAACGAGAATTATGGCCATAATGGAGAATTTAGTGGATTTTATTTTCATCATCATAAATGCGTCCAAATTGATATTTTTAATCCTTTTTGCTACGCAGCACTTTCTCATACAGATGCCGCACATTCAGCAAATCAAGAAACCCCCATTCAGTATAGTAACCCAACCGTTGGAATATATCATAATTCAATTATATATTTATGAGTTTTAATTAATGTGTATTTAAGCATGTATGTGGAGACTATAGCTAGTATATTGGCTTATACCGGGTATTCTCAGGCAACATTGAACATAATACTATCCTTCGAGGATCTGGTGGGCATTGAAGGGTTGTCTCTCCCAAAACAGAATTCTGCATACACAAATGCTCGAATCTAGTATACTGGTATTGGATTGCGGTAGTGATGGTGTATTTTCTCTGTGTATCAATATGGATATAAGCATACACATGTACTTTATATAAATGTATATATATTTTTTTCTCATGGTGGCGATAATATGAGTATAAGATAACACTTTATGTTTGGTGTTAAATACTAGCTCTTACTTTCTTTCTTTTTTTGGTAAACGGTGACACTCATGTATCGGCAAAGGTGTGTGGAAATCCAAACCACATAAATTACAAAGGGAGATAAAGGGGAGGGATAGGGGGCCGGGTGAGGATCGAACCCCCAACTTATGGTTGGGAGACGGGGACTTGAGCACTAGAGTAAGTCCTCAACCCCACTAGCTCTTAGTTTTTGAAATAGTACTAAAAACTACTATCAAAAGTAAATATTTACCGAACACTCTACCGTCTTTCAATTTTTAATTATTCAAACTCCAATGTCTAAACTTTAGTATCAAATGTAAAGTTTTTAAATTGGTAGTAATAGAAAGTAAATTAAAGGAAAAGAAAAAGAAAAGAACCAAAAATGTGTATTTCATAATTTTGCCCATAATAATTACTCCCTCCGTCCCATATTTATCTTCTTACTTTCCGTTTTTGGACGTCCCACATTTATCTTCCTACCTCAAAAAGGGAATTTTTTTTTTACTAAATAACCCTACATGTCCATATATTTACACAAAAACCAATCCTCAATTTAACTAACAATTGCACTACAAGATAAAAAGAGACAAATTTACCCCTCAAAAAGTACACATGAAAATAATAAAATACAACTTTCTTAAACTCCGTATCTACAGTGTCGAAGAAGATAAATATGGGACGGAGGGAGAAATTAATATGGAAAAGGTAAAATAAAGATAATACTATGTTATTGCAATCCTTTCCTTTTTCCTTCTAAATCCTCCTAAGTTTGGAAGGATGAAAGAAAATAAAAAACTATATTTCTAAATCATTTCTTTTTAGTACTAAAAAAACTCGAGAACATATAATAGTCTTTTATTTTTATTTCTATCATTTTCCTTTCCTTTGACTCCTTTCAAACTAAATGTTACCCCAATCACTCTTCTTATTTAAATTATTAATTTACTATATAATTATCAATTATTATTACTTCCTCCATATTTTATTAATTCTAATATTTGCATAGTAAACACTATTCATTTAGTAATTTTGATTCGATTTTTTCACACAGTGACATAAGATAAAACATAGTCAAGAGGAGATCTTGTTAGATTCGTCTATTCACGTAATTTTATAATATTAAAATTTTATAAACTTTAAGATATTACTCTTTAAAAATATGTATTGAATTGCATGAAAATAAGAAATGTTAAAATTTTGAATACGAATGGAGTATTTTATTTTATTTTTTATAGTTTGTTTGGCATGGCCGCAATACCCTTTAAGCCCAAAATATCTTAAGCTCCATCCACTAAAAAAACAAAAATAATGTGCAAATTTAATTAGTATTATTTATATATTTACATCATATTAATTATTAAAATTATGACTACCTCCATATTGAAATGTTGTGGACGTTTGGTAATGTGCTATTATTCACGCACATACTTTCACTTAAAGTTTTATCATAGTTATACAAGTTAAAATATAGCCAAGTGAGATCTTGTTAGATTCGTCTCGTTGTGTAGTTTTTAAATATCGAACTTTTAAAATTTTCACTTGTACCGAACTTGAGTTATTAATGGTTTAAAATATACATTGAATGCATGAAAGTGAGTTTGTAAAAAATAATTCAATACGAAAAGGAAGTATGAATCTTTAACAAGAATTCCTAAATCAATAATTGCGGTTGTTATTTTATTAATTTGTTAAATATACTCCCACCATCCCATTTAAAATGTTCTATTTGATTTCTGTACACAATTCAATACACTTTTTTAATTGTTAATAGCTGAAAATACTCCATCCGTCATCAAATCATATTATTTTTACATGTTTTCACGCAATCCATTGCATTATTTAACGATTAATATCTCAAATTGTATAAAAGTAAAAATTATAAAAGTTAAATATTCTAAAACTATGTGATTAGACGAATCTAACAAGACCGAACTCGATTATTTTTTACAAATATTTACTTACAATAATATTGAATCAAAGTTGAACAATGAACAGTGTAAAAAAATCAAATATAACGTTTGAGTTAGGACGGAGGGAATACGTTTCTTCAACGTTTTTTTTAAAGCAAATGTATAAATGCACAAGACAGTTTTGAAAGTTCTACTAATCTCGATGGAGTACTCTAGGCTCTTCAAAAAAAAATGAAGACGTCGATATCCAAAAATAACTCAGATACGTTGTGATTGTCCTCAGTCAAATAACTCGATGGAGTAGTATTTAGCAAAACTAGTTCTAAGTTCTAACAATATATGTACTATCTATAGGTGTGACTTGTAGTTATCAGGAGCTACAACTTTTTTTATTGAATAACGGAATATTCTCATGCTACATTTAACCTAATATTAATCTATTAGGATCTCCATCAGTAATAAATGATGTCTTTTCTAAAGTAATTTTTTACATACACAAAGTTCGAATATGAAACATTGCTTAAGCGACTTGAGCCACAGTTCACTCAAGCCAAATGTATTGATATGAGCTACAACTTTTGATATGAGCCCAAGGTTTTAATTTTATATAGTGTATGTTAAAATTAATTATAGTTTTTTTAAAATGGTTAAAAAAAGAAAACACAGTTTAATTGTAGAACGTAACTTTTACTTTGACAAAATTTCTTTTCAAAACTAAAGCTCCACAAAAAAAAAAAAAAAAAAAAAACAGACTATTTAATCATGTTACTAATGCCGTTTGATCGAGCTCATTGTTATATTTCCACTTTTTTTTTATTTTTTTTATTTTTAATGTCATACTCCCTCCGTTTTAAAAAATTATGACATTTAGTTATTTCACGCAGTCCAATATACATTTTTAACGCATAATATCTCAAATTGGGTAAAAGTAAAAATTATAAAAATTTAATATTCTAAAACTGCGCAATTAAGCGAATCTAACAAGATCTCTCTTGACTATGTTTTGCTTATATAACTGTGTTAAAAAATTGAATCAAAGTTACTCAAAGAATAATAAAAACTATTCAAGTGTCAATTTTTTAGAAACGGAGGGAGTATATACCTATATTCTGATTAAGGGGGGTGTATTCAATGTAGAGTCTGTAGGATTTTTTTGGACTTTTAAAGTTGGGGTGTATTCAATTTAGATTTTAAAAAGTCTTTAAAAATCTAGGTGTATTCAATACAGATTTTTAAAAGTCTTTAAAAATCTAGGTGTATTCAATCCAGATTTTAAAAAGTCTTTAAAAATCTTGGTGTATTCAACAATCCATGGATTTAAAATCTTTATAGATTTTAATGGATTCTCTTAAAAAATATAACTAAACAAAATCTCTCTAAAAATCCATGGATTTCTAAAAGTCAGCCAAACTCTACATGGAGTCTATACAAAATCAATGGACTCTGAAAACTCTACGTGGAGTCTATGGACTTTCTAAATCCACCGACTTTTTAAAATCCATATAAATCTGAATTGAATACACCCTCCTAATATTATCATTTATCTATTTTTTATTTTCTTTTAAACTAGCAAGTAGCCCGTCGAGACTGGACGGGCATATTTATATATTTTATATAATATTATATAAATTAATAATAAATTATATTTTGAGTAATGAAAAATATGTAATTATTTTATATAGATTCGAAAGAGGAGTATATGATAATATAATTTAATTATTTTTATAACTAAAAAAGAAATCATATTATACCGTCTTCTTTAGCTTCTGTGGCTTGTCCGGTACAAACCTAACATATCAATAAAATAATTATTAAAATAATATTTTTATTTAATTTGAAATTTAAATTAAAATAAAATAAAATTTTAATATAAGTATTAAGCATAATATGAAAAATTCCCCCACAATTTGCTGAAAATTTCATCGTTGAAAATCTTATTGGAAAGGGCTAGTATAATACTATCCTTAAAAATGTCTGTATTAGAAGTGGTGCAGTTTATATTTGTATATGTACTCTAAAAAATTACCGTTATAGGATTACCCGTAGAGTTTATAAGAATATCATCTGGAAATGTCACATCTGATTCTACATCTCCAAAATCAATAATAGCTTTACCATCACCGACATCAAGTATCAATTTTGCAAATTTTTTGTCATATATAAATTTCATTGTAAACATATCTTGTGGTATGTTGAGTTAATCATTCTTAATTATATATTAATACTTTGAGTCACATCTTGATAGTGACACGAAATATTGTGACATTAACTTTTGTTTATAATCATAGCAAAACAAACCGCGAGTGAGAATTTTCTCATCTGAAATCGAATGGGGAATTTGGTTAAATCAGATAGGCTCATAATCATTCTACCAATCAAGAATTTTCTATTTTCATGGTTTCTCGAAAATTAATTTAACCTCAAGTATATGGTTCTGCATCTTAGTTACGATCAATCTACTTCCATTGCATAATTTATTTGATGGATCTATATTCCTAAGAAGCATGACTATGCAACCCTCATTCAACTATATTTTTTGGTATTCCAGAATAATTGATTGTGTTTAGATATTCTCGTGAAAATAATTCATTGGCTTTACTTATGCTTTCATTATCTTGTTAAATATTGTTAGAACTGATATATATACATTTTCATTTGTAAAGATATATTCCATGATTAATCATTGATCGTATGAGCAATCATTGGTATGGGTTAGTATAAGATAATCTTAAAAAAATCTGGATTTAAAGTGCTGCAGTTCATATTTGCATAAGTACTCTGAACAAATACCGCTATATGATCTTCCGTATATTTTATAAAATTATCATCTGAAAATGTCACATCTAATTGTACATCTCCAAGATCAATACCAGCTTTACCAATTACCATCACGTATATGAAATATTCATTGTGCAAATTTCTGCCATTATAATTTTATTGTAAATAATATTTCTTGTAGTATCTTATGTTAATCAATCTTAATTACATATTAATACTTCGAATCCTCTATTTCCAATAACACGAGATATTGCAACATATCATTGACACGGGTAAAACTTGTTTTGAAAATAGAGCCCAACTTTCTTTAAAAATTGACATTGAGTTTTTTTTTTAATAGTCATAGTAAAACAAACTGTGAGATGGGAATTTTTTTCTCTGAAATCAAATGGACAATTTGGTTAATTCAGACAGACTCATAATCATTCTACCAATTAAGAATTTTCATCCCAAATAATGAGTTTTATTTTATTGAGAAGAGAGGTTAAATAATTTTATAGAGTAAGTTTTTTCAGGTAGAATTCTCGTCACAATCTGGTTGAATACTAAATTTAGAATATGCAGTCCAGTGGATGCTACAGGCAATACCGTATCACCTCTTTCACAAAGGGCTATACATAATATTTTCTAGATAAATTATTGATAAATGTCTTATCAGTTCCACCACGTAAAGAAAAAAGTCAAATATCATCACTATCAACTACATACATTATTTTATTATAAACATTATTATGCTCATCAACCAAGAAAGATAATAGCTTTGCATGACCCGACTTCATTTGTTCCTTATTATAATATGTCTATTCTAGTATCAATGGATTATATATTTCAGATGTTAAAACTTCATTCAATATCGGCATTCCAGATAAAATTTTCAAACTTATATAATTTGTAGTAATTAGCCTTTCAATTCCTAATAAAGTTATATTTATATTTGTTATTCCGTCATTTACAAATCTGTTAAAATATAGATTAAAGAATTATTTCTTAAAAAATAGATTAAAAAAAATAAATTTTTCCTTTATTTACTGATGGATCTATTCGCACTCCCAATAACTTTTTATATATCAGATTCTTTTATTTATAATATGCTTTATGAAAATAATTAATTTACTTTAAACCAATTATCCAAAGAATATGAATTTTCACATTTTCCTTAATAATTATAATTGTTTTGAATTATTTTTAGAGATAATAATTTTTCAGGCCATCAAAATGATCAATTTTTAGATTTTAACCATTATTTTTTATTTACAATTTTGGGTTACTACAAGGCTGTCAGACCCACAAAAAGGGCCAAAGCGAACCACATGTTGTTCAAATTGATTCATTATGGTCCAAAAATGGAAATCGCATCCCTCTGATAACCTATTTAAGTTTTTCTTTTATTATTTTTTTTATGTAACTACAATAAATAATATTCATTCCATCACATTATTTATGTCTCGCTTTTCTTTTTTTGGCATTTCGAATAAAAAAATATAACCAAATAATAACAGTATGTCAAACCATATCTCGATTCCATAGAAATTAAAAATACCATATCTTTTCAAAACTTAAAATTGGGAAAAACTGAAAATTATGTGAATAAAACAATGCAAACTCTAAAATAAATAAATAAATAAAGCAAAAATCTAAAATAATAAAATAATGCAAAAATCTAAAATAAATAAATAAATACAAAATTGAAATTTGAAATCTTTTAAAAACTAAAATTTGTAGGAATTTCATATAAGTTAAAAAATTTATATCTTTAAAAACTGAAAATTGTTTAAAAATAAAAAATGTTGGAATAAAAGTGAAAAAATCTAATATAAATAAATACAAAAACCAAAATGTAATATAAATAAATGCAAATATACAAAATTTCAAATCTTTTAAAATTGATAATTATGGGAGTTCCATTTAAATTGAAAATTTCATATCTTTTAAAAAATGGAAATGAGAATTTCCATATCCGCATCAATAAATATTTTGACATAAAGAAATAGTAAATAAATAAAAAAAATACAAAAATCTAAATTTAATTAATAGAAAATGCAAAAATCTAAGAAAATTGGAAATTTAGAATGGAGACACCACATTAAATGTTGACTTGATTGACCACTAATGATTTTAATAATATATAGATTCCATTGTGCTATTTCTATTCTATAATTACAATTCTGAGAACCGTCGATCTTGACTCTGACCAACTTTTAAAGGACTTTTCTGGAACAATTTGCTCAGGCAACATTGGAAAAATATTTTCCTCATCTTTTCACTGTTTATGTATGCACTTGGAAGTTCAATCATGAGGTATTAAGTTGATTTCACATGTGAATTTTAATAATCTTTGATTTTTTTTTTTGAAAATTACAATCACAAAATCATGATGAACTATTACCGTCATAAATATTATATAATTCATCTGGAACATCATCGAATAACATAACCATCACATGCTGATTTTGCATAGTATTCATTCCCAAAAAATTGACTTGATTATGATTTTGTACACCTATACATAATGCAATATCAATGTTCAATTTAGTTTTCTCTAGGACCTTGTCAATGAACTTTTAGAACCACGCTGAGTATGTTATATTGTGTTTTCTTGTGAACATGATGTGATGCATAAGGGTCGGTGAAACTAAAAACTAATAGAAAGCTCCAGGAGGTGGAGGACAGGAAAGAAAGAATGCAAATAAACTCATGGCAGGAAACCAGACGCCCGCCATATCAACTACAAGGAGCGTACGAACATCATTCGGGAGGAAGACCCAAGTGGTAAAAAGTCCTCCGAACGAGCACCCTTCATTGCCAAGGCATCCGCGACCGAGTTACCCTATCTCAACATATGGAATCAATACACTGCAGAAAGTTGTTGCATCAAGTCTGCAATGTTCGTCAGCAATGGAAAAAGGCGATGAGCCGTATTCACCTTAGTACGAATAAGTCTCAATACTTCAAGCGAGGAGTCCGAGTAGCAACAAGTTTCTTCCACACCCATCGCCTGAAGACGCTTGATACTATTCCAAATAGCATGGAGCTCAGGAACAAGGATAGAAGGAACACTAACGACGCTTGATACTATTCCAAATAGCATGGAGCTCAGGAACAAGGATAGAAGGAACACTAACGGAGCCTGCGAAACCCTCTATCCAACGACCATCTCCATCCCTAATAACACCACCAAACCCTAAACGACCTGTTACCCAATGAACTATATTGTTATGTGTTAGATTTCATCAGATTTAGGGGGTGTATTCAATCAAGAGTCTGTAAGATTTTTTTAGACTTTTAAAGTTGGGGTGTATTCAATTTAGATTTAAAAGGTCTTTAAAAATCCAGGTATATTCAATAAATATTTTAAAAAATCTTTAAAAATCTAGGTGTATTCAATACAAATTTTAAAAAGTTTTTAAAAATTTTGAGTATTAACAGTTCATGGATTTTAAATCTTTATAGATTTTAATGAATTCTTTAAAACATATAACTAAACAAAATCTCTCTAAACAATCCAAGATTTCTAAAAGTCAGCCAAACTCTAGACAAATTCTACATAGAGTTTACATAAAATCAATCAACTCTACATGAGTCTATGGACTCTATAAATCCTCCAATTTTATCCATAAAATTCTGGATTGAATACACCCCCTTATTTTTTTTTTGTTTTTGTTTTTGTTTTTTTTTTTTGTTTCGGTAAGAAGAACTACACAAGGCCGTCATTCTTATTTTTAAAATAAGGGGTGTATTCAATCCAGAGTTCTTTTTTTGTTTTTATTTTTTGTTTTTTTTTTTTATAAACAATGACGCACAAGCGCCGGCAAAGGGGAAAAGAAAAATCTACAGAAAACAGGGGGAAAAGACAGAGAAAAAGAAAACAAAGAACTAATCTATTACAGCCGCGGAAACCACGTTCCTGCAAAATCAGCAGCCAGACTAGCCTTAGCATCGTCCGGCGGAAAAGCGCATGTAGTAAAGAACTCCTCAGACCGAGCCCCCCGCTTTGCCAAGACATCAGCAACCGTATTACCCTCCTGAAGAATGTGCTGCCAGATGAACCCAGGATGAGCCTCCCTCAACTGAGCAATATGGTGAAGCAAGGGAAATAACACATAATCTTGTGCCACCCCTTGATTCATCAACTGTAGACCAACCAAAGAATCTGTGAAACAATATGCGTTGGTAATTCCCAGCGAATGGAGCCTCTTCATACCATTCCAAATCCCATGGAGCTCCGCTACAATATTAGAAGCAAACTGTAATACCCGAGAAATCGACATGGGAGTTGTAAAATCTGAAAGTTAAGAAATTTGGATTTATTTATCGAAATCGAATTAATTCCGAGAGAACGGAATTAAATATTTCGGATAATCGCGACTCGGGATAGATGTATCGAATTATCCCAAATCTCGGATAATTCATATTATGATTTTTAAGAGATTAAAAATCATAATATAAAAAAAAAAAAAAACGCTGCCTGGTGGCCGCGCGGTGCCCGCGCGGGGCGCGCCACCAGCAGCAGGCCTGCAGTTCAGGCGTTACACTTGATGTTTGCGTTTGTTTTGGCTTGGGAAGTTTCTAAACGTTGAGAATTCAATTCTCAGATGTTGGTGGACGTTGTGGGGTGCTTGGCAATGATTGTTGGGTGCATTTAAGTCCCCAATAATCAGCTCTTAGAGGAGATATGGGTCATAGGATCCTTGGAGGACAAGTGGAGTGTAGGGGGGGTTTTGGATGAGATTTGAGGGGATTAATTCGGGAAGTTATGAGTGGAAACTCATCCCTTCACCTCCCCACTATCCCATGGCAGCAATTGAGGCAATTAAACCTCTATAAATATCTCCTACTCAGCCTCCATTCCACTCATTTGCAATTCATTCGAAAATTAGAATCACAGTTGAGTGGTGAGAGTTTTGTGAGTTGTTCATCATTTTGGCAGAGAGTTGGACGTGTTCAAGTGATCCAGTCCTTTCTTCTAAGGTTAGGTAAGAGTTCTACTTCATTCCATTGGTTTTAGATTCGAGTTTGTTGCCTAGGACTAAGAATTCTTTCGACAACTCCAAAATAGATTCAATCGGAGGGAGGTGTTGATTCGTGGGGCTGTTCCGGGCGATCTCAGGGATTCTACCAAGGGGAATTTCGATCTTAAACTCATCTCAAGTAAGTTAGTATTGTGCACGTCGATTTTTAGGAGTTTTGGTTGAGTATAACTCGAGATATTGGATCATCTCTCTTTCTTACAAAATCTGCCAAATAGGGTTTTCCTATGACCAATTTTGTTGTTCTGTGAATTCGACCATGATCCGTACATTTTTAGGAGAACCTTCCAAAATGAAACTTGTTCCTAATGTCCTAAAGATGCTCTCTGTAAATTTTTATAATTTTTGGACACGTTTTGGTCACCCAAATTCGATCTGGTATTTTCTGCGTATGTGTGAACAGTTTTGATGAATGTATGTAGTCAGTTTTGTTGTTCGATTAACTCTTGCCTATGATCGTTTTTAGTGCTTGATGTCTTCATGAAATTTGTTCCATTATGTGTCTAGATTATCCCTGTAAAATTTCATGATTTTTGGAGCATATATGAAATTGTTATGAATTTTTGAACTCACTGTGGTCGGATTTACTGAAGCATGAGGAATTGAATTTCAATAGCTTTCTGAAATTGATTAAAATGACCTACTTAGAGTCCGAATTTTGAGATGGCTATTTCTATGAAAAATGCTTATCTTGATGTTTTCTAGCTACTGTAATGTTTCCAGAATTTTTAAAAATAATTTGTTGCATTTTTAAATGCGATTTCGGAAACTGCCACAGTGTTACCTTTAATCGGTAAATGCTATTTTGATTATTCGATGAACTATGAGTCGAGTGTTACTCATTTTTGAAGAATATGGATTCTGGAAATGTGGAAATATTATGAAATGATAAAATGTGGTTTTAAAACTTTGTAAGTTTTGATCGAGTGGGATGCCCAATGTGGTGAATTATGTCGCCCCCTCTTGTAGCCAAAACGGCATTTATTTATTGTGATGTATGAGTCTATACTCCTAGATGTATCCGTATGGGTTATCTAGGGCTCCGGAGTGTGTC
Organism: Hygrophila difformis; assembly: GCA_030278955.1. NCBI lineage: Eukaryota > Viridiplantae > Streptophyta > Magnoliopsida > Lamiales > Acanthaceae > Hygrophila > Hygrophila difformis. The sequence continues at coordinate 34,566,401 of JAOANR010000011.1, forward strand.
TGTATAGGGTCCGCTGCATGCACTTACCTCGTGGGTACGAGTCCCAGAGGTTGATCCCAAGGGTTCGTCCCTAGGATATGTTTGAGTCCTTGTGGGTATAAAGTCCCAAAGGTTGGTCCTGTGGGTTCGTCCCTAGGATATGCTAATGGGGTGTCCTCGATCATAACTAACATTGGTAAAATGTTCGTGGCATATGTGTAAGAATTTTAATTTAATTTGTTTACTCGTCTTTTAAATAAATATATTATTTTGTATATTCTCCTAAAAACTTTTAAAATTCGTTGTGCTATATATTAACTTACGCAGTACCTTTGTACTGATAAATTGTTGTTTTATTTTTCCTTTCAGATTTCGCAGAGTAAGCATCGCATGGAGGGATGGGATTTCCATTTTTAAAAGAAGACTTGTCGCATTTTATTTATTTTAATTTATGCATTGGACTTAGACTCTGTTTTTGGCCGCATGTTTTGGCCCTGTTTATTTTTGCTTCCGCACTGCTTATTATTATGTGTGTTATACTCTGATTAAACTTCGGGCTCATTTCAATGGTTTTTAAATATTTTTAAGTCAATGATGCAACTTAAGCCTTAGCATCCTTTTAAATAAGCTCGATTTAATCGGGTCTTGTTTGGAAGGGTGTGGCGGTAGCGTCCCGGCCTGGGTGACCAAATCCGGGGTGTTACAAAGTGGTATCAGAGCCCGAAATATTTATTTTTAAAAGCTATTATTTTTCGGCCCAATATAGAGGCCCAAAATATTAAATATTATTTTTAAGCTTTTTAAATATTATTTCCATGGAAAGGAAATTTATTTTAAAACCCATGGAAAAATATATCTCAAAAATTCGACAAGTCTCAAAATATTATTTTTGGGGGTTGCATATGCATTAACATATGTGCTTGAAATGTGCAAGATATTGATATGTTAAAATTTATTTTTAGATGGCCGACCCAAAGCTTTTTAACATGATGACCGATATGCTATGTTCGATGACTAGCATCATGCATGAGTTAAGACATAGCCGTGATGAGGTTAGTGCATATAAGGACCATGTAAAAGGTATCGAGAAAGAGTTGGAGAAATTGAGGAATGCTCGACAGGAGGATTTGGGCCGCATCGCTGCTCTTGAAACTCTGTTTCATGAGGAGCAACACAACAACCACATGCTTAGGGGACGTGTGTTTACTTTGGAGCATGAGATTGTTGACCTTCAAAACCGACTCAATGCACCGGAACCTGAGGAGGAAGAGGAAGAGGAGGAGGACCCGGACATGTATATTGATATTGAGGGCGTGGATGAGGAGGAACCAGAGGCAGAGATAGTGGACCCACCGATACCTCTTGACTCCGATGGGGAGTATGAGCATGACAGGGCACTCCTCGGCTATTCTCCCGATTATCTACTAGATTGATCGCATCATATCGTTGGATTATCTATTGCTTTCCGTATTTCATATTACCTTGATTTGCCTTCCATTGTAGCTGCTTTATAATTTTTCCTAAATGATCTAGTGAAGCATTTTTCCCTTTCCTTTGTTGCGTCGTCCCTTTTTGAATTCTGCGTACTTGAGATGTTAGAACTTACTAACTTGACTACTAACCTACCGTAGAATTTGATTCTTACCCTTGCGTGCTTATCTAACAGAATGCCGCCAAGGGGAAGACCGCGAAGGGAAAACCCCGCTGTTAACAACGCCCACCCTAATGTACCAGCCGAAGGTGGCGCACCACTGAACCCGGACGGGGCAAATGGGCCAGTGGGTGCAAACCCACCTAATGTTGGAGGACAGGCGGGCGCTGTACCCAATGTTGTAGACGCACGGTTGAGGACTGTAGAGCAAGTCCTCATAGCACTGGGCAACGCCGAAGTTAATAGGGCCCAAGCGGCGGTACCTCCGCCGGCAGCCCGTATTAACTACCTGGCAATGGTAAACCCATACCAGCCGCCCCATTACGAGGGACAAGAGGATCCCGCAAAGCTAGAAGACTGGATGAGGACATTTGACAAGCTTTTGAACGCCGTCAGATGTCCCGAGAATGAGAAAGTGAGAGTAGCTACGTACTATTTAAGTGGGGAGGCGGATGAATGGTGGCAGAACCACCAAGGGGGACTAGCGGATGGCGAGCAAGTTTATTTTTGGGAAGAATTCAAGGAGGTGATGAGAGAGAGATTTTACCCTCTTAGCACGAAAACGGCTAAGTACGAAGAGTTTATCAACCTTCGTCAGGGTACTCAGACAGTACAGGAGTACTACGCGAGATTCAAGGAACTCGTCCGTTTCGCTCCAAGATTGGTACCGACTGATGCCGACAAAGCCCAGAAATTTGAGATGGGGCTGAACCTCAGCATCAGAGAGATTCTAGTTGGCGGACAACACACAACTCTGCAGGCTGTTTACGATCGTGCGGTGGCAATCACACGGGTTCAACAGCTGAAGCGCAAGGACCATGGGGAGTCGAGCAAGGGCTCAAATCAATTTGATAAGAGGAACCGGAGCGACAACAGTGGTAACAAATTTAGAAAAGGGAACGATCTGGCAAAGAATGAAGGACAGAGAAGAATTGAGAACAAAGGGTTCAACCAAGGAGGGAATGGAAATCGGAGGCCTGGAAATCAGGGTGCTTTCATACCCCGATGCCCGCAATGCAACATTCCGCATCTGGTGCGCGAATGCCCGAAACCTGGGTCTTGTTATAGGTGTGGCAGAGATGGCCACCTGAGAAGGGATTGTAGAATTCGAGAGGAGACAATCGAGAAGAGGCTGGACTTAGTGATTCGACCAACTGGGAATCACCCAACTGGGCCGAATCAGCATAACAATCAAGGACAAAGGTTCCAACAAGCTCAAGGGCCACCCCAGAATCACAACCAGCAGAGAAATCAAGGCGGAGCCGTGGGACGCTTGAACGTGATCAACCAAGCGGATTTGGCCGCTCAGGGAGAAGTGATCACTGGTACGTTTACTGCTTTAAGCGTACCCGTTAAAGTTTTGTTCGATTCAGGCGCGAGCTGTTCTTTAATATCTACAAGGATTATATCTGCCTTAGATCTACCAGCGCCTACGAACATTAACTTAGGGATTCAATTACCATCGGGCAAGGTGATATCGTGTTTGAAACGATACGATGGAACCCCGATAGTAATCAAGAACCTAGAATTCTTCGCGAATCTGATTGAGTTTGATCTTGGGGACTTCGACGTCATCTTAGGCATGGATTTTCTGACTCAATACAAAGCTGTTATTGAGTGCCAGAAGCAAAGATTTCCTTAGCCAAGAGTCGAGGGAGGAAGGTTGTGTATTACATGCAACCTCGAAAGAAAAACGCTAAGGTAGTGAATGCCTTGAGGTTCTACAACCTCATACGGAAAGGCTCACTTATATGCATGTTATGTGCATAACCTCAACGATGAGGGAAACAAGATCGATGAGATCCCAGTCATAAATGAATATCCTGACGTTTTCCCAGAAGATATTCCAGGGATGCCACCTGAGCGAGAGATTGAGTTCACGATTGATCTGGTACCTGGAACCGAACCGGTATCCAAGGCACCTTATCGCATGGCGCCAGCAGAAATGAAAGAGCTGAAAGAACAACTAGAAGAGTTGTTATCAAAAGGTTATATTCGACCGAGTACGTCACCTTGGGGAGCGCCAGTCCTATTCGTTAAAAAGAAGGACGGTGGACTTCGGTTATGCATAGACTACAGGGGTCTTAATCAAGTCACGATTAAGAACAAGTACCCGCTACCCAGGATCGAAGACCTTTTCGATCAACTGAGAGGAGCTTCGGTATTTTCCAAGATCGACCTGAGATCTGGATACCATCAATTACGTATAGCCGAGAAGGATATACCGAAGACAGCGTTTCGTACGAGATATGGGCACTACGAATTCACCGTAATGTCCTTTGGTCTCACAAACGCTCCCGCAGTATTCATGAACCTCATGAATAGTGTTTTCCGAGAGTTGCTAGACTCTTGTGTCGTCGTATTCATCGATGACATTCTAGTTTACTCAAGGGATGATGAGGAGCATACGAAACACTTGCATCAAGTACTCGGAACTCTGAGGAGAAATCAGCTATACGCAAAACTGTCGAAATGCGAGTTTTGGATGAAGGAAGTCGCATTCTTGGGGCACATAGTATCGGCTAAGGGAGTGTCGGTTGACCCGGCAAAAATATCGGCAGTGATTGATTGGCCGGCACCGACGAGTCAGACAGAAGTAAGAAGCTTTCTTGGACTAGCCGGATACTACAGAAGGTTCGTGAAAGATTTTTCCAAGATTGCAAGGCCAATGACCCAACTGCTGAAGAAGGGATTAAAGTTCGAATGGACTACAGAGTGCGAAGAGTCTTTCCATGAACTCAAGAAAAGACTTACAACAGCGCCAGTCCTGATACTTCCATCAGAAACGGAAGATTTTGAAGTGTACAGTGACGCTTCAAAAGAAGGACTCGGGTGTGTACTTATGCAAAACCAGAGGGTTATTTCCTACGCATCGCGACAGCTCAAGCCGCATGAGGAGAATTATCCGACGCACGATCTAGAATTAGCCGCGGTGGTGTTCGCTCTCAAGATTTGGCGACACTACTTATACGGACGAACATGTCGGATGTTCACGGACCACAAAAGCCTCAAGTACATATTTACTCAAAAGGAGTTAAATATGAGGCAGCGGAGATGGCTTGAGTTAATCAAAGACTACGACCTGGATATAGCCTATCACGAAGGAAAAGCAAACGTCGCGGCAGACGCATTAAGTCGAAAGGCGAAGCACACGACAAACACTCTTATTTTACCGTCAGGACTATATATGGACCTAGCAAGGTTGGAAACTGAACTAGTCCATTATGGGACTGTGGTAGAAAGGGTGAATGCCGTGACGATTGAATCTACCGTATTTGACGAGATTATGGCAGCTCAGCCGGATGACGAGAATCTCAAGAGGATCAAGGAGAAGATGGACGAGGGAAAAGCGGTAGGATTCACAGTCCACGATGACGGGAGTATTCGCTTTAAAGGGAGGTGGTGTGTTCCTCACAAGTGTGAGGAATTGAAGCAAAAATTGATGGAAGAAGGCCACAGAACGCCATATTCGGTACACCCTGGCGGTGATAAGTTGTACAAAGATTTGAAGAAAATCTATTGGTGGCCGAGGATGAAGAAAGATGTTGCGGATTTTGTGGCTAAATGCATAACTTGCCAAAAAGTAAAGGCAGTACGGCAAAAGCCATTGGGATTGGTGAAACTGTTGGAGGTCCCAAGTTGGAAATGGGATAGTATTTCCATGGACTTTGTCTCGGGCTTACCAAGATCTCCTCGAGGGATGAACAAAATTTGGGTAATAGTTGATCGGTTAACAAAGACTGCCATCTTTATACCAATGAAAGACAATTGGTCGATGGATCAACTAGCCAAGGCATATATCGATAATGTGGTTCGAAGGCACGGAGTGCCACATGATATCATTTCGGACCGAGACAGTAGATTTGTCTCAAATTTTTGGACAAAATTACAAGAAGCCTTGGGAACCCAAATCAAGATGAGCATAGCCTTTCATCCGATGACTGACGGTCAAACTGAGCGGACTATACAAACACTTGAAGATATGCTTAGAGCGTGTGTTCTTGAATTCAAGGGAAGTTGGGAGAACCACTTACCGCTAATTGAATTCTCGTATAACAACAGTTACCATGCTAGCATTGGCATGGCACCGTTCGAAGCTCTCTATGGACGCAAGTGTCGCAGTCCGCTATGCTGGACAAAGGATGAAAATTCTGTAGTTGTTGGACCTCAGCTCATTGAAGATATGAATAAACAGATCCAGATTGTCCAACAAAAGATGAAGGCCGCACAAGATCGCCAAAAGAGCTATGCCGATACGAGGTGACAGGAGTTGGAATTCCAAGTGGGAGATAAGGTTATGCTAAAGGTGTCACCCATGAGGGGGGTGATGCGATTCGGCAAACGAGGGAAGTTGAGTCCTCGTTACATTGGACCATACGAGATTTTAGACCGTGTAGGTACCTTGGCCTACCGATTGGCTCTTCCACCGGAATTATCACGGGTGCACAACGTGTTTCATGTTTCTCAGCTGAAGAAATATGTGCACGATCCAACTCACGTCTTGCAAACTGATGTGATTGAGCTGGATGATGACCTGACGTATGAGGAGTATCCGATCGAGATACTGGACGTCAAAGAAAGAGTCACAAGAAACAAGACCGTGAGGATGGTAAAGGTACTATGGTCTAATCATGGTACCGAAGAAGCGACGTGGGAGTTGGAAGCGGATATGAAGCAGAAATATCCCAACCTTTTTCAACACGACTCGTGAGCAGTTATGGGGACATAACTGTAGTCCTAAGGGGGGGAGGATGTGATACCCCGCAGGGAGTCGACACGCGCCGAGGTAAGAATTTAATTTTCAAACCTCAAATATTTTATGCGTGTCAATTATTGCATGCATTACTATTAGTCCGAGTGCGACCCAACTTCGAGGACGAAGTTGATTTCTAAGGAGGGTAGACTGTAATACCCGAGAAATCGACATGGGAGTTGTAAAATCTGAAAGTTAAGAAATTTGGATTTATTTATCGAAATCGAATTAATTCCGAGAGAACGGAATTAAATATTTCGGATAATCGCGACTCGGGATAGATGTATCGAATTATCCCAAATCTCGGATAATTCATATTATGATTTTTAAGAGATTAAAAATCATAATATAAAAAAAAAAAAAAAAAAAAAACGCTGCCTGGTGGCCGCGCGGTGCCCGCGCGGGGCGCGCCACCAGCGCGCCACCAGCAGCAGGCCTGCAGTTCAGGCGTTACACTTGATGTTTGCGTTTGTTTTGGCTTGGGAAGTTTCTAAACGTTGGGAATTCAATTCTCAGATGTTGGTGGACGTTGTGGGGTGCTTGGCAATGATTGTTGGGTGCATTTAAGTCCCCAATAATCAGCTCTTAGAGGAGATATGGGTCATAGGATCCTTGGAGGACAAGTGGAGTGTAGGGGGGGTTTTGGATGAGATTTGAGGGGATTAATTCGGGAAGTTATGAGTGGAAACTCATCCCTTCACCTCCCCACTATCCCATGGCAGCAATTGAGGCAATTAAACCTCTATAAATATCTCCTACTCAGCCTCCATTCCACTCATTTGCAATTCATTCGAAAATTAGAATCACAGTTGAGTGGTGAGAGTTTTGTGAGTTGTTCATCATTTTGGCAGAGAGTTGGACGTGTTCAAGTGATCCAATCCTTTCTTCTAAGGTTAGGTAAGAGTTCTACTTCATTCCATTGGTTTTAGATTCGAGTTTGTTGCCTAGGACTAAGAATTCTTTCGACAACTCCAAAATAGATTCAATCGGAGGGAGGTGTTGATTCGTGGGGCTGTTCCGGGCGATCTCAGGGATTCTACCAAGGGGAATTTCGATCCTAAACTCATCTCAAGTAAGTTAGTATTGTGCACGTCGATTTTTAGGAGTTTTGGTTGAGTATAACTCGAGATATTGGATCATCTCTCTTTCTTACAAAATCTGCCAAATAGGGTTTTCCTATGACCAATTTTGTTGTTCTGTGAATTCGACCATGATCCGTACATTTTTAGGAGAACCTTCCAAAATGAAACTTGTTCCTAATGTCCTAAAGATGCTCTCTGTAAATTTTTATAATTTTTGGACAAGTTTTGTTCACCCAAATTCGATCTGGTATTTTCTGCGTATGTGTGAACAGTTTTGATGAATGTATGTAGTCAGTTTTGTTGTTCGATTAACTCTTGCCTATGATCGTTTTTAGTGCTTGATGTCTTCATGAAATTTGTTCCATTATGTGTCTAGATTATCCCTGTAAAATTTCATGATTTTTGGAGCACATATGAAATTGTTATGAATTTTTGAACTCACTGTGGTCGGATTTACTGAAGCATGAGGAATTGAATTTCAATAGCTTTCTGAAATCGATTAAAATGACCTACTTAGAGTCCGAATTTTGAGATGGCTATTTCTATGAAAAATGCTTATCTTGATGTTTTCTAGCTACTGTAATTTTTCCAGAATTTTTAAAAATAATTTGTTGCATTTTTAAATGCGATTTCGGAAACTGCCACAGTGTTACCTTTAATCGGTAAATGCTATTTTGATTATTCGATGAACTATGAGTCGAGTGTTACTCATTTTTGAAGAATATGGATTCTGGAAATGTGGAAATATTATGAAATGATAAAATGTGGTTTTAAAACTTTGTAAGTTTTGATCGAGTGGGATGCCCAATGTGGTGAATTATGTCGCCCCCTCTTGTAGCCAAAACGGCATTTATTTATTGTGATGTATGAGTCTATACTCCTAGATGTATCCGTATGGGTTATCTAGGGCTCCGGAGTGTGTCTGTATAGGGTCCGCTGCATGCACTTACCTCGTGGGTACGAGTCCCAGAGGTTGATCCCAAGGGTTCGTCCCTAGGATATGTTTGAGTCCTTGTGGGTATAAAGTCCCAAAGGTTGGTCCTGTGGGTTCGTCCCTAGGATATGCTAATGAGGTGTCCTCGATCATAACTAACATTGGTAAAATGTTCGTGGCATATGTGTAAGAATTTTAATTTAATTTGTTTACTCGTCTTTTAAATAAATATATTATTTTGTATATTCTCCTAAAAACTTTTAAAATTCGTTGTGCTATATATTAACTTACGCAGTACCTTTGTACTGATAAATTGTTGTTTTATTTTTCCTTTCAGATTTCGCAGAGTAAGCATCGCATGGAGGGATGGGATTTCCATTTTTAAAAGAAGACTTGTCGCATTTTATTTATTTTAATTTATGCATTGGACTTAGACTCTGTTTTTGGCCGCATGTTTTGGCCCTGTTTATTTTTGCTTCCGCGCTGCTTATTATTATGTGTGTTATACTCTGATTAAACTTCGGGCTCATTTCAATGGTTTTTAAATATTTTTAAGTCAATGATGCAACTTAAGCCTTAGCATCCTTTTAAATAAGCTCGATTTAATCGGGTCTTGTTTGGAAGGGTGTGGCGGTAGCGTCCCGGCCTGGGTGACCAAATCCGGGGTGTTACACAAACCCCGCAAAACCCGAACAACCTTCCACCCAGCGGCCATCTCCCATTCGGATAACACAACCAAAGCCCGCCATGCCAGATTCCCGATAGAACTCCCATCCACATGCAAAAGAACACCGGAGCGAGCATCAGGATTCAAATTCACCAACCGCTCATCCCCCTCTCGGCCAGGCCGAGACATCACACGATCAATAGCTTCGCCCATGCGGATGGCTGCCCGGACTGTCGCATGAGCGTTGACAGGGGTACCGCGCATGCAGCTCGCATTACGGCCCCTCCAGATGTTCTAAAGCGCTGCCAGTGGATGCCCGTCCACGACCTGCACAAGCGGTGCCACACCACAGCAGACTCCGACGACAACATCCCATCCAACCGAACCTGATGAAGCCCCAGGCGACGCCAAACCTCCCCCGCCCAGGAGCATCCAAAAAAGATATGGAACACAGTCTCCTCGCCCCGGCCACATATAGTACAAACTGCCGAAGGGGCCACGTTACGAATCCGTCGCAAGCTATTGGAAGGGAGAGAATCATGAACCAACAACCACAATAGAACCCTAATTTTTTCTGGACATCGAGCTCGCCAAACCCATGCCCGCGTCGAGTCACGTTGATGCCCTCTCTGGCTCACAAGCCATGCATATCCGGACGCCACCGAATAGCTCCCAGAGGGCGTCCCCAACCAACACCATAAGTCCGGAGCAGTCTCATGAATGACTAATGGCCCATAATGCATAATCTCAGATTTGATCGCCTCTGGAATGACCGTATAGGCCAGCTCCCAGCGCCACCGATCCTGTGAGTAAATGTCCTTGATACGTAGCTCCACGTCATTGTAGTGAACATATGGCACTCGATCCGCAATTGGACCGCCCTTTAGCCAAGAGGAATACCATAAACTACTGTTGCCATTCCCTATTCGTAGCCGACACCCATGAATAATAAAAGGAGCCGCCTTGCATAAAGCTCTATATGTTGGAGACGAACCAGGCCGATGAGTAAATCGGCCATTCCCACATCCATATTTCGCCAGGAGCAGCTCAACCCACGGCTTAGGGGCAACTTGCAAGCAATCAACAAGTTTCCCTAGCATAGCAACATTCATGTCCCGACTCGACCGAATACCTATTCCACCCATTTTCCTAGGTGTTTCCTTTTGGTGTTTTTTTTTTTGGTTATTGTTTTTGTTTTTCTTTTCGTCTTTTTAAATTTTTTTTTTATTGGTATGTGTGGGGCAGTTTTTTCTGCTATATATTTACTTACAACTTACAAGTCGCAAATCCAGCGCTGTTTATTCCTTGGCTATGTAGCAAAAAAAAAATAAAAAAAAATCCAGCGCTGTTTAAACCGCAAATATACCCGCTCATCTTCCAAACCAAGACCGCCGCCGTTTGCTGTGCTGTCTAGTACTACAACTCTAATCCCTCGTAGGGGTGGGCATTTTTTGTCGGGTATCGGGTACCCGACCCGAACCCGACATGTCGGGTTCGGGTTTTGTCGGGTTTTGATATTAAAAACACGACATTTCGGGTACCCGAACCCGACACTAACTGTCGGGTCGGGTGTCGGGTTAATGGTCGGGTACCCGATCGGGTATCGGGTACCCGACAAAATAAATAAATAAATAGATTTTAATATTTATTTTTTAATATTTATTTTGCTTTACAATATTTATACTTATTTTATAATTAGTAGGATTTGTATTTTATTTTATGTGGTGAAAAGTCATGTATAAGCTTTAAAAATTTGTGAAGTCTCATATATTGATTTTTTTTAGAATTAATAATGGATAATTAACCTTGAACATGATATGATAATAAATTTCAAGAATTGTAAATAACTTTGATAAGTTATATTTTTTATTTTAATAAATAATGGCATTGAACACTAAAATTTAATTATATAATACTAATAAATAAGATAACATTAATAATAATAATATAAAACTGAAATTTTATATTTTTTTTTAAAAAATTGATAGTTATTATTATTTAATAACAATATAGATAAATATACCTATATATTTGCTTAAATATTAGTAATCTTAATTTTTTTTTAACAAATTGTGTAATTTAGGTTAGTCTTTGTATTTTTATAAAAAGTAAAACTAAATAAATAAAATATATATTTTTTTAAAAAAATATTTTTGTCGGGTATCGGGTACCCGATCAAGCCGACCCGACAAAGTCGGGTACCCGAATATCGGGTACCCGGTCTTATGCGGGTCGGGGTCGGGTAGCCATTTTGGAAACCCGATAGTGTCGGGTACCCGACTTTCGGGTACCCGAACCCGACAACCCGACCCGATGCCCACCCCTAATCCCTCGTCCTTCTGAAAACCCTAATCCCGCTTCTACCCGCCTCGCCAGGCCGCTATTCCAAAATTGTGGCGCCGGCCACAGCCTGCTCTGCTATCGCGTCGCTATAGGGGCGCTATTGACTACTATGGTGTGAAGTTTGATTATGCTAGTTGTGAGTATGAGTTTGTGTTGTGTTGTTTTTCTTTGGGTATCGCTATTTTCTATCAGGAATTTCATGAATTTAAGAAATACGCTTTGCAGCCAATCCAATGGAATTTACGGAGGAGTGGAAATCTCTCTGGCCAGTGTCATCTACTTTTTCGGCTCCGCTCTTCATTGCAAACAAAGGACCCAAAGGATCTGATGCCCCCTTTGGCCCACTGATATTTACCAAAAATCCCAATTCATCCACCACTCTCTTGTGCTCCCCATCTATTGCCCCTCGTCTTCCACCACCGTATCCGGAGTTATCACTGTCTCGCTTCCTCCAATGTTGCCATTCTGTTCCTTCCTCAGTCACTTCTATGTCATCTCTTCTTGGGCCTGAGCTCCCTAATCCGTCTTCTCGCTTTCATGGATTTAATGCACTTCAGTTGCTTCCAATCCCTAATAAAAATTTAATTATTTTGTTTTTCCCTGTAGGGGAAAATTGTGATTCTGTGGGGTTTTCTTTACTATCTGTAAAAGATGGGAACTTGAATGGTTACTCACATAAGGAAAATTTTTTCCAATTAGTGAAAGAGGGTAATGTGAATCATCATCGGATCACTCATTTGTTGGTCAACCCTATTGATGATTATTTTTGTTTTGAGAATGAAGATAACATATTCAAAAATTCAGATAGTGTGAAAAAGCATAATAATGTTGTCACAGCTGTTGGGTTTTTGATGGCTTGCACTAATTATGCGGTTGATTGGTACAGAATTGGAATTAAAAAGGACCATAGACAAAACAAGTACTTTGTTTGCTTGGATTATCTTGGCTGCGCTGATAACAAAACACTAAGGGGAAGTGAAGTTGTTGATGCATGTTGGAGTCCACATTTAGGAAAAGAATGCTTAGTTCTGCTAGAGAATGGGGACTTGCTGTTGTTTGATGTTGAGTGTTTGTCTGAAAGAAAGGATAAATCCATGTTTTCGGTTAATAATGTTGTGGTTAAAAGAATGAAAGTTTCATTGAATGATAAAGTAGGATTGGCAGAGGAAAATGGGTTGCAGTGGTTTGGATGCGAGTTTAGTTGGCACCCAAGGATATTCATTGTTTGTCACCACAAAGAGGTATTCCTGGTTGATTTGAGATCTGCAGGAGAGTGTACTGTAGGTAGTTTGTTGAAGCTTGAGATGTTATCTACATTCAAGAATGATAGATTCTTTACATTGTCTGGGGTAGGTGCTGATAGGTTCTTATTTGTTGTGGCTACAAGAAACTTGCTACTGCTTTGTGATGTTAGAAAACCATTGATGCCAGTGCTTAGGTGGACACACGGTATACGCAATCCTCGATATGCTACAGTCTTTGCGCTTCCAGAGTTGAGAGCAAATGCAAAAGATACTAAATACAACTTGGCATCTGAATCTGGCTATTGTATTATGCTTGGATCGTTTTGGGACGATGAGTTTAGACTTTTTTGTTGTGGGCCTGATTTAAACAGAAATGCTTCAGTCTACTCTGAAATTTCTACGTTTTGCAATTCTTACTATGCATGGGGACACCCTTCAAATATCTCCATGTCAGATTCTGATTGTGTATGTGGTGGTTGTGTTGCAAGTCAGGAGTTCTCAAAAGAGTCCGACCTAGTCTGGATTGATTGGAGGCAGAGGAAACATTTAACTTTGGGATTTGGCATTCTGCATCCAGATCTTTATGCACAATTGATCACACCTGATCGTTTTGGTGGATTTATACTCATCAAGCTTGCATCATCTGGAAAGATAGAGACACAGCGCTATGTTGCAGCATGGGAGTCTGAGGCAATTTCATCGATAGGTCACAAGAGAAAAGGTGTTTACTCGGAGGATAATCTTTTGTATGATCGTGTTCCTTTAGAATATGATGGTAAAAGGAAATTTCAGCACCTGAAGTTGGAATTTCTTAATGCATACTTAAAAGATAAGCTAGCAAAGGTTATTGTCAGACAAAAGGAAAACAGGGAGGAAGGTAATCAAGGTGCCCAGATTAAAGACCTGGCTAAGTTAGACTCAAGTTTCCATAGAGAAATATGTCATAAACTGAAGTATTTTGGATTTCCTCGAGTAGAATCATCCTCTTGTGCAATCGCTGATGTGATGAAAGATATCAGCTTACCCACCAGTGTACATGAGATTGCGTTAAGAAGTATGTTTGCTACATTTCCAATAAATCTATTGCGACTGGCCTTCTCCACATATGCAGATTTTAATGGGAAACCTGAGCACTGTAAAGAGGCTTTGGAGTTCTTGGGTATCTCTAATAAATTCCAACTGCCACCTTGCCCGTTAAGGGAGCCCTCCAATCGATGCAATAAATGGTCAAGCAAAGTCTATCCACTTGATGATGCCCTTGTGGGTCCAATTATACCCCCTCAATTTTTGGTCACCCTTCATGCAATCTACAGAAAAGAGCTTAAAGCAGGAACTGTGCCCTACCAAGAAGAATCATTCTCAGCCCTTTCTCATTTCAAACATCAGTGTGATAAAATTGTGAGCGTTGTCAAGGAGCATGTTTCTGGTTCTGACACCAAAGCTCAGGATGAAGATTTTGTGCCTCTTACAGATGATAAAGATGACATGGGTTGTTCTACTCAAGACTTGAATCTCTCTTATCATAAAGCATCTGCATTCTTGGAAAACCTCTCAAGTGTGGGCTCTCTGGAGGCCGAACATTATGAATTTTCTACTCATATTTTCAGGAGAAACCAAGAGTTCACATCTGATATCAGTGCAGAGACAGCAGGCATAGAATTGTTTGATGTAGGCTGCCCTGTAGAGTTGAAGTTCAATGATTGCAGTTTAGATTTTAGTTCCAAGGAGCTTGAAGCATTCAAAAAGTTGAAAATGCGGGAACTAAATTTTCAGAAAAATTTCAAGCCATATGAAGACTACATTAGGACAGTTGAGCTGAAAAAAGAATGAAGATGTGGCATTGACCAATCCCTATGCAGGATCACGTATGCAAAGCAGAACTTTGACATAAATATGATTCCAACTGTTGTGTGCTATTTGTGGTGATACATGCCTGTAATAAGTTGGTTTTGAAACAGCAGGTTTGTATTTCCCTCCTTTCATAATTTTCTGCAATTATACGATATTGAGAGGTTACAACCTTATGTTTCTACAAATACACATATAGGTAATTTAGTCCTGTTTTGGGATCTGCCAAATCAAAAGAAAGTCAAGCATGTTCTATAAGAGGGCTTTTTAACTCGTGAATATGGAACTTCATGTCATATTTGAAAATCATATACTGAGTCCTTATGTTTGTATGTTGTAATTAGTTTAATTACTTGGTTTTGTGAATTGGTTGATGTGGTTGATAATGGTTTTGTATTGCAAGAATTAACAGTCAAATGCTGCTGTGTAATTTGAAGTGGCTTGAAAGGCAAATGTTATTACTACGAGTCCAACTGCAAGTGCTTTCTTGTTAGTAATTTTGCACCCTTGATGCATGGCTAGCAATTCTTTGAATGAAAGTTCTGTTTAGTTTTATTCATCAGTATACTAGCTAGTGCATTCTTTTATGCTACTTTGTACTCTGTTAATTTTATTTCAATAGAAACAGCATTGGATTTTAGATATATACTTCGGTTGCGTGTATGTTTTATGTAAGCTTGCATTGCCATGTTGAAATTATGCTGCTTTATGTTTATACGCACTTCTCAATCATCAAATCTGCCTCCTGGTGATCAATAATTTCTTGGACACATTTTTTTTTTTTCAGGATTGGAATTTTTGTAGGCTTCGCAAACTACTTGTGGCCTCTCTAGTACCTCCCTCTCATTCAATTCGAGTCTCAGGTTCACTAAATAATCCTTTAAAAAGGGCCCTTCTCTAGTCTTTAGACCATAGTTAAACCCTGGTTATCAAACCCAATATTTACTTCGTTTCAACTTGTCTACATACAAATTATGCAGTTCGATGCTGCAGCACCTTTAAATGAATGACATTTACATTTTTTCATAATTTCATCACAACTTGACATGGTTAATAAAGGAAATAAATGGGTGAGAATACCTTTAGAATTAACTGTATTTTGCTACATATTACAGAGATTTTGCTTTTTTTTATTTATTTTTTTTCCTTTTTTTTCTTTTCTTTCTTTCTTTTTTTTTTTTAAAAAAAATCTATTATTTAATTGCTTTTTTTAAATGCTAACCACTGCTCTGTCTATTATTGAAGAAGGAGGTTTGAAAGGAGTTGGGCATATCAATGCAATTTGAATGCTTCTGGATATTGGCAAAATGGCAGAGCCTTACATAGTGCCTAGTCCATTGACATCTCAGCAAGAAGAGTATATTACAATTGTAATGAAACTCTTCTTTATCTCTATGTCAATTCACCTCAGTTAGTGATTTTGTTTAGGAGGTTTGGTAACATCTGAAATTATATGTAAATACACTTATTCCTCTGTCTCAATCGTTGTTCATATTTCATCGCTAATTTACTAACCTCTTCAATAGATTTTCCTTGTTTTCCATATCCAATACTAACAATTGTTCTTGTTCTCTTCGCTTTGTCTTACTTCCTCCGTCTCACTATTTTTGCTACGGACCCACCAGACACGCATGCTGATACACATTTTTAACTATTAATAACTTAAATTGTGTATGATAAAAAATTATAAAAATTTGATATTCTAAAACTACAAGATTAGATGAATCTAATAAAATCTCACATGACTATATTTTTCTTGCATAACTATGATAAAAATTTGAGTCAAAGTTAAACAGTGAATAGTGTCAAAAAGTCAAACGTGATGATTAGAACGAGACGGAGGAAGTATATGCATTTTGTTAATTCCTTGTGTGTAAAGCCCGCCTGCTTTGGGTGTTGAATTCCAGAATTGAGGGATTAGTGTCATTCTTGTGTTGTTCAATCACTATATATCATTCTCTGCAATGTCTCGTGTGTGCTTTACATATTTGCAAACCCTTAGTCCTAATGTTTGTTAGTGAACTATATTATTGATTTCTTTGTTTATATTCTTTGTGCTCAGTTCTGTTCTATTTTCAGGTGTTCCGATGGCAGACGATCGAGTTTGCACTCCCGCACAAATGGTTAGCTATAACATAAAGATGATATGCTAGAGTCAAATAATTTTCTTTAGGCACTATGTTTGTCACAAGATTTATTTCTTCAGCATTCAAGATCACCTTTTCACTTTGATTGACTTGCTGACCAGCAAATGAGTTCTGAGTGATTGAAATGATTAATCATGTTGTGAACAGTGATTAGTATATATATGCATACTTTTTTATTATTCGTGGTCTAATATCTTGAAAGTTTTATGATTTTACCTTGAGCTTATCAAGACCAGTACCAATGCCTGGTTGACTGATTGGAGAGTATTATGTTATTATTATGTTAGTTACCTTGTTATGTATTGAAATTTCCGGAGCATTTCAGACTTACTATTTGTCCTCGTCAGGTCCTTTGGAATGCAGTTTTGCATAATTCTATTATTTTAAATTATTAAACAAATACTGTACAATAGTGTCATTGTTATATGTCTTATACAACCCGATTGCCCAATTATTTTTTTTTGTTACCGCGGGAAGTCGTGTATGCTTCCCTCAATGGATTTAATGTGCTTCCTATTCTTTATTTTGATTGAATTTAATTTGTGTCCTGAAATATAGGCCTGTATCTGGTTATATGATGCTGCATTTGTTAATAGGTAGGCTGTGTTATTCTGTTGAAGTAGCAAGAAGGAATGTGGCTTCAACATCTTCAATGTTGACAGGGCTTCTGACCCACAGGTATAGGGAGGCAGCGGAGGCGGAGGCGGAGGCGGAGGCAGCGAGCATTTTGGAGTAATTCTCATTTCTCATATCCTTCAATATTTTGTTTTGTTAATATAGGTGTATTGAGTACATTATTCTTTTAGATCAAACGTTTGGATCTTTATTTATTTATTTATTTTTTCCCGGTGCCAAATGTCGCACATAACTATGCATTGCTGCCAACCCCCACTTTTTCCATTATGGATTGGTCTTGTTTATGGTTATTGGTTTTAAATGTGAACCTGAGATGTTTGGTCTTTTCTGTTACAGAGCCCACATATTGTCGTGCATAACTGTGTATTTTTGCTTCCCTCCAGACTTTTTCACTTATGAGTTGGTTATTGGATTGTTATAGTATATAAGCGTGAACCTGGTTATGCTGATACAGCATTACTTACATCCCTTTGAAAGTAAATGCATTGTGAATTTCTAGTTTTCCCTATGCTGTTTTGTTTTGACCAATTTTTTCTAACGATCTTTGAATTTTTTCTCTTTCAGGAAGTAATTGTGTCAAATAGCTTGAAGATTCGAGTGCATCACAGAATAATGGTTGTACTATTACAAGCGGTTCTGGCAATTTCCTTTCTTTCTGACGAACCATCCTCTCTGTAAAGTTTGTGGTCTTATCCAAGGATCAACAGAGATGATCCTGATGGTGAATAAGTTGTTCTTTCAACAACTGCCAAAGTCCAAACTCCCAAATATAGACAGGATTCCTCCCTATACTACACAGGATTTTCGTAGATAGGTATGAATAGTCTTAAATACATCTCCAGTTTTATGGTTTCATTGCATATGATCATCTTTCTGCTTCATACTGTGATTTTCCTTTACTCTTAGTTTTAAATGAGACTCTTCTATTTTAACCTTTTAGATATTAATCTTCTAAAAGCTATCTTTACTTTGTTAAATTCAAATTCACTCATGTTTACTTCACACAACACAGAAACCGCGTAGTGGCTGATGACTGATCTGTAGTGAGAGTGAAGAAGAGCTTCTTGGCATACACAACAATCAAGGGATAGAAATACGAATTTTCTGTTTGAGAAGACCACATTTCAAGGTTAGATAACAAATGCCTGTGCGAAATTGTACTTTTAGATGAGCACATCTATTTGCTCCTTTATCATACTTCCCTGTGTGCTTGTTTTTGCTTACCTATCTATGCCACAACTAGAATTCTCAGGAATTATACTTTGTTGTACTAATTATAGCATCCTTTTGGTTTTGAGAAATTAATGATTTTTTGATTTGTAGGGGTCGTACTCACTGTTCAGGAGAATAATGAATTTTTTTTTCTCGATTTTGCTGTAGGAACCACGCTGGAAATTCAGGCTGTATGTACATATGTTAGGCGAGCAGTACCCCTCAGAAACTTGTAGATGAGAAGATATTACTTTGCGATCATAAAATATTTTCCTTTATTCTTTGCTTGTACATTTGTTAGTTACTAGTATTTATTTTAGGGCAAATTATAGTTAAAGGCCCAATCCTTAAAATACTTCATGAATAAGACAAGTGTACCAAATATATTATGTATACCAACCTATATACTAAATACATACTAGTTCAGTCACCTTGGAATTAAACTAAATGAATATTCAAAATCAGGTGTGAAAATACCAAAATACCCCCCCTTTTGTACTTGATTCTGACGGTTGATGGTGACTGGTGGAGAGAGGCAAAACATCAATTAAGCTTCCTAGGCACAATCGAACACACGTTTTTTTGAAATTCCTCTCTTCCCCGTCGGATTGAACGAACGGAGGCACCATTGGCTAGCTGGACGAAGCTTCCGGAGGAAGCTACAACCGGCGGGAAGGTTGGGGAAGCGTTAGGCGAGTTCCGTTCGTAGAGCCGACGGAAGAGAACCTAGTTTTCGGTTCCAGATTTGTAGGGTCTTTGTTTTTAGATTTTAGGGTTCTCCACCTCCATTTTTAGGGTTTTCGAACCTCCTCCACATTTTTAGGGGTTAAGTATGAGAAACTGCGAGGAAGATGGACGGTAGTGACGAACAATCGCGCGGGCAAGAGATTATGCTATTTTGTCACTTCAACTCCGAAGTTCACCTTGTGAGGATTAGGGACGGCGATGGTCTCGCTGATTTGTATGCCAAGGTGACGGAAAAATGGCGAGAGGTATGTCCAACCACGCACACACTCCATTACGACGATCCTGATGGGGGGTACACGATGGAGATCATGAATGACGGCGACGTGTCAAGGATGGGCAGCTTGAATCGGGCAAAGGGGCAGGCGATCGGGAAGATGAATGTGATGAACCGAGCAGAAAGAAGCACAATACTGTGAGTGTAGTGTTAAAATGTGTTTGAACGTAGCTGCTTGTTGCATTGAATTTTTGTATAACGGGTATGATAGATAACGCTTTTGGTATTCATCAAGTGAAACACACGTATTACACATGTGGGGATGTGTGAGAGCGTGCGAATGTTGTTTCTTTTATTATTCCGCTTGTTTGTGATGGTATCTATTGGGAATTATAATTTTTCATATTGATTCAGTACGATCAGGATTCGCGTACATTTAAAAAGCTTGGTAACCTAAGAGTTGCTTGTTTTCAATTAATTGGTATTAGTCTTTGGTTAGAACGGTATTATACCTTCACCAAATGGATATACGCTTTGAACACTATTGTTATTGTTTGAGCGTTGAACATGTACTTCAGGGAGGAAACAGCGACACAGGATGAATGCGACGACAGTGACCTTGACGACGAGGAAGATCAAAGACTCATATGGGCCAATGCAATAAAAGGCAAAGGTCAGAAGTTCAGGAATCAGGATCATTTTCGAAAGGTGGTGGCAAACCACTGCATTGCACTTCGGCGTGGATTTTACTTCGTGCACAACAACAAAACAAAAGTCCAACTAAATTGCAGCATGGAGGGTTGTGGGTAGCGCATATATGCAGCGCTCCACAAGTCCGACGACTCATTTGCAATACGCACATGCACGTTGACTCACGGATACGGGGTGAATAATCTACAATCGAGGACTCATCCAAACGCCAATGCAACATGGGTGGCATCCTTCATAAAGGACAAATTGCGTCGGAATGCGAATTACACGCCGAACATGGTTATTGATGCTATTCATGCGCATTCAAAATCGACATTACATACCGCACGGCATGGAGTGCAAAGGAGATTGCTTTGAAGGAGCTACATGGAGCAGATGCCGAATCCTTTGACAAGGTGCGAGTATTCTGCAACCGCTTGAAAGCATCGAACCCCGGCAGTGTGGCTGATCTAGAGGTGTGTCCGGATTCCAATAAGTTCAGGAGGGTGTTCATTGCTATTGCAGCTTGTGTTGAAGGATTCAAGGCTGGCTGTCGTCCACTTATTCAGCTTGATGGGACCCATATAAAGTCAAAGTGGAAAGGCGTAATACTTGCAGCTGTTGATGCATACGCAAATGGTGGGTTTTTAACCATCGCATTTGCAGGTATGTAGCTTTCACGGAACTGTTGCTTTGGAGCAATGTTATATTGTATTCTGCGTCTACATTTTTGTTGTTCGGATTATTACGTATTGGTGTTTTACTATATACGGTATTGTTTTTCAGTTGTCGATCAAGAGACGGATGAAAATTGGGAGTGCTTTTGTCTGAAGTTTAGGGCCGTCCTTGACCCACCGAATGAACAAAATTGGGGCGAGTACATTTTTTTCAGTGATCGTCACTTGGGTTTGATGAAAGCCATTCCGACCGTCTTCAATGGGAGTCATAATGGTGTATGCCTTCGACACCTTGTCGCGAACTTTAAAACGGAGGTTAATATTTTTCCAATGCAGTACAGTGTAATTGGTATTTTTTCTGGGGATTACCTGTATATCCCTTTCTGACACTGGTGTTATTCGTACACTTTGACAGATACTTCGTATGTACCTATACAAGAACAATGATCACTGGACTGGGGTGTTGAAGGCCGCAGCATATGCTCCGACGTACGAAGAAATGCTGAAGCACCTGAACAGCATCCTTGAAGCAATGCCCGTATCGTCCACGTTCCTTGCAAATTCTGATCCCTACAATTGGGCGAATTCCGTGT
Organism: Hygrophila difformis; assembly: GCA_030278955.1. Lineage (NCBI taxonomy): Eukaryota > Viridiplantae > Streptophyta > Magnoliopsida > Lamiales > Acanthaceae > Hygrophila > Hygrophila difformis. The sequence goes on from JAOANR010000011.1 coordinate 34,587,818, forward strand.
TTGCGGGAAAGAAATGGGGTGTGATGAACACGAATCTTGTGGAGAGTTGGAATAATTGGATAGGGGCCGTGTAACACCCCCATTTTCCTATCTTAAAAATCACAGCGGAAGTTACCAATAGGAAAGCGGGGTTGTTACCGCCACACTTCCAATTAAGCTCGCCTTGACCTTGCCTCGGCTAACTTAATTAAAAGTGCTAAGGCTATTTAAAATAGTTACAAACATTAATTTAAACTATTAACTAAAATTCAAAATATATTTAATTTAACAAAATATCAGAGTTTAAAATTACAATAACTGCGACCAATTATTAAAACGACAATCTTACTACAAGTAAAATATTATTTAAAATAACCACTTGTAAAACGATACGGACTCCCGTGCCCGTGCCCGTGATGCTAGTGAGCTTCACAAATATCAAATCCTGAAAAAGTGAGTAAGTAACATTTATCAGCACACCGGCTGAGTAAATATATTTTTATCCCTTGGACAAAAATAATTAACTACGACTCAACAGTAAATGGCATGTCAAAACAGTTGCAATAATTCAATCCACATGTAGCTCAACTATGATGCCTACACCCGGGGTATCTCATAGGACCTAGCATGCCCTCATAATGACCGAAGTCAAAATATGAGTACACAAGGATGGCCCTACCTTGCGATCTAGAAAATGACTGTGAGACCCTTGGTCAAACACAATCCTGTTCATGGGAATCCCTTGGATAACCCACGAAATATCTCACGAAGATATCCACCTCTGGGGTATATCTCGCATAATAACAATTCAATAATTCACATGCCACACACTGAAATTTCACTTTTCACATGCATGGCCTAGCCCCAAAATTAATTTAAACACATAATTGGGCAATACCCCTGCATAAATAAATTGCATGAATAAACCCTAACATTATTAAAACACAAAGGTATTTAGACATGCAAAAATTTAATCCTACGACAAAGCCCGTAGAATAAAAATTTACTTACAATTTCTTCCGACGATATAGCCACCACACTAAACTGAAAATGACACAGCTATACTACGCCCTCACTATTTCTCTCTCTGATACGCACTCCCTCTATTTCTCTTCAGCTGATTTCTTTCATTGAGTGATTTCTTTCAAAGCCTTGATGCCAGTATTTATAGGTGAAAAGGGTGTGACTACATGAATTTTTTTAATTGAATTAGCTTTGTTGAGTCCTCATACTCTATGCCTAGCTTCAAAGCTTGTCCTTTAAATCCTCATCCCACGTAGTTATGCATGCAGACTAGTATGCCACCTTGATCTAAAATGGTTACATGTGTAATGGATTCACTTTCTACGTGTATTTTTAACCTTCTTTTCTTGCTTCAAGAGTGTACCGTGCATGCATTTTCTTTATTTAATCTAATTCGTATAATCATTTGATAATATATATGTTCTTGAGCTGAGATCTAGTACGTGATTCATTTAGCTATAACAAAATGGACTAAAAGATTTGTATTGTTCAATTAATAATGCATACTGGTACATACTATTATTTTCTTTTATTAATCATTTAAATTAATAGAAAGTTTATAAACCTATACTTAATTTAATCCATTAGCAAAATTGTGAGATATGTGTACGGTAATAAAGTCCACATATATATAGCCATTCCTATTATTTTTATCATTATAAATAATAATCTATTGTAAATTTTATATCTTTAAAAAAAAATCATAACTATGCATTATGAGTGTAATATTACTACCACTAGACTATTAGTGATTTCTAAATAAAAGGAATTAACTATACTTAATATAATAATTAAGTATAAAACTTATTTGAAAATAATACTTGATCACTATTGTCAAATATTTATCTCAATTTGTTAGAATATTTTCCCTTGGAAATAATTCATTTCTTTCAACTCAATCTCTATCTTTAAGAAATAATACTAAAATATTTTAGAAAATATTATCAATATAGCTAAATTCTAGGGTATTACAATCTACCCTCCTTAAAAACAAACTTCGTCCTCGAAGTTTACTCAAATAATTATTGCAAGACTAAAAATAAGGTTAGCACACAATTAAACTTTTCTTACCTTATTCTCTATCGGGCAGGGTTACGGAATCTCCTCCCCCACTTGTTTTCACAGCTATGTCCCCATAGCTGGATCTGTCTCAAGAAATAATTCTGGATACTTGGTCTGCATTTCTGTCTCAGTTTCCCACGTGGCATCATTCTCGTCGTGGTTTGACCATTGGACTTTGACCATGCGAACGACTCTATGCCTCGTGGCTCGTTCTTTCGTATCTAGGATTTTAACTGGTCTCTCTTCATAAGTAAGATCATCATCTAATTCAACTACCTCTGATGGGATTAATCTCTGAAGGTCGTGATGATATTTTTTAAGTTGTGATACGTGGAACACATCATGAACTCGAGATAATTCTTCTGGTAAGTCTAGTCGATATGCCAATGTACCAACTTTGGCAATGATATCGAATGGTCCAATGTAACGAGGACTTAGCTTACCACGTTTACCAAATCGCATCACTCCTTTCATAGGGGATACTTTTAGTAACACCCTGTCACCTATTTCGTAACCTCCTTCTTGCCTTCTTTGGTCGGCATACGTCTTTTGTCGATCTTGGGCGGCTTTCATCTTGAGTTGGACTTGCTCAATAACACGCTTTGTCTCCTCAATTAGTTGTGGTCCAACAGGGATTGGATTCTCGCCCTTAGTCCAGCAAAGTGGACTTCGACATTTCCTACTATATAGTGCTTCAAATGGGGCTATACCAATACTAGCATGATAACTATTGTTATAGCTAAATTCAACTAGCGGTAGGTGATTTTCCCAACTCCCTTGAAATTCTAAAGTGCAAGCTCTCAGCATGTCTTCAAGAGTCTGGATGGTTCTTTCAGTTTGACCATCGGTTGTTGGGTGAAATGCCGTGCTCATCTTTATTTTAGTACCAAAGGCTTCTTGTAACTTAGTCCAGAAATTCGAGACAAATCGACGGTCTCGATCTGAAACAATGTCTTGAGGAATTCCATGCCTCCGTACGGCATTCTCGATATAGGCCTTAGCTAACTGATCCATACTCCAAGTTTCTTTCATGGGTATGAATATAGCTGTCTTTGTCAATCTATCGACAATGACCCATATCTTATCGTTTCCTTTAGGCGTCTTTGGCAAACCTGAGACGAAGTCCATGGAAATACTATCCCATTTCCATTCTGGAACCTCTAGTGGTTTTACCAATCCAAGGGGTTTCTTCCGCTCGGCTTTGACCTTTTGACAGGTCAGACACTTTTCCACGAATTCTGCTACCTCTCTTTTCATTCTAGGCCACCAAAAGACCTTTCTTAAGTCTTTGTACAACTTGTCTCCTCCAGGGTGTACAGAATAAGGAGTTTCGTGGCCCTCTTCGAGTATACGTCTCTTAAGATCTTCGCATACTTTCGGCACGCACCAACGACCCTTAAATCGGATGCTGCCGTCTTCGTGAATTTGGAAGTCTGTAGCTTCACCTTGAGCTATCTTTGCTTTGATCCTTTCCAATTTGACGTCACCGGATTGTCTTTCTCTGATTTCGTCAAAAATGGTTGGCTGGATTGTGATGGCATTGATTCGCTGAGTAGGCGTACCTTGGTATACCAACTCAATGTCAAATCGTGCCAATTCCATATATAACTCGTGCGGCAAGATTCTTATGTTACCCAGATGTTTTGACTTTCGACTTAGTGCATCAGCCACTTTATTGGCTTTTCCCTCGTGATATGTAATGCCTAAATCATAGTCCTTCATTAGCTCTAACCATCGCCTCTGGCGCATGTTGAGCTCTTTCTGAGTATAGATATACTTTAGACTTTTATGGTCTGTGTATATCTGACACTTTCGTCCGTACAAGTAATGTCTCCATATCTTTAAAGCAAAGATGACTGCAGCTAACTCCAGGTCATGAGTTGGATAATTTTCCTCGTTTGGCCTTAGCTGTCGAGATGCATAAGCTATAACTTTTCCTTTTTGCATTAACACGCATCCCAACCCAAATTTGGAAGCATCACTATAAATTTCAAAATCGTCTTTTTCATTGGGTAAGGTTAGGACTGGTGCCTTAGTTAGTCTTTCCTTTAATGTCTGAAATGCAGCTTCGCATTCAGGTGTCCATATAACCTTTGATCCCTTCTTCAAATTTTGTGTTAGCGGTCTCGCAATTTTTGAGAAATCTTTGACAAATCTCCTGTAGTAGCCTGCCAAACCAAGGAAACTTCTTATCTCGGTTTGAGAGGTCGGTACAGGCCAATCCTTTACTGCGGCTACTTTAGCAGGGTCAACTGATATTCCATCGGCAGAGACGATGTGACCGAGAATGCAACTGTGTTGAGCCAAAAGTCGCACTTTGACAACTTGGCATACAGTTGATGGCTTCTTAATATTTGCAGGACTTGGTGTAGATGTTGTTTGTGTTCTTCCTCATTCTTGGAGTAAACCAATATATCATCAATGAACACAACTACACATTTGTCCAACAATTCTCGGAAAACATTATTCATCAGAGCCATGAATACTGCTGGAGCATTGGTTAAGCCAAACGACATCACGGTAAATTCGTAGTGACCATACCGTGTTCTAAATGCCGTCTTTGGGATATCCTGCTCAGCTATCCTAAGCTGATGATAACCAGACCTCAAATCAATCTTCGAAAAGACTCTGGCTCCTTTGAGTTGGTCAAATAAGTCATCAATTCGTGGCAACGGATATTTATTTTTCACCGTCACTTGATTGAGGCCTCTGTAATCCACACAAAGTCTCATTCCACCATCCTTCTTTCGTACAAATAGGACAGGTGCTACTAGGACGAATGTATCCTTTTTCCAGAAGGTCTTCGAGTTGTTCCTTCAATTCCTTCGTTTCAGCTGCTGCCATCCGGTATGGAGCTTTTGATATGGGTTCCGTACCTGGAACTAAGTCAACTGTGAATTCTATCTCACGTTCAGGTGGCATTCCTGAAATATCTGTAGGGAATACATCCGGATATTCTTTTACTACTGGAATATCGTTTAGATCCATCTCCTCTGCTTGCAAATTATGGACATAGCAAAGATAAAGGGGATTCCCTTTTCTTACTAATGTTGCCAATTGCATTGCTGAAACCACCTTCGTTGTCGGTCCTTTGGGCTCCATATAATACGGAATTGGTTGTTTATCGGGTCCATACATTGTTACCTTCTGTTGGGCACACTTAATGGTGGCTTGATATTTTGTGAGCCAATCCATTCCCAAGATAACATCAAAATCTCGTAGCTCGAAGTTAATGAGATCAGCAGGGAATTCAACTTCGCAAATGCGGATAGGAACTTTCTCATAACGTGTTGAGCAATTAATAACTGCTCCGTTAGGTAAAGAGATTCCTAGTCCTATTTCCTGGGGTTTATCGAGTCCCAACTCGGGCAATTTTCTACGAGATATGAATGAACAGATAGCTCCAGAATCAAACAAAGTACGAACTTTAGAAGCTTTAATTTCAAAAGTACCTTCAACCAGGTCACCAACTTCTTGAAGATCAGCTTGATTGACTACGTTCAACCTTCCTTGGTTGGGTCTGCCCTGGTTTTGTGGAGCTCTATTGTTTACTCCTGGATTCGTTGGAAAAGTTGGACGTTGTCCTTGATTTCCTTGTTGGTTTTGAGGCCTTCGCATTTCTGGGCAATAGTCCTCTTTTCGCAAGTCAGGCCGAAGTCTGTTAGGATCAAGCCTTAGGCGACAGTTTCTGGCCCTGTGACCTGTCATGCCACAACGATAACACTCTTCACCTTGTGGACATTGACGAGTTGCATGCCTCTTGCTGCATCGGTTACATGGAGTGGGTACCGGCTCCCTATACTGGTTTGGATAGGGGAACCTACTCCTGTTGTTCTGCTGGAAATCTCCCCTTTGCCTGTTATCCCTAGTTTCTTCAAATTTCCGTTTTCCTTTATTCTGGGGAACTTGTCTTGAGCTTTCTCCTTTATGTTCTGATCCTTCCACCTTTTCGACCGTTATAGCTCGATCATATGCTTTTTGTAAACTTGTAAATTGTTTCCCACCAAATGCCTTTCGAATGTACTTATTCAGCCCAAGCACAAACTTCTGGGCCTTAGTCTGATCTGTTGCTACCAAGTCTGGAGCAAATCTCAAGAGCTCAGTAAACTTAGCATAATATTCTTGTACAGATCGACTACCCTGTTGAAGAGTAACAAACTCTTCATACTTGGAATTTTTGAGGCTGAGTGGATAAAATCGTTCTCTCAGACTTTTTTGAAATTCTTCCCAAGTAATCTGGCGATCTTCTTGTGACCTCCACCAAGTATTTGCTATTCCGGTCAGGAAGAAAGTAGCTACTCCCACCTTACGCTCTTCGGGGCATTCTACTGCCTCGAGTAGCTTTTCGAGTGATTCAATCCACCCTTCTAATTTGGCTGGGTCCTCTTGTCCGTTATATCGAGGAGGTTGAAATTTATTAACCGCCTCAATATAATCCCCTTGTGTTTCTGCATGATGTTCTCCTCCTTCAGCTTGCTTCTGAACAACTGCTCCAAGAGTGAGCAATAGTTGTTCTATCTGTTGTTGGCGGTCGTTGTTATCGGCCATGTTAGTGCTAATCCCCTTCTTCCTATGAAACATCAGTTAGTTAATCAGTTAATTGCTTTTGTTAGTCAATATTAACAAATAATACTAGTGTTCTTTTATAAAATAACAAGAGTACACTTCAAAACTACCAGTCAAATATTTCTAACTTGTCGAGACTCGTATACAAGTATAAATTAAGCTAATATATTATTTTTGGACGTGTCCTCTCTAATCTTGAATGTTCTTCGTGTAACAATCCTTGTACTTATGCCCCTTCCTTCCACAACGGAAGCACTCTCCTTTGCCGGGGCAACGCCAAGTTAGGTGTGGCCTCCCACATTCCGTACTAGGTGGCGGCACGAGGAGTCCTACGGGATTGTTTTCTACATCTCTCAAACGTATTAGTAGTCCGCCCTTCATAGTATGAGAGCATGGCTTTCAAATCTTTTATTTCTTGATCCTTCTGAAAAATTTCTTTCTGATTCCATGACATAAAATCCATTTCTAGTAGCAGTTCACTCTTAAGGCTTCTAATTTCAGCTTCCATCTAATCTTTCTCGTTTAGCATTTTATTTATCTCCCAATTGTTCATCTGCAAGGGACCTTTTTAGAAAATATGACAAATAATAATAATCCTTTTAATATTCTTATGAAATACTTATGCGAATAAAAAGATAGATTATATTTCTTAAAAGATACACACCAAAATCGTCGACAATTTCATTAACTAGCCGAAGTCGACATATGTTAATACACATTTAAAAATTTATACATACAAAATAGTCTAATATATTAGTGAGTTTCTAAGATATCTAATATTTCCGAGCTGTTACTATCTTGGCGTGGCATTCCCTAGCGACATGCCCAACCTTTCCGCATCGAAAACACTCCCCAGGTTCAGGGCATCGCCAAATGAGATGTTGTTGGCCGCATTCTCCACATCGTGGTGGAAGAAGCTTTCCAGGAAATCCTTTACGAATCAATCCCTCATTCTTTCCTCGTAAAGAACTAATCATCTCCTCATGTTTGGCAGCCAGGCCTTCTAGGTATAAAACTCTATCTTTCAGCCTTTTTATCTCTTCTTCTTTTTGTATTACCTCTTCTTGGGCTCCTTTCGCAAAATACTGCTCTAGGATTATAGTCTCCCTTAACTTCCTTATCTCAGATTGCATCTGAGATTTTTCGTCAAATGTTTTGGTTCCTGAACTACTCATCTGCATATAGGATTCAAATATAAATAACTTTCAAAATATAATAGTTATATAGTTAACTTTTAAAAAAATAAAAAGACATTAAGTAAAAAAAAACTTGATAAGCATTTCTGCTCAAAAAAAGATTTGTATAAATATCATTTATAAGTAACAAGACAAGTTACATTTTTTTTTTTTGCATAAAATAAATTTCTTAAATTGAGTATACCTTAAAAAAAAACTTAAACTATCTTTATAACTTTTGAAATCATAATCGTATTAATTAACTACTTTTATTTCAATACCTAATGATATAATCTTTTATACAACTGTGAAATAAAATAGAAGCTATACCAAATAAGCCGAGAAAATTTCATTTTACTTTTATATAAACTTGGATACAACGGTTCAAAATTTCCAAGTTAAAACAGATACACACATATATAGCGTTTTGTCTATACTATACTAGACTATACTATACTAGACTAGACTAGACTATATTATACTAGACTATACTACATAGCATCTAGTCTAAGGTGAACTCCACATCATGGGCTGGATGGGTGGTATTCCGGAGAGCGGCTACGTTCACGGACTGGACTCGTTTTTTCTTCCTCCTCTGGGTCTTCGGAATCTTCAATACGCGGAGGACGGGATGAGGATCCTGGGTCACTCCTACGAGCAACTGCCCTGCGGCCTCTCCAGTACAGCTGGTCGGCTTGTCTACGTATGATTCCTTTCTGTCGCTCTATAGTCGCTAAATTACGAATATTCTCCTCTTGACTATCTTTCAGTTCCTCCTCCACGTTCTCCAACTTTTCCTTTACGTCCTCCAGCTCCTCCTTTACGTCCACCAATTCTTCCGTCTTCTCCGTGTAAAGGGCGTCGAACTCATCCCGTTGCTCTTCGGCTGAAACTCTCATCTCGTGCTCTTCATTATATTTGTTTTCACTTTCCACCTCCTCTTCTAGATGTTTTGTAAGTTCCGTAATTAATAAGTCTTTTAAATGTTCAGCTCGAGTATGCTCCCGTTCACAGGTTCTTACTAGCTCACGGACTAAGTCCGGGACTACTTCCATCATTCTAGCGTTAAAGTTATTTCCGGCCATCTAATCAAACAACATTATCATAAGCATAATGCAATTATTAAGCATAAATAACAATAAGGGCTGTGCCTAATGCAAGTGTACCGTGTCCCATCCCAAAATTTTTCTTAAGTAAAAACATATATATTTTAAAAATTTATTATGAAACTCTAACTCCAAAAATTTAGTTTGACTTTAAAGAAATTTTGACTCAAAAATATTTTGATTCACGCTCTGATACCAACTTGTAACACCCCCATTTTCCTATCTTAAAAATCACAGCGGAAGTTACCAATAGGAAAGCGGGGTTGTTACCGCCACACTTCCAATTAAGCTCGCCTTGACCTTGCCTCGGCTAACTTAATTAAAAGTGCTAAGGCTATTTAAAATAGTTACAAACATTAATTTAAACTATTAACTAAAATTCAAAATATATTTAATTTAACAAAATATCAGAGTTTAAAATTACAATAACTGCGACCAATTATTAAAACGACAATCTTACTACAAGTAAAATATTATTTAAAATAACCACTTGTAAAACGATACGGACTCCCCTGTCCGTGCCCGTGATGCTAGTGAGCTTCACAAATATCAAATCCTGAAAAAGTGAGTAAGTAACATTTATCAGCACACCGGCTGAGTAAATAAATTTTTATCCCTTGGACAAAAATAATTAACTACGACTCAACAGTAAATGGCATGTCAAAACAGTTGCAATAATTCAATCCACATGTAGCTCAACTATGATGCCTACACCCGGGGTATCTCATAGGACCTAGCATGCCCTCATAATGACCGAAGTCAAAATATGAGTACACAATGATGGCCCTACCTTGCGATCTAGAAAATGACTGTGAGACCCTTGGTCAAACACAATCCTGTTCATGGGAATCCCTTGGATAACCCACGAAATATCTCACGAAGATATCCACCTCTGGGGTATATCTCGCATAATAACAATTCAATAATTCACATGCCACACACTGAAATTTCACTTTTCACATGCATGGCCTAGCCCCAAAATTAATTTAAACACATAATTGGGCAATACCCCTGCATAAATAAATTGCATGAATAAACCCTAACATTATTAAAACACAAAGGTATTTAGACATGCAAAAATTTAATCCTACGACAAAGCCCGTAGAATAAAAATTTACTTACAATTTCTTCCGACGATATAGCCACCACACTAAACTGAAAATGACACAGCTATACTACGCCCTCACTATTTCTCTCTCTGATACGCACTCCCTCTATTTCTCTTCAGCTGATTTCTTTCATTGAGTGATTTCTTTCAAAGCCTTGATGCCAGTATTTATAGGTGAAAAGGGTGTGACTACATGAATTTTTTTAATTGAATTAGCTTTGCTGAGTCCTCATACTCTATGCCTAGCTTCAAAGCTTGTCCTTTAAATCCTCATCCCACGTAGTTATGCATGCAGACTAGTATGCCACCTTGATCTAAAATGGTTACATGTGTAATGGATTCACTTTCTACGTGTATTTTTAACCTTCTTTTCTTGCTTCAAGAGTGTACCGTGCATGCATTTTCTTTATTTAATCTAATTCGTATAATCATTTGATAATATATATGTTCTTGAGCTGAGATCTAGTACGTGATTCATTTAGCTATAACAAAATGGACTAAAAGATTTGTATTGTTCAATTAATAATGCATACTGGTACATACTATTATTTTCTTTTATTAATCATTTAAATTAATAGAAAGTTTATAAACCTATACTTAATTTAATCCATTAGCAAAATTGTGAGATATGTGTACGGTAATAAAGTCCACATATATATAGCCATTCCTATTATTTTTATCATTATAAATAATAATCTATTGTAAATTTTATATCTTTAAAAAAAATCATAACTATGCATTATGAGTGTAATATTACTACCACTAGACTATTAGTGATTTCTAAATAAAAGGAATTAACTATACTTAATATAATAATTAAGTATAAAACTTATTTGAAAATAATACTTGATCACTATTGTCAAATATTTATCTCAATTTGTTAGAATATTTTCCCTTGGAAATAATTCATTTCTTTCAACTCAATCTCTATCTTTAAGAAATAATACTAAAATATTTTAGAAAATATTATCAATATAGCTAAATTCTAGGGTATTACAGGCCGCAAGGGCAATGGGTCCATATTCCATGCTCGATCAAATTCGAAAACAAGTCATGAAGATGATGAATGAAAAAAGAGAGGAGGGTGCGAGGATGGAAGGAATATTGGCTATTATTCCAGGAAAGGTATTGAATGATAATTACGCGGCCTCCGGAGAAATGAAGCTTCAGCGCGCAGCGGGTTCCTTGTTTGAGGTCCGGCATAGGGCGAGGATATACGCCGTAGATGTGGAAAAGATGACATGCACGTGTGGCTATTGGCAATTATTGAGGCTGCCCTGTAAGCACGGCTGCGCATCGATTGAAAAATGCAAGGGAATATTTACGACTATTGTGATAAGCATTACACGACTGCGTGTTACCGGGCGACGTATGAAGGCGTGATATATCCTCTGCTTGAAATTGGCGGTGAACACTTGGCCGAGCAGAATGATGATTTCTTCGTTCTCCCTCCAGATGTACGGGTGCAGCCTGGCCGGAGGAAGAAACGGCGCATACCATCTCGGGGTGAACTAAAGAAGACTAAATGTGGTTTGTGCGGCAAACGTGGTCACAACAGGGTTACTTTTAAGGAGGCTTACAGGTATACGCGTTGGTGAACTATGTCATTCATGGATTCGAAGAAAGGTGTGGAGGATGACGTAATTGGGTATTTTTGCAACAAAAACACTATTGTGTCCAACTTTTGTGGTCGGTGATAAAACTTTGAGCATATCCGTGTGAATGCATCACTGTATATTTTTGGCATGGTTTCATCTTGTGAAACCGTTCCGTATCGGACGGTTTCAATGAATGATACTATATGAATATGGAACACTATCATATTTTGGCAATGCCCTTATGGAATTCGAATCCCAATTGTTTTGAATCTACTTATTGATTATATTTTGGCAATGTCCTTATTGAATTCGTATGTTGTATGTCGAAACGTAATGGTACTCGCAGCTATTTCGGGGGTTACATTACTGGAAAAAAATTTAGCTCTGCTCTGAACGCGACATACCTATGGCTGTGTATTGCCAATACCAATCTACTATGCGTTCACATACTGTTATCCCTCACCCACAGGATGTTTCGGGTGTTTTACTACCATATTTGTTTAATTTTGTTGGTTTTTGCTTAATTTATGGATGCCCAAACATAGTCGTATGATTACCGACATGAAATACTATGGGATGTCATTAGATACCTCATTCAAACCATGATTCAATATCAATTGTCTACAACCTTCTTAATCACACAACCAAAAACCACTTAACATTAAAAGTATCCGTTTCCTTTAATGGCCATACCGTCAATAATGCCAATAGATACCATATATCTTTTCGTATAGTACCGTTATGGTTGATAGGGATAATAGCATGAACAAATCAAGACAATGCATTGTCCATTAGCATTGAATGGCTGACTCATGCCTCTATGGTTAAACGTTGAAGCCTCATTTAATGTTTTGTGGAGAAGTCCGTATAATGAATAAAAGTATCAGTTTCCTTTGACGGCCATACCGTTAATAATGTTAATAGATACCACATATCTTTTTGTATAATACCGTCTTGGTTGATTGGGATAATAGCATGAACAAATCAAGACAATGCATTGTCCATTAGCATTGAATGGCCGAGTCATTCCTCTATGGTTGTAGAGCAACACTTACCAACTTCTCTACCCATTGGATACTAATACACTTGTTGAAGGGTAGGTTGCCCATGTAACATGGTTGCAGAGCTACACTTATTGTGCCATTGCCCATGTAATTGAATGCCTCAAGCAAACCATCGGATGTAGATCAACACTTATTATCGTAGAGCAACCCATTGGATACTAATACATTGCTTCAAGTGTACATCGTACAACTATTGAGAAAATGTGCACGCGTTCAAATTATTGCAATGTTGTATGTCGGTCGAACATGCATTATTCGACATCGAATTAGAGAAAATGATTCAAAATACCAATTCATACGAACAACCATTTACGAACAATACTGATGTCCATTCATACGTACGTCATACCAACGAACCATTCATACAAACTCCCAAAATGCTGTCCCACATCAATATACCATTCATCCACAATGCAAATACCATGAATCAAGCATAAACAATACAACTGTCCATCAAACAGTAAACCATCAATTCAACGATCATACAACAAACATGTGTCACATTGCATCCTTACCAAGAGACGGGTCATGAGATCGAGGGGCAGCCACCGTCGTTGCGGGATCATCAGTGCTAGGAGTAGGAGGGGCAGGAGCATGAGGGACAGGAACAGCATCCGTCGTCACGGGATCAGGCAGGCCAGGCGCTCACATTGCATCCTTACCAAGAGACGGGTCATGAGATCGAGGGGCAGCCACCGTCGTTGCGGGATCATCAGTGCCAGGAGTAGGAGGGGCAGGAGCATGAGGGACAGGAACAGCATCCGTCGTCACGGGATCAGACAGGCCAGGCGCGGGAGTAGGGGTAGCATCCGGAGGGGCAGCATCCGTCGCTGTGGGATCAGACAGGATAGGCGCGGGATGAGGGGCAGCATCCGGAGGGGCAACATCCGTTGTTGTGGGATCAGACAGGACAGGCGCGGGAGGAGGGGCAGGAGCTTGAGGAGGGGCACCATCCGTCGGTGTGGAATCGGGACAGGCAGGTGCAGGAGGGACAGGATCATGCGGAGGGGCAGGATCAGTTTTCGGAGGCTGAGTGGCATAATCGGGATTTCTTGGTTTGGTAACCGGTGCCAACAACCCCAGAACTGCGGGAGCGTATATTTTAAGCGGGACCGGACAGTGAACAGCATTTGGGTCGGGCACATTTGGAGAAGCGGGATCCTCAACAATGGGCTCAGTCACCTTCAGATCGGCGGGATCATCAGCAGTGGGTTGGGGCACCTTTGGAGCAGCGGGATCCTCGAGAATGGGCTCGGTTACCTTCGGATCGGCATGATCGACAATAGTGGGCTCGGGTACCTTCTGATTCGCTTGATCCACAACAGTCGGGTCAGCCACCTTTGGAGCCTGATCCACAACACTGGGGTCGGCCAGCTTCGGCTCCGCTTGATCCGGCGCAGTCTGGTCGGCCTCCATCGCATCCTGTTGACCCTCCACAGTGGGCCGGGTCAACATCGCCTCCTCCGCTGCCTGCTGAACAGTCCGCTCCATAGCATCCCTTAGAAGTCGCAACGCCACTTTGGCACAGTGCACCTTAATATCAACAGTGGCCTCCATGGCCAGAATGCAGGATCATTCCGTAAAAATGCCTCAGCCCACCACATAACGTGCACCCCGCAGTCCAGTTGTCCATCTCCCTGCTGCCTACATGTCCTTCTTAACATGATGTCCTCGTTCACTGCCAAATCATGCTTGCTGTTCAGGTACCACACTAAAAACTCCGCCTGTGGGTCACATATAAATACATATTGCAAGCAACATTAATACCAGTCGTTAGTAACACGTATACCGAAATTGCAAGACTTAATACTGAATATATAGGACTGGGTACCAAAAAAATTGATACACGGTGACTTACAATTTTTCTCTGCGCAACGGTGTTGTCTGCCGGCTTCAAGGAGTTCTGAATTGTTATCTCCATCTTCTGAAGGTCCAAAACAATCAAGAACCAGTGATAATTCGTCGTCACGGGCAGCAACACGCAGTCAAGTCCGCCTGTGATCAAAATGCTAAGCCGTTCGAATTCATCGCGCCCCGGCTGCCAAACAGTTTTATAGCTCTCCTCGAATGCATCAAAATCAAGCTCTCCCCCTTTCTTCTCCAACGCCAATATACGCGTCTGTTTCGCAGTAGTTTATCCCATAAGGTTGCAAATTAAATGTGAAGGTGCATACGCATACAGTAAATTAAATAAATTACTCACCGTCGTGTATGGACTTATGAACCCGACCCTCGTGGTTATACCATTAGCATTGCGGAACCGTTGGCTGCATATAAGAGCAATGTAACTGCCAACGAGATCATTGCATACTGCCTCATTAAAAAGCAGCAGCAGAATACTCGAAGGTAGCACGGCGTAGATGCCTTGGCTCCACACAAATCCACTACCAAATGTAAAATCCGTAAATAAATTAAACCCATAAAATCAGGAAAAAAAATACTATTTCATGGAATACTAATACCAATACCAAGAAACTAGAGTACAAGAAGACAGAGAATACAATACCTCCCTTTTGGAGCGTCGATAAACCGCTCCAGAATCCATTTCTCTTCAGCTGATAGCCCATCAGCGCCGGCATACCCCCTCTGGCCCGAATAACGATAACAGGTCTCCTCCTCAAAATCCATACGCACAACAGTTTTCGTCTTTTCAGGAGAAGGGCCAGTGAGGTCCAGTACACGGTTCACACGCTGCTTTTTGCTGCGTGTATCCGGTGTATACAGTGGGGGATCCGGCTTACTCTTCCCCCGTTGTTCAGCTGTAGACAACGGATTAAGTGTAAGCGGATCAAACGGTGATGGTATAGAATGGGAGAGAATTAACATTCCCTCGTCTGCCGTTGCCACCTCATCATGAGATGGCCCAAAAATTTTCATCGCCATTGTATTATTTCCCTCATTCATACCTATTGTCTTTGTTGCCTTCCGTGTGGATTCTTGCTTGCCATATGCCACTGCCCGCGCAACCTTCTCATTAACGTAGTCCTCATCACTGTCGTCGCCGTCCGAAGACTCTTCCACATACTCAGATTCCTCACTGCTTGCCGCCTTGACCTCGGCCTTTTTCTTCGCTTCCTCATCAGTGTCAGCCTCTGACACATATTCTCCATCCTCACTTGTCTGTGGTTCGTCGCTTGGTAAATCCTCCTCAATCTGCCAAAGAATCAGACAATACAACAATCATGACAAAATCATACCCATGTAACAGATAAATAAGCACCCTATGCACTCGGTGCAACAGACCAAAACGATAATACCGATATATTTACCTTTCCCTTTTTCTCATTCGGTTCCTGTTCGGTCTCCACATTCTCCTTCAACTTGTCTTCGTCCTCTTTCTTCTCCTCCTCCTTAATTTGGCTTTCTCTTTCTCATCGTCTTCACCCTTATGGGGATCTCATCATCTATGGCCTTGTCCTCGGAGATTTTGGCCCTGCTGGGAACGGGCACCGGCATCACATGCTCCACAAATCTTTTCTCCCTCATGCTGATGCGTATAGGCCGCAGGTCCTGTGCCCTCAGCTGTTTCAGATTCTCGCGACATTCAACAAGGTCACGTTGAGCTTCCTTCCATCTCACGAATCTTGGGATAATCGGTTCAACCAGTGGATCGGCCATGTGCGGAAATCGCTCATAGAACCATCCCTACATTGGTAAATTGGTACAACAGTAGTGAGAAATGAGTGTTCTTGTGACATAACAATATTATTGAGTAGGTAAGTGCATTTTTATTAAAAACTCACCACCAGCCCGAAAGTGCAGCCATCTAAATACACCTTCCCTTTCTCATTATGGAGCCGCATCGAAGCAACCAAATACTCGTGTGCGGCCGCGCCCCAAGCATATTCCTCGAGTCGGTCTAACTTGTCCACGTGGTGAACAAGAAACTCGGGGACGGTCAAGGACGAGCTGGGGAACAAGAGGCAGGCAAAGACCACCAAAACGTACGCCCTCGCGAAATCGACTGTATTATCCGTTCCAGCCAAGTTCACCATTAGCTCCACTAAATCCGGCCGATACAAAGCTCCACCCTTTAGAAAATACTTTTGCTTGAACTCGGATTCAGGCACACACCTAGGGTGAACGTACATGCCTTCGTACTACAGCCCCAACACGACGGAGTATTCCCATGCCTCGAACGGCACTGTAAATCCCTGTCCAAACACGAATGCACTTAAATTGTCGTTGAAGCACTCCACCAATGCCTGCAGCAACGTCTTGCTGCTGTACTTACCCTGCAGCTTTGCGAAGTGGTGGAGTGGAGTCGATCTAATGGCTTCCCACTGTGCTTCAGTGATCGTGTTTCAATAGAATTCATTGCGTCTTGGAGGACACTGATTGTGCACCGAGCTGTGATGGTAGCCTTCCCGGCCTCCTCATTTTGTGACTTCTTCTTCTTGCTACGTCTCGACGGCATCTCTATTAATTCTGCCAACAAAAACTCATACATGGGTCATGCACAACTCATAATAGTGTTCAACTGGTTATATACAACTATCCAGTTTGCCACATACAGAAAACACAAGAGCCCGAACAACAATGTATCATCACTTCAACAACATTCCCTAAACTACAAAAGAACTCCGGACCTTATCGAGCAACATTAGACCAGAATCAAATAGAACATTTTGGAGAACCTAATATCGTTTGCAGCCAAGAATTATCCATAATGATAATGCATACCCGTTGTTCAAACCTACTTATGCACATCATAAATCATACCCGTTTTATGCACGAATGATACCGGTGTAACAGTTTCGCCAATACAGAAATCCGTCTTACGCGACATAACAATATTCCCAGAAATGAACAATGGGCAACAAACAAAACATCGCGGAAACGCATCAAGCAAACCGATCCAGAATTGTATCTACTTTTCGATCAACACAAAACGGCAATCAAAATCATAAAAACATCTCAAACCCTAAGCGAACCCTAAAACCGATGGTTCACAACCCTAAAAACTGTAAAATTCAATCTTCCAACCTTGCAACATAAAAAATAGTATGCCCATACTCGTGTAAGAGTAAAATCACAAAGCCCATTGCATTGCATACCTTGATTTGGGAATAACACCGAGCTTCCTCTTCGATTGGGTTTGTTGGAAGCTTCAAAAACTGATTTCTTTTCGCTCTTCTAACCCAAACCAACGTCCGACACTTTATCCCGAAAAATGGAGGTTGGACGTCGCCCGTTCTTCAAACTCCAGGTAGTAATTGCTCCGACGGTTTCGTTTTCGCAATGGGGGACGGCGGTTTCGATTTTCAGACATGAAGAGGGGGGGAGAATGGGTGAGCCGGTGAAGGAGACGTGCGCCTTCAATGCTGCGTGACGGTTGCAGACGTGGGGAGGTGCGCCGACGGGACATAAAGTGGAAATGGCTAATCTACCCTTCTCCACAAGGTTTGAGTATTTTTTGACCGAGGGGTTATTTTATCATTTCAGTAATTTGAATTTGAAAAGTATATCAAAAATATTGTATGAGTTGTATTTTGGGAGTATTTTGGTACGCATATCTTGTATTGTGAGTATTTCTTCCAAGGGGCCTTTTTTTCACATTTCCCGTTATTTTAAATGATAATACTTCATACATGCGCTTTCTTTTGGATGATAAATGATGCTACATAGTACCTTCTCTGCCTGATATATTTTACTATTATTTGTCACTTTTCAAACCTTATTTATTTGATGACACTGGGTTGCACGGCCTTAGACCAACTTTATCCATGACCACCATACACCCAACCCAACCGCCATGTCATTACTTTTTTTTTTTAAAAAAAAAGCTAAAATGGGAGATGGTCTCCTCATGGAGGTCGACCAAAAAGAAAAATAGACCACTCGGTCTTATATCATTTGGCCAATGAGATGATGACATTTGTCTTCTTCCCATTGGTCAACTAAAATTTTAATCAAATCTCATTAAAATCATTATATTTTTTATATATGAAAATAAAAATAAATAAAAAATATACCAAATTTTATAATTTTTTATTATCTACAAATAGAGACCACTCTTGCTATATTTTTACATAATATATCAATTTTGATATATTTAACTCATTTAAAAATTTACAAAAAATAAAAATAAATAAACCATATATTAAAATTTTAGATTTTTTTATTCTTTCAAATATGACTAAAATATTTATATTTTTGATACATTAATTTCTTTTATATTTCAACATAATTTAAAATTGTATAAATTAAAATAATTATATATAATATGGTGGTTGGATGGTTGGGTGGTTATTGATAAAGTATGTAAAATTTGGATGGTTGGGTTGGGATGAATATTGATGAGTTGGAGGAGAGAGAAATTAATAAAATAATGAGATGGTTGGATGGTTGGATGGTTGGGGTGGTGATGGATAGAGGTAGTCTTAGGCTCACCAGTAAGTACTTAAAATAAATAAATAAATATACCAATAGTTGATGACACTGGGTTGCATCGGCCTTTCCACTTTATTATACACCTAATATGCATTTCATTATTTTCTTATATTATTAATTCTCTCCTCATAATTTGTATTCACCTTCCAGCCGTTGCATTTCTTATTAATGTAGTATTTGCTCTATTGTCTATTCATTGTTTTAAATATTCCCGAAATTTCCGAAATTTCGACCGAAATTTCGGGTTTCGGGACATCCCGAAGTGAAATTTCACATGCAATATTTTTTTGCAAAATTTCGATAACCGAAATTCGAAATTTCTCGAAATTTAACCGAAATTTTTTGAAATTTCCCAATTTTTTTTTAAAAATAATTTTTTTTTTCTAAATTTTAAAATATATTTTTTTAAAAAAATTAAAAATTATAATTTATGTTTCAACCCATATTGAAGATGTCATCCAATTAACTTGTTTATCAATTTTAATTAACTTATCAATCAACATGGTGCATGATATCAATAATATTACTATTATATTATATCACACTAAATGTATTGTTAGCATATTACTAATTTATATCGCAACAGAGATGAGGAATTTTGAAATATCTTCATTTTCATCATCTCAGAAATTCGAATTAATTTTCTCAAAAAATTACAAATATCTCCGAAATTTCAAATATTTTCGAAATTTTCCTAAATTGATATGTACCGATATTTAAAACCTTGCGTCTACTATCCCTTTAATTGCACGATAGTAGTTGAACAGTGGATTCTTCTCATGTTCTCCCATGTTAATTGTTATGCATAGTTTTGTACCTACCTTTAAATGCACGAGAGTATATTTGATTACTAGTTCGATAATTGATGAGATAGTTTTAATTGTACTAAAATTTGTCTTACCTACAATATAATGCGCATCAATTAAGTGGCACCAGCTCTGAAACAGCTTGAATTGCCCAAGATTGTTGTTAAAATTTAAAATTTCAACATATCCTTCAGAAATCAAACAAGGTCCATAGCATCGGAGTCCAATTTCTGCCCTATTATATATATATATATATATATATGTATTCATTATTATTATTATTCCATCAATGACATAAAATTGCCTGAACACATACATATATACCACCATCACCGATCTCTCTCCCCACTCTTCCGACCAAAAAACTTGGTCAGATCTGCGATCACCTTCCTCCTCCTCCTCCTCCCCCCCACCGTAAACGACGTCGTCTTATGCGGTGTCCCTTGCACCACCATTGGCGACGCAGACGATGTTCTACCCTTTGCTCGTCTCCCCGCAGCCCCCACGTGAATGCTCCTCGTCCTCCCTCTGCTCGCCATAACCGCCACCGCCTCAGGCTTCACCTTTTCCCGTCCCATGCTTTGCTGCTGCCACTTCTCAAACTCATTCTCCTCTGCATTACTGTCCGACTCCGATCCTTGCTTGTTTCCATCGTGGGCCTCGCCCTTATTACCTCTTTCTTTCAACTCCAACTGCCTTATTTCCTTCACCATGAGCTCGCATTTGCCCTCGATTTCCTTCTCGCTCGCTTTGAGCGCCTCGATCCATGCATGAGCTGCCGCGACCTTCTTGTCCGCGATCGCCTTCGCCCCGGCTGCGTGCTCCGTTAGATACTCGTATTCGAATCTGGATATGGTTATTGTCTTGGCGTGCGTGGAAGCTGAAGCTCTGCTCCTCATCGTTTTCTCGGTCAGCACTTGGAGACTCTCCAGGGCGGCTGCTTCCGCCGACTTGGCTGCCACGAGGTCTTGCAGCGCAATCTGCAGCTCATCTTCGGCCAAGTCGATCGCCCTCTCTGTTTCCTCCGTCTCTTCGTTTACAGCCGCGGTTTCCTTGAGCACCGCGGCGTGTTCTTTCTTGGTCGTCTCATTTTCGGTTCCAAGTTGCTCCAATGTGTTCAATAGGTTCGATACAATTGATTTCGTCTTGTCTTCAGCTGCAGCTGCCGCTTCAAGCTGCGCCTTCGCCTTTAGAAGCTTCGCGTTGAGACTCTGAATGGTGGCTTCCGTTTTCTTCTCGTTTATCTTCAGGCGAGCCACTTCATCCCTTACGCGCTCGTGCTCGACTCGGATTACATCCATCGAAGCCATGAACTGGAAGCTTCCGTCCCTAGCAATCGCGAGCTCCTTCTTCGCCGCCTCCAACTCCTCCTCCACCGTATGCAAGGACGACTCCAGGCTAGATTCATTATTGCCCTCTTCCTTAAATTTCGACTCGTTTTCTTCAATCCTTTGGTCCATTTCCTTAACCATCCTTAGCTCGTTTCCTAGCACGCTTGCATCCCTGGTTGTCATCTCGAGTTTCTTCTCGAGCTCCTCCACTTTAGCCATTCCCCGAAGCATGTCCTTTTTCTTCTTCTTGACTTCCTGTATTGCAGCCGAGTATTCCCTCGCCTTCTCCCGTCGTTGAGCCTCGACTTGTTCGTACTCCTTAACGGCTTCTATCCGAGCCAACTCGACCAGCACGTGCTCTTCGTTCGTTCCCTCGATCTCCTTATTGAGCGCCTCGAGAGCATGCGTGTAAGATTGAACACGCGCTAAGGAGTCGTCCCATTCCTTCTCCACGCGCCGCTTTTCTTCCAAAACCGACGCCAAGTCGAGCTTCAGCTCGCTCATTTCGCGTTTCGCCAATTCCAACTCTTTCACAACAATCGCGCTCTCGCGCTCTATCTTGCGTCCGCCTCTCTTCAATACTCCCTCGAAGTCCTCCATCCGAACTTTCGCCCTTGTGTTCGATTCCTCGATTCTCAAAGTTAACTCTTTCATTGTTTCCTTAGCCAAGGCTAGCTCCGTCTCGGCTTTAGCCGTGGCTGTTTCAGCTAGCTTCCGGAATTCGCTTAACTGGTCCGAGTCCCTCTTCGCCCGACGTAGCTCCCGCGCTTTCGAGTAAACCTTCTGAAGAATGTTCGGTTTGAGATTCTTGACTGACTAAGGATTAGTTAAGACAGGCAACCAAACACAAAGAATGAAGGCCGACATACCTCAGGATAGTTTGGTTGGGATTTCTTGATTGCTGCGGGATTGGCTTCGAATGAAGTAATGGTTGCCTTAACTGAGCCTGTTTCCCTGTCGTCCATGATTTCTTTGTCCTGTCTGTCAAGAATGCTCCTTTTTAGCATGAGATTTTTGGTTGAACAGAAAAAACATTTTCCCAAAACATTATTATCTGCACGTGAGGGTTGGGAATATGTTTATATATGAATGGAAATTGAGAATATACCTGAAAGGGCCGGGGTTGAGGTCAGTACTGGAAGAGGGGGGGCACAGACATGAGACATGAAGAGATGATGATGGATGACACACAGGGCAGAAGACAGAAAAGAAGAGAAAAGAGAGGATAGAAGAGAAGAAGCGTGGTTGGCTGTGGTTTGTCTAATTGGTTGCCTCACTTGCCATTCAACAATCAACATAAGGAAGTGCCCCTACCCCACAACCCCAACAACATACAAGTAAAAATGCACATTTTTTATAACCTCTTTATTTTTACCAAACATGCAATTCAATGCACATTTTTAATCATTAACATATCAAATTATATACAAGTAAAAATTATAAAAATTTGATATTATAAAACTAAGCGATTGGACGAATTCAACATCTCACTTGACTATGTTTTATATATAACCGTGCTAAAAGTTAAATCAAAATACTTAATGAATAATATATACTTCCTCTATTTTTTGTTTGCTACAGACTCACCCAGCACGCAGTCCAATGCACATTTTATATCATTAATAACTCAATTTCGGTACCAGTAAAAATTCTAAAAGTTTGATGTTTAAAAACTACAAGACGAGATGAATCTAACAAGATCTCACTTGACTATATTTTAACTTGTATAATTTAACTAAAACTTCAAGTTAAAGTGTTTGTGTGAATAGTGACCAATTCGCAAATGTAGCTATCTTTAAAAAACGGAGGAAGTACTATGCAAAGGTAGAGCTAGAAAAAGACGTAGGGAGTACTATTTGTCTATTTCATTGTCTATCTTCACAAGTTTATAAACAATGTCCTCTATTGGATTTGTAACCATCCTCTTTTGGAATATTATTAAAGTGTTTGGTGATGGCAATGGCTATATAGGATTCTATGAAATTTAAGACTCAATTTGAGACTTGGCTCTGATTCGGTTTTCCATTAGCATCCTCAGGGAGGATAAAAAAAGGGGTCTGATTTAGTTTCGGGTATGATATGAATGCATTAACGTCGTCCTTAGTGATAATAGCGGACTGAGTCTGGTTCTCGAGCCATTGCCATCCATTTGCTGGTTGGTTTGTTTGTTTTTTTTTTTTTGCTGAACAGCCTATACAGGCTAGGAAAGGCGTGGTGAGAGTTCATGTCACACAAATTATAAAGGGAAGTCAGAGAATTTGACCACTTGGCCAAGTCATCATCCAGGTGGGAAAACTGCAACTATAAAGTCAAAAGTAATTGAACATGACAACTAGGCAAAATCTCCCTCCCCAAATTTAATTTGTTTAATTGATTAAACATTAACTTTATTTTTAGAAAAAAGAAGGCAACTCCAACACCAAATAAAATATGTACAATAATAATGCAATACAAATGCGGTGTTGTTGTCTTCGCCTGAACAGTGTCTTTATGAGTTTATATTATACTATTTATGAGTTTATATAGATTGACAAAAAATCAATACTTGTTAAACTTCCCTTATTCTTTAAAAATCAATAATCCAACACCAAATAAAGATGTGAATTCTTTTTTATGAATTTATATTATATTTATTCTTTAAATATAATTTCAATATTTGTTATTATTCTTAATCAATACTCTATTAATTGAAATTATAGATAAAGGATATATTGTAAATTATAAATAAGTACTTTATAGATTGATATTATATTCACTAATGAATAGAAAATATTTGCATTAGATAAATCGACGAAATTAGATAAATTGCAATACGATAACAAGTTGATGAAACTATAGTCAGCTTAATTTGTCAATAATGAGTTCATTTACAAGAGTATTTCTTATATTTTTCTAATTTAATTTGAAAATATCTACATCTTTATGAAATTTCTAATACCAAAACGCTTTAGGGTGAATCAATATCAATAATCAATTATCGAGTACAATACAATTTCACGTACTTTCTTTGTCAACGTATGATATTAGAGTCGTGAGTAGAAAACTTTTTATCTTTGTTTTTTCATTTTTTATCATTTCAACTATTGTTTGTAGTATAAGCATTTTTTTAAGATACTAAATTGTAATATATAAATATTGGTAATGACATATGTAGGTCGATTTCTATACAATGTATAGATGTACTCATATAATGCTTAAAATAGTTTAAAGAGATTAAACAATGTAATCGACATAATAAAATTGAACAATTTTATTTGTTAAATTGAATAATTTTATTCATATTGTCCACAATTTCTGCCCATTGGGCGGGAGAAATACTAGTATGTACAATAATAATGCAATACAAATGCGGTGTTGTTGTCTTCGCCTGAACAGTGTCTTTTTCATGTGACCTTTAGTTCAAATCTGTCGTACAATTTCGCCTTTTTTCATTGAGGTAGGCTGAATGTATTCTTTTAATTATTGCCCTGTCATTTAAAATGTTGTATTTCTATATATAATACAATATATTTTTTAATTCGTTAATATATCAATATATATATAATTAAAAATTATGTAAAGTATCAATTCTAAAACTATACGATTAAAGGAATCTAACAAGACCAAACTCGATAAATATTTTTTTTTTTTTGAAGGAGGGCTTGGAGCCGATATTATAATTTTTTTTTTCAAATATATACTTACAATAATATTGAGTCAAAATTGAACAATGAACAGTGTTATAAAAAGTTAAACATAATATTTGAGTTGGGATGGAGGGAGTATTGAAATATAAACAATGACCAGTATACCCACCCGCGGTTACCCGCGGTGAGAATAACTTTTTTTTGGAGAAGCCACTAAAGGCCTGAGAAATGATGATTGACGGTGAGAATAACTTGATGAAACATTATACTAAATAATATACATTCTAATTTCACCACTATTGAATATAATTTCATTTAATACAAACATTCCTATAAGAGAATATAGAATAATATCATACTACAAAATTTCTAATCACTTAACAACAATGTTCATCTCGATCTCACAACAAACCCAATATCATTTATTTCAATCAAGAATTAAAAAAAAATTAAAATTGGCAAAATAACTTTCATACTATAAATTTGTCATCACTCATCACCATGAACAATAATTTTTATATTTCTTTAAATGAAAAAGCATTATATCACTCGAATTTATATCATTCTGGATGCAGACTTAGCTTAGCGGTCAAGTCTCCGACTCCGAACCTATAGGTTGGGGGTTCGATTCTCTACTCGCCCTATCCTTCCCCTTTGTTTCCTTTGTAATTTGTATGTCATAAGCTTCCCCCATTCATTTTCTAGCATGTATAGGTTGTTAAGTAAAAAACAAAAATTATGTCATTCCATATTTACTAATATTTAAATTTTAATTTCTTTCTATGTAAAATATTAAACTAATTATTTTTTGGTTTGGATTGTTCTAAATGCAGATAGTTCTTTGTAATTTGTGTGACATGAACTTTCATCACCCATTTTCTAATCTGTATAGGGTGTTAAAAAAAATTAATATGAAAGATAATATTATACTTCATTTATAACGAAAAAAAATATTGTGAAACTTTCTACATATTGTAAAAAAAGAAAAGAAATTTTATATATATAGTATATATATTGGAAAATTTCAATGTATATATATAATATTTACATTTTAATCTTTATTATTAGAGGTGGCCCTAAATAGAATGCCCGCGGACTGACTTATTTAGGACTCATCAATTGATAATGGTTAAAATTTCTATTGTATTGTTGTGTGGTGAAAAAACCAATATGGCCATTCTTAGGAAAAAGTAAATGTTAAAATCCCAAGTTTTCGATTTTTGCAGCAAAAGTATAGACATGCACCTAATTCGTATATTCTAACATTTGGCCAAAAGGATATGAAATTAAGGTTGTATGGACGTCCACACATTGACATAGCATAATGTCCTGCTCCAAAGTTTCCACCACAAACCACGGTGACATCTGCAATTTAATGTCACTATTGCAACCTGCTAAGTATTTATTATCAATCAAGTTATTTTTTTGTTTTTTCTAACTAACAATAGTTATTATTTATCATCAATTTAGACTTTGTATAATATTATCAATATTTAATATTAGATTATTTGTATGGAATCAAAAAAATATTATATTAATTTTTAAAATATAAAAATTATAAGTTAATAATTAAATTAATACTATATTTGGTTTTGCAAATAAAATTAATACTATAATTGCTGCCTAACGAAATACATGGGATTAGCATTTAGTATCATTAAATTATAATATATTTAAATAGATTAATTATATAATTAAATGAAGTTAAAGCAGTTAAATAAAATAAAAAATAAACTATTTAATTTAATTAATGTAAAGTTTTTACATTATTTCTATATCAAATTTAATACATATTTTTATTTAATATATAATCTAATTTCAGTTTTAATTATATTATTACATTATTGTTATATAAGATTTATTAAATTTAAATTTATAATAAATTATCTATATTTTATTATTTTATTTTAGTGAACGTTTTATTTTATCTTTTAATATTAATTTTATTTAGTTTTCATATCATTTTTTCATTTTACTTTTATTTTAAAATCAAATTTATTTAATATAGTTTTATTTCCACTTCAATCATTTTTTATTATTTTAATTTTATTTTAATTTAATGCTTCTATATATCCAGGCCACTTCAATAGTTTTTCAATCATTTTGAAACCAAAATAATCGCGCATATGGATATTCTAAATTTGCCCAGAAGAACATAACAATGGGAATGTATGTATGTAAAAGAACACTTAATTCACTTGGCAGCCCCTTTACGGCTTTACTTGGTAAAAGAACACTTCGGGTGTCCCATTGGCTTGTAAAAGGCTTGACGGGGATGTAGCTAATCAAGATTAGGTTTCGCTTTTTCTGGAAGGGTTTGTTGAAGTTATGCAACATCGGGCTTCGAATCATAATGCTCTGTCGCTTCGATGTACCCGTCTGGATAGGCCGGTTGGTGTTCGTCCTTTTAGATGGGAAGCTGCGTGGTCCACTCATCCTCGTTATTGCCATGTGGTGGAAGCAGCTTGGTTTGGTATGGAGGATGCCACATTGATTCGGCAACTTTCCCAGGTGAGGGCCTCGTCGGATCACGATGTGGTTC
The DNA here is from genome assembly GCA_030278955.1 of Hygrophila difformis. Classification (NCBI taxonomy): domain Eukaryota; kingdom Viridiplantae; phylum Streptophyta; class Magnoliopsida; order Lamiales; family Acanthaceae; genus Hygrophila; species Hygrophila difformis. Next base: position 34,615,197 of record JAOANR010000011.1, read on the forward strand.
TTCAGAGTATCATCATCTTGTTGCCAAACCCCATCAATCTCAAGACCCAAAATTTTTCCACGTTGCCGACGAATAAGAGTTTGGTTATGAAAATAGCGTGTGTTGCGATCTCCAAACCGAATATTATTCTCCTTGCTTTTTGGAACCATAACAACTCTTCCTGTTTCAGAACATCGTCCAGAGCTGCCATTAAAGAATACTCCAAAAGCTGCCACCGAGTTGAATCAACTGTATCCAAACATCGTCGAATACCCGCAAGCAGTCGAAGGATCCTATTTTTTGCATTTTAATATGTTGCCAAATGTAAATTTATTAAAGTTTCTCATTTTACTTGGCAATATGGTAATTCACAGCCTCCAGATTGTCCTTCCATGGCACTGGCTGCCCTCCCACCCTTGCCTCATGTCAATGGTTTGTCTGATGTTGTCCATAATAATGAAGTGCTTGCGGCTATTCAGGATATAGAGCTGTCAAAATGGGCTTGGCTTGTTGGTCCAGTCCGCCCTCGCCTCCCAAAAGGGTCGATTGGACTGAATAAATAAAGGCCCGTTTGGAAGCGGGCTTAAATGGGCTAGCCCGCCTGAATCCGCCGTCGTTTGGGCTGGCCCGCGAACTAAGCCAAAATTTTAATTTATTAATTTTTTGTTAAGTTTGTTATGAAAATCTAAATTTAAAATATTATTTGAAATCATATATTTTAATTTGATATTAGTTAATATAATCAATTTATAAAAATTATAAATTGAATTATATTAACTAAATTAAATTAAAATAATTTTAAAGCTCACTTTATATAACATGAGTTACTTAATGTTACTTTTTCAACTAATTTTTTTCAAAAAGAATACTATACAAAATTAAACTAAATCATTTTAGATTTTATTAAAAATATATTTAAATTTAAAATTAGATAATATATTTAATTATGGATAAAGAACAATATTACACAATTTATTATATAATTAAAAATTAATTTATTAATTAGATAAAAAACTGTGGGCTATCCCGCCACCGGCCGGTGGGTTGGTCTGGGTTGTTCATGAAGCTCTTCCTACGAACGACCTTCGACACCGCCATGGAGTTGCTGTTAGCGCTCTCTGCCGTGTATGTGGTTCTGCACCTGAAACGATCATTCACGTTTTCTTCCTTTGCCCGATTGCTGTTGAGCCTTGGAATATTATTGGGGGAAACCGGGACTAGGAGATTAAGTCTAGGAGCTGAGCATTGCTGAGTTGTTTTATAAACTAAGGCGTGCTTGACGTGGAATACATTGGGGTCTTCTGTGGAGTGTTTGGAATGCGAGAAATGGTGTTGTATTTCGTGGTGAGGGGGCTTCCTGCTCATTCTATATATAGAAGAGCATGCTTCCTTCGAGAAAATTATGATAGTATTTGTAGACCCTCCTTGCGCGAAGTGAGACCTCGTCTGGTTTGTTGGCATCCTATGGGTTCGCCTGGTGTAGTATTACATGTTGATGGCAGTGCTTTTGGTTCCTCGGGATTGGTAGGTTTTGGCGGGATTGTGCGTACCAGTGATGGTAGGTGGATTCAGGGGTTTTCATGCTCTGTGGGGTGTACTAATAATCTTGTAGCTGAGTTACATGGCATCTGGAATTGTATGGAATGTCTTCTTCATATGGGCGTGAACTTTGCGCCTCATCCACTCCGACCTCGCCTAGGATCACTCACTTTTTCCGTTAGTGCATAACATCAAGGAGGTCATCCTGGTATTTATAGGATGCATATATTACGTAAGGGCAATTCGGTGTCAGATTGCTTGGCCAAGCGAGGGGCTCGCTTTGTGGATTTCTTCACCACTTGTGTAACACCCCGGATTTGATCACCCAGGCCGGGATGCCACCGCCACACCTCCCAAGCAAAACACGACTTCATTCTAGCTCACTTGAGAGATGCAAGGCTAATAATGGTATAAAAATAATTTAAAACAACCAAGTCCGGAAGTACTTTTACTTAAAAATAGTAATCGTCCATATCAAGTCTACGCAGCGGAAAATATATAAATGCAGCGGAATTTAATGCAGGGCCGACATGGCCAAAACACGGGTTAAGAGGCCCGTATGCAGTATCATGCAGAAAATAATAAAATGTCCAAAATAAATCCTCCGGATGTATGCTCATGCTTCATACTCTGTCATAGAAAAATATAAACAACATTTATCAGTATTAAGGAATACTGAGTAAGACAATTCCTAGCATAGCAATAAATGAGTTTTTAATTTAAAAATTCATTTTAAGCATGCATGTTGGACAATGATAAAATCCATAAATTTTCATAAGCCATTTAATTTAAAAATAATAATTTAAGGCATAGACATAAATTTAAAGACATAATTTAAAATGCATAATTAACGACATAAATATTTAAATAAATAAAAACTCAAGTCTTTTAGATCTTCGCCCGTTAGCTAATAAGAGGACGCCACTACCATATATCTCAAGTATCTCGTTTCTCATGTATCAAGTTTCTCAAGTATCAAGTTTCAGAATTGCCGAAGCAATCCGAGTATCAAGTTTCAGAATTGCCGAAGCAATCCGAGTATCACGCCATACACAGTACCACTCCGGAGCCTCGATAACCCATACGGATACACTCGAGAGTGTAGACTAATTTCACAATGGCCGTTTTGGCACAATTTCACAATATATCACATTTCGTCCACTCGGGCACGAATTTCAAGATAGAGGGGCATCCTGCAGAGCACTCACCCTCTACTTACGTGGAGATCTAGCTCAGCCTAGATTAACGGGGTTTAAAAATAATGTTTTTATTGTTTAGACATATCTCACAAATCATGTATTTCTCAAAAATCGAGTTTTTCAACATTTCAACCAAGCCATCGTCACAGTTTACACCATCTCAGTTTAAAAATTCATTTCAAAAGCAATCGACTTGAATTTTTCACAGTAGCTCAAAAATATGCTAACGAGCAACTTTCGTGTTTTAAGTTTTTCGAAATTATGTGAGAAACAAGTGAAATTTTACAATCTTTGTAAAGTACAAAATCTGTCAACTTTGTTTACACAGCGCACTGATTTTCGAAAGAGTTTTTGACATAGCATACGACCTCCAAAATTTATGAAATTACAGGCACTTAAAAGACACCAAATTAAACAAATTTTATTAGAGGCAAATTATGCTAATTCATTACGGATCAAGTCAGAATAATTCCCTAAGTTCGGACTCAAAATCTGTCGACTTTTCCTTCTCGGACACAGTGTATTCAAAACAGGTTTTGACCATCCAAACGTTAATGAAAATGTACGGAATTTTACGGGAATATTCTCACAACATTTATATACAACTTTTGTGTTTTCACTAAAGATTATTTTTGACCACAAGTGATAGAAAAACGCTCAACAAGTTCGACTATATAATCTGTCTCATTTTTCGAAAGGTTCATGCACAACAGAATATGTTCGACGCGATTTGGGGTAACAAATCTTAATGAAAATGCATGAAATTTTGACACAAGCTAGATTAGAATTTTAGGAACAAATCTTTAGTTTGGAGTTTTTCGTTTCGGATTCTTGAAATAGGGTTTTTTTTCCAATCTCAGAAAACGCATAAAAATTGAATCTTTTATGTCCGATTTTAGTGTTTAGTTAAAAGTTAGTGTTTCTAACGGTTCAAAACCACCGATATTGATATGTAAGGCATTATCTTACTTGAATGTCGTCCTAGCCTGTCTCGGGGTCGTCCGGGCTCTAAGATTTGTCACGAACGGATCTCCTCAACGCGAAGCTTCCAACTTTGGCCATGGATTCGAATCGAAAGAAGAAATCTAATGTTAGTTCGAGTTTTCGGGTTCGAAAAGCTAATTGAAAACCTACGCACGACTTACCACAATCTGGAACACTAAAGATCTTGTTCTCCACGCTTCCTCCGTCGATTTTCGTCGCCGGAAAGTGATCGGAAAGCTCGAACTTGGTGATTTTGGGTGTTGGAAGAAGTTGGGAGAGTTTGGAGAGTGTTTAGGGGCTGCTAGGGTTTGGAGCTCGAAATAAATGAGTCCTAAGACCTCTAAATCCAACCATATAACATTCCCGTTGCCTAAGATCAAGTTACCAAAGCCGGTGGTCGAAAATATGGTAAGAAATCGTCGAAAACCGAAAGTTGATCGCACACTATGGAGTGGCGCGGTCTTGGCGCGGAATTTCTCCAGACTGCGTGGCCATCGCGCGGCCCCCGGTAGGGCTGCGTCGTGGGCTGGGCCGTGCGATTCGTCGGGCATTTTCTCCTCTCGTTCGGGTTTCTATTCTCCTATGTTTTCCGGCTCGGTTGTCCGGGTCATTCTCGGATTCTGATTTCTATCCTCAAATTTATTCCGTCTTAATTGATTTCGTATTCGAATTCTCGAATCCATTTAATTTAAATTCGTTGGCATCGAATCGTCGTCTTTTGATTCTCGTGCTCGATTTATTTATTTGAATAATTTCCGACTTCACGGATCTTGGAATTAAACCTCCCTTATTTTTCGAATTTAATTCCATTTCCTATTATTAAAAGTCTCGAGTATTATAGTCTACCCCCCTTAAGAATCAACTTCGTCCTCGAAGTTGCGCGACTTAATGTTCGATTGTTTGGTTGTTTAATCATGTGTGATTATTTGTTGATTTTTTGTTGATTATTTGAATTATGTTTTTGGTTTGTGATTATTTGACTGAACCCAGAATTGAAATTTCCAAGTTGCCTACGTACCCGGTGAAGGGATCAAGTCATTACGTAGTTCAAAACAATTTAAATTTGTTTATTTGAGATACAAAATGTTCGGGTCATTACATCCTCCCCCACTTAAGATTACAGTTATGTCCCCATAACTGTGGTGGCATAGTCTTGGAATAGGGTCGGGTAACGCTCCCTCATATTCGTTTCCAGTTCCCATGTAGTCGTTTGGCTCTCATGGTTCCACCAAAGAACCTTAACCATCTTCACGACCTTATTTCTCGTTACTCTCTCTTTCACATCGAGTATTCGCACCGGGATTTCTTCGTAGCTCAGGTCATCATCCAATTCAATTTCCTCCGGTTGGAGTACATGTGTTGGGTCGTGCACATAAGTCTTCAGTTGTGACACATGGAACACATTGTGCACTCGCGCCAGTTGTGGCGGTAAGGCTAGTCGATATGCTAAAGTACCGACTCTTTCTAGAATCTCGTAAGGTCCTATATGTCGAGGGCTTAACTTTTCTCGTTTGTGAAAGCGCATCACCCCCTTCATCGGTGATATCTTTAGCATGACCTTGTCTCCAACTTGAAATTCTAGGTCTTGCTGTCACACATCGGCATAACTCTTCTGTCGGTCTTGAGCCGCTTTCATCTTTCCTTGAATGATCTTAATTTGTTGAGCCATATCCTCAACGTGTTGTGGTCCTACTACCACTGCCTTATCATTTTCTACCCAACTTAACGGACTTCGGCACTTCCGCCCGTACTGTGCTTCGAACAGCGCTATGCCGATGCTAGCATGGTAGCTATTGTTGTAGGAAAATTCAACTAATGGTAAATGATTTTCCCAACTACCATTAAACTCTAGGACACACGCTCTTAGCATGTCTTCTAACGTTTGGATCGTCCTTTCCATTTGTCCATCCGTCATTAGGTGGAATGCGGTACTCATCTTGAGTTGCGTATCGAGCGCTTCTTGTAGCGTAGTCCAAACATGAGAGACGAACCTACTGTCTCTATCGGAAATGAAGTCATGTGGTACCCCATGTCGTCGTACCACGTTGTCGATATATGCTCTGGCTAATTGGTCCATAGTCCAAGTGTCCTTCATTGGAATGAATATGGCCGTATTTGTTAGCCTATCGGCAATTGCCCATATCTTGTTCATCCCTTTAGGTGATCACGGTAATCCCTAAACAAAATCCATCGAGATACTATCCCATTTCCAACTCGGGATTTCCAATGGTTGCATCAATCCTAGGGGTTTTCGTCGCACGGCTTTGACCTTTTGGCACGTGAGACATCTCGCCACAAACTCCGCTACCTCTCTCTTCATATTCGGCCACCAGTAGTTCTTCTTCAGATCCCTGTAAAGCTTGTCACCTCCGGGGTGAACCGAATATGGCGTGTTGTGACCTTCCTCCATCAATCTTCGTTTCAATTCTCCACATTCTTGTGGTACGCACCACCTTCCTTTGAAACGAATGCTTCTATCCTCATGGACAGCCAATCCTATCGCATTTCCATCGGCCATGCTCTCCTTAATCCCTTTCAACCTCTCGTCACCCGGTTGGGCGAGCTTGATCTCGTCAAAGATGGTCGATTCGACCACCATGGCGTTGAGCATTTCTCTTACGGTGCCTGGGTGCACCAGCTCTAAGCTCAATCTCGCCAAGTCCTTATATAATGTCGGTGGAATTACCAGCGAGTTCGCTACGTGCTGGGTCTTCCGACTTAGGGCATCAGCTACCACGTTGGCCTTTCCTTCGTGATACGCAATTTCGATATCGTAGTCCTTTATTAGTTCCAACCACCTCCTTTGCCTTAAATTCAACTCCTTCTGAGTGAATATGTACTTGAGGTTCTTGTGGTCGGTGAACATTCGACACTTTCGCCCATAGAGATAATGTCTCCATATCTTCAGGGCGAATACGACTGCCGCCAACTCCAAGTCGTGTGTCGGATAGTTCGCCTCATGAGGCTTCAATTGACGCGATGCGTATGCGATGACCCTCGAATCTTGCATCAAAACGCATCCTAGACCTTCCTTCAAAGTGTCACTATAAACCTCAAAATCTCCATCCTCCGATGGCAGTGCTAACACGGATGTAGTGGTGAGTCGTTTCTTTAGTTCTTGAAATGCGGACTCACACTCACTAGTCCACTTGTATTTCACACCCTTTTTCAGTAGCTGAGTTAGGGGTCGTGCGATTCTCGAGAAATCCTTAACAAATCGCCTATAGTACCCAACTAGACCAAGAAAACTCCTTATTTCAATTGGACTTGTCGGCGATACCCACTCGTTTATCGCCGAAACCTTTGCCGGATCTACTGAAACTCCAGTGGCGGTTACTATGTGTCCAAGGAATGCTACTTCCTTCAACCAAAATTTGCATTTGGACAACTTCCCATAGAGTTGGTTCTTGCGCAAGATCCCTAACACTTGATGCATATGTTGGGAATGCTCTTCTTCACTCTTCGAGTAGATCAGGATGTCGTCGATGAATACTACGACGCATTGATCTAACAACTCTCTAAAGACATTGTTCATGAGATTCATGAACATTGCCGGCGCGTTTGTTAATCCAAAGGATAACACTGTGAACTCGTAATGTCCATACCGAGTTCGAAACGCTATCTTTGGAATATCCTTTTCGGCGATCCTTAGTTGGTGATAACCAGATCGCAAGTCAATCTTCGAAAACACTGAAGCTCCCTTCAGTTGGTCAAATAAGTCCTCAATCCTCGGTAGTGGATACTTGTTCTTAACGGTCACTTGGTTTAGTCCTCTATAGTTGATGCAGAGACGTAGTCCTCCATCTTTCTTCTTAACAAATAAGATCGGTGCTCCCCACGGAGACGTACTTGGTCTTATGTACCCTTTCTCCAAAAATTCTTCGAGTTGCTCCTTCAACTCTTTCATCTCCAGTGGCGCCATGCGGTAAGGAGCCTTGGAAACAGGTTCCGTTCCCGGAATGAGATCTATGGTGAATTCAAGATCTCTCTCAGGTGGTATACCCGGGATGTATTCGGGAAACACATCCGGGTATTCTCTTACCACTGGGATATCGTTAACCTTGTCCTCTTCCGCCTCAAGGTTGTGAACGTAGCAGGCATGTAACGCATATCCCTTACGCATTAAGCTATATAATTTGAGAGCGTTAACAATCTTGTTACGCCTCTTAGGGGGTTGAGAGTAAAAGATGACTCTCCTTCCTCTACTTTTCGACAGGGTGATTTTCTGTTTCTGACATTCAATCACCACTTTATACTGGGCCAACCAATCCATCCCTAGTATAACGTCGAAGTCCTTTAGGTTAAATTCTACCAAGTTTGTGAAGAATTCTACGTTTTTGATAACTACAGGAATTCCGTTATAACGTTTAGAGCATGATACCACTTCTCTTGAAGGCATTTGAATTCCTAAGCTAATTATCTCGCTCATAGGTAGATCTAGTTCAGGCAAAACACGTGTGGATATGATAGAAAAACTAGCTCCTGAGTCAAATAGAACTTTAAGAGGTACGCTTAACACGTGAAACGTACCTGCCATCACGTCACCTTGCTCAGGCACGTCGGCTTGGTTTATCACATTGAGCCGCCCCATAGGGCATCCCTGGTTGCCTTGCTGATTTGGCTGGTTGTTCGGGTTCGGGTTCTGCGGCGGGCGCTGGTTCTGGTTGGGATTAGGATTTTGAGGGGGTCGGAATCCCTGATTGCTGCCTTCCGACCGTTTTGATTACGAGGTTGCGTTGGTCCCGCAACCAAATCATCCCCCTTGGTGATGTTCTTGAGGCGAGTGCAATAATCGCGCCTCAGATGTCCCATCCGACCGCATCGGAAACATGCTCCCTGCTGTGGGCAGGCCCTCGCTAAGTGAGGTCTGCCGCACCTTGGGCATGGCGGTATGAAGCCTTCTCGGTTATCGTTCCTCCCATTATTCCCTCCATTGTTTGCCTGTTGGGGTCTATTGGGTCCTCCCCGATAGTCATTCCTTCTTGCATTGTTCTTGTTCCGGTTGTCCCTAACCTTCTTGTCTTGGGGACCGCGACTGGATTCCCCGCTCACTCTTCTTTTCAGTTGTTGCACGCGTGCCACTGCCACCGCACGATCATAGACTGCCTGCAGATCCGGGTAGTGAACTCCTGTGATCACTTCCCGAATGGCCAGATTGAGTCCCATTTCAAACTTTTGGGCCTTTTCAGAGCCAGTAGGCACTAGTCGTGGCGCGAAACGCACCAGTTCCTTAAATCGTGCATAGTACTCCTGAACGGTTTGTCCCCCTTTCTTCAGGGATAGGAACTCTTCGTACATCGAGGCCTTGGTGCTTAAGGGATAAAAGCGATCCCGAAGCAGTTCCATGAACTCATCCCAAGAGTAGGGTTCATCGTCTTCACCTAACTTTCCTAGAGTGGCTCGCCACCAGTCATCAGCCCCGCCTCCTAGATAGTATAAGGCTACATGCACCTTCTCTCCGTCTGGGCATTTGACTGTGTTCAACAACTTGTCGAACGTTCTCACCCACTCTTCTAACTTTGTAGGGTCCTCTTCACCGGCATAGTGTGGCGGGTGATATTGGTTTACCATGGGCAGGTAATTGATGCGAGCTTGCTGTGGAGGCACATCAGCCACTTGGCCTTGGTTCACCTGCGCGTTCCCTAACGCGATGAGAACCTCCTCTAGGGTGCGTAGGCGGTCGCCTATATTGTTTGGTTCAGCGGCTGCCGGCTCCTCTTGAGCGTGAACACCCTCATTTGGGTTTGGCAGGTCGGGTTGCCTTGGGGCCTCGTTGGTGTTGGGTGAGACGGGCTCGTTACGTGATCTGCCTTTCTGTGCCATTCTGTTGCAAGCACAAGAGGTTAGATTCTTTTCTTGTAAAAGTATGATGTAATATTTGTAAAGTAATTTAATGAATAAAGGAGTAGTATTAATAGGTTTCAATCCACTGGAACCTGTTAGTAGAAGTTGTTTGGAGTTTAGTGTACTATTCGTTGTCATTGGGAGTTGTTTACTAGTTGTTTTGTTTTCGTTTTCGTTTTTCATTTTTTTTGAATAGTGAACTGTTCTGATTTTTTTTTCGAGACCCTAGGGTCTGGGGTTTCAGGGTTTAGGGTTTGAGGTACCCTTGTTTGATTGTTATCCTTCTATTGTATATGCTTATATATTATTTATTTATTTAATTTAACAAATACCTTGTATGTTGTTTGATTGAGTCTCATCAAGGCATTTGAGAAATAATTCTAATATAATATAAATAATAGTTTACATATACTTGTGTAATCTATAAATGCTCGAAATTTTTATTGCTCAATAGAAAACTTTTCTCGGGTACAATCATAGGAATGGAATAGTAGTACTAGAAATAGGTAGGAATAGTACTAATAGATATAGTGCATCAATAAATATCTCTAAGTCTAGAGTGAATAGGTAGGTGCATCCTCAATGGGATCGTCCTCGTCGCTGGATATGTCGATCGGGCTGGATGGCTGCCATGGATCTCTTGGTTACTAACTTGTTTAGGGACGATTAAGAGTGATTATGCGTAAGATTAAGGAGATGGAAGATGGAAGAAGATGTACACAAATATGAAAATAAAAGGGATAGGGAAACTAAACCACAACAAGGGCCGTCGCGGGAAGCAACCAAAGTGTAGAAACCTTGACCTCAACCCAATACTTCAACTCAAGCCTTGGTTTGTGTAATCAACAAGGATGCTTCAACCGAAGATTGATGAATTTTTCCCAACAAACATACAAAGGTGGGTGAGAGTGAGAGTGCTATCGGTTTTGATCTTTTGAAGAGAAAGTGTATATTTCATTCAAGCAAAAGATGTCTTACAAATGAAGGGGGATGACATATATATAGGCCAAACCCCTTAGAAAATAAAAGAAATGAAAAATACATCAAAAATGGACAAATGCGGTTTAGAGGAGACTGATGCAGTTTATACCGAATTGATGCGGTATAAACCGCATTGGGCAAAAGACCGCATTGGACTCACGAAACCTGTTCTATTAAAAAGGGAAAAAGGGTCAATTCGGTTTATGGTGGCAATTTGGTTTATACCGAATTGGTCATCAAAACCGAATTGAACATTTACAAATAATAATAATAATAATAAACTGAGGTAATGCGGTATATGAGGCAATTCGGTTTATACCGAATTAGGCAACAAAAACCGCATTGAGGACTTAGGAAAATAATAATACTGATGCGGATTAAGCAATTCGGTTTATGGGAATACCAAATTGAATAATACCTAATTGAGGGGAGCTAGGAAAAATACTAAGGCATGGAGGTCGATGCGGTATTAAACCGCATTGGGGCCGATGCAATTTATACCGCATTGGCTATTCCGAATTGATCTCAGTGCCTTAGCCAAAATTCGTATGCTCTTATTTTCTATACTATTACAAAATATAATATCCGACCAATCTCCGACTTTGTCCGAAAATTGTCCGGCGACCGACGGCGGTTTCGGCCGACCTCCGACCAACTTCCGGCCAATTTTCCGGCAAGCTCCGTTTTGTCCTCCGATGCTCCGGCAACTCCTCCGACGACTTTCCGGGCGACGACGATGGTTTAATTCTTCAAAATTGGGGATTTCATGGATGGAATCCCTCCGGCCTCTTCAAGCTGGATCAGGATCAATGCTTTCAGACTGCTACCTTCTTCTCTGTTGATTTCTTCTGTGAATTATGCAGTCTTGAGAAGGGTTGCAATCTGGTCCGTGAACTTCCGGGTCCTGGTCCTGGAGCATGGTCCCGATGGGATAATTAAGGTTGCAGATTTGGCTCCCACGCCAATGGCTCAGCATCGGAAGTGGGCTCAGGGCTATGAGGAAATACGTCATCAGCTAAGTTAGTCAGCTCTGTCCCAAAGTGTCCTACTTGCATCTCTAGTTCGTTATTCTTGTTTTGAAGTGTAACTACTTTTGCTTGAAGTTCGGCGACTTGGGCCTTGAGTTGGGTTATGTCATGATGGTCAGCTTCCCTAAGGTGTCCCAGATGGGCCATGTTGGCTTCTAGCTGTCCTACCCGCGTCTTGAAATAATTTATATGTTGTTGAGATTCGAGATAGGCATTGGCTAATTTCATCATAAGGTTCACCGTATTCGCATTTGGTTAAGCCATCTAGTGTCAACAAATAGGTTAGAGTTAGAACATGTCAAATATAGAGTTAGGAGATGCAAGAATTTAAGTCTACATGCAAGTATGCATATGCAATTCTCCAATAATATTTAAATTTTATCCATGTGTTTTTTTAAAAAAATAATTTACTTCATGGATAATAATAAATAAAATGTTGGGCCTCTATATTGGGCCAAAATTTAATAAAACTTTGGTTTAAACTATTGGGGTAAAAAAAATTTTGGGCTAAAAATTTTGGGCTCAAAAGTTTGGGATTTTTATAAAATAATAATAAATAAAGTGATTGGGCCAAAAACTTGGGCTCAAAAATAATATTAGTGGGTTTAAAAATAATAAGTTTTAAAAAAATAATACTAGTTTTTAAAATAATAGTTTAAAAATAATAATAATAGCTTTAAAAATATTTCGGGCTCTGATACCAACTTGTAACACCCCGGATTTGATCACCCAGACCGGGATGCCACCGCCACACCTCCCAAGCAAGACACGACTTCATTCGAGCTCACTTGATAGATGCAAGGCTAATGGTATAAAAATAATTTAAAACAACCAAGTCCGGAAGTACTTTTACTTAAAAATAATAATCGTCCATATCAAGTCTACCCAGCGGAAAATATATAAGTTTATGCAGCGGAATTTAATGCAGTGCCGACATGGCCAAAACACGGGTTAACAGGCCCGTATGCAGTATCATGCAGAAAATAATAAAATGTCCAAAATAAATCCCCCCGGATGTATGCTCATGCTTCATACTCTGTCATAGAAAAACATAAACAACATTTATCAGTATTAAGGAATACTGAGTAAGACAATTTCTAGCATAGCAATAAAGGGGTTTTTAATTTAAAAATTCATTTTAAGCATGCATGTTGGACAATGATAAAATCCATAATTTCTCATAAGCAATTTAATTTGAAAATGATAATTTAAGGCATAGGCATAAATTTAAAGACATAATTTAAAATGCATAATTGATGACATAAATAATTAAATAAATAAAAACTCAAGTCATTTAGATCTTCGCCCGCTAACTAAGAAGAGGACGCCACTACCATATATCTCAAGTATCTCGTTTCTCATGTATCAAGTTTCTCAAGTATCAAGTTTCATAATTGCCGAAGCAATCCGAGTATCAAGTTTCAGAATTGCCGAAGCAATCCGAGTATCACGCCATACACAGTACCACTCCGAGTAACACGCTAACGAAAAAATTTTGTGTTTTAAGTTTTTCGAAATTATGTGAGGAAACGAGTGAAATTTTACAATCTTTGTAAAGTACAAAATCTGTCAATTTTGTTTACACAACGCACTGATTTTCAAAAGAGTTTTTGACATAGCATACGACGTCCAAAATTTATGAAATTTTACAGGTACTTAAAAGACACCAAAAGAAACAAGTTTTATTAGAGGCAAAATATGCTAATTCATTACGGATCAAGTCAAAATAATTCCCTAAGTTCGGACTCAAAATCTGTCGACTTTTCTTTCTCGGACATGGTGTATTCAAAACGGGTTTTGACTATCCAAACTTTAATGAAAATGCACGAAATTTTATGGGCATATTCTCAAGACATTTATCTACAACTTTTGTTTTTTCTCCAAAGATTAGTTTTGACCACAAGTGATTGAAAAACGCTCAACAATTTTGACTATATAATCTGTCTCAGTTTTCGAAAGGTTCATGCACTACAGAATATGTTCGATGCGATTTGGGGTACCAAATCTTAATAAAAATGCATGAATTTTTAACACAAGCTAGGTTAAGATGTTAGAAACAATTCTTTGGTTTGGAGTTTTTCGTTTTGGATTATCGAAATAGGGTTTTTCGGCCAATCTCAGAAAATGCGTAAAGATTGAATCTTTTATGTCTGATTTTAGTGTTTAGTTAAAAGCTAGTGTTTCTAACAATTCAAAACCACCGATATTGATATGTTAGGCATTATCTTACTTGAATCTCATCCTAGACTGTCTCGGGGTCGTCCGGGCTCTAAGATTTGACACAAACGGATCTCCTTAACGCGAAGCTTCCAACTTTGGCCACGGATTCGAATCGAAAGAAGAAATCTAATGTTAGTTAGAGTTTTCGGGTTCGAAAAGCTAAAAGAAAACCTACGCACGACTTACCACAATCTGGAACACTAATGATCTTGTTCTCCACGCTTCCTCCGTCGATTTTCGTCGCCGGAAAGTGATCGGAAAGCTCGAACTTGATGATTTCGGGTGTTGGAAGAAGTTGGGAGAGTTTGGAGAGTGTTTAGGGGCTGCTAGGGTTTGGAGCTCAAAATAAATGAGTCCTAAGACCTCTAAATCCGACCATATAACCTTCCCGTTGCCTAAGATCAAGTTACCAAATTCGGGGGTCGAAAATATGCTAAGAAATCGTCGAAAACCGAAAGTTGATCGCACACTGTGGAGTGGCGCGGTCTTGGTGCGAAATTTCTCCAGACCACGCGGCCCCCGGTAGGGCTGCGTCGTGGGCCGGGCCGTGCGATCCGTCGGGCCTTTCCTCCTCTCGTTCGGGTTTCTATCCTCCCACGTTTTCGGGCTCGGTTTTCCGGGTCATTCTCGGACTCCGATTTCTATTCTCAATTTTATTCCGTCTTTAATTGATTTCGTATTCAAATTCTCGAATCCATTTAATTTAAATTCGTCGGCGTCGAATTCTTCGTCTTTGGATTCTCGTGCACGATTTATTTATTTGAAACATTTCCGACTTCACGGATCTCGGAATTAAACTTCCCTTATTTTTTGAATTTAATTCCATTTTCCTATTATTAAAAGTCTCGGGTATTACAACTTGGGTGTTTCGCCCTGATGATGTTAATGAGCTTGTGGAGACGGATGCTCTAGGGATTTGGTTTCCCAGATATTAAACCCTGTTATTGATATTTCTTGTTTTATATTTTGTTCTTTCTTTCTCCCCTTGTTCTATAGCTTTTTCTTAGTTTTTGTCATTTAGCCGATGCTTGTGCGTAACCGATCACCAAAAAACACATTAGGAATGTGTGTACGTCCACACATGACATAATTCATACTTCAAAGCTTCCACTAAAAGCTAGTGTAAAATACCGCGGTCCCCACTTAGTAATTATGCAGAGTAATTGATTACCACTTTATTGGAAATTGCACACCTCTCTTTTCCATTTTGAATCTTTGATTTGATAAAGACTTTTTGAATATTTGATTTGATAAAGACTTTTTAAAATCAGATTTGTTTTTTTAAAAAATTAATACAGTGTTTGTTTAAAGAAATTTAAACTTTTTCTATTATTTACTCCATCCGTCCCAGTTAACGTGTCATGTTTGACTTTTTGACACTGTTCATTGTTCTACTTTGACTCAATTTTATTGCATGTATATATTTGGAAAAAATAGTCGAGTTGGGTCTTGTTAGAATCGTATAATCATGTAGTTTTAAAATATATATTTTACATAATTTTTTGTTGTGCACATTTTGAGATATTAGCGGTTGAAAAAGTGCATTGAATTGTGTGCAAAAGTGAAACAAGACAAGTTAAGTGGGACGGAGGGAGTATGACTTAAGTCTTAGTGAATATTATTTATATCCAATATTTCATTAAATTAAAAAAAATATACTATGTACCTTTGGTCGATTGTTTTTGAAAATGAATGCCTATAAACCAAATTTTCCACTTGTCAACATTACTAAATTTCACTTTCCTATAACCTTAATCATGTTCTTTTGGGGCCTGTGAGAAAATACTCATAAATAAATAACTCTGGAATATTCTGTAGAGCATTTCCAACCGAACCTAAAAACGCAAAAAATGAGTAGATTTTGATCCAATGGAACTACAAACGCAAACACAAAATGCGTTTGTCCATATTTTGCAGTAACTCAAACTCAAATTTGAGTTTGTACTGTTCATTACACAAAAACTATTCTTTTAGGTTTGAGGAGTAAAAAAGAGAATATTCAATAGAATATTCTGTTGGGTTCAAGTTTAGTATTTTCGGTTGGAAATAAATTACAGTTTGATGTGATATTTGATGATGGCCAGAAATGTCCATTATTTTTAATCCATTTCCGTGTCTGAAACGGGCATTTGATCGCATTCCGGTCTTATATTAAGTAAGAAAGAAGTTGAATTGGACTGATTTATGCATAATTGTAAAAATATTGAGCTGGTATGAAAAATGCATAAATATATAATTTTATTATACATTTATGTTAGAAAAATCTAAAAACATGAGAAAAAGAAAAGAAACGAGGAAGGAAATAAAAAGATCGGAAAAGAAGTGAAGACCCCCAAAAATTTGGTATTTTTCAGGAAATTATGACGCTAGACTCAACTACGACGCTAAGCATGTATAGCGTCGTAGCCGAGCATAGCGTCGTAGGCAGAAAAAGAGGCAGGACTCTGAAGGAAGAACTACGACGCCAAGCAAGTATAGCGTCGTACTTGAGTGTAGCGACGTAGCAGGGGATACCGTCGTAGGCTGTTCACTTAGAGACAAAGAGTGTTTTCGGAGTGGAGACTACGACGCAATGCCAATAGCGTCGTAGTAATGGATAGCGACGTACTCACCCATAGTGTCGTAACAATGACCAGAATTCAAATTTGAAGGTCTGGGGGCCCATGGGCCTAGGGTTTCCCACCTATATAAGGACATGTTGACTCCCAGGATCAGTCACTTCACACATTCCCCAACTTGAAGACACTCCAGTTCTTGAGAGGTGTGTAGATAGGGTAGATAGTTAGGTTTTTTTTTTTTTTGTTTTTTGTATTATTTACATTCCATGTCTTAGCTTAGCTTTTAATCTTTGTAGATTAGTGTTGAACTTAATGTTTTTCAGCTTAAGTTAGCCACTTTCTCCTTATTTCAGTTTTGTGAAACCCTTTATTTAGGTTTGAAATATCCAAATGATGGGTATTATCAAACCATTTCTTATAAAATGGGAAGTTAATCACAAAAAGAGTCCCAAAAACATGGAATGGAAATTGATTCCATGGATTTCTTGCTTTATTTTTGGTTTAATGACCACTTGGTCATTTTATTTCATGTTTACATGTGGGTTTACTGTTTTATTCATATTTGTGGGTTCTTATGCATGTTCTCATGGTTGAAAACCCTCACTTGGGTTTGTGGTTCATATGTGCTTAGTTTTAGTTTATTCTTCTTTCATTTTTATGCATTTTAGCTTATTTTTCATACCTGTTTTGTTTCTGTTAGCATTTGTGAACCATAAACTTGAAAATAGGGTTTGCAATCGCATAGATTGCATTACCCGCACAACACTTCTGTTCTGGGCTAGCTACGACGCTAACCGCCCTACGACCCTATCCTAGGATAGCGTCTAGGTGAGGTTTTACGTCGTAGCTGCCCCAGACTTAAGCAAAAATTTGTCCTACGACGCTGAACCTACGACAATATCCTAGGATAGCGTCGTAACTTTTGTCTAAGGTCATAGGACCCCAAAATACTTCCATTCTCACAAAAACCCATCTACGACGCTACACCCACGACGCTATCCTCGGATAGCGTCGTAATTTAGTGTATAGCGTCATAGCACCTTACCTTTTTCAAAAACCATCTTTTCTTACTACGAGCTAGACCCTACGACGTAAACCATGCTTGACGTCGTAGGACATGCTTAGCGTCGTAGCCTCTTATTTCTAAACTGCCATGCACGACGTCAACACTGCGACGTGAAACATTGTGTAGCGTCGTACATAACCCTTTTAACGCCAAAATTTATCATCTCTATCACCAATCCATGACGACGCTAGTACCATGACGTAATTCTAGGATAGCGTCGTAAAACTCGTCTAGCGTTGTAATTGGCAATTTTTGCCAATTTTTCCATTTCTCCATTTTCTTCATTAATTAATTGAACCCTTAAGTCAATAATTAAAGATCATGATTAGCAATGATTAAGATCAATAATTACTATAATTAAAGGATCTTTGTTCAATTTTCACTAAAACTCTTTTCTATAAATAAAACCCTTAATGCCTTAAGAAGATAATTCGTACTATAATTAATTATGGGGAATAAATAACTAAGGGTGTGGTTTAAAGGTCTCTTTCGCATTTGAAAATGGCCGGGAGGGAGGAGAGCCGGGAGGGAGGAGAAGCAAGGCGGCAGGTTCAGGAAGCTCCGGTGGAGGGCATTAGAACTGGAAGTCCTAAGAGAGAGCTCCCAAGCGTCTTCGTGGGTAATATTCAGGTGGCAGTAACGGTGAGGGAATTATTCTCAGTGTTTGATTCAGTGGCTAAGGTCCGCGGATGGTACTTTCCCTCGAGAAGATGGTCGGAGACTGGCCACAAGTTTGGCTTCTTTAGATTCTCCAGCAAAGAAGAAGCATCTACAGTTATAAGGAGGCTCAATGGGAAGTTCATCTAGGGGAGTAAGATAAGAGTTAACTGGGCTGTCCCGAGTTCCAATCGCAACATCCCTAATAGAGGCCATGTTGGGATGGGACGCAGGCAGAAGGTCTTTGGTAAAAATTCACATGCAGAGCGAGTGGAGAACAGACAAAATGAAGGCAGGTCTGGTCTAAGAGACCATCGTACATTTGCAGAAGTAACCAGAGGGGTCGGGGATTGTAAAAATGGAAATAAGAGTGTGAAGGTAGACGGGCAGATATCCCTTGAGGTGGTGAAGCAAGACATGGCATGGCTCCATCGTTCGGCAGTGGCAGAAATGATAGGGTTGGAAGTGCTGGTGGAGTTCCAAGATTGGTTGTTCGAGGAGTATAGGGGCTGCGACGACGTACTGTATGGGGGTGGACACTGCATGGTAGTGGTTTTCAGCAGTCAAGAAGAGAGAGGTAGGTTCCTGTCTGATTGTCGTGATCAACGTTTCGTGGTTCGTAAGTTGAGGTGGGATTCTAGTATTATGGAGAGGAGGGTTTTAGTGTGGGTTCATTTGTTTGGACTCCCGTACAACGTTAGGAGCACGGGCAATTATCAAAGAGTAATCAATGGGTGGGGGAAGCTCATTAACATGGATAGTGATACGAAGGATCGGAAAAGGCTAGACCGTGCCCGGATTTTAGTGGAGCTGCATGAAGATAGTACTGTTCCATCGGAGGTGGTAATTTCTTCTGAGGGGAAGTCATATTTGATCAGGATAGTGGCGAATTACTGTGAGCCGGTGGTGGTGGAGGATTCATTTTCTCGTGAAGATGTTCCTGTCCGGAAGCAAAATTCACGGCAGAAGGGGCCGCTGGCTGGAAGATCGTCGGAGTCGCCGGTATCGAATGAGGAGGGTAGCCCCAGGACCAAGGCTCCTGGGGAAGAGGAACAGGCTGCTGGAACATCACATAGGAACACAGAAAAGCAAAAAAATACGGCTGTGCAGAGTAATGCCATTATTACGGAGAGTCGGTTACCCTTCCCAGGTATTGATGAGAACGATGCAAGGGTGATAAAGGAATGTGTTGGAGGCCTCAGTCCTGCAAAAGAGGGTTTAACGGATATCTGGCATGAATGTGGGGAACAACTGGGCCTTGGAATGAGTCCAGATTTAGGTAACGGGCCAACATCTAGTGGGCTAAATGGTGATATCATTCGAGAGGGACGTGGGAATATTGGGGGGCCAGGCTCTGTGTGTGATGTAAATGGGCCTAATAATACAGAAGTAGAACTTATCGGGTCGCAGGATAGAAGTTATGGGCCAATCGGTTTAGAGGATGTGGGGCTGTGCGGGGTGGAGAGTAGTATTAATGAGGAGAAGGCTCGGGACTCAGGGGGGTCGGGCTGTTACACCTTAGATGGGTCTTGTGTCGGGGGTGGGTCGAAGAATACCGATGTATGTGGTTGTGCTCCCTCGAAGGTAATAGAAGAGGTGAATGGGGTGGGAAGGGATCTGGGGGATGTCGAGTTTGGGAATTTGGGCGCTCTTGAGGTAATCGAAGAAGATCCGGAGGAGGGGGAATGTTCTATCCGCCCAATTGAAAGTGAGGTTTCGGTAGATCTGGCGCTGAATTCAGGAGGGGTGGGGGTTGATGACTGTGAAGTGCTGGAAGCTCAGGAGGAGTTAAGAAAAGTTGAGGAAGCGATGTATAGGGTGATTGGTGGGAGATTTGGAAAGATTCGTAATAGATACAAAAAAGGGAAAAAGATGGGATACAAGGGGGGTGCCAATAGGAAGCAGGGGCAAGTGGCCTTTTGTTGCGGTATTCTGGTTTTATTTACAGTCCAGGTATTTGTCGCCTCAAGTTGCCTGGTCCGATCAGCCTCCGCCTCGCCCGGCCCGGCCCTGCCCTAGGCCTTGGAGCGCTGTGCCTGTTCCGGTCTCGCCGCCGGCCTGTTCCGCCCTCGCCGCCGTCCTGCTCGGCCTTCGCCGGCCACAATTTGGCTCCGGCGAAGCTCGCCCCGTGCAGCCCCCCCCCCCCCCAACCCCTGCCAGCCCCGCTGCGGGCCTCAGGTAGCTCGTGCTCTTTCGTTTCGATACGATTGCCCTAATTCCATTTTGCATTGATTCCCATTTCCATTGCCGTGTTTCGATTGCTCTCCTTCCATGGATTTGAGACAGCTTCCTGTCGAATTTTCTGGTGTTGACTGTTTCCCATGTTCCGCTTTTGATTCCAAATTTTTTATTTTTCTTTTGTTGCGCTGTGAACATCCTGTGTTATGATTCCTGTTCTATATTTTGTTTCGGTGTATTTTGGGTTAATGTATTTTTTTTCACCGTCATTGAAGAGCACACCCCATTTAGCGTCCTGCCGCTTAGGGTTATTCCAGGAATCGGCGCCTGGAACCAAGGTAATCATTGTAGGTTCTGCATTGCCTTCCAATTTAGAAATGAGATCATGGAGGCATCCAAAGTAAAAAGCAATTGGCGGTGATGGAACACTTTTGCATGCCAGCCATTTCATGGATAATTCAGTTCCGTTACTGGGAGTGAATTCTGATCCCACCATACCAGAAGAGGCAGGGTTTATTCATTTGATTGAATTAAATAAATATGTAGGCATAAATGTTCTTCATTGTTGGTGTGACAAAGTAATGGCTGTTTTGCTTAGGTAGAAGACTGTATTGAAAAATATGATGCTACCAGGAGCACTGGCTATCTTTGTGCCGGCACTGTCAATAGCTTTGAACAGGTGAGGTTTGGGCTTATGCCAAATTTTCAGTATCTTAGTGTGAGTTTGGAAAAATTTGTAAATTAGGTTTGTAATATTTCCTTTGTTTATCCCATGATTGCTTGAGATCTTTTCCGGAGAAGTAAATGGTCTTAAAATAACTAATCTAGAAAATCATGTCATGGGAGGAAATTTTTGGATCTTTTGGTGCCGATGGACTTGAACATCCAAAGTTCTGAGGTATCAGTTTTTACAGTATCTTGTATTTACAACCATATATTATGATCCAACACTGATTGTGAAATTTCCAATGATCTCTTAAGTACATTTCCATGCCATAATACCCTTCATGCTCTGTTTTTCTGTAACCAGATGCTACAAATAATTCTGCATTCTCATATCTTGTTGCTCTTATGATATCTCATGTTAGATACTAGATGGCATCCTAGAGAATCGCGCAGTGCCATCTGAATTATCAAGGATTATGGTTGATATAAACTCAAAGATGATCCCGACTTATGCATTAAATGACATTTTATTAGCTCATCCATGTCCTGCTGCAGTTTCTCGATTATCATTCAGGTATGAAGAATTTCATTCAACTCTCACGCACTACACAGTACACACTATGCACAAATGTATGGCCGAACAAGGTACCATGCCTGGGCTGCCCTTTTTGGAGCCTCTTCGCACGCCATGTCTGTGTGTTTCCACAGAAAGCTGCAAGAAGATTTGACAGATGAGATGGTTGATTTGGCAAGGCAACTCAAAGAGAGTAGTCTTATGATGAGTCAATCTGTGAGAAACACCGAGAAGGTGAGAAAAGTAGTTTTTGTATAACCACAGGATTACCACTCTTGCCATCATCGCCTTATTTTCGCCCAAATTCTCCTCCGTCTCATCAGCCTTATGCCACTGGATTATCACTTATTTTGTGATTTATGCGGTGTTGAAGTTGCAGGTTGGATTTTTGGGATTGGGGTTGATTGAAAGCTGTTGTGTTTTTTAAATTTAGAAATTTAGTGTTTGTGATTTTTTGTTTCCCAATTTCCATAGATTCGCCATTGTTGATTTTGCTCATTGCTCTCTGCTTTGGATTGTTTCCACTCATACCAGTCCGAATAATAATATAGTTGTTAAAAAACATATTCCAGGAGCATTCGAGACGGATTCTCAGAGATCAAGCTTCACTATTTGATTGGTCAAGGTCAACTTCCTTGGCTAGAACTCTATCCCCCCGAGTTTTGGAAAGCCAATTAAATGCGAACAAGGTACTTTATTGCCTCTCTTTTGTCGTATAGGCTTGGATCTGATAATTTGTGTTGCGATTGTTTCAAAGTTGTTTGTAAGGGATGGTGTGGTGCAGCTGTTGGATTGACACGCTTGGGTGGTCGTTTTTCTGTTCATTTCGGTTGCTTTAATTTGCGCATCTGATGAGTTGATACTTGCTTTAGTTTGCTTTTCCTATGATTGAGCTTGAGCTGATTAGAAAGCCACGTAAGTTAGTTTATCATTTTGATTTTTATACAATCTGGTTTCGTATTGATAATACTTGGATGAGAAAGCTTTTACAGTTTTACTAAATATAGTCTTTGCTTGAATAATGCGTACCATTTATTGGAATTTGTCACTGTAGGAGTATATAATTGAATAGAGTTATGAGTTTTTGAAGGCTTTGAGCATATTGTGTTTTCTGGTAATGTATTTCTTTTCATCTTCGGTTGAGAGCATTCTGTTAATCATATGTTCCCTTTTTGCCTTTTGATATGTTAAAGAGTATCAGATTTTCCTTTTTTTAAATCTTTTTATGCCCTCTAAATTTGTATTTATTCTAGGTTTACTAAGCGGCAATCCTTGGCCAATAAGGATGTGCCATATATAGTTTCTGTAAAAAAAGTAACTAGAAGTTGAGTTGAGTGTTGATTGCAATAGATTAATATACTAATTCAAAGTTGGTTGTGTGTTTGGAATTATTGCTGGTGCAGCTCACGCTGGATTGTTTCTTAGGGGAACTAAATACATGGTGATTCAACGCAAGCCTGGAGCTGTTATTTATTCAAGGGAAAAAGGTATTGCTACATTTCATGCGGTGATTTATGTATTGGATCTTAAAGCTGGACATAGCAATTTAGCATTAATATTTGCTTCATGGTGGAGTTACTTCTGTTAGTTTGATCTCAATTATGAAGAAGCACTTTTCGGAAAGTAGCACACCCTACATGATCTAAATAAATTTCGACAGCATTGCTTTTGACACCCTGTTCGTATCAGTTGCTTACATTTTTTTATATTGCTTAAAGTGATATAGTGTTTGGTCCTTAGGGGTCTGGTGGTGCCACAGTGAAAAAGACCAATATGGCCTTGATTATTATTGACGACCCAATGACTCCAGTCTAATGCGACATGGTTGTGGGGAAGATTGGTGGTTATCTTGTTGACCAAGGGCTTTAATTGTATTGGTACGTCTTCCTGAGAGTTTTCTTGATGTATTTTATATTTATAGTTCTATTCTTTGGGTATGTCTGCCTCGCAGCAGTATCATCCTTCATACAAAATTGGCAGGATGTTCATTATTCTAATGAGGATTTAATGCTTAAGAAGTGATATTTGTTCCCTCTGCCTAAAAACAGGCTTGCCTTTGCATTTTCTGGTTTTGAAAACATTTGCTATGGTACCATGCAAGTATATTATGTATTTTTGGGTGGGTTTGCCATTGGATGTTCTAATTTTGTAGACTTTCTTCCCTAATAAAAGAACCAGGTTATCCTCTTGGCACCTGGTGAATTTGTTTTCAGTTCTTGGAATCTTCCTCTCAATGGAGCATAAATTAATAATACTTTATGATTGTGAAGGAACATATTGTTCAACTTATTAAGACCTGCACTTATTGTTTTCCACTAACAATTTATTTAAATAACTGTTTCAGACTCAAATCCGCGCGGCGTAGCACGCGAGGAAGAGGCAGTAATTTTCGTTAGTTCTTTACGAGATTTTCAGACAGATTAATACTTCCGCGAATGATGTCTTGCCATTGCCCTAATTTCCATATCTCCGAACATCAAATTCATCGTACGATCAACTGTTGGATTATTTAACAATGGTGGCAGGCCACACTCCTGTACCTTTATTGGAGCTCTTTTGCAACGGAGGGAAACTGTGAGAAAGGTTATTCACTCTAATGATATTACTTTTTAATAGCCTTCAAATTGTGTTGTTTTATTTTATGCATTTCTTGAAGGTGTCTGACTGTTACTGCTATCATCTTGGGTTTTTATGCTATATAAATTTTCAAAAACATGTCAGTGGTCAATTGGTTTATTTTTGTTTTGGAGATTCATTATTATATTTCTCAAAGTGTTGGTTTATTTTTTTTGGAGATTCATTATTATATTTCTCAAAGTGTGACCTATTGGCAGGGTGGATCAAGGCCAAGATCCCAGTATCAGATGTCAGATGTCAGATTATGAAATACAAATAGATCCTCCGTACCCTTCGCCTGGTTTTTCTTGCAAGAATTCAGAAGCCGGAACCCTAATCCCCTTTCGTCGTCTCGTTCGTCCCCTCAAATCCAGCCGTCGGCATCCAGAGTCAATCGCATCGTCCTCTGCCTCTAGGGTTTCCATTTTGGGGTAATTTCCGCAATTGCTTTGTTTCTCTATTTCAGCACCCTTTTGCACTGAGCATCTTACCGAATCCTTGTTTTGCATTTTGAAAATGCTGGCCTGTAGTTTTGATTTTCATTTTCTGTAATGTGTTGTGGAGATTTTGCTTCAGGTTTATTATTATTCTTACTTTCTTGCTGCGCATGAGGATGTATTTTCCCTTTTCTGCAGGTTGCCTTAATATTTTAAATACTTAGTATCTCACATAAAATGTTTCGTTGTGCTTTTGAATTTCTGATTTAGTTCCATGGTTCTGCGTGTTCAAACATTGTAGTATTCAATGAGTTTAGGAATTGAATAAATAAATAATAACAATGCTTCGTTATTAACATTATCATCTATGAGAATTACAAATTGTCTATGTAATTTGGATATTGCATTAATAGGTTGGTTCATCTATTTCTCTTGTTAGATTTCTCGTGCTGGTCGGATTGTGGTTTCTAATTTAGGTTGGTTCATCTATTTCTCTTGATTCAAGGAAGTATTCTTTGGAGACAACCAGAATTGTTTCAAGATGTACAGCAATTGCCAGTGGCAATCATAAGAAATCAAAAACTGATGCCCTACCAAGTGAGAATTGCCCGTGTGACTCTGGCAGTGCAAACAGCACAATAGAGGATGGAAACATGGATCTGAAAATTGGGGAATCAAATTGCTCGATTCACAGGTTTGTATAATTCTCTCATCATAATTTTAAGTTGTATAAACAAATTTCTAATTGTCGTTGGTTTTTTACTAACCATCCTAATTTATTAATGACATGAGTTGTAGCACATATAGCATTGATTCAGGGGCATCATTTATTATCTTTTCATTTATTTCATTATTTATTACATATATTCTTTGTATGAAGAGCACTGAGCACATTTGAAATTACTGTGATGTTACTGGATAGATTGGTTTCTATGCATTTCTTGATTGCCTTGTCCATATCTGTGTGTTCCATGTCTATGTGTTTGCTGAAAAAAAAAAAAGGAAAAAACTCAATCAACCCATTATCTGCTTACTTGGTTGTTGGATGGTAGAATATGTGAGTCTACTGGTCGAGTTCATAACTGCGAACCTGGCAATTTTAATTCTTCTGGACATGTAGCTTAGAATTATTGGTTTGTGAAATTCTTATGTTTTGTGAGCTGCCTTGACTACTCTAGCATTTGACATGAACACCTTTGTGACAGAAACCTGGAATAATTTTTTTTTTTTGGATTGAATCTGTTAGTGAATTCAGGACTTCCCTACTCATTAATTGGCTTTATTATTTGGAATCTAAAAGGAGAAAAAATATGGACCAATCAGTGGGAATGGATGGGAATCCAATTTTTGTGGTGTTCGGAATTATTTGTAGCAGGGATTTGTGCTTATCTTGTGAAGGTTTGATGGAATATGGGAGTCGCGTGTGACTAATTGATTTATTATGGAATCTGTCGTACAAATTTATTATGAAATTTGTCCAGCTACTGTTAAATCAATCTGTTACTATTAAAGCTTTGCCCAGCTAATATTTCATTTCATGTGGACCGTTTCTTTTCCAGGCTTTGGCCCTCTGTTACAAACTTCTTAATAAAAATGAACAAATTTCATGTTGGCTTGCAATCAAATCATGTTTTCCTACAGGGCATTATTCCATCTTTTTTGTTTGTTTATTTCATGTATGTCTACGCATTGCTTTTAAACTTTTTTTCGTCTTATTATTTCTGCTTTGCTTGTCATTAATTCTGCTCTATTATTGATTTAATAATCCTATCCTGAAGCTTGAGTTCGTTTCTTTATAAGGTTTATGTGTGATTTACCTTTATGATATAATATAAATATATTTGACTCCGTAGTGAATGCAGAGAAATAAAGGTGTGGTGGGGAACCCATGAATGGTGGACTCAATAGACATTCTAAATGTGAGAGTGGAGTTGCAGAGCGAGGCTGCTTTCTCAGCCACAACTATGTATTCGAATGTTTGATGAGCTCAGGTGATTAGTTTTAATTTGAGGTATACAAAACATCATTCAATTTCAGTTTCATGCTCAATACATTCTCTATTTCTTGATAAATCTCGATGTTGACCTTTTTCTTGATTTTTCAGGCATCTCTCTACCCGATGAGCAAAGGTATGTAATTCTAATAGTGATTTATCAATTTAGAGATTTATGTGTATGCGGCTCCAAATTGTGTTTGCGTTGCTACAACTAACAATATACTATTGCCGCTGTAATGCCAATATACTTTTGCGTATGCATTGCTATTCCATATAATTTGGTACGTAGCTGATTAATTAATGGAATTGTTAACAGATAATGGAGGATACCTATTTCTTTTTTATATCGCGACTAAACAAATGCTTCTCAAATGGAATTGCATTATCATCATTCCCATCCTTACCAATACTTCATTCATTATCATCTTGCTTACAATAATTCTATTTTTCTAACACAATCTCTCTTCTTATACCAAACTCCATACTATGTATATGCAATAATATATCACATTCCAAATCCCGCTTTAAATTCGCCTTCGCCTCGCGCGGCGTCGCGCGCGCTCCGCGAATTCTAGTGTATATATATATATATATATATATATATATATATATATATAGATTATAACAAATCTAAAAGGATTAAAATGAATAAATTGCGCTAACAAGATTAATTGGTCCTCTAAAAATGATCACCAATAATGTTCCCAATCCTCTTGGGGCGAAAAAGGGCATACATACGGGTTGTACTGTGATGGAACCTTCCAACGGCACCGTACCACCTATTTGATTCTAGTATAATACAATATAAGTAAAGGTTGAGACCATCTTTGATTACTAGTGGCCTATTGATAAAGGCCATGCTACCACAAATTCTCAAACCCTCTATACGTCTACAATCCCACAAAATTTATTTAGAGACCAAAAGAGTGTACGTATATGGAAGTGATTATTTATGTTCCACTTATGTTTTTCCCAACCAAAAAAAAAAAAAAATCATCCCATTAGTTTGAACGATATTTTAAACGGTTTCATATTAATTGAATTATCATAATCAATCAACTATTTATGTTAATTGTCGCCCAAACTATTCATCCCGGTTAAAGCTGACGTGTCACTCAATTAGTTGACGTGTCAGCTTGAATTATGATAAAACCATTTTAGCACCCACCAATATCCGGGTGACGCATCTCCCGGTTAAAGCTGACGTGTCACTCAATTAGTTGACGTGTCAGCTTGAATTATGATAAAACCATTTTAGCACCCACCAATATCCGGGTGACGCATCGGTTTGAACCGGGATTATAAAGGGGTAGGATGGTTTTGGCGACAATTAACATACTTGGTAGATGAATTATGATAATTCAAATAATATGAAACTGTTTAATTAATTCTTTGAATTTATGGAATGATTTGAGTTTTTCTGGTAGTTCCAAATGGTTATTTAATATGCCTGTAGTGAGTTTATGCATGATGAATATTTTGAATATTAAGATTGTTTTATCTGGAAATGGTAAGGTTAATTAAACCGATTGCATAAAAAAACTTCTTAATGATAAAAAAAATAATAATTATAAAAAATAAATAAAATAATAAAAATTTATTTCACTTGTTCTATATATGTGTAAAATTCTAAATCTCGATTTTATGCAATGCTAAAATACAGTATCAGGACCTACACAAAATGGAACTGTTACAAAAAAAATGTAAATATTTAATTATAAGAACATGAACATCCAAGGAAAAAAATGTGAAGTGAAAAAAAAAAAGAAGAAAAAGAATATCATATAGGGGTTTTCAATACAACCCAATTTCACTTTCTTTTGGAGAGACAAAAATTCCTAATAATGCATAATACTTCACAACAAACTACGGTGGGTTGAATTTCTTCACTGCTCCGTTCTCCCCCGGAGCATATCCGTAAAACCCCCTCTCATAATACGTCTAAATCTCGTGTCCTCAACCGGTGGTTGTGGAACAACATTGTTCGCCTCAACAGCCTCTTGTGATGAACTCACTTGATCACCACTTTCTTTTTTTCCTAGCAATCCACTTTCACCGAAAAAGCTAGTCACAGAGGATGCGAGCCCAAGATGAGCACCCATCACTTTACTGATAGCGTCAAATGTCCCACCGGATCTTTCCTTTAGTATAATTTCTAGAGCTTCCTTGTGAGCTGGATCGAGGGCATCATTGTCTTTCATTATATTTTGAATAGCAGGGAGTAGCAAATCACGAACGCTGGAAGCTGGTAGATCTGAAGAAACAGAAAAGTTGTGTTTCCACAGAAAGAACCATACGAATAAATAAGTGAAAATGCGAATAGTTTATGTCTGGTATCATGTAGCATAAATATCTCGAGACAATGAGACTTGAATGAATGTGTTCACGGGCACTGAATAAAACGCAAAATGGAGAGCAGATAAATAAGTGTGACACATGATAAAAATCACGCTGAGTTCAGAAGTTCATGAAAATAATTCCAGGAACCGTACTGGGTCAGAGAATATGTGAGGGATGAAGTTTTCAAGGTTGTACTGAGTTAACAGATTATACCAGTGAGTAGAATGCTGTGCACACAGAGCAAGCACATATGTCAATCAATTTAATTGAGTATGCTAAGTTGGAAACATGTTGATTAATAATTACTTGTGTTCCTCAGTAAATTTTATTAACCGAGTTCCATAGGTGAAAAAATTAAAAAGCAATAAGAGGGAACCAATGAACCAGACCTGTTGCATCAAGAGCACGAATTGCTTCACAGAAAGCATTAGATCTTTCTCTCCGACGTGCTATATCACTTGAAGGGAATGGCGTTGCTGTGAATTTAACAATCTTGGATATAAGATGTACACAAAGTTAAGGGAAAATCTGGTTTGAGCATTGAGCACCAACATCAGAAATTGATTTCACCATTTCAATGATATGAATAATTAAGTCAGTTTCTCAGCAGAACTGTTGCAAGGATATAATCTCGCAGTTTGTCATTTGTATGTGGCACAGCTAATAACAGCGCACGAATTACAGCAAGGGTAGCTTCATGTGATCCATCTTCCATAAAAGTATCCATCTGAATGCATATTTTGTCTACGATCTGAAAAGGAAATTGGTTAGTCAAATGATCAAAATTGCTTTGCCTAATAGCTGGATAAAACTCATACCGTGTCATTCTTGAAATGTTGCGCTACTGCACCAAAAGCATCAATACTTGCATATTTCACATTCAGGTTTTGGTCAGTGCCCAGAGTCACAAGAGCAGGCAAAACCCGAGCCGAAGCAACCTTAGCATCAATATATGGCATCTACAGAACAAGGACATCATATAATTGGTAGCACTATAACACAACAAATGGATTTCTTTGATGGAAAAAATGGCCTGACCATGGCTTTGAGAAGATTGGCTGCACTGATCTTCAATTTTACATTAGTACTCATAACCATTTCCCACAGGATGTTGAATATTATATTATGGTGTTGTTCATAGTTACTGCACAAAGGAATCCCACAGATCAACAAATAAATAAATAATCGCTCGATAAAATGAAAAACTCATAGCTGATACAAACCAAATAAAGCGAACAGATTTGATAATCTCATGATTCGGTGACTGACTATCCTGTTCAGAACTTTGAATCAGCAGATTTCTCAAGTACTCTGTCAAGTACTCATGCTTGCTTGCGTGTCCTAGTATGCCTGCTAGAAAAAGTGGCAAGATGCACATAGTAGCAAGTCTCTGAGCCATTTCAGATTGAGGTCTCAAACCTGTATATAAAATGCAGGATACATGTAAGATGAAAAGCGACCATTACAAAAATATAATAGAAGGGAAAATGAGGATAGGTCCCCATGGCATAAAGCCATTGCCTCTAAGTTTTAACTGGGATTCCAATGGGAAAAATTTTAAATCAGCATCATCTCCAACAGCTACTAAAAACAAGGGCAGCATGATGTGAGTCAAATAACACTCCCCAAAATATTCAGCCACTGCCTGCAAAAACTGTATTTGGTTGCCCAAATGGTTGGTTACGCGAAAAGAAATTATAGATAATGGATATAATAATAATTGTTTCAAATAAAACCCAACAAATCCAAAAAACGAAAGAAAAGGAAATACCTTTGTTACACGATTTCTTAAACCATCTTCCTTCTGGGGCAATAAAGAAGAAAACTGAATCAAAGTGGGGAAGCACTCAAGGTGCAACCACTCAAAGGTGGGCCACTCCTTAAGCCCCCTGATCAATGAGGATATATGCATAAGTACAAGCACTGAAAGACAATAATTTTGTAACAAGAATTCACACACACACACACAGAGGTGGGGGAAGACAGAAAGGATATCTCATACACACATAGAGAGACAAAAGAAAGCTCATGGTGAAAGAGACTTAACAAGTTTACCCTGCATAAAGTTCAAGTAAAGATACTGTAAATGATAATTCTTTTGACACTGAAGAATAAGGACAAGTCTCAACAATGTTCCGGTAAGCATATGGAAGCAGTTCAACAAGCAGTCGCAACAAAACATCAATGTTCCAGCGCTCCCTTTCACCCAAAACATGAAGATGTGATTCAATGGAACCTTCAACCCCTGAAAGAGGTGGGCAACGCTGAAAGACACAATATAACAAGTAAGAAAATTATAGAATGGCACCATGTACTCAAGTTGAAGATTGAAGCTTCCAAGTATACCTGAGCAGAACCCAAGATATGTGATAGCGACACTTGTAAAATATGATCCAACTTGTTTCCCCAATCTATTAGAGCAGGAACTAAATCTTTTATTGTGGTTTCTACAACTAAACCAGAGGGGTCGCAAACTAATTGAATCATCATCTCCTCCACCTATCAAGAAACAAGAAAAGTGAATCGAAAAAATATATTTTCCCTTTTAATTTTCTTTTTGATTTTCTATTTTGCTTGCAAGGCATCATATTATGACCAAGGGAAGAGCTCCATTCCCTCGATCACAGAGCTTACATTGTAGGAAATTGTCAAGTCAGATATCTTCTCCATGATTGCCTCGAAGCATATTTAGTGAGGCTGACCTTGGAATATTTGTCTGTATTTGGGAAGAGTGCTAGCAACAAAGCCAAATTATGAGCGGCAGCCTCCCTCACAACTGGGGCAGCATCCTCAATGAGCTGTTGCACAATTGACAAGATGAGGGAATCACGTATCTCTGGGCGCACAAATTCTGCAAGCTCCCCGCATGATTGAGCAACTAGTAGCCGACGCTCCTCATGCATATGATTAATCTACAAGCAAAAAGTTCACCTTCATACTATTCCAGGCTCCTTAAACTGAAGAAAATTGGGAAAATTGATAGAAACTTCAAGATTCCTTACTTGTTCCCAACACTGAGGCAGAAGTTCAGTTTCAGTTCTCAATGGTCCTACATTCTTGGAAAGCGTAACACAAGCCTGAAATGATAAAAGTTTGATGACTGTGTAGCACAATATAATTGTAGTTGCTTCACTCAGAAACTTACATCCATTATAATGCGTCTCTGTTGCTCATCTGGACGCTTTATTAAGTTAAATAGTGTATGGGTCAAGGAATCTCTAGTGACACTATCAGGATGGCGCTCAATTGCACACATAATCAGAGGAAGTAGTTCCTACACAGGACAAAAAAAAAAAAAAAAAAAGTTCAATTAGACTTGCACCAAGAGAAAAACGTGAGATATTAAATGAAAGCTTTTGGCATAGATTGCTGCAAACCTCTCGATGGTTGATTAGAACATAAGGTACAATTTTAGGTAGTGAATTTGACAATATCTCAATAGTTCCTGGGCCCTGATGAAAACAGACGGTTCTGAATGTTAGCTTGTTGCAATATGTCTTTCATTGACTAGTTTACAATATTCACAAAGGAACAATAATTTACCATTTTTCCAGTGTTTGGTTCGGTTTCGAGGTTGCCTGATTCATCTATTTCACTGGAAGTTTCTTCATTGTGCTTGTCCGAATGCTCACCTTTTCCAACAAATTCACTTTCAGTTTCAGCTGTGGAAGAATGTAATGACTGTTCAGGCTCTTTCTCATATTTGTTGTTTGAGTTATCAGAATCCTCTTTCCTTATTATTTCAGTGTCCATTAATGAATCAAAAGTAGATGATGCGTTATCATTCATTTTTGGCTCAGTAGCTTCATTTACTGCTTCTTCATGCACTTCCTCGCTCTCCATTGACTCAATAGGATCTGGTTTATCCTGCAATAGCTCTACTTGATTCTGAAGTTGCTCTACATCCTTACTTTGATGTATAATTACTGAATCTGTTGTAGAAACAGTTTTTCCAGATAGGGCTCCTTCAAAATGCATTTTTAGTGAAGTTATTTCAGCTCTACAGTCATTTAGTTCTTTTCTTTGGCTTTCCAAAGTATTCTTCAAATCTTGGACCTGACACATTATCGCATATTAGACACCATAAACAAAAAAGGGGTTAGAAAAGGACAAAGAAACTAGAAGTTCTTTTGAGATAATTACCAGTTTTTCTTTGTGTTTGATATCCTTTTGTAATGCGTCCAAAGATTTCGTCAACGTCATGACTTGTGCATCTGACGTTTCCTTGGTTTTTAGCATGGAGTGTGCATCACTTTTAAGACTATCATTTTCTTTCAGCAACAACTCATTTTCACGAAGCATTTTCATTTTTTCCTATAGCATACAGAAGCTATCAGAATGAGAGAATCAACACCAGAAATATTTACATGGAACAATGTCATAAAATTTTGAGAACCTAATAAAAGCTCTAATAAAGAATCCAATAAATTGATAAACAGAAAACAGCAAATCTGATGTCACCAAAGTGCAAAATATAAGTGAAACCGTACATTGTTAGTGTCTTCCAATTATCAAATTCTTATCAATGCCAATTCGATGTTATAATTCATATACACTATTTCACAAGAAACCATTTCCCTTTCCAATGTAACAAATATATGTTTACTCATGTGTATCGCAGAGAAAGTGATTCACCTGGACATTTAAACAGTATTTCATTTTATTCAGATCTGACCATCTGAGTATTTTCAGCATCAAAATGTCATTGCCACTTATGTGCATGCAATGCAACTAAAGAAACCAATGAACATATGTACAACCAATCAGAGTGTCTTCATTTTAAATTTGTATAACGAAGATAGATGTTATCAAGAGCCAGCAGACTTCAGCAGATTAATAAACAATAGAGAAATGCATTACCCAATTTTGGGACGAGAACATCAACTGTTACTCCATCATAAAATGTTCATTCAGTTCATTTTTTTATTTCATTTTATGAATAACAACGAATACTTTATGTACCTCAGCAGCATCTGAAGTAGAAGAAAGAAATTCATAGTAATAATGTCTCAGCGCATCTGGTACACATGCAGATAAGTTTTGCCATACATCCAAGTTCTGGTCAGTGACCTGTTGAACAGAGCAATTTTATATCTGCTTTTATTCACGGTGCCAACAGCTAAAGAAGTTTCTAGATTGATCTGACATGTTCGAACCCTATCATGGTTTAGAAAAATAACAAGAACAAATCCAGGGCCTACTTAATCATATTAATGATCACCTTAAGGGGCAAAAAAAAAAAACTAAACATGGTTACATATCTACTTTTGAATATCAGGGATCAACATTGATAAAAAAGAAAGGGGGACGAACTAAATAATCGAATAAAATGTCATAGTGACTAAGGTGAAGTTCAGAGAAAATAAGGCCTGGTATTTTGCTTCTTCCTAATCAGGTAGTCAGAAATAACAAAACAGTAAAACTCTAAAAGAATGCATAGTTGATTTGCAACATAAATAACGTAATCAAACATCTTCTGCAATTTTATAAGTTTTATAGAAAGTTGAAGATCACCAAGAGACTATGAAAAGTGAACATCATTCCTACCTCCTCACAAAATGTCATAGCAGTTAAACGGTATCCTGCCAATAGTAAATATTCCTTCACTGCGCAATTTATATCCAATCGTTCATTCTCCTTCAATGGACCCAATTCTGAGAAAGATACACCTTTCTTTACTGGTTGCATAATCGATCCATTGGTTGTGGAATTATTTGCATTTGGCACTACATATTTCATTAAATATATAAGCTCATTGGGAAACAACAGTTCAACAGAAAACATGAATAAATAAAACTAATGTGGATACAAAAAAGGTATATGTGTTAAATTCAGAGGTAGACCCCACAATTTCGATCATGAGGGGTCCATCGACTTGAAATCGTGTGTTTTTTGTGAGAATTTACTGAAATAAGAGTGACAACCCTAGAATCCATCAAACTATATACATATCACTATATCAGAGCATCATGTGATAGATTTGGGCTCAATAAGAAAGAAAATGAACTTTACTGGGAGCTTTGATAGGTGGGCCTTGAACTATTTAGGCTACGAAAATTAGCTTTTTGGGGGGGCCTGGGACCCCAGGCCCTCATGTGGATCTGCCTATGGTGTTAATGAAATCTAAAATCTAAATTTTGCTGTGGCCATGATTGAAATCAGAACATAATAAGAATAGGTTTTACTTTAATCTGAAATCCTATTTCACAGTGGTGATGACTAAAGTACGAACATAACAAGACTTCTAACATGGTACCCTGAATGAGAATGGTAAGGCATCATTTTGTCGTGTGCATGACAATATCATATTACTATTAATAATACAAGTACTCAAGAATCACGAGTTAAAGAAAAAACAAAATGAAAGAAGCCAAAGAAATGGATACTTGATTGATCAAAGCTGGACTCATTTTTCTTCAATAACTCAGCCTTCAGGCTGACAATGTCCTCTTGTGCTAATCGAAGCTCATATTCACAGACGGCTAATTTTTCTTGCAAAACTTCCTTTTCTTCAAAGAGACTCTGAGGATCTGCCACTGTTCCGTGAAAAAACCAAGAGCACATAAATTGGAATCCATAGTATCCATGCCAACTCTCATTATCCAAAATCAAGATCATTTATGCAGCCATTACGACATCAAGTATCACAGAAAGATTAGGAATATTTTCAGCATCAGGTGTAAAGCATCAAAAGAATGCATTATACTTTGATATGTAATAAACTCAAGTAGTCAAGTTTTTGGTGAAACCGGGTATCCCCAGACCACATTGGACCCAAGACTAATCCCTCAAGGGCAATTAAGGGCGCCTCTCCCAAAGACGTTTTTTGCATACACAAGGCTCGAACCCGAGACCTTGCTTAAGCGACTAAAGCCTCCATCCACTCAAGCCAACTGCTGTTGGTTCAAGTAGTCAAGTTTATGTAGTGAGAAAACTAAATATCCAATTTATTTGTACAATTATCTTTTAGTAGTCTAAAACCTGCAGTAGAATTTATCAAAAGTTGCTATATTGTAGTTCCTTAAACATATCTTAAATGTTTTTTCCACATTAGTATTTAATATTTCCTATTCTTGAAATGCATTTCTAACTCTGAAACTCTAGGTAATTCTTTTTTATTGGGGATTTTTCACACTCAGGAGTCCCCTTCACCTATGATCCAAATTAACGAAAACTTACCACCTTAAAAACAATAAAATCACCCAGGTATCTAGTTGTCCTCCTTAGGATTTATCAATGTGAATTTCTATTTTGATCCCAGGCGGTCAGACTCTTCTACCTTTCATGCTCTAGGAGGGAAGCTTTCCAGTTCAATCATACATAAGTTTGTCTGGAGGGATCATTAGAACAAGGATCTCGTCTTCGCCTCAAATAATGTCATGAACAAAGACCTTGACTTTATAGTCGGATGATTTAACCCTCAATTATGATCCTATTTAATTACTTCAATTCCCTTGGAAATGGGTGTGTACTATTACGAATCAAGACAAGTCTGTGAGCCACAAAACAATGGTAGAATCCGAACTTCTCCATAGGCTATGAAGAGTCAGAGCAGGGAAATGCTCTTTATCTATGTGGAAACTTCCCTAAATGATTCTTTTAATGAGTAAAAGTAACAGAATAATAAATCAACGTTTCAGCATCCCATTTGCGATTTCTGAGTTAAATAACGCGAACTTAAAGGTGTCCATATTTCAATTAGAAATAAAATGCTATGTTTTCTCATTAAATTGAAAAATAGAGCACTCTACTTTTAAGTGAAGTGAAATCTGAAAAGCCAACACATCGAAGCTTAACATAATACAATTGGGATTGAGATTTAGGGTCCATTTGATAAAATTTAAAGGCATGTGAATCTTCATGTAAATTCTAAATGACTAAGTGTCTAAATGTCAAACATTGACGGGTAAATTTAAAACGAATAAAATAAATGGTTAAATTCATTTTAATTTTCTAAAAAACAACTGAAGTTACTTTTTTGATTTAATAGTAATTAGTGAAAATCAAATCACTTAATTCTAGACTGAATTTTACTCAATATATTCTGACCAATCCTAGTGAGTTAAAGAACCAAGCCGGTGCATTATTTATCCACATAGATTTGCCAACCACCGTCCAAGAGGAAATTAAAATACATTATGACGTGGCTAAACTTCCAAAAAAAGCGTATAGAATAAAAAGGCCCCCAAAAGAGTCCTTAATAAGGTTTAAGTGTGATCATGGTACTGTCCATAATACTTACTACGTCAATGTAAAAATAAGCTAACACAGTATAGATGCAACAGTGGTAAAATGCAGGACTAAAAAGATATTGGAGATTAACTGAGTTGTAATGAAAAAATAACTAAACCTAAAACATAACCACGTATACTATTACTTACAGAAATGCATAATTTGAAGAAACCAGAAGAAATTTTGTTGAAATCATATCATGCTAGAAATAAATATCCCCCTATTTTCAGAATGTCCCCACATCCCAATCAATGATATTGTGCTGCATGTTTATTTAATTTGTACTAATACACTTATAAATGTGACAATTTTGGATTAAGATTTAATAACATGTAACACAATATCATCAATTCATCAGTGGGGGGCGAGGGGAAATGAAGAGAAATAAGGCCATGGATGATGGATCCTGTCTGGGGTTCGATGGAATGTACAGATAACATGTGACTAGAATTCTAACAATACCAGAACATTAATTAGGAGATATACACTTGACACAATCAGAACTAATATTCTAACAATTTCAATCTATAATGTTTTCAAGTAATTTCAAATGCCCAATAGCATTTTGCAAGATGAACTATGAAAATTACATATGAGACTTCAAATTCATGCACAAAAATTGTCCCCCCCCCCCAATCATCAATTATAAGTTGAGCATTAAAATTCTAGCATGAAATAGTACTCGCTACATTGTCCTGAAATTTCAATTATAAGCTGTGTTGTAAATTTCTAACATGAAACAGAGCTTATGCAACACTGCAGTTGAATTCTTCTGAGTTATAAGAGCATACCATGTACGTACCATGCTCTACCTCAGGCAATGTCCCCAATACAGAAAAGTAGAAACACTTTCCGATATTAAATAATTAGCAGTTCTTTATTCCTTTTCCAATTGATTTAAAAATCAGGTTATGTGAACATTCTTTTGCAAGCTAAAAAGGAAACTTTACCACATTAACTAATTACAAGTTCCTTTCCCCCAATTTCCTTGACATTCAGCAATAAAAATGAAAAAATCAAGTAATCCGAACTCAATGCACCGAGCGATCTCAAAGACCAAATTCTAATAACTAAAAATCAACCTTACACATCTAATGCAAGCACAGATTAAGGAAAAATAACAGAAAATAAACTACCAAACAATCAATCGATCGCACAATAAATAAAATAAACAAACCTCGGAGAATGTTGTAGCGGGAGATCTGTTCGGGAGGGAAATTAGTTGGATCGGAGAAGAATTGTTTTAGGCGAATAGCCTGATCGTCCCGGCCGTCATCAAGGAGTTCATGGAGAAGCTCAAATGCCGCAAGCAAGTAATTCTCCTCGAGCAAGAAATTCACCACGCAGTTGCAGAGCGACGATCTCTCGACGTCCATTCCCGGAATCTATGCATAGGAGTTAGAACCAATTCAAAAGCCGGAATTGGAGTCAAACCCTTGGATTTGGCGATAAAGAGCACATTTCATTGGGAAATTGGTTCGGAATTGAGATCGGCGGCGAGTGGAAATTTAGTCAGAGGATTTTCTTGAGACGCAGTTTTAGCATTGAGTATTCAAACATTGATGCAGATGGCAGTTTTGACGTGGCGAATCCAACAGAGGCAGCCGATTACTCTCCAACTTTTACTTATAAATTGTTTAATCTTTAAGACATATTGTTAATAATTTCATTTTGTTTTTAAGAATTGTTGAATCCAACATCTTTTTATCAGCATTTCGTATTTTTGATTTGTCATTAGTGATCTAATCCCATTTTTCAGTTTAAGAATCAAGATCTATATTTTTAATTTCTTAAACACTTAGACTAATTTACCTAATTTGCTGTTTCTATTTCCACAGCTCTTAGGTAATTTGAAACTATTTGTGGAATTGATGACATTTCACCAAACATTTTTTTTTTTTTTATACAAGGACGCACGAAGCGTCGGCTAAAGGAGAGGAAAAAATTAAAAAGCACTACAAAAAGGGGGTAGAGAAAAAAGAAAAAGCAGCATAAACCATCGTGAACTAGAACCGCAGGAAACCATGTGCAAGCCATGTCCGCTGCCAAAAGAGGACGCGCCACATCATGTGGGAACGCCCATGTGGTGAAAAAATCTACGGATCTCGCCCCAATCTTCGCCAAGGAATCCGCCACTAGCATTACCTTCACGAAAAATATAGAACCAGCGAAGGCCAGAAATGCGAAGTAAGGATGTCCATAATACTCTGAACGAGTGGAAACAAGTGATGCTCCGACCGAGTGCCTTGGAGAATAAGGCGCAAAGCTTCTTGGCTATCCGAATAGCAACAAGCATCTACCACACCCAAATCATTGAGCCGTTTCAAACCATTCCAAATGCAATGCAATTCAGCAGTAAGATTATCCGAACAGCCAACTGAACCAGAGAAGCCTTCTATCTGGCGGCCATCTGTATCACGAATCAAGCCACCCAAACCAGCAGCTCCCGGATTACCAAGAGAACACCCATCAACATGAAGAATAAGCCCAGGATGAAAATGAGGATTCCAAATTACCAAGCGCAAAGCAGCATGTTTGGTGGCATGGCCACACACACGATCAAAAATTTCTCCAAGGAAGCGTGCCTTGCTCACAGTAGTTTGGACATTCAAAGGCTCGGCCCTAATGCTAGCTCAACAACGCCCTACCCAAATGCACCATATAAGAGCCCAGTGCACTCCCTTCCAGGACTTATGCCATTTATAGAACACCAAGCTTCCCTCCGTTTGTGCTGATAGTGACTGAGGAGGGGGACAACCCCCAAGTTGAAGCCAAGCAGCAGCTGCCCACGGGCAGAGGAAGAAAAGGTGATTGATGGTCTCCACAGACTGGTTGCACAGGCAGCATGTTGCATTGAGGTCCATGCCCCAACTAAACCGGACTTCATTTGTTGGAAGCGATCTATGAGCAATAAGCCAAGCCAGAAATTTTACCTTCTCAGGCGCTGGCACCTTCCATGGCCAAAACAAGATACGATCACAATGAATGCCCCGACTAGAAACCAACCAAGCATAACCAGATTTAACCGAATAAACCTCCGACGCAGCACTCATCCAACAATGGCGATCAACAGCCCCATTATGGATCGTAAGAGGCCCAAATGCTTGTGCCTCTTGATGAATAAGATGGTTATCAAGAAAGAAAGGTACCTTGTTGGTATGGGTAGCTTATTTCGCTCCATTTAAGCTATTCTCTGGGGTATTACATTCCTCCCCCCTTAAGATTGCAACGCGGTCACGGTCTGGCTCTGATACCATCTGTAACACCCCCATTTTCGGCGCAGCGGAAAGACAGGGTGCTACTCTAGATGTTGCCGGCTCCAGAGTGAATGCTGACCCCACAAACCAACATGAGCTCTTTCCAGTGCATTTTGCCCTCACTCATGCACACCCTGTGAGACTTCCCAGGAGATCACCCATCCTAGAATTACCCCAAGGCAAGCACGCTTAACTTTGGAGTTCTTATAGGATGGTTACCAATAAAGAAAGGTACCTTATTGGTATGAGTAGCTTATTTCACTCCATTTAAGCCATTTATCCAGCCTGATGAGATTGAGTTAGATACAAGTCTCGAGTATGATGAGCATCTAGTTCGGGTGATTGATGCAAAGGAAAGGGTTCTGAGGCACAAAACCATCCCGATGGTTAAGGTACAGTGGTCTAGGCATGGGGCTGAAGATTCTACTTGGGAAACCGAGGAGCATATGAAGCTGAAGTACCCGGACTTGGACCTGACTCCGTCGCTCTATGTAACTTTGTTCCCTTGCTTTTTCATTTTTATCATGTTCTTGAATATGCATTTCGGGGACAAAATGATCGTAAGGAGGGAGGAATGTAATGACCCGAATTATTTAAATTGGACTGGTTAAAGTATTTAGTGATGGGTTTATTGCACTCATGTCCGGATGGGGTCCCTTTTGTGTCAATTGAGAGTGATGGGACATTTTGCAATTATTTAACTAATGTAGAGTTAAATGGGGGTGTTACAGATGGTATCAGAGCCAGACCCCGACCGCGTGCTGTGGTATTCAGGTGCTTAGCAGGGTAAAAGATCCACGGGATGTGGATGGTTGAGGTATTCACGAGATGTGGATGGCCAAACGCAACGAGGACATTGCGATCTTAAGGGACGGAAGAATGTAATACCCCAAAGAATAGCTTAAATAAAGTGAAATAAGCTACACATATCAACAAGGTACATTTCTTTCTTGGTAGCCATCCTATAAGAAATCCAAAGTTAAGCGTGCTTGCCTTGGAGTAATTCTAGGATGGGTGACCTCCTGGGAAGTCTCACAGCTTCTATTTCTATTTTCCAAGTTTGATTCGAAACATACATGCACAGAAAGTCATGATGTACCTTCCATGAATAGCAGATGGTTGAGTGAAAGGTTTTACAGAGATTCATTTATGATCCAAAGAGGTCTGTGGAGGGATTTAGACTAGATGTAGTCAAAGAGCTGAAGATTAATGTGATAAGACACCAAGCGATAGCCGCAAAGAAAATTGCATTGATAGCACTTCATGGATCGTCAGAGTATCAATTTTCTAAACTGTGGGATTATGTGGATGAGCTGCCGACTAGGCATCCAGGTAGCACTGTTGTCCTTGCCACAAAAACTGTTGATGGAGAGGTTAAATTTGACAAATTCTATGTTTTCTTTCATGCACTGAAGAAAGGGTGGAGAGAATGATGTAGACCACTTATAGATGTTGATGGGTGTCATTTGAGTGGACCTCATAAGGGGGTCTTGCTCACGGTAGTTGGGGTTGATCCAAACAATGTCTTATACCCATTGCATATGCCATCGTACCTATAGAAAATACAGATAATTGGTAGTGGTTCTTAAGCATGTTGAAGACAGACTTGCAGGTGGGTAGTGTACCATTCCTCACTTTTATTTCGGATAGACAAAA
The DNA here is from genome assembly GCA_030278955.1 of Hygrophila difformis. Lineage (NCBI taxonomy): Eukaryota > Viridiplantae > Streptophyta > Magnoliopsida > Lamiales > Acanthaceae > Hygrophila > Hygrophila difformis. The sequence continues at coordinate 34,657,204 of JAOANR010000011.1, forward strand.
GGGATTGATTCAAGCAATATCAGAATTATTCCCTGGTATTGATCATAGATCCTGTGTGCGCCACATGCATAAGAATTTTTGTACAGCTGGTTACAGAGGACAGGCTCTAACGAACCTATTATGGAGTGCTGCCAGGTCTGGTACCGTCCCCGAGTTCACGCACCGAACGAAAAAAAATAGGGAATATTCAGAAGGAGCCTGGAAATGGCTTAATGAGAGGCCTGCTACACAGTGGAGTAAATCACACTTTTCTGAGGGACCAATGTGCGATATGCTTCTGAAACATTCTTTGTGAATCTTTTAATTCTTGCATCAAGCAAGCTAGAGACAAGACGATTATTACCAGTTTGGAGTGGATTCGAGAGTATATTATGAAGAGGCATGCTGAGAACTTGGACAAGGCATCAATCAAATGGTGCAATGAGCTGATATGCCCAAGGATTGAGAAGATTCTACAAATGAACATGAGCAAGATTGGAGATTGTATACCAATCAAATCAAGTGACGGGCCTTATCAAATCAGGATGATGGAGGGTGATGGTCAATATTTCATGGACCTGGTGAGGAGAGAATGTTCTTGTAGGTTGTGGCAGTTAAATGGTTACCCTTGCCTGCATGGATTGGCTTCAATTACCAAACAACGATATAATCCATCTCACTATGATCTGAGTGGTAATATAGTAGCAAGTGCCATACCAGATCTGGTATGTGTCTTATTTTTTTTCATTTTGTTGTTATGCTTATTTTTTTTTCATTCCATTTATATTCTTTATAACCTCTCATGTCAGACTGATGTTTTAACTGAATTACTGTTATGTTTCTTATAGCCCTTGATATGACACAACTCTCCACACAACTAATTAAGTTGATTCAATCTTTCACTTGCAACTCTACTTGTCTCAAAATATACTACTGCTTTCTCCTTCCCAACCCCAACACTCACCCCCCCCCCCAAATTATGAACCAAATTAATCATTGCAACTGCTACTTTGCTCTCAAAATACTAGTCTATACTACGTTCTCCTTCGCTAACTCAGTTACTGCAAAATATGAGTCAAATAAATGCAATGTTGTTAAAAACTAAACAGTACTAGCACACTTCTATGCACTTAATGAAGTTGCTTCATCTTTAACTTGCCACTATTTGACCCAGCAATCATTGACTTAGTCAAGCCACCAACAACCAAGATGCATGTACAAACTAGGACATACAAGAAGTTCTTCTTTTTCAGCTTTGTGTTTTCTTCCTCAACTTGTAGTTTCACCTTTTCCAATTCCTCCATCTTCTTCTTCAACATACAATTCTCATTCTGAACCAATTCTTTACCATTTTCGATTGCTGTAATTCTCTTCTCGTATGCATCGCATTTTTTTAACAGTCCGGGGACCAATGCTTGGGATCTTCTATACATTTGTTCGTCGGCCCAATCAAAAAAATCACACCCATTATCCTGCAATCCACAATCAAAGCAAACAATAAGAACATTAGGAGACAAAATTAATGCAGATTACATACTACTTCAAGAACAACCAAATCGAAATACGCTTAAACAAGCAAACAAATTCCAGTAATCACTACCTCTCACCTAAGCTAGCATGGGCGCAATCGCTCATTGACAAAAAAAAAAGATCCAAAATCCAAATCTTTCCAAATCTGATAAAAATCGAATCACTCTTTCTTCAAGCAACTGAAAATCGAAATTTTATGCCATCAATTCCGAACATTTCATCAAAGCTACCATCTCGTTATGCCCGTAATCACTTACCTTCCGGCAGCAGTAGAACCTTCTTCCAGCATCGGTGCCTTCCAGCATGTCCTCAGTTGCGCTCAACAACCACACAAACAATTTTTGATTGGTAACCCATACCAGTTATCCCCATTGTTAGATGATTCTGAGCTCGCCATTGCTCTTCTGACCTAGTTGATACTCGATTTTTTTCACTCCACAGCTTTCTCGTTCTTGCCGCCTCCTATTAAGAATGAGGAACTTTTAACCCTAAGTTAAATATCCACAAGATAAAACACGGTGAAAAATTATATGGGTTCGAGTTTTTTCAATGGCACATGAGTCCATAAGCGTTTAATGTACACGCGGCCCACTCTTTGTTTTAATGCAGCAAAATTGCTTAAAATCTGGCCTGTTTGCTTCTCGTGGCCCAATAATGGATAATAATAAAAAGTGTGGCCTAAAAGCAGAAGAGTTGCCTTCTGATGGCCCGATTTAGTTATTCCCTCAGAATTGGAGGATGGAAGTTGGAACTCACTTTCTCGTTAAATGGGGGGAGGGGTGGCTTGGAAGAATATCATCAAGGAAGAAGGAACAGCAAAAATCGAAGAGACACTATTTTGGAATTTGTTCATATTATATAATATATACTGCATTTGTATTACATGCATCAAATTATCAATTCAAATATGAACATACTAATATATACTACTTTCAATATTATATAGTGTGCGTGAGTGAGGCCAAAGCGCACTGAAAAGAGCTCATGTTGGTTTGTGGGGTCAGCGTTCACTCTGGAGCCAGCAACATCTTGAGTAACACCCTGTCTTTCCGCTGCGCCGAAAATGAGGGTGTTACAGGAATGATTGTTAAATTGTGATTTGTGAATTATTCATTGTTAACCAAAGGGTGAAGTCGTGCCTTAGCCTAGGGGGCTATGATTAACTATCTAATGCGTTGAAAGCATGTGAACCTAGTATTAGGTGTGGAATCATCTTAGTATACTCATGTATGCATGTCACTGCATTGGTACTGCTGTTTATGGACTCGATTGGGTTGTGGATGATGTGATTGATCGGGCAGCCTTCACCGGTATTGTTGAGTCCCGATTGCCCTGCAGGGTGGATATTGGTTGTTACACCTGGATATTGGCTGTTATGCCTGGATTTGGCTGTGATGCCTGTTGTCCCTGCGGGGATGGTGTGTGTTACCATGTAATGGGTTGGAGTTGATGATATCCTCACCCGTGGGTTCATACCGCCCGGGTTTTAGGTGCCGGCTAGGCATACTCATTTGCATGTGCATATAGGATAGATAGGTGTATGTTAGGTCATGCATCATGTGCATAAATTGTATGATTGTGGTTGAAACACCGGTATGGGACGGTGTGATGATTAATTACTTTATTTATATTCAGTCATGTTGTTCATGCTTTTATTTATTATTATCATTATTATTATTGTTGTTACTCTTTTTTCCCTTACTCCCCGACACGTAGCCTTGCTCAGTACGTTGTACTGACTCCCTTTGCTTTTGTCTGTTTTGTAGATCCTGATGGAGGCGCTGGAGCATGATTGGGGTATGGGGATGAGAGATCACATAGATAGAATTTTCATGTTCATTTTATTATGTATATTTATGTGGTACTCTGTTGATTGCTATTGCTTGCTACCTACTTGACTAGCTGAGGCCTGTGAGCCTAGGATTTACATTCTGTCGGCCTGTGGCCTTATGTGACTTACTGCTTTGGGCTAGTAGCCCTGTTTGAGATATTGACATACTGTCTAAGCTGTTTTGTGAGGCTTGTAACCTGGATGATTTATTGGTATTGTTATATGATATTTGTGAGACCTTTTTCCATGTGCCTATGTGTTTTGATTTATTCTAGCTTCTTCATTAAACTGGATTAATCAGATGGTCACTTTAGGTTTGCCCAGCATTGTACTAGTTGTTTTAAATTAGCTAGCCACTAGTTTAGGATAGTTAGTACGGCGGTAACGCTTGCGAAAATCAGGTTTGAATTTTCGGGGTGTTACAGAGTGTTATCAGAGCACTCTGTAACGCCCCGAAAATTCAAACCTGATTTTATACCACTCTGTAACACCCCAAAAATTCAAACCTGATTTTCGCAAGCGTCACCGCCGAAGATGTAGCACCCTCTGTGGCACCCTCTTTTTCCGCTACGCCGAAGATGGGGGTGTTACAGATGGTATCAGAGCCAGACCGCGACCGTGTGCTGTGGTATTCAGGCGCCTAGCGGGGTGAAAGATCCACGGGATGTGGATGGTTGTGGCGTCCATAGGATGTGGATGGCCGAGTGCAACGAGGATGTTGCGATCTTAAGGGGGGAGGAATGTAATACCCTAGAAAAAGTGGCTTAAATGGAGTGAAATAAGCTACTGATACCAACAAGGTACCTTTCTTTCTTGGTAACCATCCTATAAAAACTTCAACGTTAAGCGTGCTTGCCTTGGGGTAATTCTAGGATGGGTGACCTCCTGGGAAGTCTCCCAGGGTGTGCGTAAGTGAGGCCAAAACAAACTGGAAAGAGCTTATGTTGGTTTGTGGGGTCAGCCTTCACTCTGGAGCCGGCAACATCTAGAGTAGCACCCCGTCTTTCCGCTGTACCGAAAATGGGGGTGTTACAACAATTGTGCAGGGCTAATACACATTTTAAAAAGTGATTGCAACGTTTTACATGGGTTAGGTGTTTCTAGTTTGCCTAAATGATTTAGGACTTTTGGCATTCATTTTTTTATTACTAAAGTTTTTTGTCTACTATGCTCTGATCGTGAAACTTAATAAGTAAAATGTTTTAGGATTTTCAATAATGAAAATTAAAGGCACATGTGCAGGTCTGTCTTAATGGTGTTTCCCCCATTTATGGCATATCTATATCACACATAAATTTAGTTCTATTTTTTTAAAAAGTGAACCATCAATTACCTTGATTGTTGCTTCACCAAACGGAAATTTTGGAGCTCCCTTTCAAGCATCACATTCCATGCGTAGTGATATCATTTTCAGCAGGCGCAGAATTTGCCAATTCGGCTTGCTAACCGAACCGGTATCTAACACATAAAAATAAGTATTTGTAGTTTAAAAAGTAAAATTACTTTTAACAAGAACCGACTAGATCAAAAACAAAATCTACATATATTATCATTAAAAAAATTATCATTTAGTGAAACAACTAATCATATCATTAATAAATTTATTTTAATTTATTCTAATTTTTTTTCTCAAACATACACTTCAAAAAAAAGTTAGTACATAAAATAGGAAACAATAAATTATGCTCTTTGTAATGACCCGATTTATTCGATTTGGGCTTGTAAATTTATTTTGGAGGTTTGTAAGTGTATAGCCCAATTCCCAATTTTGGCATTTTAAGTGTGTTTGAGGGTAATTAGTCTATCTTTTCAGATTTTGGGGATAGAAGTATTGATTGATCGGTCGATAAGGAGGATAAGGAGGAGAATTAGGTTTGCTCGAATCAACGCAGAATCTTGGAGTTCGACTAATCAATTGTTGGTAAGTGATTCCCCTCCCTTCCCTCTTCGAGTCGATATTATTTTCGTTTGGTTTGGTAGTGATTGTTGGTGTTAAGGTTTCGGAGTTGGTGGGGCTGTGTTGGATCGATTGAAGCTTGGTGTAGATGATTCGAAGTTGGATATCATTCAAGACTTTGAGGCAAGGATTTATACGTTGTGTGTCACAGCCCAATTCGAGTAAGGTTAGACGACTTTTCTTATATAAACATATTACCTTACTTTTTTTTTCCTATTAATCATTTCATTTATGTAAACTTCGGGGACGAAGTTTGTTTTTAAGGAGGATAGATTGTAATACACAAAAAATTTAGTTACAATATTTTCTTAAGAAGAAAAGTAAGAATAATTTAATAGAAATATTGTCCGGCATAAATTAAAATTTAATAGGACTTAAGTTACAATTTTGGGAGAATGTTATAATAAATGAATTATTTTCCTAATTAAATAGAGAGTGGTGGAAAATATTTTCTAGTAGGGAAAAGTTATAAGTATTTAGAAGAGTAATATTTAGAGAAATGAGATTTGATTTAAAGATATAAAAGGATAAAAATAATTAATAAATTCTATTTATTAATAATAGGGGTTCCAACATTTTTTAAAGTAAATTTTGTTAAAATTAAGATATGACATAAAGATTTCGATAACCAATTGGTTAGGTAAGTCTTATAACTTTAAGCTTGTGTGTTCGAAACCCACTTGTTACAAATTTATTTTTACCTTAAAAAGAATTAATAATTAATAATATATACATAAATATATATATATATAAGAGTGATAGAAAAAGGAAAATAAATAAATAAATAAAATAAAAAGAAAATCTTGAATAGACGTATAACAATCAATGCAGAAAGAAAAAGAAAAAGATAAGATAGTTTAATAAAATACAAGAGAAACAAAAAAAAAAACAAAAAAAAAAAAACAAAAAAAAACAAAGAGAGTAGAGAGCCTATGCATGAGAATAGGACAAAGATAGAAAGAAATAAAGTGCAGGAAACGTATTTGAAGCAAATAGGGATAGAGGAGTATGTACATAATCATGATATTAATAAATAAATAAGTAATAATGAATGCAGGTATATGAGATAAAAAAAGAGACAATGACAAATATGAATGCAGGAACACATAGAGAGAAACGAAAATAATGAGATTTAAAAAAAAAAAATCAATAAGGGTCAAATAAAATAAGAGATAATAAATTCGCTTGTAATGAATTCGCGATTTAGGTTATGGGATTTGGGGATATTGAGACGGGAGAAAAGACGTGTTAGCGCTTTCTCTAATTTTATGGCGTTTTTTCAATCTCCGGCTGGGCCCAACGATTAATATGCACTCGGCCCACATCTTGTAGCTCTCCGTTCATTTTTCTTATTTTCAGAGCCCAATCTCCTTGTGATGGCCTAAATCCCTAATTAAATTTATCGTGGCCCAAATCCAGAAATTCATCCTTATAGTGACCTAAAAAATTTATTATCTCATAAAATAATATAATGCTCTTAAAAAAAAGAAAAAAAGGAAAAAAAAAAACAAAACAAAATTTAATAATTATAGTAATAAGGGAACAATATATTGCAATGAGATATGTAGCAACTCCATCCAAAAATGACGAAAGAAAGGAATAAATAATAATAATAATAATAATAATAATAATAATAATAATAATAATAAGGAAAGAAAGGTTGAAGTGATTTGTAACTGCACCAATGCCTATTACAAGTAATAGGGAGAATCGGCCAGTAGAAAAGAATATATTATATAAAATAGTAATAGTAATAAAATAATGGCTAATGAGGTAAAAACTTTGCCTATAAACAGCAATGTAGTTCATGCCATTTTCATTGCAAAGAAACGCAAATGCAATGCAGTGATAGTATAGAGAGAGTGCGAAAGTAATGGAGAGTGTCCGAGAAAAATAATAAAGAGAGAGGTTGGGGAAGAGATAATAGTGGTAGAAAATAACAGTGAGTGGAGTAGTACGGGAAGTGCCGGAATAGTTGCAGTTCCAGAATTTCGGTAGGCAATCATCTGGAGATAGTAAGTAAATTTATATTCTGCTGGCATTGTCCCAAAAATTTAATTTTTGCATATTTAATTCCTTATTGCTTTAAATAATTTAGAATTATTCATGCAAATGGTTTTATGCAGAGGAAATGCCCTAGTATGAGTTTAAATATTTTAGGGCTAGGCCATGCATGTGAAAATTTTATTTCCAATGTATGGCATGTAAGTTATTGAGATGATATTATTATACGGGATATACTCCAATTGGGGTTATCTTGGTAAGAGCACTATAAAGAGAATTGTGTTAGGTCAAGGGTCTCACATTCAGTTTTAGTTGCGAGGGAGGGCCGCCCTTGTATACTAATAGTGTAATACCCGGGATTTTTATCGATGTCCAAAGGAATAAAATTTATTTCTTAATCTGATCAAGGCCGAAATATATCCGAGAAGAAGAAAATAATTTATTATTGCTTGGAAATGAATTACCGATAAATTCAAAATTGAATAAAACAGGAAAAGGAAGCCGAAGATATTCCATGTATCGAGCCTAAAGAAATGAAATTAAATTCAAGAGCGAAAAGAATTTTAATTCCAAGAACCCGTGAAGTCGGAAATAATTTAATTAAATAAATTATTGCACGGGAGCTCAAAGGCGATGAATTCAAAGCCGATGAATCCAAAACCGACGGACTTAAGATTTTAAACATGAAATCAATTTAAGTTGGAATAAATTTAGGATAGGAATCGTAATTCGAGAATGACCCGAAAAAATCGAGCCCGAAAATGTAGGAGGATAGACACCCGAAAGAGAGGAGAAAAGGCCCGATGGGATCGCACGGCCCAGTCCGGACGCACGGCCCAGACCAGGCCGCACGGCCTCCGCGCGGTATTGGGCAAACCCCGCGCCACTACAAAGGCAGCTGGCAACTTGCGCGATTTCGGCGATTTCTTGCCAAAATTTGCGACCCCGACTATGGAAACCCGATTTCAGTCGATGGAAGGGCCTTTAGGCCGAGATTGGATAATCCCTAACCCCATTTCTCAGCCACCAACAGCCTTTGTTCATCCCAAACCCTCCCACAACCAAAAACACAAACTTCATACCTTCCGACGACTTTCCGGCAACCAACGACGACCGAGGAAGTGTTTAGATCAAGGATTTCAGACCTTGAATCGTTTGTAAGGATTATATAAGGTTCCTTTGTCGTTTATAATCGCAAACAACATCTCTAACTTACGAATTTTGACTTACAAATACAAATCGGAGCCAAAGGAAGAAGAAATCGGGTTGAGGAGATCCGTTCGTAGCCATCCGTCGATTCTGAACAACCCGGAGACATCCTTTATCACACCCACTGTAAGTTGATACCTTTCATACCAATACGGGTGGGTTAGGGGCGTCCGAATTAGTGACTTTATAACGAAACGTAAAAATCGAACCTAAAAACCCCAACTCGTGCGTTTTCTAAAATCCGTTTAAAACCCCTATGTCGAGAGTTCAAACCGAAAAACTCAAAACTATAATTTTGATCCTAACACCTGATGCTATGTTGTATAAAAATTTCAGAGATTTTTATCAACGTTTACTACCTCAAATCGCGCCAAACATGAACTGTATTTTCAAAACGTTTTCGAAAAAACTGACAGCATGTATGTCCGAACTTGATGAGTATGTTTCTATGATTTCTAGTCCGAATTAATCTTTGTAATGTAAACAAAAGTTTTAGATAATCATGTCTAGTTTATGTCCACCAAATTTCAGAACTTTTGGAATCCATTTGATATGTTAAAAAGTCAAATTTTTGAACTGTGCCAAAACTGAATCCGGACAGCACACTGCATGTGTAATAAACTCGATTTTTGACATGTTTCCTCACCTTATTTTGAAATTTTTAAAACACGAAAGTTGTTCGTTAGGGTGTTTTTGATATACTGTAGAAATTTCAAATTTTTTGGACTTGAAATGAATTTTTAAATTAAAAAGGCGTAAACTGTGACGTTAAACGATTTTAAATTGATGAGATTTTGAAATTTCGAAACAAACGATCGAAACCTTGAAATATGTTAAAGTTATATTTTCAAAAAAACCCCGTTACACTAAGTTGAAACGATATCGGATAATTAGGTAGAGGGTGAGTGCTCTGCAGGGTGCCCCTCTAGCCTTTTTCGTCGTGCCTATAATGGACGCAAGATACTTGAATGAAAAACTACGCCAAAACGGCATGAGATATATGGTCTACACTCTCGGGAGTATCCGTATGGGTTTCCCGAGGCTCCGGAGTGTTACTGGGTATGGCGGATACGGCTGCGGCCGCCGGACGACTGGCTACACAAGAAACTTACTAAAATGGCTGCGGCCGCCGGATCGCCGGCTAAACGAAACTTACTAAATTGGCTGAGGCCGCTGGATCGCCGGCTAAACGAAACTTACTAAATTGGCTGAGGCTGCCGGATCGCCGGCTAAATGAAACTTACTAAATTGGCTGAGGCCGCCGGATCGCCGGCTAAATGACACTTATTAAATTGGCTGCGGCCGCCGGATCGCCGGCTAAACAGAAACTTACGAAACGGCTGCGGCCGGCGGATCGCCGGCTAAACTAAATATTGTCGAGATGGTGACGTAACGGGAAAAATTAAAAGACTTAATCCTTTTTATGTATTTATTTATTTATATCCTTAAATTATATTTTAAATTTACACCGTGCTTAAATTATTATTTATGAATTTAAATGCATGTTCAAGTATACAAATTAAATTCTTATTATTCTCAATTTTTTTTAAAAATTATGTTCTATCTTATTTTTAAATTATGCCTTTAATCATGCTATTTAATATGCCATGTTTTTTAAATTATGCCTATGCCTTGAATTCTCATTTTTTTAAATTTTTTTAAACTTAATTTGGCTATGAGAATATGTGTATTAAATTATTGTCTATTAATTAGTCGAATTACATGTTTTTGATATGCATGCTTAAAAATGAGTTTTTAATTATTAAAATTTTAAAACTCCTTTATTGCTACGTTAGGAATTAACTTACTCAGTATTTTATATACTGATAAAACCCGTTGTTTCATTTTTCTTTACAGAGTATGGAGAGATGGCATGAGCATGCACGCATATTGGGGCTCGGGAACTAAATTAATAACTGTGAATGTTGCATTTTATTAGACTTAAATTATTTACTGTGTGTTTGGCCATGTAGGCCGTATTTATATTTCCGCTGCATTACATATATTTATATTTAGATATTATTTTTCCGCTGCAACTTATTATTAACTTCAAGTTATATACGGTGGGCTGTTTACTTATTCAAATGTTTTAAACACTGAAACCATAGCCTTGCATCTCTCTAGCAAGCTCGAAAAAATCGTGTCTTGCTAGGGAGGTGTGGCGGTGGCATCCCGGCCTGGGTTATCAAATCCGAGGTGTTACAAATAGTCTTGATTTCGGTCACTATGAAAGCATGCTAGGTCCTATGGGATACCCCGGGTGTAGACGTCATAGTTGAGCTACATGAGACAGAGAATCAGAGTTTTAACGGTTTGACATGCCATTTACTGCTTGATCTATTATATTTAATTTTTGTCCCAAGAGTATAAATTTATTTACTCAGCCGGTGTGCTGATAAATTATGTGTGCACTCTTTTCAGGATTTGACAATGTGGAGATGACTAGAAGCATGGGCACGGGCATGGGTATCAAATCTTTTGTTCAATATATATATATATATATATGTTATATTATTAGTTAACTATTGTTTTAAATTTTAATGTTATGTCAAATTACTTTGGGGGCGACGAGCCTTAGTCGTCATATTTTGCGAACTCTGATATATTATATTTTGTAAATAATAAAGTTATTATTTTAAGCATGTATTAGCGATTTATTTAATTAGCCTTAGCGCCAATTAATTAAGTTATCCAGGGTCAGGCCTAAGCGAGCTTAATTAAGGGGCGTGGCGGTAACAACCCCTAGTTCCTAGTTGAGGCTTCCGCCGTGGAACTAAGAGTAGGAAAACGGGGGTGTTACAAAGTGGTATCAGAGAGCCTGGTTCGAAGAAAAAAAAAAAGGAAAGAGGGTTTTGAAAGAAAAGTAAAGTTTTTATTTTCTTATCAAGTTTAAAAGAAAAAGACTTTTTGCATAATTGGGGGGACACAATGCACTGATATTAGACACAGTTCATGCAGTTATCATGTTTAATATTTGCAAATATTTATGATGATTTTGCTTGCTAGATGGGAGATAACAATAGGATAGTCGAACTAGTTCCAGAGTTGGTTCGAGAATTAAAAAAACCAGCGAGCGAGAGCGGGCTAGAGCTGAGGAACCGACTAGCGTTATGGGGAGAACGGGGCATAAAGTTAAGAAGTTCTATAGAGACCTTACTGTTGATCTCCGACGCCTCCCAGGATCATCCGCCCAGGGTGCATGTGCAGAAGAAAGTGATCCCGAGGAAGATGCTGTCTTCTTACGCGAGCGAACCCCCTCTCCAGAGTACCATCCTGCCAGCCCTCCTCGCGGTGCCCAGTACTAGCTTATCGTTTGTTTACTGGTAGTAAAAGTTATAACTATTTAAAAACTTGGAAATTTTAAATGTTGTATCCATGTCGGCATTAAAAGTTATGACTATCTTAAAACTTGAAAATTAACAAATGTTGTATTCTAACTCGGTATTATGAAATAAAGTTTGCCTTATTATTATTATCTAGACTTTGAATAATTGGCTGTAAAAAAAAAATAATTAATAAATAAATAAATAAAAATAAAGGGAGAGAAGAAGAAAAATATATATAAATAAATAAATAGTATTAATAGATAAAATAAAACAAAACAACATAGATAAATAAATAAAGATATTAAAGTTAGGAAGTCTGATAGAAACATATAGAAACATATGAATAGATGGTTTAAGATAGAGCCTTAGTTTTAGAATGCGAAACTTAGTACAAGTAGAATAATTTTAAGAATAATTATCGGTATTACTTGTTCTATTTATTAAAAATGTTACCCACAGATGGGAAGCTCTGAGGAAAAAGGGAAAGAAGTGATGGAAGACTGGAGCTCTATGCAAGAGGAGGTGCAGAACCTGAAAAGCAAACTACTCTTAGAAAGAGGCTATATTCGCTGGACTGAAGAGGAGATGTCCCGGAAAAATAAAGAGATAAGAGAATTGAAAATCATGGTTAAATATTTCGAGGGAATGTCAACTGAGCAGGAGATCCGCCTAGAGAACTTATGGATGCAGAACGATGTTCTCATCCAAGACAAGAGGAATTCTGGAGGACACCCAATCCCAGCACGTTTTGCGGAGTGCGGCAAACGACAACCTGACATGGCGATGCCCCGACAACGGGGAATGCTTCCGATGTGGGAAGAAGGGGCACAAGGTTAAGAACTGCCGTACAAGGGACATCCAGGACTAGGAGTTCAATAAACCTTAAAATAGTATGATGATGCCTAATATGTAATAAGTTGTAAGACTTAGTATGACTTAGTCAGTCTCGGCAGGTTAATAAGTTGTAAGACTTAGTATGACTTAGTCAGTCTCGGCAGGTTATTAATATTTTGACTGACAAATTTTGTATCGTATTTTTATTCAATAATGAATAAACTAGTATGGTGTGTTTATATTGATTTTCTAAGTGACTAACTAACTAACATATATCGACTAGGGCTGAAAGGGATAGCGCTAACGCTAAGACAAGTATGCCCGATGACGACAATCGTCAGCGGCGAATAGAACAACTGTTAATCACCCCTGGAGCAGTAGTTCAGCAACAGGCGGAGAAAGGGGAAAGCCAGGGAGAAACCCAATGAGATTTTATTGAAGCTGTTAATAAGTTTCAACCACCTTGATATGCTCGACAAGAAGATCTAACCAAGTTGGAAGGTTGGATTGAGTCATTGGAGAAATTGCTCGAAGCAGTTGAGTGTCCAGATGAAAGAAAGGTGGGAGTGGCTACCTTTTTCCTAACTGGCATTGCGAACACTTGGTGGAGGTCACAAGAGAACCACCAAGTAATTTGGAAGAGTTTCAGAAAGGCATGAGGGAACAGTTTTATCCACTTAGCCTCAAGAATGCCAAGTATGGAGAATTCATTTCTCTTCAACAGGGTAATCGGTCTGTTCAGCAATACTATGCTAATTTTACAGAACTCTTGAGATTCGCCCCAGACTTGGTGGCAACTGAGCAAACTAAAGCCCAAAAATTTGAGCTTGGCTTGAATAACAACATAAGCAAGGCATTCAAAGGGAAGCAATTCACTAGCTTGCAAAAAGTTTATAATCGAGCTATGACAGTTAAGATGGTAGAAGGACACGAGCATAAAGGAGAAAGCTCCAAATCTGCACCACATGACAAGGGAAAGAGGAAAATTGAAGAGAGTAAGGATAATCATCCAAACCAAAGGACGAATTTCCCAATGAATAACTGGAATAGTATGGTGTTTCGCACCAATCGGAACGGGGAACCAATACCAGCCCGTGCCGTCGCTGTAATAAGAAGCACACTATGCAATAGTGTCCTCAAGATGATGGATGTTATTGCTGTGGAATGAAGGGACTCAAGGCGGTGGACTGTCGCATAAGACTCGATCCTACCCGAATTCGAGCAGACTTACGAAAGGAGGATTATTGTCCCCAAGGACCCCGCATTGGGGGAAATAATCAAGGACAACGACCTCCATTTCCCAACAATCAAAGGACAGCTGGTAGAAACCCACAGAATACAGGTGGGCCAAATCAAGGAAGGTTGAACGTGGTAAACCAAACTGACACGCCGGGTGCTGGAGATGTGATCGAAGGTACTTTTGAAATTAAACGGTATAAAGTGCGCATTCTGTTTGATTCTGGAGCCACATATTCGTTCATATCTCATAGTAAATTGCCCGAGTTGGGACTCGATAACCCTCAGGAGATAACTCTAAGAATCTCGTTGCCAAACGGAACGATAGTTAGCTGCTCAAAGCATCACGAAAAAGTTCCCATTCGTATTTGTGACGTCGAGTTCCTTGCAAATCTAGTAGAATTTGAATTATGAGATTTTGATGTTATCCTAGGAATGGATTGGCTAACGCGTTACCAAGCCAATATCAATTGTTCTCAGCAAAAGATAACAATTTATGGGGATAATAGGAAGCGTGTGTCTTTCTATGCTGAGCCAAAGAAGCCAACCATGAAGATTGTGTCAAGGGTGCAGTTAGCAACATTGGTGAGAAAAGGAAATCCCCTCTACCTTTGCTACCTTATGAACCTTCAAGCAGAAAAGATAGACATAAACGATATCCCAGTAGTATGTGAATATCCTGATGTATTCCCAGATGATATTCTGGGAATGACACCCGAACGTGAGATAGAATTCACGATTGACTTGGTTCCGGGTGCCAAACCTGTATCAAAGGCTCCATATCGGATGGCACCAGCAGAGATGAACGACTTTCGGGAGCAACTTGAAGACCTTTTAGAAAAAGGATACATTCGTCCTAGTATATCTCCGTGGGGAGCACCTATACTATTTGCACGAAAGAAAGATGGAGGATTAAGACTCTGTATCGATTACAGAGGTCTCAACCAAGTAACCGTCAAGAATAAATATCCCTTGCTACAAATAGATGACTTATTTGATCAACTAAAGGGAGCAAATGTGTTTTCAAAGATTGATCTAAGGTCTGGATATCACCAGCTAAGGATAGCTAAAGAAGATATCCCAAAAACGGCACATTACGAGTTCACCGTGATGTTGTTTGGGCTGACCAACGCCCCAGCAGTATTCATGAGTCTCATGAATAATGTTTTTCGAGAACTGTTGGATAAATGCGTGGTAATCTTCATTGATGACATATTGGTGTATTCCAAAGATAAGGAGAGGCATGAGCAACATCTACACCAAGTATTGCAAACTCTGAGGAATCACAAATTATATGCTAAATTGTCAAAATGTGATTTCTGGCTAGACAAGGTCGCATTTCTTGGTCATATCGTCTCGGCTGAAGGAATTTTAGTTGACCCGACCAAGGTATCTGCAGTAAAAGACTGGCATGTACCAACATCGCAAACAGAGATAAGGAGTTTTCTCGATCTAGCTGGCTATTACAGGTGATTTGTTAAGGATTTCTAAAAAATTGCACGCCCTTAACGTAGAATCTTAAGAAGGGATCAAAAGTGATATGGACACCTGAATGAGAAATTGCATTCCAAACTTTGAAAGAAAAGTTGACCACAGCACCAATACTAACCTTACCCACTGAAGATGGCGATTTTGAAGTTTATAGCGACGCTTCCAAATTTGGCTTGGGATGCGTGCTAATGCAATACTGATTTGGGCTGGTAGCCCTGTTTTGATATATTGGCAGGTTACCTGATGTTGAATTGTGAGGCTAGTAACCTGAATGATTTTATTGGGATTATTATTTAGTCATTATACGAGAATTATATGAGCCTGTGTGTTTTTTTTAAATTTATTTCAGCTTTCGCATTAAACTGGATTAATCGGATTATCACTTTAGGTTTACTCAGCCTTGTATTAGCTGTTTTAAATTAGCTAGTCACTAGTTTAGAATAATTAGTACGACGGTAATGCTTGCGAAAATCATGTTTAAATTTTCGGGGAGTTACACTCTTTTAATTAATAATTATATTAACTTTAATATAACAAAATAAAATAATTATCTGAAAATTACCTGTAAGTTAGGCCCCTTTTCAATGGATATAAATATTTTTTTTTATGTTTAGTGTCTAAATTGATACTATTTCTAAAATTATGAACCGCACTCTATCTATATCTATATCTATATGAACATATAATCTTAAATAGTCTGACACACACATTGCTTCCCTCCGAAATTGTTCACTCTCACAAAAATCCTTTCTCGGAACTCTCTCTCATACATTAATTTATTTACGAAAACACATTAAATTAAATGAAAAAGAATATCAGTAAATGGGTCCAACAATCTCTATAAATAGGGCCATATTATAAACATATCTCCATTTCTCTCCTCTTCCGTTCAGCCACGCTACACCTCGTACCTCCTCTTCCGTTAACCACCCCTCCTAGCATGTAATAGTCGCCACCAGTGTCCACTGCGGCGTCTGTCTCAAGGATTCCGACGGGTGCCCACTCTATGCACCATGGCAATGTGCATCATCCTCCTCGGAGATTTCCACCGGCGACATCCCCTGTCGCGAGACCTCCTCGGCCGCCCATCCTCCGGCACCTCCACTTAATAGGTTTCTTATTTTCTAATGATAAACCTGGTTTGGAGAATAAAATGCTATCTTAATAAGATGATCCTGTTATAGACGAGGTTGAATGCCTTGGCCTATTTGATTTTATTTTATTTTTCCTTTTTGGGAGTTCCCCTATTTTTACTGAATATATTTAGGTCAATACCTCTTGATTTTTGTCTCAGGAGGTCACACTTGATTCAAGAAGACGGTTCCATTGGAAACGGTGATTCATTTGTGGCTTTTCTCCGTGTGGTGCGGCAAGGCCATTATGTGGATGAGATCGAAGAAAATTTAACTCACTGTTGTAAGCTTCACTATTCAGAAGCTGTTATCTTTTTCTTGATTTGTATATTTTATTTTGTTGACTATGTTGATAAAATTTACCTTGTGCGTGGTGGTTTTAAGAGTTTTTGTATATAATACTGCTTTAAAAATTTTCCATTTTGAGTATTTTCATTGTGCTATTGATTTTCTGTTTCTTTTGATTTGTTTATGCAAATAGGATTCACAGCAAGATGGGCCAACGTGTGACGTTATCCCCTTGCCAGGCCAATTGTTGTAAGTGTCAGTTAGTTGAATGTCCGTGAGATTAGAAGACAATTGTTGGAATGTGTAGCATATGTGTAGATGGTTTTATGCCACTGGGCCTTAGTTACAGATCTATCTCCTTGAATGGTAGCTCAAATAATTCTATTCATCTGGTAATGTTTTCTACAGGGACATAACAAAATATCCCCCATTGATGAAAACAAGCAAGCGCAACTCACTAAAATATTTAACAAAAAAGCATACGTCGGGTGAGTAGGTTTTACTGTTTTAAGTTTAACTCTATACATCTACATGTAGATATGAATATAATGTTGAACCCAGTCATGAGTAAGTTTATCTTAGTTTAAATTTTGAGCCTGAATAAACTAACCTTAAATTCTTTTGTAATATCTGTAGATTTCGGTATCTCACACACACAAGACACTTTACACTTTTGATATTTAAAAGGAATAACCAAAAGCGGAGAGTTGTATAGCTAAAGCTTGCTTTGTATTTCTTGCTTTGCTTCGCTCTAAGAATTATAACAATCGAAATACCTATTTATAGAAATAAAAACGTACAACAGACAACGAACATATGCTAAACTGTTCTTATGAAGGCTTCAATTACTTTCGGCGCCGTAGATGAGAATTCAACTCGGATGGATTTACTGTTACTTTGATGGCTTCAACAAATACGGCATTTGATGTTTATGCCGTTTTTCCAACAACTCCCCCGTAAACTTCAAATGCTTCTGCCATCTGTCATCCCTATCAACTTCTTGAACTTGTCAAGCAGTACCTTTGGCAATGGCTTTGTAAATGTGTCTGCTACTTGTTCTTGGCTTGCCACATGCATTAGTTCCACATTTCCGTTTTTCACCTGATCTCGGATAAAGTGGAAACGAACATCAATGTGTTTGCTCCTTTCATGATTCACTCGATTCTTCGCCAATTCATTTGCGGAGTTGTTGTCTATGTGAATCACTGTTCCTCTTGAGTGATTAATCTTCATCTTGCTCAATAGATTTCTGAGCCATACAGCATGACATACACACCAAGATGTTGCTACATATTCAGCTTCACATGTTGAGAGCGTCACGATCGGCTGCTTCTTTGAAAGCCAAGTGAAAGCAGCATTTCCCAGAAAGAACACATACTCGCAGTACTTTTTCGATCATCAATATCTCCACCCAATCACTGTCAGAGTATCCAATCAGCTTGTAATCTTCTGTCCTCGAGTAGAATAATCCATGTGACGCTGTTCCTTGAATGTACCTGAGGATTCTCTTTAACGCCTTCCAGTGTGAGTAAGTTGGGTTCTCCATAAACCGACTCACAACGCCAACACTTAGTGCAATATCTGGCCTTGTGCATGTGAGGTAGCGAAGGCTTCCAACCAAGCTTCTGTACCTTCCTGGATCAACTTGTTCTCCTTCATCAAACTTTGAAAGTTTTGCTCCAGGTTCCATAGGTGTTGATACATGGTTGCACTTCTCCATCTTGAATTCTTTCAAGATCTTGTTCGCATATGTCTCCTGTGATACAAAGATGTCTCTTTCGGTTTGTCTAACTTCTAGACCAAGGAAGAACTTCATCAAGCCTAAGTCAGCCATCTCAAACTCCTGTTTCATTCTTCTCTTGAAGTCTTCTATCATCTCATCACTGTTACCCATGAAAATGAGGTCATCGACATAAAGAGCAACAGATAAAATGTTACCTCCATTTTTCTTGATGTAGAGGGCATGCTCGTAGGGACATTGCTCAAACCCATTCTCCTTGAAATATGCATCAATGCGAGTATTCCACGCTTGCGGTGCTTGCTTTAGCCCGTAAAGCGCTTTCTTCAACTTCAACACCTTTATTTTTCCTCCAAGTTTCAGATAACATGGTGGTTGCTCAATGTACACTTCTTCTTTGAGTACACCACTGAAGAATGCAGTCTTGACATCCATTTGGAATATTGGCCATTTGTACTGAGCAGCTTGAGAAATAAGTAGCCGGATTGTCTCCATTCTTGCGACAGGGGCAAAGACTTCATCATAATCGATTCCTTCCTTTTGCTTGTATCCCTTTGCGACAAGCCGAGCTTTGTATCGTTCAATCTCTCCTTGTGCATTCATCTTTTTCTTATAGACCCATTTCACTCCAATGGCCTGACTTACTTTGGGCAATTCAGTGAGCTCCCATGTGTTGTTGTGCTCGATTGCTTCAATTTCTTCATCCATGGCTGCCTTCCATTTTTCATCTATTACGACATCTTCATACTTGATATTTTCAGAATCTGCCAACAAACATACAAGATGCACCTCTGTAGAGTCGTACAAATCTTGGAGACTTCTCATTCGGGGTTGTCGTGGCTCATCTTCTTCTTCTTTTTCTTTAACAATTTCAGGATCTGTTGATAGAACTGTCGGAACAGCAGCTGACGATTCTGCGACTTCGTTGGTAACTTCCTTTGAGTTATTCCAGTCCCATTCACTTGCTTCATTCACTCGCACATCTTGACTTACTATCACCTTCTTGCTTATTGGGTCATACAGCTTATACCCTTTTATCAGTCCATCATATCCGATAAAAACATATGCTTTGCTTTTATCTTCCAGCTTCATCCTTCGCGGATCTGGTACATGAGCATAGGCTACACTACCGAATATCTTTAAATGAGAGACGGTAGGCTTCTTACCACTCCATGCTTCCAGTGATGTTCGATTCTTCAACTTCATATGTGGGCACTGATTCTGTATGTAGACGGCGCACATCACAGCCTCTGTCCAGAACTCTTTGGGCATCTTCTTGCTTTTCAGCATCGACCGAACCATATCTAGGATGGTTCTATTCTTCCTTTCAGCTACTTCATTTTGTTGGGGTGAGTATGGTCCTGTCAGAAATCTTCTTATGCTTTCTCGTTCACAGTACTCTCGGAAGGCTGTCGAGGTGTATTCGCCTCCTCTATCAGATCGAATTGCTTTGATGGATCTGCCAGCTTCTTTTTCAACACTCGCCTTGAATATTTTGAACACCTTGAATGCCTCGGATTTTTCCTTCAGCAAATAGACCCACATCCTTCGAGAGAAATCATCGATGAAAGAGATGAAGTATCTCTTTCCGCTGAAAGATTCGGGAGTAATTGGTCCACATATGTCGGTGTGGATCAGCTCAAGCGGATGTTTCGCTTCATATTTGGCCTTCTTTTGAAATGAGGCTCTTGTTTGCTTCCCGAGTACACAACCTTCACAAAATTCTCCTCCAAAATCCATGCTTGGAAGACCTTTTACCATCTTCCTCTTCACTAGCTTTTTCAGGCCATCATAATGTAAGTGGCCAAAGCGATGATGCCATAGCGATGCTTTATCTACTTCTTTGACTTGTAAGCGTTTCCCCTGCAAGCTTCGCAGGTTCAACTTGTACATTCGATTTCTTTCCATTTCGACTTAAGCTATCAAACGTTCTTGCTTGTCTTTCAGGTGCAACGATTGATCTTTTAGAAAGGTTGAGTAACCTTTCTCTGCGAGCCGGCCAAGACTCAAGATGTTGTTTTTGAGATCTGGGACATAGTAGACATCTTGGATTGTCCCTATCAAGCCATCATTCTGTGTGAAACATATCGGGCCTCGACCTTTGACTTTCACTTTTGATGCATCTCCGAATGATACATTCCCATGGTTGATTTCTGCATTTCTTTGAATAAGTGCTCATCATATCACATGTGGTTGCTTGCTCCAGAATCGAGGTACCAGGATGTGTCATTGTTGACATAATTGTGGGCCATCATGAGAACACCTCCACTTGCTTTGTCTTCCACGGCTAGGTTGGTTGTCTCTTCCACTCGTTTGTTGGCCCGACACTCTTTTGCAAAGTGTCCCATCTTGCCACAATTATAACAACCCTTGTTGTTGCAGTCTTCGGCATGGTGACCATATTTGTGGCACTTTTGGCATTTGACGTGGGCATGATTTGATCGACCACCTCTTCCTCGAGCGCGTCCTCTTCCACGCCAATTTGCTTGACTTCCTTGAAATTTGTCCCTATGGTATCCTTCATAACTGTTGTCTTTGATACCACGACCGTGTCCATGATTTTCACGGTCATATCCTCTCCCCCGAAAGTTTTGAGTGTAGAGAGCCTTCTTATCTTTAATTGACGCCTTGGTTTGGAGTGCCTGGTCGAGTGGCTCCTCTTTCCTTTTCTTTTTTCTTTGTTCATGTGCTTCGAGAGATCCAGCGAGCTCTTCAATAGTGAGCACTTTGAGGTCTTTCGATTCTTCAATCGCGCACACAACATTTTCGAAATCATTAGTTAATGATCTCAATATTTTCTCCACAATTCTGGCATCGGACAATTCTTCACCATTCCGATTGAGTTGGTTTGCCACGGTCTGGACACGTGTGATGTAGTCGGACACGTATTTTGACTCCTTCATTTTCATGCTTTCAAGCTCTTCTCGAAGGGTTTGGAGACGCACTTGCTTTACCCGGTCGGCTCCTTTGAATGATTTTTCAAGGATGTCCCACGCTTGTTTTGAGGTGGTGGCACCGGATATCTTTTCGAAGCCTGACTCATCAATGGCTCGGAATAACATGTAAAGGGCTCCACTATCTTTGGATCGCGCATCTTTCAACACTTTCTGTTCAGCTGCGGTTAATTTCCCGGTAATTTCTGGTTCTTCAAAACCATTTTGAACCACGTCCCATGCATCTTGAGCTCCGAGAAGGGCTTTCATTTGAATACTCCACTTCTCATAATTTGCTTTTGTAAGCTGCGGCAGTGACATTTGTCCTGTAATATTTGCCATTGGACCTATATTTTAAATTCAGATAATATATATATATATGTATATTTGAACCAACAATTAATTCTAATTGAAAGCCTTGTCAGTGAATGACTTTTGGTTTCAATTGAATTAATTGTGCCAACTACCAATTCTTTTAATTTCTCCCTCTGCTTGAAAATTGGGCAATAAATTTGTTGCTTTTAATAAATGCTCAACGGCTTGCTAAGCCCACCAAAATTGCTTCACTTTAATATTACTGCTTCGCTTTTAATTTTGTATCTCCTTGAGTCTTAATTTTCTATGGATCACCAAAATTGAATTAGAGAATCTGCTCGTATTCACACCTTCCTTTTGGAAGCAGCAGAAGGAGAGACCAGCGTTGGATTTTAAGCAGACCGGCACAGCACCAGTAGGAGGGAGAGCCGGCGGTGGCAGGAGGTGCTCATGGTGGCAGCTACTTGGAGAGAACTGGTCGGCGTTTGGAGAAGGCTGGGACAAGCGGCTTGGGACTAGGTTGCGCTGTGGCGGTGCGGGTTCGCCGAAAAGAGGTTGCAGGCGGCGGACAGCAGCTCGAAGGAAACCACGGTGGGTAAATTTAATTCTTTTAATTTGAGTGTTTATACTCAAACCTGTTTTGCTCTGAGTTCGGATCACTCCGGCTCTGATACCAATTTGTAGATTTCGGTATCTCACACACACAAGACACTTTACACTTTTGATATCTAAAAGGGATAACCAAAAGCGGAGAGTTGTATAGCTAAAGCTTGCTTTGTATTTCTTGCTTTGCTTCGCTCTAAGATTACAACAATCGAAATACCTATTTATAGAAATAAAAACATATAACAGACAATGAATATATGCTAAACTGTTCTTATGATGGCTTCGATTACTTTCGGGGCCGTAGATGAGTATTCAACTCGGATGGCTTTACTGTTACTTTGATGACTTCAACAAATACGGCATTTGATGTTTATGCCGTTTTTCCAACAATATATTTTCCTTGCAGTTACGACATTCAAACTGGTATACAAGATCCCTATGGAGATTGTGTTGCAACGATGAGATTCTATATGAGAATGAGATCACAATCCCATAAGGTGGAAGATTATCGAATGGCTACAGAACCACAAAAAACGAAACAATCTAGCCTCATGGCGTCGAAGTGAGCTTGAAAGTATGAGTCCATAATAGATGTTGGACTTATCAGAATCTGATTTTTAGTGTTGGTGCATATATAAATAGAAGGTGAGGACTCCTATGTCTTTCTGAACCGAGTTGAACACTTTCCTTGTGGATTGAGATTTTGTTGTTACATAACAGCGCATTACAGTGATATATGATCATTATCCCGTTCACCGAATGTGCCTATTACATTTCCATTATTTTTTACCACGTTTATTCTAATGAAATTATATTTATCATTACCCTAAATAAATGAAAAAAATATGTATGTTCAAAAATTTAAATTTATTTGGGAACCACAAAAATTTAAATGGTGTGAATTCAATCATTATTATATATGATTTCTAAAAAGTTTGAATTGATTTGATAAATCAAATCAAATACTTCCTCTGTTGTTTTTTTTGTTTGCTACGTTTGATAAATGTGTACTGTTCACGTACATATTTGACTTAAAGTTATATCATAGTTATACAAATTAAAATATAGCCAAGTGAGATCTTATTAGTTTCGTCTCATCTTATAGTTTTTAAATATCCAACTTTTAAAATTTTTAAATGTACCAAATTTGAGTTATTAATGGTTTAAAATGTGTATTGAACTGCGGGCTGGGTGAGTCGGTAGCAATATTTAAAAAACAGAGGAAGTATTAAAAATGGAAAAGAGAGATGTGCAATTTCCAAGGACATTAATTGTAGATGCATGCATATAGCACTACAAGAAAAAAACGGATTACCAACCGAAGAATGCGGTCGGTAACCCTCTTTTACGGATCGTTTCGGCCTTTACCGACCGAATTACCGACCGCAAAAGTCGGTCGGTAATATGCTGGTATGGAATTTTCTGCCGACCAAAAAATTTTGCCGTCAGGACCCTGCCGACCGCACGTGGGTCGGCAAAATTACTGACCGAATTACCGACCGTACGTGTGGTCGGTACTATCTAGTCCCAAAAGGTCCGGGATGTGGTTACCGAGTGCGGTCGGCAAAATTACTGACCGAATTACCGACCGCACGTGTGGTTGGTACTATCTAGTCCCAAAAGGTCCGGGATGTGGTTACCGACCGAATTATCGACCGCAATTTGCGGTAATTGCCGTCGGTAATTCTCTTTTATGAAAAAAAGAATGTGCTCGGGAGGGCTCGAACCCAACACCTCACATCAACCAACCTCAATACTAACCACCTTGGCTAACTACCTACAGCATCAGTCAAATTCCACCAGGTGTCATATATGGTATACCTTCCCAAATATGTTGAATGATTTTGCTGAAGAGAGGGCTCGAACCCAAGTCTCCCTCCTCATTCCCTCGCGCGTGTGCCATATGTGTACTTCATGTTTCATGTTATTGTATGGAATGCATTATATATAACCTATATATATACATATATACATATAAATGTCTAAATTATAAACTAAATTAAAAAGTAAAATAAATAAATTAATTAATTAAAAACTAAAATTAAATGTCTAAATTAAAAACTAAAATTATAAGTAATTAAATAAAATAATTAATTAATTGGCTCAAATAAATAAATAATTAAATTATAAAAATAATAAAAAAACTATTTAATAAAAAAATTTAGCCACCGCAATTGCGGTCGGTAAATTAAATTTTTATAAAAAAAATTGAAATTTTTTTCAAAAATTAAAATAGAATTTGCGACCGCAATTACGGTCGGTAATTATATTTTTTTTAAAAAATATTAAAATTTTTTTTAAAAAATTGGAATGGGATTTGCGACCGCAATTGCGGTCGGTAATGCCAACCACTTTTATTGCGGTCGGTGTTTTTGTCGCCAAAAAACCCCCTTCGCAATTATGGATATATTTTTCCCGACCAACCTTTCGGTCAGGAATGCGGTCGGTAATGACGACCCGTCTTTGCTCGGTCGGAAATTGCGGTCGGTAATCTGCAAATTTCTTGTAGTGTAGGTAATCAATTATTCTGCCGCAATTTTAAAATATTGACCGCATTATTTTACATTAGCTTTTGGTGGAAGCTTTACTCTGCATTAATTTAAAAATGAGACCCGCATTATTTAGTAGCTTTTGGTAGAAGCTTTGGAGTAGAAGTGTATGTATTGACATGGAAGACTTATACATCGTTTATAATACCATCTTCAACTGAGACCATCAAACTCAAACAAAATATAGAGTAAATATTGAAACTTTTGACAATTTCCCACTATATGAGTATTTTCTGAAAAGAATATAATCCCGGTTTAATTTTATTTAATGAAATCAATTAGGAAGATGGAGTTGGGATTAGGGATATAACTATAGGTTGTCACGTTTTTATATACTCATGTAGGAAACTGTGGCCCGAAAGCGCACGGTGTCAAAAATTGCAGTAATTTATAGTAAGACCGGATCGTTCACTGGAGGATGTGCGATAGAAGCAGGTCCCACACCGTTTTACTAGATTTTCCACTCGTATTGCTCTAATCAGTTTGGAGTTGGACTAACAACCACCTGACTGAATCTAATCTAAACTAAGGAAGTAGTTAAATTATTCTACAAAGCGCATTAAAATTATTCTAGAAAGCAATTAAAATTATTTTAGGAAAGTTGTAAATCTATGCTATACTAGCTATGAAGCTGATTCAAAAGGATGACAGAAGGGACAGGGAGAAAAGAATAAGGATTGGACAAGATTCAGATAAAGCATAATTAAACTTCCATTTTTAATACACAGATCTTTGTTTGGGACAATCCTGTCAGATAGCTAGTTTCCATGCTCTCAGTACTATGTTCCCTTTAACAGACAGGTACTTACAGTATGAGTTTACATGTTCTTAAGACCACAAATTCTAAGATACCACAGGTTCATAACTGCCCCGGCCAGGGTATGTTATTTCACCTGCGGTGGACAAGCAACACCTGACAAATCATTAGTTGAAGTGTCAAGTACTGCTATCATTCCCCCAATGTCACTCCCAAAGTCTAAAAATAAGCCTGAACTATCCCTTAACTCTCAATCCTAGTAGCAGTTAGAAGATCTAGCGATGCTTCCGAGTGACCTCTATAAAAGCGATTAAAGGAAAGCAGTAAAGAAGGCATTTTAAAATTCTATCACTCGGAAGTTTCAAAAGCTTCGTACTGGCAGTAAAAGAAAGCCCCCAGACAGGATGACCGGATGTGGATCAAGAATTCCCGGATCTCGGTGAACCGCTCGCAGCGTTCAATTCCTTCCGGGTGATTATGAAATACAAACTAATGAAATGAACTAATAGATTAGTTCGTTCCGGATGCACTCACTCAGGACTCAAAATTAGGCTTTGGCAGAAGTGGATAGCAGTTGAAAGGAACTCAACCCTATCTTAGAAAATAACCAAGGCCTATTATTGTTCCTCTAGAATTACCTATCACACTGTATTTGAGTCCAAGTGGATCCCATCTCGGTGTGACAGTTAAGACTAAATTCCCAACACATAGCAATTTCGGAAAATAAAAGATTTGAAAACCATTCCCTAAACAGATACTAGACTCTCAATTAAGAACACATACCCTTTCAGCCTAGGTGAGACCTAATCGTTGACTCTGCTTCTAATTCCCCAAAATCAACCCTTGACAGAATATAAACTAGTCATAACGGAGGAATTTATCCCTTACTTAGATCCGGAGTTTTGTAAATGAATTTTTGTTGGAAATTTAATAAGCAATATCTGTTTAAATCTAGACTTCTAATGTCCAAGGGAAGGATCCCAAAATATTATGACCACAATATTTACATAATAATAGCATGCATACGGATATATGGAAGTGTAAAATTAATTAACCCAAAATATAATGGTGGGTTTAGACAGAACGAGAGACACAGATATGAGGGAGCCGTGAGGGAAAATGGTGGCAGAATAATCGGGTGGACTACAAACATCTGCTATCCAATTTCCTAATTACTCGGATGGAATGAATTTAGACAGCAGAAGCCCTATAATGGCAGTGTCGCTACCAATTGGGTTTCTACTGTCTGCGAACTCAGATAAAAACCTACATGTTTCTTCTCTGCAATGCTCGCCAGTTAATATTGACAGATATTGACTGACTCATATTTCAAATTAGAATTTGGGTTTGGAAATTAAAATAAGGAAAATAAAACTGTATTTGGATAATAATTAGCTGAGTGGCTACTTCATTTCCCGGTGAAAGGACTCGCCTGACCTCATTAATCATTATCCAAACCATGCAAAATAACAAACAATAATTGATATACAGACTACGGACTACTTCATTTCCCAGTGAAGGGACCGTTCGCCAACATTATTCTGTGATATCTTTTACTGTTCATTCACACATCACGAAAAAGACAAAAGGAAAATAAGTAAAATAAAAGAGGATGCCTTGTATGAGAGACATTGGTTTCTCATGCAAGGTTCCACAATTAATGACTTAAATAATCCTTCATTCCATAATTAACGAATAAAGGCCAAAATGGTCCTTTATCTTTGCTAAAAAACCAAAATAGTCCTTTATGTTTTAAAATACCAAAATAGTCCTCTACATATGCATAAAATAGCCAAAATAGTCATTTTGTATTATTAAATTGGGCTAGTGGACATCCACACTTTTATATTTAACCCCAACCTTTCAAAAACTTGCACTAAGGCCCTAGGAAGATTTGACTTTATACAAAAATGTCATCTTTCAAAACTTAAATAATTTTATTGTCCATATGACTTTGGATCCGCATGAAAATTGGTATCAGAGCCTAGATTTTATTGAAGAACATATTAATTATATTATTTATAATATTTTATTTCTTAATGGAGAAGATTTTATTATTTAATGGATTCAATGAATTTGAAACCAACGAGTTATTTCCAAATTTTGGAAATAAAAAATAGAAAATTCCAAAGGAATTTCTTGAACTTGTCCATGGGACAAGATATTATCATAATTAGTTTCTTTCCTAAAAATGAGAGGAACAGACTGGAAAAAAATTGATCCGGATAGCTCTAAGTTCTCACAGGACTTAAGGGAAATCCGAAAAATGATTCAAGATTATGGTAACCGGGTATTAATTTTACCTGGAAAAATAGATAACTTGAATCAATCAACAGAGGGCATCTTGAAATTATTTCAAGATCTAAAGAAAGAGATTTTAAATTTGAAATTTGATATTTCGGATATCACGAAAAGGCAAAAGGATATTCCTGGATCTTCCAAGAATAACCAAGCCAATATTAGAGATGCATTCGGACCCGTACAAGCTTTACACTAAAAAGGTAAAGCAACTATGATTCCAAAGCAGAAATTACAAGAAGAGCTTATGATCGATCTCCTGAAATCGGTCGAATGAGTGTTTCTAGGGCAGATCTATCAGATCCACAAGAATTAGCAGAATCATTTTCCCAACTTGGGATTATGGATCTAGTTAATGTAAAACCCAATGAAATTCTTCAACTGGGTTATGCGGAAGAATCAGGATCCAACGTGACCCACGATGGACCGCCTGATGTTCCAATGAGAGAAAGTACAGACTTTCATATGAACAGGTATCCTGAGGTGCATCTCAATGCAAGACGAAACCCAGGACAGAACCCGAGTAGAGCACCAGAATCCACACCGTGGGCCAAGACGATGTTACAACCATTAAATCCAAATGGCATAACACTGAACCTCGATGTTATTGACTTCCGAAACATCAAAGATCTGATCGACGAATGGGTAGCTTCAATGAAGATTGCAGCAACCACTCTGGATCTCGATAAAGAAAACTTTGTCAGATTAATAGAGCTAAGTCTCGAAGGATCGGCAAAGTTAGGCTGGAAAAACTCCACGGTGGCTCTAAAGGAGCAAATACTTGAAGGAGAATCCAAAAGCACAATCTGCGAAAGATTTGGTCTCTTATTCAAAACCCATTTTGTAGGAGATGGTTATTTTGAAGAACAGAGAATCGAAAAAATCAAAGTCTATACCCAAGCACTGTTGGGTATGGAATTAAGAAGTATTTGCGCAGTAGACGAATATATCTACTGGTTTCATAAATACTATTTTCGGAGTAAGATGACAGCTGAAGTAGCATGTCCCATGTTCTTTGCAAAGATCTGCAGCCCATGGAGAGAGATGTTGATCCAATCGTACACGGTACCTGATGCGTGATTTTCACCACTCATATTTTACCACAAGCAGATGGTTGTCATCAAGTAATAAAAACCGGTGAATACCGGGTCGAACCCAAGGGAATTTCAGAATATTATTTCATTCCGGAGAATATTTTAATTGTTCTTAAGTTTATATTATATATTTTATATTGTGAAAAGGATTTGTTTAATTCTAATGGTGATTTAAATTAAAAACAGTGATATTAAATTAAAATAAAGCAAATTAAAGTTTTAATTGATAAAAATACTAATGGGAGTTGCTTGTAATATTTTAAATATTGCCATCTTTATTATAAAATAGAAATTTTGTAATAATTTGACATTTCCCAATGTTCTAAAAATCAATTTCTTAAGTTTAAATATTTTTATAAAGATTAAAAATATAATAATCTACTAAAATTCCAAATTATGCTTAAACGGACTTCATGGAAGCTGATTAGATTATCTAACATTTCGCAATCATTATTCTAGGCCTAAATTTGAGTCTTTTCCAAGCATACAAATTTTCCTATAGCAATTAATAGGCACTTTTCATTTCCCAAATCATTGTGCACATGCCAGAATCTATTTTTAATGTAATTTATTCCCAATTCCGGTACTAAAATATTAATCCTACTTTTTATCTCCCGATTTAGCAAAGCAGAATTTATGGAATTAGATTCTAACATTCAAATTATGCTAAACAGTGTAAATAATCTAATAATTATGGTGAAATAATAATAAAACATAGTAAACTGGATTTAAATAATAATATTAAAATGCAGACAGATTAGAATTAATGCCAGATTACTAAAAATAGAAAATTTATGTTTGATCGATCAGTCAGGCTTTTAGCAGATTAATATTCTAAATCACAGATTTAATAAAACACAAAAGATCGATCAATTCAGTAATGTCTAACATATAATCCTAATACAGATTTTAACATCATATCAGATTACCCCAATTTGATCGACCAAAAAGCAAACTAACAGCAAAATATGAATTTCACTTCTACCATTCATGCAGAATAGCGCTCAAACTAGATAATTCATAATCTGACATTTTAATCATAATTCCAGATTCCAATAGAAAACATCGACATATTATATTACTTCCATAAAAGATAAATTCGTACTTCAAAGTGATTCTGAACTCCCGTTCTAGAACACTTCTAACACGAACAATACAGAAATCCGTCTACAAATTAAGAACATGATAGCAGATTATTTTTAGAGGCAATTTCAATTCATTACAATGCAAGAAAAAGAAAGGCAACACCTAGAATAGGAAGAACACGCCCAGAACAGCGTCCTTGATGCATTCCTCCGGCATGATTTTGTGTTTCTGGCCTTCTTCTCCCATTAGCAGATTGTTTCAGAGTGTTTCTATCGATGAATGGTAAGTCTCTTCTGATGAAATGAAGAAAAACGGACCTTAAAACCGCGTTCGGGAGGTTAAGAAACTGCTCAACCGCGACGTCGGCGCATAAAATGGCGCTCGGAGAGGGTTTTAGGCGCCACCAAGTAGAACTGGCGCATACGCTGATTTTCCGAATTTTCCAAAACGGCGCAAAAAGTGGCGCTGGAGGGGCATTTTATGCGCCGCCAAGAAGCAATGGCGCATTCTGACAATTTCCTCAAATTTCTGAAAGTGGCGCAAAAAGTGGCGCATAAAGGTGGTTTTAGGCGCCACCAAGGAGGAATGGCGCATCCTGAAGCTTTTCCATCCGAAATTTCTCCAAGTGTTGAAGTGGCGCATAAAATGGCGCTGGAGGGCATTTTTATGCGCCGCCATGCTGAGGTGGCGCATTCTGGAGCCTTCCAGTGTTGAAAATTCCGAATTTTGCATCCTTTGACCTCCGAACATCTTCTTTCTTCATTTTAATGCCTGAAACATCATTGCAATGTCTTAGAATTGCCAAAGTCTTATTAAAAAGCATAAAACAAGGTAAAGTGAGCTCAAATAAGCTCAAATTAAGCAGTCTTATTAATATTTACGAAACACATGAAATGTACACTAAAAAGCAATAAAATAGGATCTCATACATGCAATTTAGGTTCTTTTTATCATAATTTAAGCTTATTTAAATGTGGTTTCTCAGGGTGCATCAACATCCTCACACTTAAATATTGCTCGTCCCTTGAGCAATGAGATCAATTAGCACATCAACTTGCCAATCAAGATAATAAAGATAAAGTCTTTATAGTTCTGCCAAATCATAGATTTCAACAATAAAATGAGATAAGAGGGTTCAAAGTTTAATGTACTAGAACTAGGCAAATTGGTATGCATCAGCTATTAGAACCAGATATCCAAAGCATTTTCAATACAGAAAACAGATTAATTATACCTAGCACTCAATATGGGAAAGCGAATAATGTAAATATGCTTTTCTTTTCCAGTCTTTAAATATGCTCAATCTATGGCTAGGTTTCACTATATTCTAGACACTTTGGCTGAGTTGTAGACGGTTGAATTCCAAAAGCTACTCGTGTCAGCGAATATGTGCCAGTCATCCAGTCAAGAGTTTATGAAATTTTTTATTTAATCACCCTGTTTTTCTCTTCCTTTTTTTTTTTTTTTTTAAATCTTGCATTCTTTAATTTTCTTTTATTTTTCTTTTTGCAAGATAACTTGTTTTGTTTTATTTTTCAATACAGGGCTTTTACTCTGACTTTATTTTGATTAAGCATTTAAAAAGACTTAGAACGAGCATATTTGTTTATAAATAATGATAACTCTCCACATTTTAAATAACTAGTCTAATTAATCAAAAAGCTTTCTGCAAGGCAAATAGAATTGTCATCAATAGCCCAAACAACTTGCATATCAATTTGACATAGTCTAGAACTTTAAACTAAGAAACCTAACACTCATTAAATTGTAAAATCGGATTAGAGCAGAACATTTAGACTTATTTGGATTTTCTCCAGATTGGCATTGATGTGATAATCTCTAAATAATAGCACCACTGGGAAAACACAATTTAAATTAAACATAATCAAAGCATCCTAATCATGCATGTACTACTTTATTCAAAACATAATAGAAATTAAAATAAACTAATTAAACTCTTACCAACATACTTCATGCAAATTAATAATGTAAAACATGAAAAGATCACACCTGGAGTATGTAGATCCCTAGAATTTCTTTTTACCAACATGGATGTTCCCTTTTTGCTTCTCCTTGGCATATCCTGCTTCTTTATATATTTATATGGCATTCACTTATACAAAAGATAATTGTTAGAACTCATGGCAAATTATAAATTAAAATAATTAAACCTCATCCATAATTTATTTAAATTCAGATTTTATTATTAAATTTCAGATTTTTATTTATTTTGTAGGCACATTTTATCAATTAAATAATTATGGACAGATTTAATTAAAATATTAAATTTCATAAATTTACCAAAAGCAAAATACCACAAATTCTAGCAACTATTACATAAAGAAGCTAATTTAATAAGCAAAATAGCACCAAAATAATTCTAACTATTACAACTTTAAACCAAAAAGGGAGCAATCCTATCTAATCAAGAATCTAGATTTCTAAGGATCCATCCGAATCACCTACTTCGTCTTCCCTAGGAACATCATCATCCTCTGTAGAGCTCGAACTAGTAGTAGGAGGAATATAGCGATCACCTAGACTCTCAGTCATGAAAAATTCAAGTCTATTAGAAAGTTGTGCAATTTGTGCTCGGGTACTATCTTCCTTCCTCTTCATCTCCTCTCTAAGCTGATGAATCTCATAAGTCATTCTATTGATTGCGATCTCTGCAGGCTCTACCTTAGTACCAGATGTACTAGGTCTATCAGGATGACAAGTGGGTGTCCCACGGGATGTGGTAGGGTAGCCAAGCTCTGCACATCTTACTCCAGGCTTGTTATAGAAATTCTTGAAAGAGATAGGGGGCTTTGGCTTCACATCATGAGCATAGGCAGCCATATTCACTCCAGCTCTTTCACAAAGTGTCCAAATCAGTGCGGGAAATCCCAGCACAATCCGAGCAGTATCAGACGCCATTCTATCCAACTCATATGCTACCAGCTCTCCAATATCAATAGGTAGCCCGTTCTTCACACAATACACAAAATAAAGATCCTCTGCACTTGGTTGTGAAGTGTGTGAAGTAGGGAATACCTTATGCTTGTAGAGCAGGTAGATCTGATAAAGCGGTGCAGCCATTAAAGTAGCTACAACATTCGCTTTCTTTTCTCCAATGTAGGCCACCCTCTTTTGAGTTTCAAACATCTCTTTCAAAATCCTTTTCTCCAATGCGGGTCCTCCTTCCTCATCATAAACAGGATCATGGAAGTGCTTCTTCTTCGTAGCTGGGCAAGAAACATCCACAGTACCATAAAGTTCATTGATCACTGCAGGACCATATGGCACAGGCACTCCTCTAATCCATGAAGTGTAGTGATCATACTGAGCATTGCACAAAAACTGTCTGGTAAGCTCCCAGGAATAAACTCCTTCCGGATGCGCAGCAAATTTCATCCATCCTCGACTCATGAGAGCATCATGAACCGAGAATCTCTCCATGTCAGCTTCAGTGAACCCTTTGTCTGCAAAAATCCATCTATCCACCATATTCTGATAATAAGAATACGCAGTTTGATTGATAAAAATGGCCGGATTGAAAACATCTCCTGTTAATTCTTCCAGAGGAGTAGTATCGTTCTTTCTATTGTGACTCTTCCTCTTGGTTTTAGATTCACGAGGAATTTCTGGTGAAATTTCCTCCGGGGATTCAGCGACATCTTCTTGCTGTGGATCATCCTCCGTTGGTTGAGCAGAATTGAAGGAAGTATCATCACCATTATACGAGTCGGGAGCTACCAGATTGTTTACAAATTCATCTTCAGCTCCTACAGCAGCCGGCTCCAGAATGGGTTCATTAATTTCTGGTGTCTGTGATGGGGCAGGCTCTGTGGTTTTCAATTTCTTTCCACCCTTGTTTCTTGGGTTATTCTTTCTCTTTGGTCTCATGGTGGCAGAATTTCAGGAAGAAAGGATTGGGATTGGAAAGCTAATTAAACTGGAAGAAGAGAAAAATTGACAGAATTGAGGTTGAGATTGTGACCGATCGGTCATGCCTCTTTTTAAAGAGGTGAAATCTTGATTTTGTTGAGATATGGCGGGATTGATTTAATCTAGATCCAAATATACACTAAACATATGATTTGGAGTGAGTATAATGCTGTTTAGGATCCCAAAAATCGAATAGATATGATTTGGATTTCCTGGATTCGCGAATTTTTGAAGGATTTGCGTCGATGGCGCAAAACGTGGCGCATAAGGTCACTTTCAGGCGCCACCAAGCACAACTGGCGCATTTTAAAAATAATATAAATTTTAAAAATTAAAATGGCGCAAAAATTGGCGCTGGGAGGGGTTTTTATGCGCCACCTAGAAGGAGTGGCGCATCCTGAAGCCAACTTGGAAAAACTCTAATTCAGTGGCGCAAAAAGTGGCGCAGAAAGGCAGATTTATGCGCCACCAAGCATGTGTGGCGCATTTTTGAAAAACTTAGAAAAATTTCTAAGTCTTTTGGCGCATAAAATGGCGCTTAAGGGTGTTTTTAGGCGCCACTATGCCTAAATGGCGCATTCTGTGTCAAATCGAGCAGAATGTGTTTTTCCTAAGTTCTTCTCCATGATGTCCAAAATCTCCAAATCACTCAACAATACCAATTTCACTTCATTTACACCTCAATCTAGTTCAAATAAACTTCATTGATCTTTTAACCAGTTCAAAACACTCAATTAAGCATGTTATTGGTAAGAGCTACTTTATTGAATTAAAAAGCAACTAAAAACCTTAAAATTCATTTAAACTACATCTACTACTCTATAAAATTACAAGAACATGGATAATAGAAATAACAAGTCTAAAATAGCAAAAGTACTAAAATAAAATAGAGTTAGGACAATTACAACCTAAATGTAAATACTGAAATGTAGCAAAATAAACTCAGAAGCGCAATAGAGTCGAATACATAGGCCTATCAATACATGTCATCTATAATAATCATAAGCCTATCTATCGCTCATCTCTCTCAGTCAGTCGGAGTCCTCAGAATCATCATCATCGTTGTCACCTACTTCTTCAGACCCATTTCCAGCATCAGCATCCTCAGCATCCTCATCGCTACCATAGCTACCATCTCCAGACCCCACGTAGTCCTCATCATCATCGTCCTCAGAAGGTGTCTGAGGAGCGACATACCGCTGTCCTAAGCTCTGGGACATAAAATACTCAAGTCTGGCTGCATGATATGCTTGGGCTCGGGCATTCTTTTCAATCTGATCGCTCAAGAAGTTTTGTCTCTGAGCTACCAACCTCATTCGTTCATCCATAGTGTTCATCCAGTTTTGCTGGTTGGTCATCATCGTCTGCTGATCAATCCTCAATGCCCTGGCCCAATCCGGCTCTCCCGGATACTGCTGATGTGACTGCTGCGACTGCTGTGGCTGAGCTCTGCCACGTCCTCTACCTCGACCTCTACCACCTCGTGTACCCCGGGTGGACTGTGAAGGAGCCTCAGAATGCTCCTGGCTAGCATGTGAAGGTGCAGGTGGCGGTGACTGCCTGGGTAACTCCCTCGGTAGTATCATGGGCTTGCATCTAATCCCAGGCAGCTTGAAGTTTCTCTTCCCAAAGGGAATAGGGGGCCTCATCCTCCAGTCTCTGTCAAACTGCCCCATATCCACCCCTGCCTGTGCACACAGCTGCCATATCAAGCTGGGAAACATGAGAGCAGATCTCTTAGACACCCCTGGTGTCTGTCTCAACTCCAATGCTATAAGCTCTCCCATGTTAACCGGGCTCCCCACCTTGATGCAATATGGGACGTACATATCCACAGCAGTAGGTCCAGAGGTGTGAGTCGAAGGACTCAGTCTAGATCTGTAGAACATGAGCAGCTGATACATGGGTGCATCCATATCAGGCCCATGTAACCTGCTCATGTCATCGTCATCATAAGTGAGGACATCCTCCTGACCCTCAAACATAGACATCAAGACCAGCTTCTTGATCTCCTCCCTATCATCAGCCCTCATAACTGGCTCCCAAAAATCCCTGCCATAAGGCACATCCACTACTCCGAAAAACTGGTTGATGTGCTGAGGAGTGATGGGTACTCTAACCCCGAAAATCCACGAATCCTCCTCCTCAGCGTTGGCTAGAAACAGTCTAGTCAACTCCCATGAATATGTCCCGGCTGGATGTCTAACAAATCTCTCCCAACCTCTGGATCTGATAGCATCACGGAGTAGGGGGTGCTGTAGATCTCTGTCTGAAAATCCTCTATCGGCAATGATTCTCTTCTTGTGGAACCTCTTGTATAATTCATAGGCTCTGGCACTCCTAAACACAGTGGCATCAAATATGCCCGGACTGACATAACGCAACTCGGGGACATAGGTTCTCGGATCCTGCTTTTTCGGTCCTCCCCTATCCTCCTGCTCCTCCTGATCAACCTCCTCCTCATCTTCCTCTCCTCCTAGAGCCTCAGGGACAGGCTCCTGTATAACTAATGCCGCAGATCTCCCCCTCCTAGGTCGAGAGGAAGTAGAAGTAGTAGCGGGTGCCTTCCCCCGAGAGGCTCTAGTGGGGGCCTGTGAATGATCTGATGCCTCAGGCTGAGGCTGATCGGGCTGGTCAGGCTGATCAGGCTGATTGACCTCCTGATGGTCATCAGCGGGCACTGTAGTGTGTCTAGAGGATGCACCGCTCTTGGACTTACTCCTCCTAAAATAGGAGAGAAGTCCCTTGGACTTAGAGGCACCTCCTGATCCTTGGGGCTGATCCATCTGTGTCGAATTTTTAGTGCGGAGTCTGCGATTTTCAAAAACATGCTCATCAGGAATAGGAGTAGGAACGCTATCCGGTGACTGTGGATCATAAATCCCCAATCTCCCCTCGGGCATCGGTATATACCTATAACCCGATTTCTTAGGGAGATTTGGAGGATTATACATTATATTGGCACCTGATTGTACAAAAATGATGGGTTAGTATCATATATATGCATTGCCTCCCATCCTCACACTTAAGTTTAAACCATAGGTTTAACTTAAGTGTTAAGTATAAAGCAAACATATACATCAACCTAGAATGTGGGATTTATATAACTCAATGACCAAAATGTTGCATTTTAAGGTTCATAAAGCCTAAACTTTGTTTAGAGAAATAATCCATTTTATCCCAAAGTTTAGAACTCACATTTAGGACAACTTTTTTAATAAAAACTCTCATTTTATTAAATTTCCAGATTTAATAAATAAAATAACCTAACTTAATAAACTAGTTTATCCTAAATGGTTTTAAATTAATATTTAAATCCATTCCAATTTATTTATAGGACAAATTAAACTATTTAAATTAACTGAATTACAAATAAGAGAGTTTTTATCAAAACATGGTTTAATTAACTCACATAATGAAAAATATGGAATTCTTGACATAAAAATGAGCTTATAACTTCAATATAACTAAAATGACATATTCTAGTGATGTTTTATCCATTTAATTATCAAAAATGCCATTTTAATTAATTTAAAGCCATTTTTCAGATTTTCAAATTATGAAAATTCCAAATTTTTTAATATTAATCCAAAAATTTCACAATATGCAAGAATTACATGTTCTACAACACTTGTTCATGTTCAAACTAAGATTTAGACAATCAAAATCAAATTTTATCCCACATTCTACAAAAACCCAAAATTCAAGTAACAATACCAATACCAAAATTAATGCATTCCAAGGCACTAAATTATGATAACAATTGAATTAGGATAGCCATTCTTACCTAGAATGAAGGATTTGAACACTTTGAAGAGGAATCCCCAAAATTGGAAAACTAGGGTTCTTGAACCCTAATTTGATTGAACAAACAAAATTTGGATTTTGGGATGAGAATTTGAACAATGTAGATGAGATTTGATAGGAAGAAACAAGAATTGGAAAAATTCTTACCTAAGTGGCGCGGATTGTGTCGCTTGGAAGGGGGTGGTGGCGCACGGTGAAGAAGAAAAAAAAGGAAGGAGAGGCTCGGTCAAATTGCAAGAATGAGGAGAAAAATAGATTTTTTGGGGTTTAATTTCCGATTGGACCGGGTCAGGACCCTTCAACCCGCGGGTCGGCGCCAGAAATGGCGCATGAGGCATGATTTATGCGCCGCGAAGCAGAAGTGGCGCATTCTGTGATCGAAAAATTTCCCAAGTCTGAGGGTGGCGCCGAAAGTGGCGCTCGGGAGTACTTTTATGCGCCACTCAGCGCAAGTGGCGCATAACCTGACTTCAAAATTTTCCAGGATACAAAATGGCGCATTTTATGGCGCTAGGGAGCAGTTTTAAGCGCCACTCAGTACAAGTGGCGCATGAACTGACCAAATTTTTCACAGGTTGAAATTTGGCGCATATTATGGCGCCTGAGCTCGATTTTAGGCGCCACCAAGAAGGTGTGGCGCCTGAACTGAGTCTGAGACACTCGAATTTTAGCTCAAACTCAACCAAAATGATAGCCAATTCAATCCCTAAGGTTAGTAAGTCAGATTTAGCACATATAACCTCCCTAAATCCTCCCGGATCATAATTCTCCTCAATTAAATCAACTAGTCCATATATATCCTCCTCCTCAAATCATCACCGAGTCAAAAATGCACAATTCAAGATCAATACTCCAAGCACACACAAGTCTATCATTTCTCAACATTTTGCTACTTATTCCAATTCAAAGCAATGTCCTACTCAATTTATTGAACACATACAATACATATCATAACAATTAAACAGCATAATTAAAATGAAAACACGACTTACATTAATAAAAGCAGTAAAACAACTAAAAGCACATAAACAATAAAATGCAAAATATTTTTGTCTTTTTCCGCCATTTTATAATTTTTATTGATTTTCATAAATTTTAATAAATCAAAACTCAACATAATTAAACATGCAATGCAAATACTTCAATAAGCAGATTTAAACAACCAAAGGCTTAACATTAATTTGTTCGATGAATTTAACTTCATCTCCAAAATAATGTTTAAGTCTTTGACCATTTACAGTAAATTCCCTTTCATCATCAGCTTTTAAAACTACTGCACCATTATTCAACACTTTAACAATCCTAAAAGGCCCTGACCACTTCGTTTTCAATTTCCCAGGAAACACTTTAAATCTAGAATTATATAAAAGCACTAATTGACCAGCTTCAAACACCTTAGGCCTAAGCATTTTATCATGATAAAGCTTTGTTCTTTCTTTATAAATTAGAGCATTATCATAAGCATGACGTCTCATTTCTTCTAACTCATTAAGATCTACCTTTCTTTTCTCTTGAGCTTCTTTAAATTCGAAATTTAATTTCTTCATAGCCCAAAGCGACTTAAACTCAAGTTCAAAAGGCAAGTGACAAGCTTTACCATAAACCAATTTAAACGGGGTCATCCCTATGGGTGTTTTAAAAGCTGTTCTATAAGCCCATAATGCTTCGTCTAACTTAAAAGCCCATTCTTTTCTAGATTTTCCTACAGTAGCTTCCAAAATCTTTTTAATCTCGCGATTAGTGACTTCTACTTGTCCATTGGCTTGAGGATGATAGGGTGTTGTTATCCTATGATGAACATGAAATCTAGATAACAATTGATTAACAGCCCTATTGACAAAATGAGATCCACCATCACTAATGATTGCTTTAGGCACACCAAAACGGGTAAAAATTTGCTTTTTCAAAAATTTAATTACTTGTTTAGCATCATTCAACGCACATGCTTCAGCTTCTACCCATTTTGACACATATTCTACAGCAACTAGAACATATAATTTCCCATTAGATGGTGGAAATGGACCCATGAAGTCAATTCCCCACAAATCAAACAACTCAACAGGCATAATTCCTTTTAAAGGCATTTCATCTCTTTTAGTGATATTACCGGCCCTTTGACATACGTCACATTTTTGCACAAATGATCTAGCATCCCTATAAATATTAGGCCAAAATAAACCACCTTCAAGTACCTTATGAGCTGTCCTATTCGGTCCAACATGTCCTCCTCCAAGTCCTTCATGGCATGCTTTTAAAACTTTCTCAAAGTCCTCATCCGGGATGCATCTCCTTATAATCTGGTCTGCACACAGTCTAAACAAATAAGGCTCATCCCAAATAAAATACTTAGCATCAGTTTTAAATTTTTGCTTTTGACTATGCCATTTTAAATGATCAGGAATTACACCACATGCTAAATAATTTACAAAATCAGCAAACCAAGGATCAGAGGAAGTATTATTAATTAAATACAAATTTTCATCAGGAAATGCATCATTTATTAATTTTTCTTCCCCTTTTTCATGCTCTAATCTCGACAAGTGATCAGCTACAGGATTTTCTTCACCTTTTCTATCTTTAATTTCTAAGTCAAATTCCTGTAACAATAATACCCATCGAATCAACCGAGGCTTAGCATCTTTCTTTGTAAACAAATATTTAATTGCAGCATGATCAGTGTAAACTACAGTTTTAGAACCAATCAGATAAGGCCTAAACTTCTCACATGCATACACAACAGACAATAATTCTTTTTCAGTGGTAGCATAATTTCTTTGTGCAGAATTTAAAGCCTGACTAGCATAATAAATAACATGAAGTTTCTTATCCTTTCGTTGACCCAGTACTGCACCAACAGCAGAGTCACTAGCGTCGCTCATGATCTCAAATGGCAGGCTCCAGTCGGGTGGCTGAATAATTGGTGCAGTTATCAGTGCTTCCTTGATCCTATTGAACGCCTCAACACATTCATCAGAAAAGTTAAACTCCACATCTTTGCACAACAATTTAAACAGGGGCAATCCAATTTTTGAAAAATCCTTTATAAATCTCCTATAAAATCCAGCATGTCCCAGAAAACTTCTCAAAGTCTTTAAATTAGTAGGAGGTGGGATTTTAGCAATTACTTCTACTTTAGCCCTATCAACTTCAATGCCATTTTTAGAAATTCTATGTCCTAAGACAATTCCTTCATTAACCATAAAATGACATTTTTCCCAATTAAGAACTAAATTTGATTCTTCACATCTAATCAGAACTTTTTCCAGATTAATTAAACATTTTTCAAAATCAGACCCGAATACAGAAAAATCATCCATAAATACCTCAATGCATGTCTCAATTAAATCAGAAAATATAGACATCATGCATCTCTGAAATGTAGCTGGAGCATTACACAGACCAAATGGCATTCTCCTATATGCAAATGTACCGTAAGGACATGTAAAAGTCGTTTTATCTTGATCCTCAGGTGCAATTGGAACTTGATTATAACCAGAATAGCCATCTAAAAAGCAATAAAATTCATGACCAGCTAAACGCTCTAGCATTTGATCGATAAAAGGCAATGGAAAATGATCTTTCCTAGTTTTATCATTCAATCTCCTATAATCAATGCAAACACGCCATCCAGTAGTAGGTCTAGTGGGTACTAATTCCCCATTTTCATTTCTAATAACAGTCATACCTCCCTTTTTAGGCACTACTTGTACTGGACTAACCCACTGACTATCAGAAATAGGATAGATAATACCTGCATCGAGTAGTTTAATCACCTATGCTCTTACAGCTTCTTGTAGATGTGGATTCAATCTCCTTTGGGGTTGTCTAACTGGCTTGTCGTCCTCCTCCATGTAAATCCGATGTGTGCACAATGCTGGACTCAGTCCCTTGATATCAGCTATTGTCCAACCTATTGCTCTAACATGCTTACTCAACACTTGGGTTAATGCATTTAATTGATCATCATTTAATCTATTACTTGCAATAACAGGTAAAGTGTCATTCTCACCAAGAAAAACATACCTCAAGT
Organism: Hygrophila difformis; assembly: GCA_030278955.1. Taxonomy (NCBI): domain Eukaryota; kingdom Viridiplantae; phylum Streptophyta; class Magnoliopsida; order Lamiales; family Acanthaceae; genus Hygrophila; species Hygrophila difformis. The sequence continues at coordinate 34,699,165 of JAOANR010000011.1, forward strand.
GTGATGGCAGCTCCTTCAATGTCAACGTAGGTGGCTTTTCAACAGACGGAACTAATTTGGATTCTTCAATTGCACATGTTACTTGCACAGGTAATTCTCCCTCACACTTACTTTCAGCTAAGTCTTCACAACTCTCCACTAACTGCTCAAATTTCCTATAGGGATCGTGTCTAGCAAAGAACTCTCTCTCAATCACCTCATCCTCCTGATAGATAGCTGTGACTCTATTACACGGGTAGGTGTCAGAACTAGCGTGTTGTGTTTTAGTTGTCTTAGAAATGTCAAACGACACTTGTTCATTACCTACTTTAAGTGTAATTTTACCATCATCCATGTCTACCATAGCCCTACCAGTTTGAAGAAATGGTCTACCTAAAATCAGAGGGATATCAATGTCCTTTTCCATATCAAGAACAACAAAATCAACAGGGAAAATGAAGCTCTATACTTGAACAGGAACATCTTCTACAATGCCTAAAGGAGTCCTAATGGATCTATCAGCAAGTTGTAGCTGCATCCTAGTGGGCTTCACAACTCCTACTCCTAGTTCTCTAAAGACATGTAGAGGCATCAGATTAATACTAGACCCGAGATCACACAAAGCTTTGTTGAACTCTTTAGTGCCAATAATGCACGGAATGGTATAACTCCCAGGATCTTTTTGCTTAATAGGTTGCCTTCTTTGTAAGATTGCGCTGCATTCCCCTGTCAGTGTCACTTTCTCTTCATCATCAACACTCCTCTTTTTTGATAGGATTTCTTTTAAGAATTTAGCATAGACGGGCATTTGTGCTATAGCATCAGAGAAAGGAATATCAATTCTTAAATTCTTAAAGACTTCTAAGAATTTAGCATAATCTTTATCTTCCTTGGCCTTTTTAAGACGCTGTGGGTAAGGGATAGGTGGCTGATATGACTTGACTGGAACAGTAGACTTTCCCTTATCCTTACTCCTATCAACATTAACTCTCTCACTCTCCTTAGGCTCCTCAGAATCCTTCTGCTGACTTTCTTTCTCTGCAGCCTCACCTTGATCGTCTACAGTATCAGCTGAAACCTCTGGATCATCTAAGGTAGGGTAAGGATTAGGTAATTCCTTTTTATTCCTTAAAGTGATTGCTTTACATTGCTCTTTTGGATTAGGATCAGGCATGCTTGGTAGTGTTCCTTGCTGTCTATTTGAAGTGTCCCTAGCAATTTGACCAACTTGTACTTCTAGATTTCTCATTGAGGCTTGCATTTGCTGAATTGTTTGTTGTTGAGACACGATTGTGCTCATTAACTCTTTTAAATTAACTTCATCACTTACTTGATTTTGTTGCAGCTGTTGTTGAGGTTGAAAGTTCCTAGGTTGTTGGTTAGGGTAGAAGGACTGATTTTGATTTCTGTTTTGATTAAAGTTTTGATTCTGATTTTGATTTTGGTTTTGAAAGTTTTGATTTTGATTCGGGTAATTTTGATTTTGGTTTTGTGGATAAGATTGACGGTTGTTTTGTGGATAAGTGTTTTGTTGGAATTGAGAGTTTTGATTAGGGTAGAAATTTTGGTTTTGAGGTCGGTTTTGGTTGTAATTCTGCTGCCTATTTCCCATGTAGTTCACATCTTCCACTTGCTCCTCAGTGCTCTCACACTGCATAGTCTCTTGAAGTCCTTGATCAAGCAAGTGACAAGCTGATGACTCGTGAGGTCCATGACAAATACCGCATCTCACAACTTTAGCTTGACCTTTCTTAAGCGTAGAAACTTCCCTCATCAAAGCATCTAACTTAGAATCTATAGCAACTGCCTTTTCTACCTCATAGATTCCCCCTTTTGTTTTATTTCTAGCATTTTTCTTACCAGGAAATTTTTTCATATTAGAAATCTTTTTCTCAATTATTTCTTTAGCTCTAGAAGGTCCTATAGATAGAAAAGAATCTCCAGCCGCTGCATCCAACAAGTTCCTCCAATGATCAATCAACCCATTGTAGAAGAAGTGCATCTGCTGCCAATCTTCAAAGCCATGATTCGGGCATCGTGCTAATAAAGTATTATATCTATCCCATGCTTCAAGCAAAGTTTCACCCTCATCTTGCACAAATTCTTTGATTTTTTCTTGTAATTCAATAACCTTAGATGGTGGGAAGAACTGTTCTAAGAAAGCTTCTAACATTTTATCCCAAGTAGTGACATCCCTTAATTGAAGTGAGTTGTACCAAGTTTTAGCCTTATCTCTAAGTGAAAACGAGAACAATCTCAACTTAATTTCATCACTAGTAACACCATTTATTTTCACTGTGTCACAATAGTCTAGAAAGTTCCTTATGTGTTCTACAGCATCATTCGTAGGTGATCCATTATATTGATTAGCTTGAACCATAGTGATTAGTGCAGGCTGAAGAGTAAAGCTTAAAGCATCTACATCAGGCCTAGGAGTTCTGTTAAGCAGATTTCCACTAGTTCCTTGTAAGTGTTCTTCAATGGTCATTTCAGCTTGATCATCGTGCTCCAAATCACCACCGTTACCTCCGTTATTACCCTGATTATCATTATCATTCGCTGCCATGTTTAACCTATTGAACTGAGCAACTAATTGATTAGTTAGATTTGTTGAAACTCCAGTCGTTGGAGAATAGTTTTCTTCATCAGAGGATGAATTAATTAAAATTTCCAACTGAGCTGGTCTCCTACGTTTTCCTAATCTAATAGCTCTAAGAGTACGCTCAATTTCAGGATCATAAGCTATTTCTGCTTGCTTGCGTCGCACTGCAAATATTAAATAAAAATAAAATACAATAAGTAACAGTTAAATTAATATTTAACTTAATAGATTTAAATTAATAAACTAAAAACAATTAAAAATTCACAACAAATTCCCCGGCAACGGCGCCAAAAACTTGATGCGTGATTTTCACCACTCATATTTTACCACAAGCGGATGGTTGTCATCAAGTAATAAAAACCGGTGAATACCGGGTCGAACCCAAGGGAATTTCAGAATATTATTTCATTCCGGAGAATATTTTAATTGTTCTTAAGTTTATATTATATATTTTATATTGTGAAAAGGATTTGTTTAATTCTAATGGTGATTTAAATTAAAAACAGTGATATTAAATTAAAATAAAGCAAATTAAAGTTTTAATTGATAAAAATACTAATGGGAGTTGCTTGTAATATTTTAAATATTGCCATCTTTATTATAAAATAGAAATTTTGTAATAATTTGACATTTCCCAATGTTCTAAAAATCAATTTCTTAAGTTTAAATATTTTTATAAAGATTAAAAATATAATAATCTACTAAAATTCCAAATTATGCTTAAACGGACTTCATGGAAGCTGATTAGATTATCTAACATTTCGCAATCATTATTCTAGGCCTAAATTTGAGTCTTTTCTAAGCATACAAATTTTCCTATAGCAATTAATAGGCACTTTTCATTTCCCAAATCATTGTGCACATGCCAGAATCTATTTTTAATGTAATTTATTCCCAATTCCGGTACTAAAATATTAATCCTACTTTTTATCTCCCGATTTAGCAAAGCAGAATTTATGGAATTAGATTCTAACATTCAAATTATGCTAAACAGTGTAAATAATCTAATAATTATGGTGAAATAATAATAAAACATAGTAAACTGGATTTAAATAATAATATTAAAATGCAGACAGATTAGAATTAATGCCAGATTACTAAAAATAGAAAATTTATGTTTGATCGATCAGTCAGGCTTTTAGCAGATTAATATTCTAAATCACAGATTTAATAAAACACAAAAGATCGATCAATTCAGTAATGTCTAACATATAATCCTAATACAGATTTTAACATCATATCAGATTACCCCAATTTGATCGACCAAAAAGCAAACTAACAGCAAAATATGAATTTCACTTCTACCATTCATGCAGAATAGCGCTCAAACTAGATAATTCATAATCTGACATTTTAATCATAATTCCAGATTCCAATAGAAAACATCGACATATTATATTACTTCCATAAAAGATAAATTCGTACTTCAAAGTGATTCTGAACTCCCGTTCTAGAACACTTCTAACACGAACAATACAGAAATCCGTCTACAAATTAAGAACATGATAGCAGATTATTTTTAGAGGCAATTTCAATTCATTACAATGCAAGAAAAAGAAAGGCAACACCTAGAATAGGAAGAACACGCCCAGAACAGCGTCCTTGATGCATTCCTCCGGCATGATTTTGTGTTTCTGGCCTTCTTCTCCCATTAGCAGATTGTTTCAGAGTGTTTCTATCGATGAATGGTAAGTCTCTTCTGATGAAATGAAGAAAAACGGACCTTAAAACCGCGTTCGGGAGGTTAAGAAACTGCTCAACCGCGACGTCGGCGCATAAAATGGCGCTCGGAGAGGGTTTTAGGCGCCACCAAGTAGAACTGGCGCATACGCTGATTTTCCGAATTTTCCAAAACGGCGCAAAAAGTGGCGCTGGAGGGGCATTTTATGCGCCGCCAAGAAGCAATGGCGCATTCTGACAATTTCCTCAAATTTCTGAAAGTGGCGCAAAAAGTGGCGCATAAAGGTGGTTTTAGGCGCCACCAAGGAGGAATGGCGCATCCTGAAGCTTTTCCATCCGAAATTTCTCCAAGTGTTGAAGTGGCGCATAAAATGGCGCTGGAGGGCATTTTTATGCGCCGCCATGCTGAGGTGGCGCATTCTGGAGCCTTCCAGTGTTGAAAATTCCGAATTTTGCATCCTTTGACCTCCGAACATCTTCTTTCTTCATTTTAATGCCTGAAACATCATTGCAATGTCTTAGAATTGCCAAAGTCTTATTAAAAAGCATAAAACAAGGTAAAGTGAGCTCAAATAAGCTCAAATTAAGCAGTCTTATTAATATTTACGAAGCACATGAAATGTACACTAAAAAGCAATAAAATAGGATCTCATACATGCAATTTAGGTTCTTTTTATCATAATTTAAGCTTATTTAAATGTGGTTTCTCAGGGTGCATCAGTACCCCCTGGTACAGTGGACTCAATAGCCCGGAGAATGTCCTTCTTAAGGGATAAGCTCAGAGAATGGTGTCAACAGGCAGTAGCACAAAAGAACATCAAGAGACTAAGAGGTAAGTGCAGGTGAGTTTGCAATTCCTATGGAACTTACTTGTAATGTTATGGATATGCAATTAATTCCTAAAGAAGAAATTCTTGAGGGATTAAGCAGAATGAAGGAGGAAATCGCCATTACTATGAAATGGATCCACATAGGAGCCATCGAAGTAGTAATTAAGGCAACCTTCAAAGAAGGCATTGATTCTGAATTACATCTATCAGTCACTGATAGAAGAATCAATAACCTTAGAGATGGTCTTCTTGGGACTATGGTAGAAAATTTATATGCTGGGAAGTTAATGTTTGACATACATCCCAGAATTTCCTATAACTTAGCTGACCAAGATTTTAGTAGAGTTCTAACCCTTCATCAGGATTTTAAAAGAAAAGATCTGATGAAAGAAGGAAACAGGCCATATTCTATAACCTATAGAATCTCTTCTGCACTTTCCAATAGTCATCATTCTGACTTATTTCTCAGGAAAGAATATATAGAAATTCCTAGAATTTTCAAGGAATTTGCTAAAGTCATGACTCCAAATCCTACCCAGATTCCAAGGTTAGGAGGAGTAGACATACAGATAAGAGATCATCCAATTCTAGACAGATCAACGAGTGCTAGAATTGAGTACGCAAGCCGTATGTCTTTTTCGGAAGACAGAATTATGGCATATAAAGGGAAGGAGTTCATCAAAGATCTAACTCCTCAATCCATTGGGGTAGATAATATAAAGATTAAATGCCCTGAAGGATGGAAAGAAATACGAGTAATATTTGACATCACTGAAAAGATTAACCGTTTTCCATGTGATGACTTATACTACTTGCAGCAGCCATCAATTGGAACCTATGAAGGAACAATTGAAATTGCAGGACATGAGATCAGAGTCCTAGGCACCGCCGGAAAAGACAATGGGGTTATGATTTTGGGATTAAGTTTTCTCGAAAATCATAAACCATTGGTAAGAAAGGATAATGGTATAGAATTTAATCTGAAGGGTCACACCATCAGAATTAAATGACAAGTCCATTTTCCATTTATATCTCAGTAGGTATAATATATGAGCAATATAAGTCAGAATATTTTGCAGCTTATATTGATTCAAGATCGGGTATTTGCACGGCAAAACCAGTAGTTTTCCCTAGCGAAGCTATGGAATCATTACCCATTATTGCAGGAAGAGATTTTTCCCAAAAAATCTTAGTACTAAATAAGGGTATTCGACAGGCCAATATCATGATTGGAGGAGCATTTGGTATACCTTGGTATAAGGTAAAAACGCCTCCTATTTACTTTCATGATACAGGAGCAGATATTTTGTTAGGGAATAATTTCATACAATCCTTTACAAAATATGTTCAAGATAATAAAAGAAATTTGTTAATATTTACCACAAGTTGTGGAAATGAGATACAGGTGTTGCGCAAAGAAAAGGCATTCAACAAGTTAATGCCTATATTATTTCGTAGCAAACGTGGTGATAATGATGCCAAACTAACCCATCCAAAAATGCAGGATAAAGAAAGTTTGGTAAGGCTTTGTTGTCTTTTAGACATAAAGGATTCAATGAAGCTTCAATTGAGGAAATTATAAACCTTAAAGAAGCAATGCAGGAAATGAAGTCATTAAATATAACTTCATTAGACATTGATGGGGAAACTAAATTGTCCCTCGAAAATGTTAAAAGACTTATCCAGAGAAACTTTAACGAGGATCCTCTGGCATGGTGGGATAAAAACAAGATCCAAGCTACTCTACAGGTAAAAGAACAGTATAAATATGAGTATGTTCGATACAAACCCATCTTAATGAATATGCAGGATAAGAAAGATATGCAGCAAATTATCAAGGAGCATATCGATCTTAAACTCATCGAGCCTTGAGTTTCAGCTTATAGTAGCCCTGCATTCTTGGTAAGAAACCATGGAGAAATAAAAAGAGGTAAACCCAGGTAGGTAATAAACTATCAATGTATTAATAAAATAATACAGTTTGATGGTTATTACATTCCGAATAGAGAACACTTAATTGATTGCATCAAAGGTGCTAAAATGTTTTTTAAATTTGATTGTAAATCTGGTTTCTATCAGATTAAGATGGAGAATGAGTCGAAGAAATTTACAGCATTTTCCACCCCACAAGGGCAATATATTTGGAATGTTATGCCAATGGGGCTTTCCAATACCCCTCAGATATTCCAAAGAAAGATGGATAATCTATTTAAGGATTATCTAGAGTTCATGTTCGTCTACATAGATGACATTCTGATTGCATCTCAAAATATAAAAGAACATATTAAACATCTTGAAATATTTTCAGATGCATGCCACAGAGAAGGTCTTGTTCTCTCTGAGAAAAAGGCTACTATCGCTGCTAATAAAATTGAATTCTTAGGAGTTCAAATTGATGAAGCAGGGATAGAGTTACAGGAACACATTGTGGAGAAAATCCGCAATTTTCCTGACATATTAAAAGACAAGAAACAACTTCAGAGTTTCTTGGGAGTTGTAAATTTTGCAGGCATGTTTATAAAAGACCTTGCAAAATATAGAAAGGATTTTAGACCACTCCTGAAAGAGACTGAAAGTTCTAGATGGAAATGCGAAGCAATCCATACCAAGAAAATTCGTGAACTAAAGCAAGTCTGCAATAGCTTGCCAAAACTCGCAATACCTCAAGATGAGGATGAGCTGGTAGTCTACACAGACGCCAATGATTTTCGATGGGCAGAAGTGCTCATGAGAAAAACAACTACGGGTCAAGAACCCTGTAGATACACAGGAGGGTTGTTCACTGAACAACAAGCCAAACTCTGACACATTAATGAAAAAGAATTCTTTGCAGGATGGAAAACATTTAAAAAAAAATGGCCTTTATTCTTACTTGCAAAGATATTTCTATTAAAAGTTGATAATACTAATGTTAGAGCTTTTCTATAAAATAAACTTGAATCAAAAATTGAAAAAGCTCGTATTATCAGATGGCAAGCTGAATGTCAATATTATACTTATGATATTGATGTTATAAAATCTCATGAAAATCTTCTTGTAGATTTCTTGACGAGAGATGGAAGCATTTGAAGCTGATTCCATCATTACGAGATTCAGGCACCTCAGAGAAAACCTAGAGGAGCTATCAAAGCATTTTGGACAGCTCGAGATCAATGCACGAGCAGCTGGCCAAATACAACATAGTGATGTGGACATGGTCCGCAACAATATACGAACCTCCCATATAGCAATGAAAGCGCTATGGGAAACAGTATTAGAGCCAATCAAGAAGGCGTCAGCCTCTCTGGTAAACAAAGAGAAATGTGCCCAAAAAGCTAAGATGGTCACATATGAATAAGCAGATTCAAGCACTGCTTCAAAGGAACCATTGTCGGATACCGACAAAAATGTTGAGCAAGAGGAAAGTTACATTTCCGAAAGTTCAAGTCAACCCACCGCCTCTGGGGTAAAAGAGGAAGAAATTAACCTTAGGCCAATGACAGGCACCTCTAAGGTTAATTCAGAAGATAAGGTCATTTCTACAGCTTGGCTGGACTACCAAGGGAAATGGGAACAACTGGTTTCCAAAAAGGGAATTAACCCCAGCAAGAGGGTGATCGAAACATCCGGGAGATACAACAGGGTCTGGATGCTCGAGGGATCAAAGCCAGAAGAGGTTCGAAAGTCGTATGATTTTGGCTCATTAGCATCGGTTTATACTACATCACCAGGGTTTCCGGAAATTGAAAAACTTCCGGGATGGATAAGTAGCGCAGTGCACGAATCATGGCAAAACAACCCGCACCTGCAAAGAGGAGATATTCTGGAGCTTAAGTTCATTTCGGCAGCACCAGAAATAGTCGGGAAAGGTTCTTATCCGGTCTTTCACTTTATTAAATTACAAAGACCTGATATGATTGCCTTCAACAGAGTTAAGTCTATGGATGAGAAGGCACCATTGGTATCTTCAATCAGCGAAGATGAGATCTCCACCAGACGAGCATGGGGATTCAGGGTCTGTCTCACAGAGATGGAAAATGTCAAATATCCATTTAAAATCTTTTTCAATAATTTAAATGGATCGTTCCTGGTTAATTCTTTAACAGGGAAAAGCATGGAGTTTGCGGAAACCTCTTTTGAAAAGAAAAGGTTACTCATCTGGGAAAATAAGTTGCCAGCAACGGAGTCTACCAGAAGAAAGGCATGCAACATGATGCATGTTGGGCAATGGGATAATCACATATGCCCATATTGCGTGGAACAGGAAAAACCCCTATTCGGTACAAAGATTCGGGTAACCCAAAAGAAAGCCGAATCTGGACAAGATAAAGGGAAGAAACGTCCAAAAAACTTTCACAAGTCCAAGTGAAAACAGCGGGATGTAAGAGAAAGAGAGGTGTCGGCAAAGACCCTACAATAATGGCCGAAAAAGTAGAGAGGGGCAGCTGGCAAGGGCATGTGATGAGTTGACAAAGGAGCCTACTAGCAATAATTCTGGCAGAATAATAATGTAGGCTGAAATCCAAGGCAAGTGACGTCACTGCGTTCGTCACAAGAAATTAGAGTTTGTTTGGAGTCCGTGATTGAAGTCCGCGGACGCCTATAAATAGAAGAGATTGAAGCAGATGGAAGGCATCAGAAATCCTCCCAACTCTTCAAAATAATAAGTTGTATTTCCTTTCTGCAAAATTTCCTTTCTGTATTTCTTTTTCATATGGGGTCAGTCCCCTAGAGTCAAGCATCCTCATATTTGAGGAGCTAAGTGTCCGTCTTCTCCATTAGGAGAAAAATATTTCTGTAATATTTTTAATATTTCTTCAATAAAAATCCCGGCTTCCTATATCCATAATCTTCCAAAATTAGAATTAAACTTTTTCCCCAAACCTCGCTACGTCCTAAGGTAGGAAACGAAATAGGACTGTGCTGATTGTTGCTGAAGGAGCCCAGATCTGGTGAACCATTGGTTGCGGTCGTGTGGTTGGAAGGAGTCCGTAAAATCCCAGAGCTCGGAAGACCCGGCAACAAGGCGGTCAAACCCGAGGTATGAGGTTTTTATTTAATTTTTCTTACGGAAGCATGTTGGGCATTTATTTGATGTATGGATTAATAAAAATCACTATTTAAAGTTTTGGGGCTAAAATGAAATAGTTTGAAAGGTTGGTGGTCAATTTAATCTAAAAGAGTGTCAAGTAGAGATTATTTTATACAAAAAGGACTAAATTGGACATTAAGTCAAAAGGTAGAGGACTAATTGAGTATAAAAATAGATAAAGGACTAATTTGGCCAAAAAGGAAAGAAAAAGGACTAATTGGGCATTTATTCCCCATAATTAATTATAGTCCGAATTATCTGCTTAAGGCATTAAGAGTTTTATTTATAGAAAAGAGTTTTAGTGAGAATTGAACAAAGATTCTTTAATTATAGTAATTATTGATCTTAATCATTGCTAATCATGATCTTTAATTATTGACTTAAGGGTTCAATTAATTAATGAAGAAAATGGAGAAATGGAAAAATTGGCAAAAATTGCCAATTACAACGCTAGACGAGTTTTACGACGCTATCCTAGAATTACGTCGTGGTACTAGCGTCGTCATGGATTGGTGATAGAGATGAAAAATTTTGGTGTTAAAGCGGTTATGTACGACGCTACACATTATTACGACGCTACACAATGTTTCACGTCGCAGTGTTGACGTCGTGCATGGCAGTTTAGAAATAAGAGGCTACGACGCTAAGCATGTCCTACGACGTCAAGCATGGTTTACGTCGTAGGGTCTAGCATCGTAGTAAGAAAAGATGGTTTTTGAAAAAGGTAAGGTGCTACGACGCTACACACTAAATGGGTTTTTGTGAGAATGAAAGTATTTTGGGGTCCTATGACCTTAGACAAAAGTTACGACGCTATCCTAGGATATTGTCGTAGGTCTAGCGTCGTACGACAAATTTTTGCTTAAGTCTGGGGCAGCTACGACGTAAAACCTCACCTACGACGCTATCCTAGGATAGCGTCGTACGACGGTTAGCGTCGTAGCTAGCCCGGAATAGAAGTGTTGTGCGGGTAATACAATCTATGCGATTGCAAACCCTATTTTCAAGTTTATGGTTCACAAATGCTAACAGAAACAAAACAGGTATGAAAAATAAGAACCCACAAATATGAATAAAACAGTAAACCCACATGTAAACATAAAATAAAATGACCAAATGGTCATTAAACCAAAAATAAAGCAAGAAATCCATGGAATCATTTCCATTTCATGTTTTTGGGACTCTTTTTGTGATTAACTTCCCATTTTATAAGAAATGGTTTGATAATACCCATCATTTGGATATTTCAAATCTAAATAAAGGGTTTCACAAAACTGAAATAAGGAGAAAGTGGCTAACTTAAGCTGAAAAACATTAAACTAACACTAATCTACAAAGATTAAAAGCTAAGCTAAGACATGGAATGTAAATAATACAAAAAAAAAAAAAAAACCTAACTAACTACCCTATCTACACACCTCTCAAGAACTGGAGTGTCTTCAAGTTGGGGAATGTGTGAAGTGACTTATCATGGGAGTCAACATGTCCTTATATAGGTGGGAAACCCTAGGCCCATGGGCCCCCAGGCCTTCAAATTTGAATTCTGGTCATTGTTACGACGCTATGGGTGAGTACGTCGCTATCCATTACTACGACGCTATTGGCATTGCGTCGTAGTCTCCACTCCGAAAACACTTTTTGTCTCTAAGTGAACAGCCTACGACGCTATCCCCTGCTACGTCGCTACACTCAAGTACGACGCTATACTTGCTTGGCGTCGTAGTTCTTCCTTCAGAGTCCTGCCTCTTTTTCTGCCTACGACGCTATGCTCGGCTACGACGCTATACATGCTTAGCGTCGTAGTTGAGTCTAGCGTCATAATTTCCTGAAAAATACCAAATTTTTGTGGGTCTTCACTTCTTTTCCCATCTTTTTATTTCCTTCTTCGTTTCTTTTCTTTTTCTCATATTTTTGGATTTTTCTAATATAAATGTGTAATAAAATTATATATTTATGCATTTTTCATACCAGCTCAATATTTTTACAATTATGCATAAATCAGTCCAATTCAACTTCTTTCTTACTTAATATAAGACCGGAATGCGATCAAATGCCCGTTTCAGACACGGAAATGGATTGAAAATAATGGACATTTCTGGCCATTATCAAATATCACATCAAACTATAATTTATTTCCAACCGAAAATACTAAACTCGAACCCAACAGAATATTCTATTGAATATTCTCTTTTTTACTCCTCAAACCTAAAAGAATAGTTTTTGTGTAATGAACAGTACAAACTCAAATTTGAGTTTGAGTTACTGCAAAATATGGACAAACGCATTTTGTGTTTGCGTTTGCAGTTCCATTGGATCAAAATCTAGTCATTTTTTGCGTTTTTAGGTTCGGTTGGAAATGCTCTATAGAATATTCCAGAGTTATTTATTTATGAGTATTTTCTCACAGGCCCCAAAAGAATATGATTAAGGGTATAGGAAAGTGAAATTTAGTAATGTTGACAAGTGGAAAATTTGGTTTATAGGCATTCATTTTAAAAAACAATCGACCAAAGGTACATAGTATATTTTTTTTAATTCAATGAAATATTGGATATAAATAATATTCACTAAGACTTAAGTCATAAATAATAGAAAAAGTTTAAATTTCTTTAAACAGACAATGTATTAATTTTTTAAAAAAACAAATATGATTTTAAAAAGTCTTTATCAAATCAAATATTCAAAAAGTCTTTATCAAATCAAAGATTCAAAATGGAAAAGAGAGGTGTGCAATTTCCAATAAAGTGGTAATAAATTACTCTGCATAATTACTAAGTGGGGACCGCAGTATTTTACACTAGCTTTTGGTGGAAGCTTTGAAGTATGAATTATGTCATGTGTGGACGTACATACATTCTTAATGTGTTTTTTGGTGACCGGTTACGCACAAGCATCGACTAAATGACAAAAACTAAGAAAAAGCTATAGAACAAGGGGAGAAAGAAAGAACAAAATATAAAACAAGAAATATCAATAACAGGGTTTAATATCTGGGAAACCAAATCCCTGGAGCATCCGTCTCCACAAGCTCATTAACATCATCAGGGCGAAACACCCAAGTTGTAATACCCGAGACTTTTAATAATAGGAAATGGAATTAAATTCGAAAAATAAGGGAAGTTTAATTCCGAGATCCGTGAAGTCGGAAATGTTTCAAATAAATAAATCGTGCGTGAGAATCCAAAGACGAAGAATTCGACACCGACGAATTTAAATTAAATGGATTCGAGAATTTGAATACGAAATCAATTAAAGACGGAATAAAATTAAGGATAGAAATCGGAATCCGAGAATGACCCGGAAAACGGAGCCCGAAAACGTAGGAGGATAGAAACCCGAACGAGAGGAGGAAAGGCCCGACGGATCGCACGGCCCGGCCCACTACGCAGCCCTACCGGGGGCCGCGCGGTCTGGAGAAATTTCGCCCCAAGACCGCGCCACTCCACAGTGTGCGATCAACTTTCAGTTTTCGACGATTTCTTACCATATTTTCGACCTCCGAATTTGGTAACTTGATCTTAGGCAACGGGAAGGTTTTGTCGGATTTAGAGGTCTTAGGACTCATTTATTTTGAGCTCCAAACCCTAGCAGCCCCTAAACACTCTCCAAACTCTCCCAACTTCTTCCAACACCCAAAATCATCAAGTTCGAGCTTTCCGATCACTTTCCGGCGACGAAAATCGACGGAGGAAGCGTGGAGAACAAGATCTTTAGTGTTTCAGATTGTGGTAAGTCGTGCATAGGTTTTCTTTTAGCTTTTCGAACCCGAAAACTCTAACTAACATTATATTTCTTCTTTCGATTCGAATCCGTGGCCAAAGTTGGAAGCTTCGCGTTGAGGAGATCCGTTTGTGTGAAATCTTAGAGCCCGGACGACCCCGAGACAGTCTAGGACGAGATTCAAGTAAGATAATGCCTTACATATCAATATCGGTGGTTTTGAACTGTTAGAAACACAAGCTTTTAACTAAACACTAAAATCGGACATAAAAGATTCAATCTTTACGCATTTTCTGAGATTGGCCGAAAAACCCTATTTCGAGAATCCGAAACGAAAAACTCCAAACTAGAGATTTGTTTCTAATATCTTAACCTAGCTTGTGTTAAAAATTCATGCATTTTCATTAAGATTTGGTACTCCAAATCGCGTCGAACATATTCTGTTGTGCATGAACCTTTCGAAAACTGAGACAGATTATATAGTCGAAATTGTTGAGCGTTTTTCAATCACTTGTGGTCAAAACTAATCTTTGGAGAAAACACAAAAGTTGTAGATAAATGTCTTAAAAATATGCCCATAAAATTTCGTACATTTTCATTAACGTTTGTATAGTCAAAACCTGTTTTGAATACACCATGTACGAGAAAGAAAAGTCGACAGATATTGAGTCCGAACTTAGGGAATTATTCTGACTTGATCCGTAATGAATTAGCATAATTTGCTTCTAATAAAACTTGTTTATTTTGGTGTCTTTTAACTACTTGTAAAATTTCATAAATTTTGGAGGTCGTATGCTATGTCAAAAACTCTTTTGAAAATCAGTGCGTTGTATAAACAAAGTTGACAGATTTTGTACTTTACAAAGATTGTAAAATTTCACTCGTTTCCTCACATAATTTCGAAAAACTTAAAATACAAAAGTTTTTCGTTAGCGTGTTACTCGGAGTGGTACTGTGTATGGCGTGATACTCGGATTGCTTCGGCAATTCTGAAACTTGATACTCGGATTGCTTCGGCAAGTATGAAACTTGATACTTGAGAAACTTGATACATGAAAACGAGATACTTGAGATATATGGTAGTGGCGTCCTCTTCTTAGTTAACGGGTGAAGATCTAAATGACTTGAGTTTTTATTTATTTAATTATTTATGTCGTCAATTATGCATTTTAAATTATGTCTTTAAATTTATGCCTATGCCTTAAATTATCATTTTTAAATTAAATTGTTTATGAGAAATTATGGATTTTATCATTGTCCAACATGCATGCTTAAAATGAATTTTTAAATTAAAAACCCCTTTATTGCTATGCTAGGAATTGTCTTACTCAGTATTCCTTAATACTGATAAATGTTGTTTATGTTTTTCTATGACAGAGTATGAAGCATGAGCATACATCCGGGGGGATTTATTTTGGACATTTTATTATTTTCTGCATGATACTGCATACAGACCTGTTAACTCGTGTTTTGGCCATGTCGACACTGCATTAAATTCCGCTGCATAAACTTATATATTTTCCGCTGGGTACACTTGATATGGACGATTATTATTTTTAAGTAAAAGTACTTCCGGACTTGGTTGTTTTAAATTATTTTTATACCATTAACCTTGCATCTATCAAGTGAGCTCGAATGAAGTCGTGTCTTGCTTGGGATGTGTGGCGGTGGCATCCCGGTCTGGGTGATCAAATCCGGGGTGTTACAAGTTGGTATCAGAGTCCGAAATATTTTTAAAGCTATTATTATTATTTTTAAACTATTATTTTAAAAACTAGTATTATTTTTTTAAAACTTATTATTTTTAAACCCACTAATATTATTTTTGAGCCCAAGTTTTTGGCCCAATCACTTTATTTATTATTATTTTATAAAAATCCCAAACTTTTGAGCCCAAAATTTTTTTTACCCCAATAGTTTAAACCAAAGTTTTATTAAATTTTGGCCAAATATAGAGGCCCAACATTTTGTTTATTATTATCCATGAAGTAAATTATTTTTTAAAAAAACACATGGATAAAATTTAAATATTATTGGGGAATTTCATATGCATACTTGCATGTAGACTTAAATTCTTGCATCTCCTAACTCTATATTTGACATGTTCTAACTCTAACCTTTTTTTTTTGAGGGAAATGGTAAGATTTATTATATCAAAGCCAATAAAGCATTACATACATGATGCTAGAACTTATTGGACCAGTCAGCCAACATGAGGCAGCTAACTGACCAAACAAGCGATTATTCCGACAAAACAAAGTGAACACCAATGGCTCTAACCGACAAGTGAAACAACCTGCTACCCCCTATTCCTCAAAGCGGCTTCAGTGAAACAACACAATACAGTGCATGTACCAAGCAGCAATTCACAGACTCACGCGGCTATCCCAACATTGATATCACAAGACCTCGACCCACAACATCTAGTCATCACACCTTGGCACCGAACTGCGTTCAACCGTTGCAGTCCCTCCAGCTTCAGAAACAAAATGGCAGCCCAATGATACGAACTCCTTTCTACAGCTCCCCAATATATGTTAAACTTGCATGTGACGTATCAAAATAACACACCCAAAAGCTTACTACATACCCGCATCTCCCCAACTTGTAGTGTTCAACACCAATGCTTCGACTCAAAGGGACACGGTAAGAGCCAAACGAAGAAAATAGAGGTGGAAATGTGGGTGAACTAAGAGGGTGAAAAGGACTAAGGGCACAACATATCAAACAGCAAAAGCAAAGGTTGGAGGCAAGGATACACAAACACACCAAAGCTATTTATTGACACTAGATGGCTGAACCAAATGCGAATATGGTGAACCTTATGATGAAATTAGCCAATGCCTATCTCGAATCTCAACAACATATAAATTATTTCAAGACGCGGGTAGGACAGCTAAAAGCCAACATGGCCCATCTGGGACACCTTAGGGAAGCTGATCATCATGACATAACCCAACTCAAGGCCCAAGTCGCCGAACTTCAAGCAAAAGTAGTTACACTTCAAAAAAAGAATAACGAACTAGAGATGCAAGTAGGACACTTGGGGATAGAGCTGACTAACTTAGCTGATGACGTATTTCCTCATAGCCCTGAGCCCACTTCCGATGCTGAGCCATTGGCGTGGGAGCCAAATCTGCAACCTTAATTATCCCATCGGGACCATGCTCCAGGACCATGACCCGGAAGTTCACGGACCAGATTGCAACCCTTCTCAAGACTGCAGAATTCACAGAAGAAATCAACAGAGAAGAAGGTAGCAGTCTGAAAGTATTGATCCTGATCCAGCTTGAAGAGGCCGGAGGGATTCCATCCATGGAATCCCCAGTTTTGAAGAATTAAACCATCATCGTTGCCGGAAAGTCATCGGAGGAGTTGCCGGAGCACCGGAGGACAAAATGGAGCTCGCCGGAAAATTGGCCGGAAGTTGGCCGGAGGTCGGCCGGAACCGCCGTCGGTCGCCGAACAATTTTCGGACAAAGTCGGAGATTGGTCTGATATTATATTTTGTAATAGTGTAGAAAATAAGAGCATGCGAATTTTGGCTAAGGCACTGAGATCAATTCGGAATAGCTAATGCGGTTTAAACCGAATCGATGTGGTATAAACTGCATCGGCCCCAATGCGGTTTAATACCGCATCGACCTCCATGCCTTAGTATTTTTCCTAGCTCCCCTCAATTAGGTATTATTCAATTTGATATTCCCATAAACCGAATTGCTTAATCTGCATCAGTATTATTATTTTCCTAAGTCCTCAATGCGGTTTTTGTTGCCTAATTCGGTATAAACCGAATTGCCTCATATACCGCATTACCTCAGTTTATTATTATTATTATTATTATTATTATTATTATTATTATTATTATTATTATTTTTAAGTGTTCAATTCGGTTTTGATGACCAATTCGGTATAAATCGAATTGCCACCATAAACCGAATTGACCATTTTTCCCTTTTTAATAGAACAGGTTTCGTGAGTCCAATGCGGTCTTTTGCCCAATGCGGTTTATACCGCATCAATTCGGTATAAACCGCATCAGTCTCCTCTAAACCTCATTTGGTCCATTTTTTTTATGTATTTTTCATTTCTTTTATTTTCTAAGGGGTTTGGCCTATATATATGTCATCCCCCTTCATTTGTAAGACATCTTTTGCGTGAATGAAATATACACTTTCTCTTCAAAAGATCAAAACCGATAGCACTCTCACTCTCACCCACCTTTGTATGTTTGTTGGGAAACATTCATCAATCTTCGATTGAAGCATCCTTGTTGATTACACAAACCAAGGCTTGAGTTGAAGGATTGGGTTGAGGTCAAGGTTTCTACACTTTGGTTGCTTCCCCCGACGGCCCTTGTTGTGGTTTAGTTTCCCTATCCCTTTTATTTTCATATTTGAGTACATCTTCTTCCATCTTCCATCTCCTTAATCTTCCGCATAATCACTCTTAATCATCCCTAAACAAGTTAGTAACCAAGAGATCCATGGCAGCCATCCAGCCCGATCGACATATCCAGCGACGAGGACGATCCCATTGAGGATGCACCTACCTATTCACTCTAGACTTAGAGATATTTATTGATGCACTATATCTATTAGTACTATTCCTACCTATTTCTAGTACTACTATTCCATTCCTATGATTGTACCCGAGAAAAGTTTTCTATTGAGCAATAAAAATTTCGAGCATTTATAGATTACACAAGTATATGTAAACTATTATTTATATTATATAGAATTATTTCTCAAATGCATTGATGAGACTCAATCAAACAACATACAAGGTATTTGTTAAATTAAATAAATAAATAATATATAAGCATATACAATAGAAAGATAACAATCAAATAAGGGTACCTCAAACCCTAAACCCTGAAACCCCAGACCCTAGGGTCTCGAAAAAAATCAGAACAGTTCACTATTAAAAAAAATGAAAAACGAAAACAAAAACAAAACAACAAGTAGTAAACAACTCCCAATGACAACGAATAGTACACTAAACTCCAAACAACTTCGTCTAACAGGTTCCAGTGGATTGAAACCTGTTAATACCACTCATTTATTCATTAAATTACTTCACAAGTATTACATCATACTTTTATAAGAAAAGAATCTAACCTCTTGTGCTTGCAACAGAATGGCACAGAGAGGCAGATCACGTAACGAGCCCGTCTCACCCAACACCAACGAGGCCCCAAGACAACCCGACCTGCCAAACCCAAATGAGGGTGTTCACGCTCAAGAGAAGCCGGCAGCCGATGAACCAAACAATATAGGCGACCGCCTACGCACCCTAGAGGAGGTTCGCATCGCGTTAGGGAACGCGCAGGTGAACCAAGGCCAAGCGGCTGATGTGCCTCCACAGCAAGCTCGCATCAATTACATGGCCATGGTAAACCAATATCACCCGCCACACTATGCCGGTGAAGAGGACCCTACAAAGTTAGAAGAGTGGGTGAGAACGTTCGACAAGTTGTTGAACGCAGTCAAATGCCCAGACGGAGAGAATGTGCATGTAGCCTCATACTATCTAGGAGGCGAGGCTGATGACTGGTGGCGAGCCACTCTAGGAAAGTTAGGTGAAGACGATGAACCCTACTCTTGGAACTGCTTCGGGATCGCTTTTATCCCTTAAGCACCAAGGCCTCGATGTACGAAGAGTTCCTATCCCTGAAAAAAAGGGGGACAAACCGTTCAGGAGTACTATGCACGATTTAAGGAACTGGTGCGTTTCGCGCCACGACTAGTGCCTACTGACTCTGAAAAGGCCCAAAAGTTTGAAATGGGACTCAATCTGGCAATTCGGGAAGTGATCACAGGAGTTCACTACCCGGATTTGCAGGCAGTCTATGATCGTGCGGTGGCAGTGGCGCGCGTGCAACAACTGAAAAGAAGAGTGAGCGGGGAATCCAGTTGCGGTCCCCAAGACAAGAAGGTTAGGGACAACCGGAACGAGAACAATGCAAGAAGGAATGACTATCGGGGAGGACCCAATAGACCCCAACAGGCAAACAATGGAGGGAATAATGGGAGGAACGATAACCGAGAAGGCTTCATACCGCCATGCCCAAGGTGCGGCAGACCTCACTTAGCGAGGGCCTGCCCACAGCAGGGAGCATGTTTCCGATGCGGTCGGATGGGACATCTGAGGCACGATTGTTGCACTCGCCTCAAGAACATCACCAAGAGGGATGATTTGGTTGCGGGACCAATGCAACCTCGTAATCAAAACGGTCGGAAGGCAGCAATCAGGGATTCCGACCCCCTCAAAATCCTAATCCCAACCAGAACCAGCGCCCGCCGCAGAACTCGAACTCGAACAACCAGTCAAATCAGCAAGGAAACCAGGGATGCCCTATGGGGCGGCTCAATGTGATAAACCAAGCCGACGTTCCTGAGCAAGGTGACGTGATGGCAGGTACGTTTCACGTGTTAAGCGTACCTCTTAAAGTTTTGTTTGACTCAGGAGCTAGTTGTTCTATCATATCCACACGTGTTTTGCCTGAACTAGATCTACCTATGAGCGAGATAATTAGCTTAGGAATTCAAATGCCTTCAGGAGAATTAGTATCATGCTCTAAACGTTATAACGGAATTCCTGTAGTTATCAAAAACGTAGAATTCTTCGCAAACTTGGTAGAATTTAACCTAAAGGACTTCGACGTTATACTAGGGATGGATTGGTTGGCCCAGTATAAAGTGGTGATTGAATGTCAGAAACAGAAAATCACACTGTCGAAAAGTAGAGGAAGGAAAGTCATCTTTTACTCTCAACCCCCTAAGAGGCGTAACAAGATTGTTAACGCTCTCAAGTTATATAGCTTAATGCGTAAGGGATATGCGTTACATGCCTGCTACGTTCACAACCTTGAGGCGGAAGAGGACAAGGTTAATGATATCCCAGTGGTAAGAGAATACCCGGATGTATTTCCCGAAGACATCCCGGGTATACCACCTGAGAGAGATCTTGAATTCACCATAGATCTCATTCCGGGAATGGAACCTGTTTCCAAGGCTCCTTACCGCATGGCGCCACTGGAGATGAAAGAGTTGAAGGAGCAACTCGAAGAATTTTTGGAGAAAGGGTACATAAGACCAAGTACGTCTCCGTGGGGAGCACCGGTCTTATTTGTTAAGAAGAAAGATGGAGGACTACGTCTCTGCATCAACTATAGAGGACTAAACCAAGTGACCGTTAAAAACAAGTATCCAGTACCGAGGATTGAGGACTTATTTGACCAACTGAAGGGAGCTTAAGTGTTTTCGAAGATTGACTTGCAATCTGGTTATCACCAACTAAGGATCGCCGAAAAAGATATTCCAAAGACAGCGTTTCGAACTCGGTATGGACATTACGAGTTCACAGTGTTATCCTTTGGATTAACAAACGCGCCGGCAGTGTTCATGAATCTCATGAACAATGTCTTTAGAGAGTTGTTAGATCAATGAGTCGTAGTATTCATCGACGACATCCTGATCTACTCGAAGAGTGAAGAAGAGCATTCCCAACATTTGCATCAAGTGTTAGGGATCTTGCGCAAAAACCAACTCTATGGGAAGTTGTCCAAATGCAAATTTTGGTTGAAGGAAGTAGCATTCCTTGGACACATAGTAACCGCCACTGGAGTTTCAGTAGATCTGGCAAAGGTTTCGGTGATAACCGAGTGGGTATCGCCGACAAGTCCAACTGAAATAAGGAGTTTTCTTGGTCTAGTTGGGTACTATAGGCGATTTGTTAAGGATTTCTCGAGAATCGCACGACCCCTAACTCAGCTACTGAAAAAGGGTGTGAAATACGAGTGGACTAGTGAGTGTGAGTCCGCATTTCAAGAACTAAAGAAACAACTCACCACTACACCCGTGTTAGCACTGCCATCGGAGGATGGAGATTTTGAGGTTTATAGTGACGCTTTGAAGGAAGGTCTAGGATGCGTTTTGATGCAAGATTCGAGGGTCATCGCATACGCATCGCGTCAATTGAAGCCTCATGAGGCGAACTATCCGACACACGACTTGGAGTTGACGGCAGTCGTATTCACTCTGAAGATATGGAGACATTATCTCTATGGACGAAAGTGTCGAATGTTCACCGACCACAAGAGCCTCAAGTACATATTCACTCAGAAGGAGTTGAATTTAAGGCAAAGGAGGTGGTTGGAACTAATAAAGGACTACGATCTCGAAATTGCGTATCACGAAGGAAAGGCCAACGTGGTAGCCGATGCCCTAAGTCGGAAGACCCAGCACGTAGCAAACTCACTGGTAATTCCGTCGGCATTGTATAAGGACTTGGCGAGATTGAGCTTAGAGCTGGTGCACCCAGGCACCGTAAGAGAAATGCTCAACGCTATGGTGGTCAAATCGACCATATTTGACGAGATCAAGCTCGCCCAACCGGGTGACGAGAGGTTGAAAGGGATTAAGGAGAGCATTGCCGATGGAAATGCGATAGGATTGGCTGTCCATGAGGATGGAAGCATTTGTTTCAAAGAAAGGTGGTGCGTACCACAAGAATGTGGAGAATTGAAACGAAGATTGATGGAGGAAGGTCACAACACGCCATATTCGGTTCACCCCGGAGGTGACAAGCTTTACAAGGATCTGAAGAAGAACTACTGGTGGCCTTATATGAAGAGAGAGGTAGCGGAGTTTGTGGCGAGATGTCTCACGTGCCAAAAGGTCAAAGCCGTGCGACGAAAACCCCTAGGATTGATGCAACCATTGGAAATCCCGAGTTGGAAATGGGATAGTATCTTGATGGATTTTGTTTAGGGATTACCGCGATCACCTAAAGGGATGAACAAGATATGGGCAATTGCCGATAGGCTAACAAAGACGGCCATATTCATTCCAATGAAGGACACTTGGACTATGGACCAATTAGCCAGAGCATATATCGACAACGTGGTACGACGACATGGGATACCACATGACTTCATTTCCGATAGAGACAGTAGGTTCGTCTCTCATTTTTGGACTACGCTACAAGAAGCGCTCGATACGCAATTCAAGATGAGTACCGCATTCCACCTAATGACGGATGGACAAACGGAAAGGACGATCCAAACGTTAGAAGACATGCTAAGAGCGTGCGTCCTAGAGTTTAAGGGTAGTTGGGAAAATCATTTACCATTAGATGAATTTTCCTACAACAATAGCTACCATGCTAGCATCGGTATAGCGCCGTTCGAAGCACAGTACGGGCGGAAGTGCCGAAGTCCGTTAAGTTGGGTAGAAAATGATAAGGCAGTGGTAGTAGGACCACAACACGTTGAGGATATGGCTCAACAAATTAAGATCATTCAAGGAAAGATGAAAGCGGCTCAAGACCGACAGAAGAGTTATGCCGATGTGCGACGGCAAGACCTAGAATTTCAAGTTGGAGACAAGGTCATGCTAAAAATATCACCGATGAAGGGGGTGATGCGCTTTGACAAACGGGAAAAGTTAAGCCCTCGACATATAGGACCTTACGAGATTCTAGAAAGAGTCGGTACTTTAGCATATCGACTAGCCTTACCGCCACAACTGGCGCGAGTGCACAATGTGTTCCATGTGTCACAACTGAAGACTTATGTGCACGACCCAACACATGTACTCCAACCGGAGGAAATTGAATTGGATGATGACCTGAGCTACGAATAAATCCCGGTGCGAATACTCGATGTGAAAGAGAGAGTAATGAGAAATAAGGCCGTGAAGATGGTTAAGGTTCTTTGGTGGAACCATGAGAGCCAAACGACTACATGGGACCTGGAAACGAATATGAGGGAGCGTTACCCGACCCTATTCCAAGACGATGCCACCACAGTTATGGGACATAACTGTAATCTTAAGAGGGGAAGGATGTAACGACCCGAACATTTTGTATCTCAAATAAACAAATTTGAATTGTTTTGAACTACGTAATGACTTGATCTCTTCACCGGGTACGTAGGCAACTAAGAAATTTCAATTCTGGGTTCAGTCAAATAATCACAAACCAAAAACATAATTCAAATAATCAACAAAAAATCAACAAATAATCACACATGATTAAACAGCCAAACAATCGAACATTAAGTCGCGCAACTTCAAGGACGAAGTTGATTCTTAAGGGGGTAGACTATAATACCCGAGACTTTTAATAATAGGAAATGGAATTAAATTCAAAAAATAAGGGAAGTTTAATTCCAGGATCCATGAAGTCGGAAATGATTCAAATAAATAAATCGTGCACGAGAATCAAAAGACGACGAATTCGATGCCAACGAATTTAAATTAAATGGATTTGAGAATTCGAATACGAAATCAATTAAAGACGGAATAAATTTGAGGATAGAAATCGGAATCCGAGAATGACCCGGAAAACCGAGCCGGAAAATGTAGGAGAATAGAAACCCGAACGAGAGGAGAAAAGGCCCGACGGATCGCACGGCCCAGCCCACGATGCAGCCCTACCGGGGGCCGCGCGATGGCCACACAGTCTGGAGAAATTCCACACCAAGACCGCGCCACTCCATAGTGTGCGATCAACTTTCGGTTTTCGACGATTTCGTACCATATTTTCGACCCCCGGCTTTGGTAACTTGATCTTAGGCAACGGGAATGTTATATGGTTGGATTTAGAGGTCTTAGGACTCATTTATTTCGAGCTCCAAACCCTAGCAGCCCCTAAACACTCTCCAAAATCTCCCAACTTCTTCCAACACCCGAAATCACCAAGTTCGAGCTTTCCGATCACTTTCCGGCGACGAAAATCGACGGAGGAAGCGTGGAGAACAAGATCTTTAGTGTTCCATATTGTGGTAAGTCGTGCGTAGGATTTCAATTAGCTTTTCGAACCCGAAAACTCGAACTAACATTAGATTTCTTCTTTCGATTCGAATCCATGGCCAAAGTTGGAAGCTTCGCATTGAGGAGATCCGTTCGTGACAAATCTTAGAGCCCGGACAACCCCGAGACAGGCTAGGACGAGATTCAAGTAAGATAATGCCTTACATATCAATATCGGTGGTTTTGAACCGTTAGAAACACTAACTTTTAACTAAACACTAAAATCGGACATAAAAGATTCAATTTTTACGCATTTTTTGAGATTGGCCAAAAAACCCTATTTCGAGAATCCGAAGCGAAAAACTCCAAACTAGAGATTTGTTCCTAAAATCTTAATCTAGCTTGTGTCAAAATTTCATGCATCTTCATTAAGATTTGATACCCCAAATCGCGTCGAACATATTCTGTTGTGCATGAACCTTTCGAAAACTGAGACAGATTATATAGTCGAACTTGTTGAGCATTTTTCTATCACTTGTGGTCAAAAATAATCTTTAGTGAAAACACAAAAGTTGTATATAAATATTGTGAAAATATGCCCGTAAAATTTTGTATATTTTCATTAACGTTTGGATAGTCAAAACCGGTTTTGAATACACTGTGTCCGAGAAGGAAAAGTCGACAGATTTTGAGTCCGAACTTAGGGAATTATTCTGACTTGATCCGTAATGAATTAGCATAATTTGCTTCTAATAAAAAATTTTTAATTTGGTGTCTTTTAAGTGCCTGTAATTTCATAAATTTTGGAGGTCGTATGCTATGTCAAAAACTCTTTCGAAAATCAGTGCGCTGTGTAAACAAAGTTGACAGATTTTTTACTTTACAAAGATTGTAAAATTTCACTCGTTTCCTCACATAATTTCGAAAAACTTAAAACAAAAAAGTTGTTCGTTAGCATGTTTTTGAGCTACTGTGAAAAATTCAAGTCGATTGCTTTTGAAATGAATTTTTAAACTGAGATGGTGTAAACTGTGTCGATGGCTTGGTTGAAATGTTGAAAAACTCGATTTTTAAGAAACACATGATTTGTGAGATATGTCTAAATAATAAAAACATTGTTTTTAAACCCCGTTAATCTAGGCTGAGCTAGATCTCCACGTAAGTATAGGGTGAGTGCTCTGCAGGGTGCCCCTCTATCTTGAAATTCGTGCCCGAGTGGACGAAATGTGATATATTGTGAAATTGTGCGAAAACGGCCATTGTGAAATTAGTCTACACTCTCGAGTGTATCCGTATGGGTTATCGAGGCTCCGGAGTGGTACTGTGTATGGCGTGATACTCGGATTGCTTCGGCAATTCTGAAACTTGATACTTGAGAAACTTGATACATGAGAAACGAGATACTTGAGATATATGGTAGTGGCGTCCTCTTATTAGCTAACGGGCGAAGATCTAAAAGACTTGAGTTTTTATTTATTAAATTATTTATGTCGTTAATTATGCATTTTAAATTATGTCTTTAAATTTATGTCTATGCCTTAAATTATTATTTTTAAATTAAATGGCTTATGAAAAATTATGGATTTTATCATTGTCCAACATGCATGCTTAAAATGAATTTTTAAATTAAAAACCCCTTTATTGCTATGCTAGGAATTGTCTTACTCAGTATTCCTTAATACTGATAAATGTTGTTTATATTTTTCTATGACAGAGTATGAAGCATGAGCATACATCCGGGGGATTTATTTTGGACATTTTATTATTTTCTGCATGATACTGCATACGGGTCTGTTAACCCGTGTTTTGGCCATGTCGGCCCTGCATTAAATCCGCTGCATTTATATATTTTCCGCTGCGTAGACTTGATATGGACGATTATTTTTAAGTAAAAGTACTTCTGGACTTGGTTGTTTTAAATTATTTTTATACCATTATTAGCCTTGCATCTCTCAAGTGAGCTCGAATGAAGTCGTGTCTTGCTTGGGAGGTGTGGCGGCGGCATCCCGGCCTGGGTGATCAAATCCGGGGTATTACACAAGTGGTGGAGAAATCCACAAAGCGAGCCCCTCGCTTGGCCAAGCAATCTGACACCGAATTGCCCTTACGTAATATATGCATCCTATAAATACCAGGATGACCTCCTTGATGTTATGCACTAACGGAAAAAGTGAGTGATCATGGGCGAGGTCGGAATGGATGAGGCGCAAAGTTCACGCCCATATGAAGAAGACATTCCATACCATTCCAGATGCCATGTAACTCAGCTACAAGATTATTAGTACTCCCCACGGAGCACGAAAACCCCTTAATCCACCTACCATCACTAGTACGCACAATCCCGCCAAAACCTACCAATCCCAGGGAACCAAAAGCACTGCCATCAACATGTAATACTACACCAGGCGACCCCATAGGATGCCAACAAACCAGACGAGGTCTCACTTTGCGCAAGGAGGGTCTACAAATACTATCATAATTTTCTCGAAGGCAGCATGCTCTTCTATATATAGAATGAGCAGGAAGCCCCTCACCACGAAATACAACACCATTTTTCGCATTCCAAACACTCCACAGAAGACCCCAATGTATCCCACGCCAAGCACGCCTTAGTTTATTAAACAACTCAGCAACGCTCAGCTCCTAGACTTAATCTCCTAGTCCCGGCTTCCCCCCAATAATATTCCAAGGCTCAACAGCAATCGGGCAAAGGAAGAAAACATGAATGATCGTTTCAGGTGCAGAACCACATACACGGCAGAGAGCGCTAGCAGCAACTCCATGGCGGTGTCGAAGGTCGTTCGTAGGAAGAGCTTCATGAACAACCCAGACCAACCCACCGGCGGGTGGCGGGATAGCCCGCAGTTTTTTTATCTAATTAATAAATTAATTTTTAATTATATAATAAATTGTGTAATATTGTTCTTTATCCAAAATTAAATATATTATCTAATTTTAAATTTAAATATATTTTTAATAAAATCTAAAATGAGTTAGTTTAATTTTGTATAGTATTCTTTTTGAAAAAAATTAGTTGAAAAAGTAACATTAAGTAACTCATGTTATATAAAGTGAGCTTTAAAATTATTTTAATTTAATTTAGTTAATATAATTCAATTTATAATTTTTATAAATTGAATTATGAAGTATTAACTAATATCAAATTAAAATATATGATTTCAAATAATATTTTAAATTTAGATTTTCATAACAAACTTAACAAAAAATTAATAAATTAAAATTTTGGCTTAGTTCGCGGGCCAGCCCAAACGACGGCAGATTCAGGCGGGCTAGCCCATTTAAGCCCGCTTCCAAACGGGCCTTTATTTATTCAGCCCAATCGACCCTTTTGGGAGGCGAGGGCGGACTGGACCAACAAGCCAAGCCCATTTTGACAGCTCTATATCCTGAATAGCCGCAAGCACTTCATTATTATGGACAACATCAGACAAACCATTGACATGAGGCAAGGGTGGGAGGGCAGCCAGTGCCATGGAAGGACAATCTGGAGGCTGTGAATTACCATATTGCCAAGTAAAATGAGAAATGATGTGGTTCTTCAGAGTATCATCATCTTGTTGCCAAACCCCATCAATCTCAAGACCCAAAATTTTTCCACGTTGCCGACGAATAAGAGTTTGGTTATGAAAATAGCGTGTGTTGCGATCTCCAAACCGAATATTATTCTCCTTGCTTTTTGGAACCATAACAACTCTTCCTGTTTCAGAACATCGTCCAGAGCTGCCATTAAAGAATACTCCAAAAGCTGCCACCGAGTTGAATCAACTGTATCCAAACATCGTCGAATACCCGCAAGCAGTCGAAGGATCCTATTTTTTGCATTTTAATATGTAGCCAAATGTAAATTTATTAAAGTGATCCGACGAGGCCCTCACCTGGGAAAGTTGCCGAATCAATGTGGCATCCTCCATACCAAACCAAGCTGCTTCCACCACATGGCAATAACGAGGATGAGTGGACCACGCAGCTTCCCATCTAAAAGGACGAACACCAACCGGCCTATCCAGACGGGTACATCGAAGCGACAGAGCATTATGATTCGAAGCCCGATGTTGCATAACTTCAACAAACCCTTCGAGAAAAAGCGAAACCTAATCTTGATTAGCTACATCCCCGTCAAGCCTTTTACAAGCCAATGGGACACCCGAAGTGTTCTTTTACCGAGTAAAGTCGTAAAGGGGCTGCCAAGTGAATTAAGTGTTCTTTTACATACATACATTCCCATTGTTATGTTCTTTTGGGCAAATTTAGAATATCCATATGCGCGATTATTTTGGTTTCAAAATGATTGAAAAACTATTGAAGTGGCCTGGATATATAGAAGCATTAAATTAAAATAAAATTAAAATAATAAAAAATGATTGAAGTTGAAATAAAACTATATTAAATAAATTTGATTTTAAAATAAAAGTAAAATGAAAAAATGATATGAAAACTAAATAAAATTAATATTAAAAGATAAAATAAAACATTCACTAAAATAAAATAATAAAATATAGATAATTTATTATAAATTTAAATTTAATAAATCTTATATAACAATAATGTAATAATATAATTAAAACTGAAATTAGATTATATATTAAATAAAAATATGTATTAAATTTGATATAGAAATAATGTAAAAACTTTACATTAATTAAATTAAATAGTTTATTTTTTATTTTATTTAACTGCTTTAACTTCATTTAATTATATAATTAATCTATTTAAATATATTATAATTTAATGATACTAAATGCTATAATCCCATGTATTTCGTTAGGCAGCAATTATAGTATTAATTTTATTTGCAAAACCAAATATAGTATTAATTTAATTATTAACTTATGAAGTAATTTTTATATTTTAAAAATTAATATAATATTTTTTTGACTCCATACAAATAATCTAATATTAAATATTGATAATATTATACAAAGTCTAAATTGATGATAAATAATAACTATTGTTAGTTAGAAAAAACAAAAAAATAACTTGATTGATAATAAATACTTAGCAGGTTGCAATAGTGACATTAAATTGCAGATGTCACCGTGGTTTGTGGTGGAAACTTTGGAGCAGGACATTATGCTATGTCAATGTGTGGACGTCCATACAACCTTAATTTCATATCCTTTTGGCCAAATGTTAGAATATACGAAATACGAATTAGGTGCATGTCTATACTTTTGCTGCAAAAATCGAAAACTTGGGATTTTAACATTTACTTTTTCCTAAGAATGGCCATATTGGTTTTTTCACCACACAACAATACAATAGAAATTTTAACCATTATCAATTGATGAGTCCCTAAATGAGTCAATCCGCGGGCATTCTATTTAGGGCCACCTCTAATAATAAAGATTAAAAAGTAAATATTATATATATACATTGAAATTTTCCAATATACTATATATATAAAATTTCTTTTCTTTTATTACAATATGTAGAAAGTTTCACAATATTTTTTTTCGTTATAAATGAAGTATAATATTATCTTTCATATTAATTTTTTTTAACACCCTATACATACTAGAAAATGGGTGATGAGAGTTCATGTCACACAAATTACAAAGAACTATCTGCATTTAGAACAATCCAAACCAAAAACTAAATTAGTTTAATATTTTACATAGAAAGAAATTAAAACTTAAATATTAGTAAATATGGAATGACATAATTTTTGTTTTTTACTTAACAACCTATATGCTAGAAAATGAATGGGAGAAGCTTATGACATACAAATTACAAAGGAAACAAAGGGGAAGGATAGGGCGAGTAGAGAATCGAACCCCCAACCTATAGGTTCTGTTCTTCGTAGAAATTTGGAGAGGTGCAGAACCCCTTTTGATTGATGAACTTGAAAAGATTACAGAGTTACAGAATGAAACTTTGCGAGAAATTAACAAAAGACTGTAGATGAAAGAAAAAAAATGCAGAAAGAAAAGACAAATGCAGAAACTGAAAGAAAATAAATGCGGTTTTCCTCTGAGGAGTGTTGAATGTCCTTCCAAATGAGCCTCCTTCAGGTATTTATGTTCGAGGCTTGCACACAGGCGGTTAGCACACGATCTTCAACTTCAACCGCCTTGACCGACTTTCACTTGAATTCTGTTTGGCGGGGCTCGATTGCATTTCATGTTTCCAAAATTTGGGCCACTTACTCATTGGGCTTTAACTTTTGTGAATTAATTTATAATTTGGGCTAACAGATGCCCCCCTCGCGTGATTCGTCTGATCAGGGTTTCCCAAGATGAATTGCGTGTTTGACCTAAGCCCGGCCCATTAAATCTTTATAAAAGGATACCTAGTTGCTGGAGGCCAAAACTTTCGCCCCTTTTTTTTCCTCTCCACTGGCCGCCACCGAGGCCTTCTTGGCCGCCACCAACGCGTGCCCGGCCGCCATCTGGACTCTTCCGACCGCCATCTGCACTCATCTAGCCGCCCTCCGAGTGCGTGGTACCTCCAGCCGCCACAGTTCGTGTTAGGCCGCCATCTTGCCTAGGTCAACCGCCACGCTACCGGGCCGCCGCCGAGGCCTCCTTGGCCGCCACCTGTGTGTTCCAGGCCGCCATCGCACTTGCTTCCAGGCCGCCATCACGCGTGTATACCAGCCGCCACAGAGATCACCTCGGCCGCCACTTTTCCCCTTTCGGCCGCCATCTTTGCGTTTGGGCCGCCAATTAGCCGCCACAAAGGGACCCCTGGCCGCCACCTGGGGGCTTCAATCTTCACTCGTGATGTCCTCCCAAGTTAGTGTCGTGCTTCATGGTTTATTCAACTTTGTGCTATATGCGATCTATGTGCCTCATTGTATTCTATGTGCCTCATTGTTCTTCGATGCTTTAGAATATGATCGCCAAACCATGCTTTTTTTCTTGATCTTTCTTTTGTACGTCCTTGGTGACTTAGAACTTAGGTTGGTCGATTGATATTGTTATGTTATTACATAGATTAGAACTTAGAAAAATCATCTACGCTAAGAAAATCTTGACCACCACTTTGTCACACCTGGCCGCCCTTTTGCTTGTCTTGGCCGCCACTTGAGAGGCTCCGGCCGCCATGAAGAGGGCTCCGGCCGCCTATTTAGCACCTCTTGGCCGCCACTTGAGACGCTCCAGCCGCCATGAAGAGGGCTCCGACCGCCATTTAGTACCTCTTGGCCGCCACTTGTATTTGTGATGGCACGTTTAAATCTTGTTGTTCAATAACTTAGATAACCTAGGCTCACCAACCTGCTTTGGCCGCCACCTGAGACACTCCGACCGCCATGAAGAGGGCTCCGGCCGCCATATTGCGCTTCCTGGCCGCCACCTGAGACACTCCGACCGCCATGAAGAGGGCTTCGGCCGCCATATTGTGCTTCTTGGCCGCAACTTGTACTTGTAATGGCGTCACATGTTGAGTCTAAGATAATCCTAAGCTATTAGATGACTTAGAACCTGGCGAACAAAATTGTCTGCTTTGCCGTCCTTGGTAACTTACACACTTAGAATGATGAATTGGCCTTCCTTGATCGAATATTGCTTTGTTTACTTGATAATTTAGGATTCGGCGAAACGACCTACATCTGTCCAGGCCGCCACTGAGGCTGCCAATGGTGAGACCTTGGCCGCCACTGGAGAGGCCTTAGCCGCCACTAAGGGAGTGTCAGCCGCCCTCCTCCCTAGTCAGGCCGCCACTGATTTGTCTTCTGGCCTCGTGGCTGCTACTCAGGTTCGTCTCCTTGCATGACGCTTCTCTTTGCTTTTCTTGATCCCATTGACCTGCTTTTCGAACATAAGTTTTGATGAAATTCCCCATGCAGGCCGCCACTTCACAAGCCCAATTGGGAGGCCCTCAGCCGCCACTTCGCAGCCTTTCGGGACTACTGGTGCTCCGCATTCGACCATTGCTCAGGTTTGTCATCGAAACTCTTTCAAGCAACATCCATACTCTTCGGGACTTACTGAAATCATCCTACAGGCCGCCTCATTGCAAACCAGGGTCGTCACTACACCATTTTCCGGCCACGGTGTAGGGAAGGAACCTCGATCTTTATTTCGAGACCCAGCTACCACCTCTGGAGTATCAGCCTCCACACATGGAGAATCAGCCGCCACATCAGGGGTGCAGGCCGCCACTCTGCCACCGGCAGGCTCAGGTTTCGCAGCCTTGTCCTCTCGTACACCGGCTTTTCAGGTTTGACTGACACCCTTTACCATTCAATTTTCTTTTCCTTAATGGGGTTCCCAATAGATGAGGATTTAATCATGCTTTGCAATGTAGGCTTTGGTGAGTTCCACTGTACCAGCCGCCCCTTTGCAGCATCGAGATTCCGTCATACAGCCTTCGGATGTTGTGGGCTCGACACTGCCTGCTCCTATAGGGACGTCAGCTGCCACAAATGAGTTGCCAGACACTATACTCAGGCTGAAAGCAGCCGCTCAGGCATCAATTAGTACGTCCGGCTTCACTGGTTTCGCTCATCCTCGTGTCCCATCTCCCCAGGTTAGTACAAGAATTTTCCTTACCACTTACTTAGTTTAATTTTTCTCATATAACTTTTTAGCCATCTCTTCATTGATATAGGATATGGAGGATCTCCCTTCATCCGACGATGAAGCCTATGACTTCACTTGCGAGGAGCTGGTGCCTGTCCTCCGGCCTTTTTATCGTACTGGTGCGCATGGAGCGACTGCCCATGTCTTACTGTCTTGTTCACTTCCCATTAATCAGGCGGCCTTTACCAGGGCCTTCATCTCCCGCACTAAAGTCATTCGGTCTCACCCATCATGTGCTACCAAGTCAGCTTCCAAGCGAAAAAAGAAAAGCCCGAAGCTTCCGACTGAAAGGAACAACACAAAGCGATATATTGACTGGGCCCGCAGGATGCGGAGATCATACTCCAAAGAATGGGATTTACGAGGGATTGGAGATGCCATACTCTTGTCCATGAAGCCTATTGTGCTCGACCATCGTCTGCTTTACTACTTTATGGGTTTCTAGAATTCTTCAGTCAATGCCTTCCAGCTTCCCTGTGGTTTCATAGGTCCCACCCTATTGGACGTCATGATGATTACGGGACTGTCTGTTGTTGGCTCGGAGTTGACTCACTCCATTGATGCTGAGGATTCTCATCTCGGTGACCTGATCTGCCCCGCAGGCAAAGAATCCAAACGGTATAAGACTTTCATTGATCACAACAGAGTGAATGGACCCCCTACACGCCATGAACATGTTGCATTCCTCTTGATGTGGTTCAGCCGGTTCATTGTTTGCTCTAGTGCCCGCACCGTGCTTCGTACTGATTTGCCCTATGTTCTGGCCATTGTTGATAGCGACGTCAATGATACTTTGGCGATTGGCTCATACCTTCTTGCTAACAGATCCTGCCGGCCAGGCTTCCGGACCTTTATGGTTTATGCAACTATGGATTCAGCTGTACTTCCCGCGCTTGTTTCGTGGTGTGGCTCGCCTTGATCCGAGAAATTGCCTGCCGAACACACCATTGTGTTTTCCTTTAGCTAGTCAGTCTGTGGCCATTCGGGATGGCAAGCTTTTAGACAAAGACGGGTTGCAGATCTTGTGTTGGCTTATGTCTTATAGGCCTGGTTCCCTTGGTTTGTTCCCTTACGCCCGGCGGGGTGCACTGTTAGCTGAACTCCTATGCTCACCTTCTGCCCCAGACGCCAACTTTGGTGAGGACACATGGAACACCGCCATGAAGCCGCACCTACTTTTGAGTGGCCTTCGGCAGCACGACAAGTCCAACCCGCTCAACGCTGAGCCTTATTGCCCTCATCTACTAGCTCGACAGTTCGGATGCCGACTTGGTACAGTGGCCGGCTACCAGAGGCTCGGGATTGACCGACGCAGATCTCTATGCTATTCTTGCTCTGTTGGGTCGCCTGCCGACTTCATCTTATCTGCCCTTCACCCCTGCTGGGACACTTGCTACTCAGTTTATGGATTGGTGGACCCCATACATTACCTCGCTCTTGCCGACTGAGGCCAGTCTTATAGAGCGTTTTGGAGATGCATCTTCTCAGCGGGCTCCTATCACAGCAGGACCGTCTTCCTCTCGGCCCTCGGCTCTCCCGCCAGGTGATCCGGCTTCTAGTGCTCGCGGTGCTGCAATATGGTCAGCCCCCATTCCTGCATCTCAGAGTGTTGTCCCGAAGACCTCGGCTGCGCCTCCTTCATCTCGCAAACGTCCGAGAGGTAACTTTTGATTTATTTCACACGTGCCCTTATAATCCCCTTTCTTTCGTCTAACATCTATCCACTTACAGGTTCCTATTATAGGTCTCGTGGGGCATCCGCCGGTAGTAGTTCGAGCTCCTTAGCTCGGGACGAGGACATGGACGATGGTGCCACTGATGACACTGGAGATCGTGATGACGACGGAGATGAATCTGCAGATTCAAGTGAGGAGGATGAAATGGGCGACGATGACGCTGGAGACGACGTTCACATGGAGGCAGATTCAGTCGACCTTGACGATGGCCTTGTGAGTATGATTGATGACGAGGTTGATCATGACGACCACGCAGGTGCGGGTGTTGATACTGGCGACCATGATACCGTAGACGAGTTGCAGGCTCGTGCCGACTACATCTCTGCTCATGGTGTGGATGATCCTAGATACCACACTGATGTCCAGGAGACCGCGGTTGCGGATCCCTCACAGGTATGTTTAACCTCGTACTCGTTAGTTTGTCCCTATCTCGATAACTTATTGCAGCATTCTTTTTTACTTTCAGGCCCACGTGGATCCATCTTTCCCTTCGACTGATGATATCTCCACTAGCACCGATCGGGCCTCTCAGGTATTTATTGATTATGTCGCTTTTAATTTCGACTTATTTCTATAAGCATAACGAATCCTCATGCCTTCCTCCAGGTCCCTTCGGATCAAAGGAACTGTCCGCCCTCTCCTCAGGTTGCGTCTCATACTTCTGCAGTTAAACCGCCTCTCATGCTGGCCTCTCAGGTATTTCTAGCCTCACACTACTTTCAATCCCATGTGTGTTTCCATCTTGCGGAAGAACATATGCTAAGGAATGTTTGCTTGTTTCAACCACAGGCCCCTACTGGTCAGACGCCACCTTCGGTAATCGATTCTGCCGCACCTTCAGCTGATTTAGTCGACCACGCCCCGACTCCTCAGGTATGATTCTCTCTTGTCTTCATTATGGTTAGCTCTCCATGTTGCAAATTTTAATATTTCCTCACTTGTAGGTGCCCCGGGTTCCCTCTGCAGACCCTATGACTTCGAGCACCCACACTCCTATCAGTGGCGATGTCGCTAAGACATGTGAGGCACTTGACCGCCTTCTTACATCCCAGACTGGCCCTCTGACCGCCGAGATAGTCTCCAGTCTCGACGACTTGCTCATTGCTATCAGCTCGGTCCCCACCTTTGTTAAGGATGCCGACTTCCAGGATTTTTCATATCTCATCTCTGAGCTGTCTGTTTCTTTCCCCAGTTACAGGAGTATTGCGGATGAGTCTGCCGAGGCCTTGACCCTTATTGGCGATCTTGAGTCACGACATCTCGAGACTCTTTCTCAGTTGGAGGCGATTCGTCCCCAGCGTGAGCAGCTGTCTCAGGCTCGTGCGGTTCAAGAGAACCAAAAATCACAGCTGGAGAGCGCCATCACATCTGCAGAGGGCGATATCAGAGAGTCAGAGCGGCTCATTGCAGAGGCAGAGCGTGTTATAGCACATCAGAGACGCTCCATTGCAGATAGGAGACGTACTATTCAGGAAGCCAAGGATGGGCTTACTTCTCTCGAGTCTAGCTTGACTGAGACGTCCACGCAGGTTGCTGATTTGCAGACCATTCACGACCGCTTAGTCGCCGACCAACACGACCTATCAGCCGAATTATCTAAGGGTCTTCGACCCCGGGCAGATGCTCGCGCTCGTGTTGCCGACGCTGCTTTTCGTCGTATTACCGACACCTTTGGGCGTACATGCGATCGTTGGACAATCATGCGAGGTCGCATACTTGGCAGTAGGATGCCGCCTCCTTCTCAGTAGCTTTAGGATTCGCACTTTTGGTACGTTTATGAGCTAGCCCACCGGCTTGTGGTGGGACATTGTTAGTCATCCTCTGGTTTTCCTTAGTATATTTTTTTGCTACATTTGGCCCTCGATACGGCCACTTTTGAATTGATGCATTTATATTTGACTTACTCCAATTCCCAAACTGATGGATAATACCTTTTGAGATATTTTGCATTGATACTTTGTTTATGCTCTTGTCCATCAATATCCATCAATTTGTATGCACCATTAATCAATTTCTGAGTAACAATGAAAGGTCCTTCCCAGTTTGGAGACCACTTTCCAGTTTCATTATCGCGCACCTCTGAAGGTAAAATCACCTTCCACACTAGGTTCCCTTCACTGAACACTTTGCCTCGAACCTTCTTGTCATAATACTTTGCAATTTTAACTTTATGACGTCGGATGTTCTCCAAAGCGACCAGCTTGTCACCATCTGCCGTCTCCAACTCTTGCAACATGGCCTCTTCATACTTAGCTAACTCTAAGTGATGCTGCTGGGCCACCCTCAGCGATGGAACCGTGATCTCTAAAGGTAGGACAGCGTCATGTCCATACGTCAGGTAGTATGGCGTGAATCCAGTGGCGGTAGACTTAGAATTTCTATACGCCCACAGGACCTCTGATAAGGCCTCATGCCACTTCCTTGGCTTGTCTCCTACTGCCTTATTGATCATGTTTACCAAGATCTTGTTAGTAGCCTCGGCTTGACCATTCGCTTGGGGATAGTATGGAGTAGAATGATATATGCGAATCCCAAATTGCTTAGCGAAAGCCATAAACTTCTCACCTGTGAATACCGTTCCTTGATCGGCAGTGATAGTTTGAGGTATCCCAAATCGATGTATCAGCTCAGTCACAAATTTAATAACATCGCTTTGATCAATCTTCCTCATTGGCCACGCCTCTACCCACTTGGTAAAATAATCAGTGGCCACAAGTATGAATGTGTGGTTCTTAGATGAAGACGGATGAATCTTCCCAATGATGTCCATCCCCCAACCACGGAATGGCCAAGGCTTCACGACTGAATGCAATTCTTCCGCCGGCACCCTTTGAATGGGACCATGTTTCTGGCAAGCCTCGCACCCTCGAGCATAAGTGATACAATCCTCCATGATCGTTGGCCAAAAATACCCATACCGGTGAATACTCCATCTCATGCTTGGTCCCGCTCTATGGGAGCCACAAATTCCTTCATGGACCTCTCCCATCACTAGCTTAGCTTCCTCAGGACCGATGCACTTGAGTAACAAACCGTCGAGCGCCCTTCGGAACAACTCACCATCAATCAACGTATACCTTAAGACTTTTACCTTCATAGAGCTATCTCCTCCGGACGACGGATTCTCAAGATATTGCATAATATCTGTCCTCCAATCGTCAACTGGATTTTGAGGTTGAGTCTCTTCTTGACCTTCAGACTCATTAGCGATGACAGCGATGCGTGTTGCCCCCCTAGGGCAACCAATCTGCCAGCCTAAAGCTAGTTGAGCCGCTTCGTTGGCCTCCTTATTTTGGTCTCTAGGCACATGACTGATAGTAGCCTCCGGGAATTTACCTAATAGCTCTAGCGCAGCTTCATAACATTTAATCAGCCTCGGACTTTTGCACTCATACTCTCCTGTCAATTGTTCTAAGATAACTTGTGAGTCTCCAAACACTACAATGGACCTGGCACCCTTCATCAATGTTGTCTCCAGGCCGAAAATTAAAGCCTCATACTCAGCTTGATTATTGGTTGTACCAGGCTCCAACTCACGAGCCAACTTCCAATGTTCCCCGAAAGGACTAGTAATTGTAATACCGGCCCCTGAGCCGCTGCTTGCGCAGGACCCATCGAAAGTTAACTCCCAAGGTTCAAATCCTATGAACGATTCTTCGGGTTCTTCGGGTAACATCATTGAAGGATGCTGAGCTAAGAAGTCCGCTAAGGCCTGTCCCTTGACCGCCTTCTGAGGAACGTATACAAGAGCAAAAGGACTAAGTTTCATAGCCCACTTCGCCTGGCGGCCTTTCAAGGCTGGCCTCTGCAACAATGTCTTGACCAAATCAAATGGAGCCACCACATAGACTGTTCTCGGTAACATGTAATGTTCCAGTTTGTTGCACGAGTACACCAACGCGTAACATAGCTTCTCTAGGGCTGTGTACCTTACTTCTGGACCTTGTAGTGTCTTACTAAGGTAGTAGATGGCTCTTTCCTAGCCATACTCATCATCTTGTGCGAGCAAACATCCAATGGACTCCTCGGCGGCTGACACATACAGCTTCAACGGTGCCTCAGGCCTGGGCGGCATCAATACTGGAGGGTTGGCTAAAACTCCTTTAATCTCGTCAAAGGCCGCCTGATGGTCAGCCGTCCAAATGAATACCTCGTTCTTCCTTCCCTTGAGCAAGGTGGTGAACGCTTTCATTTTTCCCGCAGCGTTGGCGATGAATCTCTTAGGAAATTGATCTTGCCCATCAAAGATTGAAGCTCCTTTAAGTTTGATGGTGCCCGAGCCTCCAATATTGCCTTGGCTTTATTCTGATCCACCTCGATGCCTCTCTCATGTACCAGGAAGCCTAAAAAGTTCCCAGCTGCCACTCCAAAGGCACACTTAGCGGGGTTAATCTTCAGCCCGTGTTGCCTCATTCTGACAAAAGCTTGTTCAAGGTGGTCCAAATGTTCGACAAATTCACATGATTTAACCACAATGTCATCGATGTATACTTCAAGTATATGTCCAATTAAATCATGAAATATCATATTCATGGCCCTTTGGTAGGTTGCCCCGGCATTTTTTAAACCAATCGGCATCACTACCCATTCAAAGATGCCAACTGGTCCTGGACAACGAAACGCCGTTTTGTGTACATCGTTTACAGAAATAAAGATTTGATTGTATCCAGAATAACCATCCATTAATGATAAAAATTTATGACCAGCGGCCGCATCAACAAGCATGTCAGCCATTGGCATTACATATTCATCCTTGGGCGTAGCCAAGTTTAAATTTCTAAAGTCTATACAGACTCTCAATTGACCATTCTTCTTTACAACAGGTACAATATTTGCAAGCCATTCTACATAACGACAAGTTCTAATGTAACCTGCTCTAAGAAGCTTTTCGATCTCAGCCTTTATTTTTGGGATGGTGTCTGGATCAAACCGTCTAGGCGGCTGTTTGTGAGGCCTGAACTCGGGGTGAGTAGGCAGCTTGTGTTCCACGAGTTCCCTTGAAAGCCCTGGCATGTTCATGTATTGCCATGCGAAACAATCTTTATACTTTTGAATCAGCTCCACTAGTTGGTGTCGCTCCTCATCAGGCAGAGACGCACTTACTTTAGTCAACTTCGGCTCCACCTCAGTTCCCAGATTGATGTCCACCAGTGGTTCCTTGGCCTCTGGACTAGGCAATGACCGCTTCACAGGTGATGGCCACTCAGATGGCCTATTATTCATCAAGTTTTTAGACTTGTCCTCGGCACCCATCAATACTTCTGTATCAACCAGCCGCCGCAACAAGTCTCTGTAGATGTCTTGGTCGCTCATGAGGAACTTGAGGCATCTTGTCGGCTGTCTACTGAGTGTAGCTTGAAGCCGCTTGAAGTAAAGTCGATGGACTCCAGGTCCACATCAATGCCAATCAAGGCTGACGCAGGCTGAATGTCTTCTAAGTAGAAGACAGCCTCATCATTATTGCTGTCTGGCCCTTTGAAAGGTTGAGGATCGGCCTCCACCAGCTCGACGTGTTCACCATCCCATATGAGTAATTGTTGGTGTAAGGTGGATGGCACACATTATGCCATGTGAATCCAGTCTGGTCCCAACAATGCTGAGTAGCAGGTCTTTGACTTCACTACAAAAAATGCTACTTTGATAGTCTTAGACCCCACAGTGACATCCGCCGTTATGAACCCTGCGGGTTGGGTTGCTTCTCCAACAAAGCTACACATCTTCACCTGGTAGGGATCAAATCTTTCTCGCTCTTCCCAAGTTTCTTCAGAGTCGACATCGGCATCACATTTGCCGCTGCCCCATTGTCAACGAATACCCTACTGAAAGGACGTCCATCCACATGAGCCTTGATATACAATGGCTTCAGCTGTTTTGTTTGAGACACCTCTGGCTTAGCAAACTGGGCGAAAGTTGGCCTCTGAGCAGATTGGCCGCCCAACTCCTCAAGGAGACATCTGGTTGGGTGAGATAATTCTGCTATCATCTCATCCATCTCTTCAATCAGCCTGGCGAATGACGGCTCTTCTTCATCCCAGATTTCAAATTCGGCATCGCTAACTTGTTCCTCTGCCGCCAGCCCTACGACCTGCATAGGCACAACAGGGTCCACTGGATCCTCTCCCTGTCCATACTCGAAGCCTGCTTCCTTAAGCTCCTCCTCAAGGTCATCCCAGAAAGTGTCTAGCTTAGTTTCCTCGTCAAGATCCATATCACCCAATCCGCTAATATCGTCAGGGATGACACCTAAAGCGTCAATCCCTACCTTAGGATCCTCTTGGTTGGCTTCTATAGCAGCTTCCACTTCTTTTGGAGTGACTGCACCGAAGCTCACTTGAGCAGCATCGTATGTAGGCTCAACTTTCGACTTTGACTTTGCTTGCTCAGATTCATCCACTGTCTTACAATAAGCTAGGAACCCCTCATAGCTATCAGGTTCACTTCCCAACTCACCAGCCTGGTGGGCCGCTATGTAAGCGAAGTATCTAGTAAGCACCTTCATCATGGCCATTTCTCTCGTACTGGATGTACCTGGCTCACCCATACGCTCAAATCTCTCCATGAATTTATCTGCCCAAGACATAGTCACATTTTTCACATTACTTGATTCAGCGACCGCCTTACCTTTGTCTTGAGAAGTTGGCGGCTGAGGCTTGGTTTGTGGGGGTTTAGCATCTGTGTTCTTAGGTTGAGGTGATGGCGGCTGGCGTTCCGCCCATTGCAACCTTTCCCGCACTGGCCTCCTAGTGAAGGAGGATGGCGGCTGAGGTGTTCCCCTTGACGCCTCAGGTGTCCTTCTCCTATCGGTTTCTCGGCTTGACTGAAGCCGCTCACAAACTGGCCTACGAGGCGGTATGGATGAACTGGGCTTCCAAGTAGGATGTCTTCTTTCCGAATGTTGCAACCTCTCATGAACATGCCTTCGTCGTTCAGGGGTCTCCCCTTGGGACCTGAAGTAGGTTGGTTGTATTGGCTTCCGAGGCCTAGATGACTCCAACTTATGAATCTGAGCCTCCCATTGCCGCATTTCCTCGGCATACCTTCTTGGAGCCTTCCTGAACTGGCTTCTGGTCATGGATGGCGGCTCCCTCGGAGCAGATCTCCTCTCTGTCCGATTCATCATCCACCTTTCAGCCTCCGCGGGGTGCTCAGGACGTCTCATCAAAGTTGGTACTAGATGTACTCCCGGCCTATAGTCCCGAGTTACAGGCTGATGTCTCCCATTTTCACGGATCTCCAATGCAGGCTTTGGGATCTCAATCCTCAATGGAGGCTTCTGCTTCTTCTGGAATTCTTTCTCTTCAGCCTCGAGGACTTTCTTGAACTCCTCTTGGGACATTTTCTTAAACTTAGGCTGCTTGCTGTATAATTTCCTTTCTTTTTCAGTTTCAGATTCGTCAGACAACAAGTCCTCATCCTGCTCATTGATCTCAACACATTCGCTTCCTTCCTCAGTCTGGCTACTAGAACCGCCAACCTCTGGATTTGGGATGAACCCAGAAGCACCAACATGAAGCTGAGGAAACGGGTCTACATCCACCTTCATACCTGCAATTTTTAATCGTCCCTCTTTAATTTTATTCTGAATGGCACTTCTAAAACTCC
The DNA here is from genome assembly GCA_030278955.1 of Hygrophila difformis. Taxonomy (NCBI): domain Eukaryota; kingdom Viridiplantae; phylum Streptophyta; class Magnoliopsida; order Lamiales; family Acanthaceae; genus Hygrophila; species Hygrophila difformis. The sequence goes on from JAOANR010000011.1 coordinate 34,741,688, forward strand.
TACACTTAGTAATGCTATGAGTGTAAGAATTATGCCACTTACAGAAGGATCGGCCTCGAATATCCTCGGCCGCTGGTAACTTCTGCCCCTCAGGCAGCTTAATCACTCCATCTTTGAGTAGGGCATCGAACACTTGATCCGCCCTGCTCATATCAAAAATGTCTTCCTCAGGCCTGTACTTGGCCTCTTTCTGCTTTGGCGGCTTGAGGGCCGCACAAGTGTGTGGCTTGGCTGTTTGGACCAACTCCGCTACAGCCACCTCCACAGGTTCGTCCTCCTCGTCATTGAGCCTCACTTCCTCGAAGTGGACTCGATGCGTAGGACACTTTTCTTCCTGTTCCTCCAGGAATTTTTCCAGTCGGGCTGCTCTCTCGGCCAGCTGGGCTAAGTCAGTTGCATCCTGCACAATTAAATGTTCCTTTAGTTTAGGCAACATATTGGATACTGCTATGTTGGCTATTTCCCTCTGGGGGATTGCCATAGTACACCGGCCCTTAAGCCGCTGTAGCCTATTAATGAAGGCACTTGCCGTCTCATCGGCATATTGCCTTGCATTAGTTAAATCTGCGAGACTAACCTGGGAAAGGGGTGTATAGAATCTTTCATGGAAAGCTCGCTCCAAATCAGCCCAATTCTGGACAGAATTAGGCCGCAAAGACGCATACCATGCGAAAGCCGGACCGGTGAGGGATGAGCTAAAGAGCCTCAACTTCAACCAGTCGTTCGATGCTGCCTCCCCACACTGTGCAGTGAACCTGCCCACATGCTCCACGGTAGACTTACCTTCATCCCCTGAGAAAGTGGAGAATTCAGGCATCTTGAAGCCTCGTGGGTATGGTTGCATGCTATCAACCCAATCAGGGTACGGCTTACGATATGTTGGCCGCTCCATCGGCCTCAGTTGAATCCCGAAATGTTGTTGCATCATGTCTGCGAGCAACTCGGGTGACACTACTGGTGCCTGCGCAGGTGGCATCGCCACTGGGGGTGCAAGAGGAGCCACGGCGGCTGGTTGTGGCGTCTGCCCCCCTTGCGGTGGCGTGTGCCCCCAAGGTTGGGGTGCATGTCCCCAAGGTTGTGTCGCCATATAGGGTACAACAGGAACATTCGGCACATTAGGTGCCGCTTGTCGTGGTGGCATACCAATGGCCCCAGAGGCCGCTGTACAGCCTGGCGATACACTGGTCGCCATCAAACACCCTGGTGCCGCATAAATCGGCGTTGGAGGCACTGTATACCCAACGTTCGGCACCATAGAAGCCGCTGGGGTATAGGCGTAGGCTGTCTGGTATGGACTCACAAACGGACTAGGCAAGCCTCCTACATCAGGTAGTGGTAGCTGACTGGGTGCTGCTCCCCAAGCCCGTATTTGGCCGCCTGACGGCCCTGAACACATCGGCGTGTTAACGCCGTTTACAAGGGTGGTTGCAGAAACAGTTGCTTCATGTTGAGTCCGCAGAGCATTGAAACCTCGGTCAATCTGATCGGCCATAGCAGGCCGCAAAACGTCCATAAGATGCCTCGTGAGTAGAGGCATGAATTCGGCCATCGATTCGGTCATCGAGAGCCGCATTTGTTCCGTCAATGTGGGGGTCTGCATTATCCCCTGTTGTGGCTGGGCAATACTCGTCATCTCAATTGCATCCTCAGACGACGTTCTAACAGGTGTCTTCTCTTGCAGAGACATTTCTTCGAATTTCTGCGTTAAATCACTCACCAAACGTCCAGATCTTAGACGCATAAACAACCTCTAAGCGGATATGGTTTCCACTTCGGGTCCCACTGGGCGTGCCAATTTGTTCTTCGTAGAAATTTGGAGAGGTGCAGAACCTCTTTTGATTGATGAACTTGAAAAGATTACAGAGTTACAGAATGAAACTTTGCGAGAAATTAACAAAAGACTGTAGATGAAAGAAAAAAAAATGCAGAAAGAAAAGACAAATGCAGAAACTGAAAGAAAATAAATGCGGTTTTCCTCTGAGGAGTGTTGAATGTCCTTCCAAATGAGCCTCCTTCAGGTATTTATGTTCGAGGCTTGCACACAGGCGGTTAGCACACGATCTTCAACTTCAACCGCCTTGACCGACTTTCACTTGAATTATGTTTGGCGGGGCTCAATTGCATTTCATGTTTCCAAAATTTGGGCCACTTACTCATTGGGCTTTAACTTTTGTGAATTAATTTATAATTTAGCTAACAGATTCGAAGTCGGAGACTTGACCGCTAAGCTAAGTCCGCATCCAGAATGATATAAATTCGAGTGATATAATGCTTTCTCATTTAAAGAAATATAAAAATTATTGTTCATGGTGATGAGTGATGACAAATTTATAGTATGAAAGTTATTTTGCCAATTTTAATTTTTTTTTTAATTCTTGATTGAAATAAATGATATTGGGTTTGTTGTGAGATCGAGATGAACATTGTTGTTAAGTGATTAGAAATTTATAGTATGATATTATTCTATATTCTCTTATAGGAATGTTTGTATTAAATGAAATTATATTCAATAGTGGTGAAATTAGAATGTATATTATTTAGTATAATGTTTCGTCAAGTTATTCTCACCGTCAATCATCTTTTCTCAGGCCTTTAATGGCTTCTCCAAAAAAAAGTTATTCTCACCGCGGGTACCGCGGGTGGGTATACTAGTCATTGTTTATATTTCAATACTCCCTCCATCCCAACTCAAATATTATGTTTAACTTTTTATAACACTGTTCATTGTTCAATTTTGACTCAATATTATTGTAAGTATATATTTGAAAAAAAAATTATAATATCGGCTCCAAGCCCTCCTAAAAAAAAATATTTATCGAGATTGGTCTTGTTAGATTCCTTTAATCGTATAATTTTAGAATTGATACTTTACATAATTTTTAATTATATATATATTGATATATTAACGAATTAAAAAATATATTGTATTATATATAGAAATACAACATTTTAAATGACAGGGCAATAATTAAAAGAATACATTCAGATTGAAGTATTAGAAAATAAAAAGATGGCCGTCCCTCTCCCTCTGCAAACCCTAGCCGCCCAACCTTAATCTTTCTCCGGCAATGGCCTCCTCGTCGGATTCCGCCCCTGCTAACCCCTTCAACTCCATCTCCCGTACTCGCTCTTACTCACCTGGTGACCTTACTCGACTCTGCGAAGCCTTCCCATGGGTGGAAAGCTTTATTCGACAGCCCCAGGCTTCGCCTGTTATCGCAACTAGGACTGATGCTGCAGCCCCCTCGGCCCCATTGATTCGTCCTGACGCTCTCGGCGGGCGGATGTCTGAGGATCCTCGACTGTCACCCCGTGATGCGTGTGTAGACACCCATATTCGGCTGCCTTCCAGGGGATCATCTTATGCTGATACTCTTCGACGTGAGCACGTACCACATGAATCAGATTCGCTCAAAAAATTTCGGACGGCCCTAAGTGAAGGAGGCTCATGCCCTCCGGTGGCGAGGCCGCCTGATCGATCAGGTGATATCGTTTCTATTACTTTGGAAAAACAGTTCCTTGAGGAAAGGCTTAAACTTTTTTCAAATTTTGTGATTATTAGGGTGCTCATTGATCAAGGGCAGAAGCCTTTGTCACAAAGCAATCTGGAGTCGCTTCTATCAAAATTGTGGGGTGTCGACTTGTTCATTATTCCAATTGGTCGGGGATATTACAACTTACTTATAGACGATGCAGCGTTGCGGGAGGAATTATTGCAGACTAAATTTTATGATTTTGCCCATGGCCGCATTAAAGTGCAACCCTGGATCCCGAACTTCAATCCGTACAAGGTGAAGTCTTCCCTCGCACCTGTGTGGGTTCGAATATATGAACTTCCTTTTGAACTTTGGCACAAAATCATTATTAAAAACATAGCTGAAGTCGTGGGTGGCGTGATGAAGATTGATGAGCGTGCACTTGCTGGTTCACTTGGGCATTTTGTCCGTGTTTTGGTGGAAGTTGACGTATTGGAAGAGCTCCCCCAGACGGTCAAGCTGGATCTTCCGGACTCTTATATTCATGTGTCGCTGTCTTATGAGAATGTTCCGGCCTTTTGCAACAACTGCCACACTATGGGACATTTGCCGCAAGAATGTAAAAAGCGAAATCTGAAGCCTAAGAATAACCATCCTAATGAGGGGCCAGCTGCGGATTTTGTTGCCCCTAAGCGAACATGGAAACCGAGGAGCGTCGTAAGAGACTCCCATAAGGCCCCGGATCTGTCCACCTCTAATCACTTTGATGTTTTCAAAGCAACGATGGATGGTGAACCTCCTGCTCATGGCCATCTTCCAGTGGGGGATTCCTCAGGCGGTCTTCCTGATTGTGATGGGATTAGAGAAGGTAACTTGGCAGGACCAAATTTGCAACTTGATCATTATAACGCTGATAATGACTCGGACTCGCCCCCGGTGGTGGATTCACAGCCGCCCATTAGAGAGGATAACTTGGCAGGACCTAACTTGCAACTTGTTATTTATAACAAAGATAATGAATCGGTCTCGTCCCCGGTGGTGGAGTTACGGCCGACCATTGATGATTCGCTTCCTGGTATCAACATTCCTCCGCATAACCAGATTGTCCCATTCAGTCCTGAACATGATACCATTAACTCTGAGTATGTGCGGGCCTTCCCCCGGCACGAGGGCCCGATCACTCGCTCCCGAGGCCATCAAATCAACGTTATAGCTCCCAGCACCTCGGCCAGTCACTTGATGCATCTTGCTGCGGAAAAGCAATGGACAGACTTGCCGCCGAAGCATGGCAAGGGACGGCGTAAAAAATGAGAGTCCTATTTTGGAATATCCGTGGGATTGGAAATCAGCCGTCCCAGATTGCGCTCAAAGATTTATGCTACAAGCATCAACCATATTGGGTTGCCATTGCGGAGCCCAAAATTCTGCTGTCAGATATTAAAGACTTTTATTGGAAGAGCATTTCTCTTCAACTCGCTGGAGTCAATTCTCGTGCTGCCAGGCGTCCTAATATTTGGGTTTTCTATAATCCGACCTACATCTCCAAAGTCAGGCAGGTATTCTCCTCGGACCAGACCATCATTTTTGACTTTGCTTTTAATTCTATAAATTACAGAATTGCCTTTGTTCACGCGCATAATGATCATGTTATTCGTTTGAACCTCTGGACGGATATTGCATCTCACCTACACGACAATGTGATCGTTATGGGGGACTTTAATGCTACTCTGGGAGCGCATGAAAGGATGAATCCATCGGGCAATGATAATAGGAGTTCGGCGGCCTTCCTGGAATTCCTCAATGCTTCAGGCCTCATTGATACCAACCTTCAGGGACGCAAATATACCTGGTATAAGAGATCTTGCTCAAGAAACATTCAGGCTTCGCGGATTGACAGGGCTCTAGTTTCGGATGGCTTATTGCCGCTCTGGGACAATGTTTCTCTTGCCTCTTTCGCCAGGCATTATTCAGACCACACACCCATACTCTTGAAATGCTGCTCCAACACCTCCTCTCCAAAGCCATTCCGGTTCCAATCGATGTGGTTAAATGACACCAGCTTCTTTGCCATGGCGGAAACGGCCTGGCATGTTCATGCTCCGGGGGCGAATCCGATCTCTATGTTTGCGGCTAAACTCAAGCGTCTTAAAGGTGCTATCAAGACTTGGAACTCGGCCTCTTTCGGCAACATTTTTGAAGAGGTCAACATTGCTTCCGAACAGCTCCTGGAGATTCAAACTCGACTAGACAATGAAGGAGACAGTGAGTTGCTCTTTTGTGAGGAGGTGGATGCCCTCATTCGTCTCAATAACAAATTGAGGGCGAAATATGATTTTTTATCACAAAAGAGCAGGGCGGCTTGGTTGCAAGATGGGGATCGCAATACTGCTTTTTTCCATAAACATCACAGGATAAAGCGTGCTAAATTCAACATCAATTCGATGGTCATTGGGGACGTATCTTCTGAGAATGAGACTGACATTGCAAACCACATTATTAACTATTACAGGACGTTGTTTCAGGCCCCTGCGGACGCTCCAGATTTCTCCATCATGGATTTTATGTCTTCGGTTATTTCGGAGGAGGAAAACTTGCAGCTTATCAAGATACCGGAAGTGGATGAAATCCGTAAAGCGGTTATGGATCTATCGGCAGACAGTTCCCCTGGGCCGGATGGATTTGGTGGCCTGTTTTATCACAAGTGCTGGTATTTTATTCATCATGATCTTTGCAAGGCGGTTCAATATTTCTTCTTACATGGCCGTATGCCCGGGGGTATTAATAACAATTTTATTGTCCTCATTCCTAAAAAAGAGGGGGCTGACCGGGTGGAAGATTATCGTCCGATCAATCTCTGCAATTTCCTTTTCAAGATATTCACTCGCATTATTTCGGATAGGCTTGGTCCCATTCTTAACAAGCATCTCAACCCATTGCAATTTGGTTTTATCCCTGGTCGCAACATTCATCATTGCATTGCTACTGCGTCTGAATGTTTTAACAGCTTGAATAGCTCTAAGAAGGGAGGGATTGGCCTTAAAATAGACATCACGAAGGCTTTTGACACTGTTCGTTGGGATTTTTTATTGGAGGCTGCTCGTCGCTTGGGATTTAGTCCTAAATTCCGCTCTCTCATTCATTCCATCCTTTTTCCTCGGCCAAGGTCTCGGTGCTTATTAATGGATCTCCCCAAGGATTTTTTCCCTGTGGCCGTGGGGTTCGGCAGGGGGACCCTTTGTCTCCGCTGCTATTTTGTTTAGCCGAAGAAGTCCTTGCACTTTGGATTACTCATCGGATCAACTCTGGAGGCATACAGCTTGGCTTCGCTAGCAGAGCAGCTCGCCTCCCACCTTTCTTATTTTATGCAGATGATATTGTATTTTTTTGCAAAGGCGATGATACTTCGATCGACTCAATACATTCTGTCCTTGTTGATTACGCGATGGTCTCAGGTCAAAAGCACAATCCTGCCAAATCTAGGATTTATTTCGGCAAATTTGTCAACACTGGTCTTAAACGCCGAGTGCTTTCTGCTTATGGTATTTCCGCGGGCCATTTCCCTTTTAAATATCTTGGATGTCCGATTTTTATTGGCTCGCCTAAAAGTCTTTATTTTCGAGCGTGCACTGATGCTATTTTACAAAAATTTGGACGCTGGAAGGGTAGCTCTCTCTCTATGGCTGGTCGAATTTGTCTCGTAAATCATGTGATCATCGCCTCTACGGTGCATTCAATGATGATTTATAGATGGCCGCGCCCTCACATTAAGCGTATTGAAGTTGCTTGCCGCAATTTCATTTGGACTGGAGACATTTCTAAGACGCATCATTTCACTGTAGGCTGGAAGCGTATTTGCTGCCCCACCATCGAAGGGGGACTTGGCATCAGGTCCCTTCGCTCCGCGAATGAAGCATACATTATGAAGCTGGCTTGGGATGTACTCCAGGGCCATCCCTCGCTAGAATTCCTGAAGCAAAGATGGTTTGTGAATGGTATCCCTCGACAAAGCTATTTATCTTCATCTATTCGTTCCCCCTGCTTAGCCCATGCCAGGCGCTTGATAGAGGATGAGGCCTGGATTGTTGGATATATCTCCAATGTTAGATTCTGGCTAGACAATTGGGCGGGATGCATCATTGCGGATGTCTTGGGCATCCCGGCGGAATTGAGGGAACTCTTTGAACAGCCCATTAGCGACTATTTGATTAACGGGGAGTGGCACTTCACGGCTAATTTTGTTGGGAATTATCCGAACCTTATTAAAGCTATCCAGGGTGTTTACATATCTACTAGCTCTATTGACCGCAGGGTGTGGACTAGAACTACACACGGTAATATTTCATCCCAGGTTGCATATAGGCACTTGCGACCATCCTTCTCGGAGACCTCATGGGGATCATGGATATGGAGTAACTTCATTCCCAGGCGACGCTCGGTTGTTGTTTGGAAAGCTATCCGTGGCGTATTACTCACTTGGGAGGTCCTTCAGTCCAAAGGTATTACTGGCCCATCAATGTGCTACCTGTGTCGCGCCCATGGTGAGAAACTCGATCACTTGTTCCTCTCGTGTGAGGTTTCCTCCAAGGTTTTGTTCCATTTTATTACCGCTTTTGGATTTCATTTAAAAGACCTGGCTGCCGACAGTTTCATGGAATTTCTTATTAAATGCATTAAAATAAAGGCTAGCAAGCAAGTTCATTCGTTATGGAGGCTGTTTATTGTTTCTTATGTCTGGCTCATTTGGACTACCCGTAACTCGCTCATGCATAGCGACCACATGTCTCTCTTCCGGGAGTCCCACATCATAGCGGCTATCATGGCCCTTATGAAGGAGGCGGACCACTTTCATCTTGGGAGTATGCACAATTCGCAAGAGGACCTCAGCATCATCAAGTTTTTTGGCCTCCGAGTTTCTGCCCGTAAAGCTCCTACAATCACTAGTGTCCGATGGCATCCCCCTCTTCCAGGCTGGATCAAATGTAATGTGGATGGGCATGCTTCAGGCGCTCCAGGTATGATTTCAGGTGGAGGGATCTTTCGCAATTGCAGGGGGTTCGCGATGGGCTGCTTCTCCAGTGGCTTTGGAATTGGTTTTGCTTTTGAAGCGGAATTGATCACAGCATGCGTCGCCATTGAATTTGCCATTCAGAAAGGTTGGTCTAACCTTTGGTTGGAAACAGATTCCACTTATGTATTGCACGCTTTCACTAAACCCCACCCGGACATTCCCTGGCGCATTTTTGGGCGTTGGAAGACGGCAATGGACAACTTGGCGACGCTTAACTTCCGTATTTCTCACATCTTCCGCGAAGGGAACGCTGCAGCGGACGCCCTCTCCTCTATTGGTGGTGACCTGACTTGGTACTCTTCTACCCCCTCGGCCTTGAGGAATCTCCTTTTTTAGGACTTGCACTTTGAACACTTTAGATTTCACTAGTTTTATGTGATCGTGTACGGTAGTTTTTCACTCCTTTTCTGCCTGGTACTCTTTTTCCCTTTCATGGGTTTTTCCCACTGGGTTTTTCCATGTCAGGGTTTTAACGAGGCCGGCGGGGAGTCCTTTGGGCGCTTGCCCGGCTACCTTTTTTGGCCTTGATCACTGGCATCTCTTTTCTTTTTGTTGCGCCAGTTGTGGCTCTTTTGTATTCTGTTTTGCCTTCTTCTTGTTATAATAATATCGCTTATTGGTTAAAAGAATACATTCAGCCTACCTCAATGAAAAAAGGCGAAATTGTACGACAGATTTGAACTAAAGGTCACATGAAAAAGACACTGTTCAGGCGAAGAAAACAACACCGCATTTGTATTGCATTATTATTGTACATACTAGTATTTCTCCCGCCCAATGGGGAATTATGGAAAATATGAATAAAAATATTCAATTTAACAAATAAAATTGTTCAATTTTACTATGTCGATTACATTGTTTAATCTCTTTAAACTATTTTAAGCATTACATGAGTACATCTATACATTGTATAGAAATCGACCTACATATGTCATTACCAATATTTATAGGAAAAAAGGATAAATAGGTCCTTTTTCTTTTCAAAAAATTCAAATCAGTCCTTTTTCTATTTTATTACCAAAACAGTCCTCTACAAATGCTAATTATGTTCAAATCAGTCCTTTTTTCACTAATTATATTCTAATTGCTGACGTGACAAGGGTTTTAATTTAAACCTGACACGTGTGCATAATATTAGTCCTTTTTCTTTTATCTTTTGCCAATTCAGTCCTAAACTTTTATTTTGTTCTATTTAGTCCTCTACCCCAATCACTCATTTTTATATTAATTGGCCTCAAACCTTTCAAATTATTTCATTTTAGGCCCAGAACCTTAAATTTTTTATTGTATGGGCTCGGTTCCCTCGTCTTGACGTTGAACTGTATGATGAGTTCATCGTTACGAAACTGGCTCGGGCGCTAGGGACTCCAGTGCGGGTGGACGACATGACAAAGAAAGTGAACCGGGGAAAGTTTGCGAGGGTGTGTGTGGAGATCGACCTTAGCCAACCTTTGGTTACAAGCATACTTGTCGGTGCTCATTGGCAAAAGGTGTCTTATGAAGGTCTCCATCTCATAAGCGCATCTTGTCAATGTTATGGGCATGCGAGTAATGTTTTTCGGCAGATAGAACCACTGTACATGACGGCTCTGTTGCATTGGTGGAAAACCAACATGTTGAAGGTGGTAGGGATGAAGTTGTTCAAATCGGAAAGGGAAAGCACATCGACTGTCCAACCCTGCTGGCAGAGACTCTTTCTTGCAAAACAGTGCCTGACGGAAACGGGGCTATCTCTGCAACAGCTGACCTTTCCCAATTCGAGCAAGAGGATAATCTGAATAAGTTTGACCTTGGACAAGCTTCTGTTCCTAACACCAAAGAGGAAGTTATCTTGGAGGAAATTGTGAATTTGTCCCATATGGCAGTTCTGGGGAATAAGGCTGAAGTCCCTTCACAGCCAACATGTGGTGACTGGATCAGGGTGACTAGGAAGAAGAGTAAAGGGCCGAACAAAAATGCTTCTTTTGGGTCTAAGCCCATCTCTCTTTTGATGGGCCGAAAAGGTAGTGGATTTCGATCTAAGTCCATTTCCTCCTCAGTGGGCTCTAAGAAGGTTATGCGGACCTCCACTGATTTGGGTGCCCTCGACTCCAAGCGAATGGCAAAGGTAACTAGGGGCCCTGGACGTGATCTTCCTCTATCGGGTAAGGGAATTGGTGGTAATATATGCCCTATTCGAACAAGATCAGCCCCATCTTTGGTTGATAACTCCGATGGCCAGTCGGTAAGGGAGAATCAGGGTTGTTCGGAAGCCCTCAAGAGTGAATCGAAAGGGGACCATCATGCTGATGACCAAGTGTCCTCGCCTGCAGCAACACGAATTGGGGATGCGTTTGCCCTGGATTTCTGTTGATTTTTCTTCTGTCTGGTACTGCTCTCTAGGCAACTTCCCCCATTATAGTTTTTTATTATGAATAATACGGCCTTCATAAATTCCAAATTGCTGTCTTGGAATGTGGGGGGTATCATGGGCTTACCTTCTAGACGTTTTTTGAAACACTTATTGGGCACTCATAATCCGGATCTCTTGTTCCTGTTCGAACATCAAACGAGGTTTGCTAATTCGCGTTTTTGGCTTTCTCAAGCGGGATATGAGGCGGTGTGTATTCAGGAGTCTCGTGGCAGGGCGGGTGGAGTTTGGGCTCTTGCTAGGCTAGGGCTCAATTTTCAAGTTCACACTTTTGACGATAGGGACTGTATGATCACCCTTCAGGTAACGAAAGGAGAGAATACTTGGTTCATCACAGCTCTCTATGCTTCTCCTCGATATAATGAGCGCACAGACAATTGGAAATCTTTACTCCAGGTGGCTGAGTCTATTAATGGCGCCTGGGCAGTCGTCGGTGATTGGAATCAGATTCTAAATTCCTCGGAGGTGAGGGGTGGCCTTCACAACCATACACGAGCAGAGGAACTTCGAGAGGTCCTCCAAGATTGTGGGCTTTCTACCATCAACACTCAGGGGGGAAGCTTCACTTGGTCTAGGCCAATGGGAGATACTGAGCGCATTTATAAAAGGCTGGATAGATGTGTCTCTAATATGGATTGGATGTCCAAATTCCCTTGTGGATTTGTACAGGTTCTCCCACGCATTGGATCGGATCATTGCCCACTTTTGGTGTCTTGTGGTGCAGCTCCACCGAGGATTCTGCAGAGACCTTTCCGTTGGGAGGCATCTTGGAGTGAAGTCAAGGACTATGGCTCCATTGTTGACACGGCGTGGACAGGCACTGCTTCTTCTATTTGCCATCAATTGGACTCTGTCAAACACGCCTCGTTGAGATTTAATAAAAGCTATGGGGGAAATTTTAAATGGAGAAAAACCAAGCTTATGCAGAGGATTGCTGGAATCGCCAACACCTTGGAAAGAGTTGACTCCATTAGACTCATTTTACTGGAAGCCGAGCTCAGGCAAGAGTTGGATTCTGTTATGGCTCAGGAAGAGCTTCACTGGTACCAGCGTGCTCGTGATAAATGGGTGAGATTGGGGGATAGAAACACTTCGTACTTCCATGCGCGGGCTAAATCGAAGGGACACCGAAGTAAAATTCATGGTCTATTCAATGAGGCTGGTGTTTGGTGCGAAGAGAGTAATTCGCTGCAGGCCCATGTCGTCGAATACTTCCAGAGGCTCTATTCCAGTCCTCAAAGGGCCCTTGATCAACGGGTGGTTGGGATTGATCCTCAAAACTGGCTGCCTGAACTGCCCCCTTTGGCAGATGATATTATTATATCTCTGGGGAAAACAGTCACTATGGTGGAGGTGGCCGAGGTGGTTAAAGAGATAAATGGTTACTCGGCGCCGGGGCCTGATGGCTACCCGGGCATCTTCTTCAAAAATTGTTGGACCACTGTTGGCACTTCTGTCTACAACTTCGTCCGTAAGGCCTTTGAGGACAGCTGCTTCGATCATAAAATTTCTATGGCTCACATTTGCCTCATTCCGAAAATTGACATCCCAATCTCTCTGAAGGACTTCCGCCCTATAACCTTGTGCAATGTTCTCTACAAGGTTATAACCAAGATTCTTGTGAACCGGATCCGGCCCTCTCTCCTAACAATTATTTCTAATCACCAGGCTGCATTTCTGCCGGGCAGAGGCACCATAGATAATGCCATATCTCTTCAAGAGATCATGAGATATTTGGCTAGCCCTCAGGAAAGGATGAGAGCCATCATCCTCAAGATAGATGTGGCAAAGGCGTACGACCACGTTCATTGGGACTTTCTGGAGAATTGTCTCATTAGTTTGGGGCTGCCGGAGTCTACTCGTCGATTAATTATGTTTTGTGTCTCATCGCCCTCCTACTCTGTTTTATGGAATGGCCGGCCACTGGATTCTTTTTCTCCGGGTAAGGGGCTTCGGCAGGGAGACCCGATATCCCCGTACCTATTTCTTATTGTAATGGAGCGATTATCCCTCCTAATTCATCAGATGGTCCAGCAGGGGAGGTGGAAACCCATTCGGAACACGGACTGGGGTGTGGAGATCTCTCACATGGTCTTTGCGGATGATTTAATCCTTTGCTCTATGGCGGATGATGGAAGTATCAACTGTATCTCCCAAGCTTTGGACACTTTCGCTATTGCTTCGGGTCTTAAGCTTGATCCTATGAAGTCAGCCCTGTTTTTCTCTAAAGCCGTTGAGGAGGAGAATAAAATTCGGATTTCAGAGGCACTCCAGATTCCGGCAGTGGATGGCTTCGGACCCTATTTGGGTTTCCCCATGATCATGGGAAGACTGAGATGCCGGGATTTTACCTTTATCTTGGACAAAATGGATGCACGGTTGAATGGGTGGTCTAACAAGTTCCTCAACAAGGCCGGACGGCTGACCCTCTGCCGTGCGGTTCTTTCCACTATTCCAACCTACGTAATGCAACTTCATTGGTTACCCGAATCCATATGTCAGGCAATTGATAGAAAAGTGAACAGATTCTTGTGGAAGGATCATGAAGGGAAGGGGCTGCATTTGGTCAAATGGGATATGGTCGCCAGCGCTAAGGCTGCTGGGGGTTTGGGTATCCGCAAGGCCCGGCTTATGAACATTGCATTGTTAGGGAAGCTCCTTTGGAATTCTATCCACGCCCCGGATAAGACTTGGGTGAAGCTGTTGAATGGCTTTAAACCTGCCTTGGGCCTGCTCCCGGCTGCTGACTCTCATTGCCGCTCCAATCTTAAAAAGTTGCTACAGAAAATTACCCCATACTTAAAGGAAGGTTTTCGTTTCCGAATTGGGAATGGCAAATCATCCCTTTGGTTTTCGGATTGGTGGAAAGGATCCCCGCTGGGTCCACAAATGCCTTATGTGGCTACTCAAGACCTCGAATTGCAGATTCGAGATGTAATCATCCAGGGCAGCTGGAACTGGAACGTAACATACAACATGCCTCCTGATGCTATCCGATTGGAGATCACCGACTCACTGCCCCCTGTCCTTTATGAATTGGTACCTGACTCGTGGATTTGGAAGGAAACCTCCACTGGCATTTATTCGGTTCAATCAGCTTACAACCTCCTTGCGAGTCATGGGGAAAGGGATGAGAATTGGAACTGGATTTGGCAAGCCTCGATTCCGGAGAAGATTGGCTTTCTTCTCTGGTTAATCTGCCATGATTCACTCCCTGTTAACGTCACTCGTTTCCGTAGAAAGATGTCTCCCTCCCCTCTGTGTACTTTGTGTGGCGTTGAGGATGAAAACTGGAATCATTGCCTCTTTACTTGTCCTTGGGTCCTTTCTGTTTGGCAGCGACTTCATATTATCATTCCCTGGGATTGTGATTCTATTCCCAAGCCTGCTATCCGAGCTTTTCTTAAATGTTTCTTCAGGAGGTATGGGTTTACATTTGTGGCGGCTGTGTGGCAAATCTGGCTAGAAAGAAACTCTCGAGTCTTTCGAGGGAATCAAAATCATGTTGGAACCATCCATAGAAACATCATTCGTATGGCTTGGGACATGAAGAAAGCGGGCAGGAGGGACTCCACTGCTCCTTATCAAGCTAAACTAATTCATTGGAGATCGGTTGATTCGGCTGACATACTACTCCATGTTGATGGCAGTGCGTTTGGTAGTCTTGGACGATGTGGGTTTGGCTTTGTTGTGAGGAATGTTAACGGAACTTGGCTAGGTGGAGGATGTGGCTTTCTAGGGTGTAATTCTACCCTCTTTGCTGAATTATCTGCTGTGGCCATGGGGCTGGAGTTTGCTGTCCGATGCGGCTTCAAGAAAGTGGACTGCCACACTGATTCTATGGTTGGGTTGGCTGCGATTCAGTCCCAAAATCCCTTGCATCCACAGGCAGCAGTTATTCATCAGATAAAAGGACTTGACAAAATCCTTTGACTCATGTCGGCTACTTCACTTATTCCGAGAAGGCAACAAAGTAGCGGATACTTTGGCTAAGCATGGAGCATCTAAGGAAGAGTTTTACACCACGTGGGCGTTCCCGCCGGACTTCGTGATCGGGGATCTAGAGTTGGATGCCTCAGGCGTTGGCTCCATCCGACCCTAGCGCTGTCTTCCCCCCCCCCCCCCCCCTGTTTGTTGTTGTTGCCTGTTTCCTCTGTTGTTTCCTTTTTCCTTTTTTACCTTTTTTTTCCTTTCTCCTTTTGTTGTTTTTAGCTGGCTTATGCTCATCAAAAAAAAAATAAATGCCCAACATACTTCCGTAAATAAAATTAAATACCAAACCTCATACATTGGGTTTGACCGCCTTGTTACCGGGTCTTCGAAGTTCCGAATTTTACGGACTCTCTCTAACCACCCGACCGTAACGATGGTTCATTGGTTCTGGTTTCCTTCAGCAACAATCAGCACAATCATACTTTGTGGACAATAAAATTCAGGCTATATTTTTAATATTTTTAATAATATTAATATTTTCAATAAAACCAAGGCTTCTTGTATCCATAACCTTCCAAAAATTCAAGTTAAATCATTTACTCAAATATTGCTACATCCTAAGGTATGACGCAAAGTAAGATTCTGTTGATTGTTACTGAAGGAAACCAAAACCAATGAACAATCGGTTGCGGTCGAGTGGTTATTAGAGAGAGTCCATAAAATTCCGGTACTTGAAAGACCCGATAACAAAGCAGTCGAACCCAATATATGAGGTTTGGTGTTTAATTTTATTTATGGAAGTATGTTGTGCATTTATTTGATAAATGGATTAGTAATAATAAAAAATTTAAGGTTCTGGGCCTAAAATGAAATAATTTGAAAGGTTTGAGGCCAATTAATATAAAAATGAGTGATTGGGGTAGAGGACTAAATAGAACAAAATAAAAGTTTAGGACTGAATTGGCAAAAGATAAAAGAAAAAGGACTAATATTATGCACACGTGTCAGGTTTAAATTAAAACTCTTTCCACGTCAGCAATTAGAATATAATTAGTGAAAAAAGGACTGATTTGAACATAATTAGCATTTGTAGAGGACTGTTTTGGTAATAAAATAGAAAAAGGACTGATTTGAATTTTTTGAAAAGAAAAAGGACCTATTTATCCTTTTTTCCAATATTTATATATTACAATTTAGTATCTTAAAAAAATACTTATACTACAAACAATAGTTGAAATGATAAAAAATGAAAAAACAAAGATAAAAAGTTTTCTACTCACGACTCTAATATCATACGTTGACAAAGAAAGTACGTGAAATTGTATTGTACTCGATAATTGATTATTGATATTGATTCACCCTAAAGCGTTTTGGTATTAGAAATTTCATAAAGATGTAGATATTTTCAAATTAAATTAGAAAAATATAAGAAATACTCTTGTAAATGAACTCATTGACAAATTAAGCTGACTATAGTTTCATCAACGTGTTATCGTATTGCAATTTATCTAATTTCGTCAATTTATCTAATGCAAATATTTTCTATTCATTAGTGAATATAATATCAATCTATAAAGTACTTATTTATAATTTACAATATATCCTTTATCTATAATTTCAATTAATAGAGTATTGATTAAGAATAATAACAAATATTGAAATTATATTTAAAGAATAAATATAATATAAATTCATAAAAAAAATTTCACATCTTTATTTGGTGTTGGATTATTGATTTTTAAAGAATAAGGGAAGTTTAACAAGTATTGATTTTTTTGTCAATCTATATAAACTCATAAATATAATATAAACTCATAAAGACACTGTTCAGGCGAAGACAACAACACCGCATTTGTATTGCATTATTATTGTACATATTTTATTTGGTGTTGGAGTTGCCTTCTTTTTTCTAAAAATAAAGTTAATGTTTAATCAATTAAACAAATTAAATTTGGGGAGGGAGATTTTGCCTAGTTGTCATGTTCAATTACTTTTGACTTTATAGTTGCAGTTTTCCCACCCGGCCCCCTATCCCTCCTCTTTATCCCATTTGTAATTTATATGACCTGGGCTCCCATACACCTTACCCAAAAAATCAAATTTTGATAGTGTAATTGATGATCAACAAACAAACCAACCTGGATGATGACTTGGCCAAGTGGTCAAATTCTCTGACTTCTAACCTATCCCGTCTCTTTATTCCCTTTGTAATTTGTGTGACATGAACTCTCACCACGCCTTTCCTAGCCTGTATAGGCTGTTCAGCAAAAAAAAAAAAACAAACAAACCAACCAGCAAATGGATGGCAATGGCTCGAGAACCAGACTCAGTCCGCTATTATCACTAAGGACGACGTTAATGCATTCATATCATACCCGAAACTAAATCAGACCCCTTTTTTTTTATCCTCCCTGAGGATGCTAATGGAAAACCGAATCAGAGCCAAGTCTCAAATTGAGTCTTAAATTTCATAGAATCCTATATAGCCATTGCCATCACCAACCACTTTAATAATATTCCAAAAGAGGATGGTTACAAATCCAATAGAGGACATTGTTTATAAACTTGTGAAGATAGACAATGAAATAGACAAATAGTACTCCCTACGTCTTTTCCTAGCTCTACCTTTGCATAGTACTTCCTCTGTTTTTTTAAAGATAGATACATTTGCGAATTGGTCACTATTCACACAAACACTTTAACTTGAAGTTTTAGTATAATTATAAAGTTAAAATATAGTCAAGTGAGATCTTGTTAGATTCATCTCGTCTTGTAGTTTTTAAACATCAAACTTTTAGAATTTTTACTGGTACCGAAATTGAGTTATTAATGATTTAAAATGTGCATTGAACTGTGTGCTGGGTGAGTCCGTAGCAAATAAAAAAATAGAGGAAGTATATATTATTCATTAAGTATTTTGATTTAACGTTTAGCACGGTTATATATAAAACATAGTCAAGTGAGATGTTGAATTCGTCTAATCGCTTAGTTTTAAAATATCAAATTTTTATAATTTTTATTTGTATATAATTTGAGATGTTAATGATTAAAAATGTGCATTGAATTGCATGTTTGGTAGAAATAAAGAGGTTATAAAAAATGTGCATTTTTACTTGTATGTTGTTGGGGTTGTGGGGTAGGGGCACTTCCTTATGTTGATTGTTGAATGGCAAGTGAGGCAACCAATTAGACAAACCACAGCCAACCACGCTTCTTCTCTTCTATCCTCTCTTTTCTCTTCTTTTCTGTCTTCTGCCCTGTGTGTCATCCATCATCATCTCTTCATGTCTCATGTCTGTGCCCCCCCTCTTCCAGTACTGACCTCAACCCCGGCCCTTTCAGGTATATTCTCAATTTCCATTCATATATAAACATATTCCCACCTCACGTGCAGATAATAATGTTTTGGGAAAATGTTTTTTCTGTTCAACCAAAAATCTCATGCTAAAAAGGAGCATTCTTGACAGACAGGACAAAGAAATCATGGACTACAGGGAAACAGGCTCAGTTAAGGCAACCATTACTTCATTCGAAGCCAATCCCGCAGCAATCAAGAAATCCCAACCAAACTATCCTGAGGTATGTCGGCCTTCATTCTTTGTGTTTGTTTGCCTGTCTTAACTAATCCTTAGTCAGTCAAGAATCTCAAACCGAACATTCTTCAGAAGGTTTACTCCAAAGCGCGGGAGCTACGTCGGGCGAAGAGGGACACGGACCAGTTAAGCGAATTCCGGAAGCTAGCTGAAACAGCCACGGCTAAAGCCGAGACAGAGCTAGCCTTGGCTAAGGAAACAATGAAAGAGTTAACTTTGAGAATCGAGGAATCGAACACAAGGGCGAAAGTTCGGATGGAGGACTTCGAGGGAGTACTGAAGAGAGGCGAGGGCAAGATAGAGCGCGAGAGCGCGATTGTGAAAGAGTTGGAATTGGCGAAACGCGAAATGAGCGAGCTGAAGCTCGACTTGGCGTCGGTTTTGGAAGAAAAGCGGCGCGTGGAGAAGGAATGGGACGACTCCTTAGCGCGTGTTCAATCTTACACGCATGCTCTCCAGGCGCTCAATAAGGAGATCGAGGGAACGAACGAAGAACACGTGTTGGTCGAGTTGGCTCGGATAGAAGCCGTTAAGGAGTACGAACAAGTCGAGGCTCAACGACGGGAGAAGGCGAGGGAATACTCGGCTGCAATACAGGAAGTCAAGAAGAAGAAAAAGGACATGCTTCGAGGAATGGCTAAAGTGGAGGAGCTCGAGAAGAAACTCGAGATGACAACCAGGGATGCAAGCGTGCTAGGAAACGAGCTAAGGATGGTTAAGGAAATGGACCAAAGGATTGAAGAAAACGAGTCGAAATTTAAGGAAGAGGGCAATAATGAGTCTAGCCTGGAGTCGTCCTTGCATACGGTGGAGGAGGAGTTGGAGGCGGCAAAGAAGGAGCTCGCGATTGCTAGGGACGGAAGCTTCCAGTTCATGGCTTCGATGGATGTAATCCGAGTCGAGCACGAGCGCGTAAGGGATGAAGTGGCTCGCCTGAAGATAAACGAGAAGAAAACGGAAGCCACCATTCAGAGTCTCAACGCGAAGCTTCTAAAGGCGAAGGCGCAGCTTGAAGCGGCAGCTGCAGCTGAAGACAAGACGAAGTCAATTGTATCGAACCTATTGAACACATTGGAGCAACTTGGAACCGAAAATGAGACGACCAAGAAAGAACACGCCGCGGTGCTCAAGGAAACCGCGGCTGTAAACGAAGAGACGGAGGAAACAGAGAGGGCGATCGACTTGGCCGAAGATGAGCTGCAGATTGCGCTGCAAGACCTCGTGGCAGCCAAGTCGGCGGAAGCAGCCGCCCTGGAGAGTCTCCAAGTGCTGACCGAGAAAACGATGAGGAGCAGAGCTTCAGCTTCCACGCACGCCAAGACAATAACCATATCCAGATTCGAATACGAGTATCTAACGGAGCACGCAGCCGGGGCGAAGGCGATCGCGGACAAGAAGGTCGCGGCAGCTCATGCATGGATCGAGGCGCTCAAAGCGAGCGAGAAGGAAATCGAGGGCAAATGCGAGCTCATGGTGAAGGAAATAAGGCAGTTGGAGTTGAAAGAAAGAGGTAATAAGGGCGAGGCCGACGATGGAAACAAGCAAGGATCGGAGTCGGACAGTAATGCAGAGGAGAATGAGTTTGAGAAGTGGCAGCAGCAAAGCATGGGACGGGAAAAGGTGAAGCCTGAGGCGGTGGCGGTTATGGCGAGCAGAGGGAGGACGAGGAGCATTCACGTGGGGGCTGCGGGGAGACGAGCAAAGGGTAGAACATCGTCTGCGTCGCCAATGGTGGTGCAAGGGACACCGCATAAGACGACGTCGTTTACGGTGGGGGGAAGGAGGAGGAGGAGGAAGGTGATCGGAGATCTGACCAAGTTTTTTGGTCGGAAGAGTGGGGAGAGAGATCGGTGATGGTGGTATATATGTATGTGTTCAGGCAATTTTATGTCATTGATGGAATAATAATAATAATAATGAATACATACATATTACATATATATAATAGGGCAGAAATTGGACTCCGATGCTATGGACCTTGTTTGATTTCTGAAGGATATGTTGAAATTTTAAATTTGAACAACAATCTTGGGCAATTCAAGCTGTTTCAGAGCTGGTACCACTTAATTGATGCGCATTATATAGTAGGTAAGACAAATTTTAGTACAATTAAAACTATCTCATCAATTATCGAACTAGTAATCAAATATACTCTCGTGCATTTAAAGGTAGGTACAAAACTATGCATAACAATTAACATGGGAGAACATGAGAAGAATCCACTGTTCAACTACTATCGTGCAATTAAAGGGATAGTAGACGCAAGGTTTTAAATATGGGTACATATAAATTTAGGGTAATTTCGAAGATATTTGAAATTTCGGAGATATTTGTAATTTTTTGAGAAAACTAATTCGAATTTCTGAGATGATGAAAATGAAGATATTTCAAAATTCCTCATCTCTGTTGCGATATAAATTAGTAATATGCTAACAATATATTTAGTGATGTAATATAATAATAATATTATTGATATCATGCACCATGTTGATTGATAAGATAATTAAAATTGATAAACAAGTTAATTGGATGGCATCATCAATATGGGTTGAAACATAAATTTTAATTTTTAATTTTTTTAAAAAATATATTTTAAAATTTAGAAAAAAAATTTATTTTTAAAAAAATTTGGGAAATTTCAAAAAATTTCGGTTAAATTTCGAAATTTTGTAAAAAAATATTGCATGTGAAATTTCGCTTTGGGATGTCCCGAAACCCGAAATTTCGGTCGAAATTTCGGAAATTTCGGGGATATTTAAAACAATGAGTAGACGATAGAGCAAATACTACATTAATAAGAAATGCAACGGCTGGAAGGTGAATACAAATTATGAGGAGAGAATTAATAATATAAGAAAATAATGAAATGCATATTAGGTGTATAATAAAGTGGAAAGGCCGTGCAACCCAGTGTCATCAACTATTGGTATATTTATTTATTTATTTTAAGTACTTACTGGTGAGCCTAAGACTACCTCTATCCATCACCACCCAAACCACCCAACCATCCAACCATCTCATTATTTTATTAATTTCTCTCTCCTCCAACTCATCAATATTCATCCCAACCCAACCATCCAAATTTTATATACTTTATCAATAACCACCCAACCATCCAACCACCATATTATATATAATTATTTTAATTTATACAATTTTAAATTATGTTGAAATATAAAAGAAATTAATGTATCAAAAATATAAATATTTTAGTCATATTTGAAAGAATAAAAAAAATCTAAAATTTTAATATATGGTTTATTTATTTTTATTTTTTGTAAATTTTTAAATGAGTTAAATATATCAAAATTGATATATTATGTAAAAATATAGCAAGAGTGGTCTCTATTTATAGATAATAAAAAATTATAAAATTTGGTATATTTTTTATTTATTTTTATTTTCATGTATAAAAAATATAATGATTTTAATGAGATTTGATTAAATTTTTGTTGACCAATGGGAAGAAGACAAATGTCCTCATCTCATTGGCCAAATGATATAAGACCGAGTGGTCTATTTTTCTTTTTGGTCGACCTCCATGAGGAGACCATCTCCCATTTTAGCTTTTTTTTTAAAAAAAAAGTAATGACATGGCGGTTGGGTTGGGTGTATGGTGGTCATGGATAAAGTTGGTCTAAGGCCGTGCAACCCAGTGTCATCAAATAAATAAGGTTTGAAAAGTGACATATAATAGTAAAATATATCAGGCAGAGAAGGTACTATGTAGCATCATTTATCATCCAAAAGAAAGCGCATGTATGAAGTATTATCATTTAAAATAACGGGAAATGTAAAAGAAAGGTCCCTTGGAAGAAATACTCACAATACAAGATATGTGTACCAAAATACTCTCAAAATACAACCCATACAATATTTTTGATATACTTTTCAAATTCAAATTACTGAAATGATAAAATCACCCCTCGGTCAAAAAATACTCAAACCTTGTGGAGAAGGGTAGATTAGCCATTTCCACTTTATGTTACGTCGGCGCACCTCCCCACGTCTGCAACCGTCACGCAGCATTGAAGGCGCACGTCTCCTTCACCGGCTCACCCATTCTCCCCCCCCCCCCCCCCTTCATGTCTGAAAATCGAAACCGCCGTCCCCCATTGCGAAAACGAAACCGTCGGAGCAATTACTACCTGGAGTTTGAAGAACGGGCGACGCTCCAACCTCCATTTTTCGGGATAAAGTGTCGGACATTGGTTTGGGTTAGAAGAGCGAAAAGAAATCAGTTTTTGAAGCTTCCAACAAACCCAATCGAAGAGGAAGCTCGGTGTTATTCCCAAATCAAGGTATGCAATGCAATGGGCTTTGTGATTTTACTCTTACACGAGTATGGGCATACTATTTTTTGTGTTGCAAGGTTGGAAGGTTGAATTTTACAGTTTTTAGGGTTGTGAACCATCGGTTTTAGGGTTCGCTTAGGGTTTGAGATGTTTTTATGATTTTGATTTTCGTTTTGTGTTGATCGAAAAGTAGATACAATTCTGGATCGGTTTGCTTGATGCGTTTCCGCGATGTTTTGTTTGTTGCCCATTGTTCATTTCTGGGAATATTGTTATGTCGCGTAAGACGGATTTCTGTATTGGCGAAACTGTTACACCGGTATCATTCGTGCATAAAACGGGAATGATTTATGATGTGCATAAGTAGGTTTGAACAACGGGTATGCATTATCATTATGGATAATTCTTGGCTGCAAACGATATTAGGTTCTCCAAAATGTTCTATTTGATTCTGGTCTAATGTTGCTCGATAAGGTCCGGAGTTCTTTTGTAGTTTAGGGAATGTTGTTGAAGTGATGATACATTGTTGTTCGGGCTCTTGTGTTTTCTGTATGTGGCAAACTGGATAGTTGTATATAACCAGTTGAACACTATTATGAGTTGTGCATGACCCCTGTATGAGTTTTTGTTGGCAGAATTAATAGAGATGCCGCCGAGACGTAGCAAGAAGAAGAAGTCACAAACTGAGGAGGCCGGGAAGGCTACCATCACAGCTCGGTGCACAATCAGTGTCCTCCAAGACGCAATGAATTCTATTGAAAACACGATCACTGAAGCACAGTGGGAAGCCATTAGATCGACTTCATTCCACCACTTCGCAAAGCTGCAGGGTAAGTACAGCAGCAAGACGTTGCTGCAGGCATTGGTGGAGTGCTTCAACGACAATTTAAGTGCATTCGTGTTTGGACAGGGATTTACAGTGCCGTTCGAGGCATGGGAATACTCCATCATGTTGGGGCTGTAGTACGAAGGCATGTACGTTCACCCTAGGTGTGTGCCTGAATCCGAGTTCAAGCAAAAGTATTTTCCAAAGGGTGGAGCTTTGTATCGGCCGGATTTAGTGGAGCTAATGGTGAACTTGGCTGGAACGCATAATACAGTCGATTTCGCGAGGGCGTACGTTTTGGTGGTCTTTGCCTGCCTCTTGTTCCCCAGCTCGTCCTTGACCGTCCCCGAGTTTCTTGTTCACCACGTGGACAAGTTAGACCGACTCGAGGAATATGCTTGGGGCGCGGCCGCACACGAGTATTTGGTTGCTTCGATGCGGCTCCATAATGAGAAAGGGAAGGTGTATTTAGATGGTTGCACTTTCGGGCTGGTGGTGAGTTTTTAATAAAAATGCACTTACCTACTCAATAATATTGTTATATCACAAGAACACCCATTTCTCACTACTGTTGTACCAATTTACCAATGTAGGGATGGTTCTATGAGCGATTTCCGCACATGGCCGATCCACTGGTTGAACCGATTATCCCAAGATTCGTGAGATGGAAGGAAGCTCAACGTGACCTTGTTGAATGTCGCGAGAATCTGAAACAGCTGAGGGCACAGGACCTGCGGCCCATACGCATCAGCATGAGGGAGAAAAGATTTGTGGAGCATGTGGTGCCGGTGCCCGTTCCCAGCAGGGCCAAAATCTCCGAGGACAAGGCCATAGATGATGAGATCCCCGTAAGGGTGAAGACGATGAGAAAGAGAAAGCAAATTAAGGAGGAGGAGAAGAAAGAGGACGAAGACAAGTTGAAGGAGAATGTGGAGACCGAACAGGAACCGAACGAGAAAAAGGGAAAGGTAAATATATCAGTATTATCGTTTTGGTCTGTTGCACCGAGTGCATAAGAAGGGTGCTTATTTATCTGTTACATGGGTATGATTTTGTCATGATTGTTGTATTGTCTGATTCTTTGGCAGATTGAGGAGGATTTACCAAGCGACGAACCACAGACAAGTGAGGATGGAGAATATGTGTCAGAGGCTGACACTGATGAGGAAGCGAAGAAAAAGGCCAAGGTCAAGGCGGAAAGCAGTGAGGAATCTGAGTATGTGGAAGAGTCTTCGGACGGCGACGACAGTGATGAGGACTACGTTAATGAGAAGGTTGCGCGGGCAGTGGCATATGGCAAGCAAGAATCCACACGGAAGGCAACAAAGACAACAGGTATGAATGAGGGAAATAATACAATGGCGATGAAAATTTTTGGGCCATCTCATGATGAGGTGGCAACGGCAGAAGAGGGAATGTTAATTCTCTCCCATTCTATACAATCATCGTTTGATCCGCTTACACTTAATCCGTTGTCTACAGCTGAACAACGGGGGAAGAGTAAGCCGGATCCCCCACTGTATACACCGGATACACGCAGCAAAAAGCAGCGTGTGAACCGTGTACTGGACCTCACTGGCCCTTCTCCTGAAAAGAAGAAAACCGTTGTGCCTATGGATTTTGAGGAGGAGACCTGTTATCGTTATTCGGACCAGAGGGGGTATGCCGGCGCTGATGGGCTATCAGCTGAAGAGAAATGGATTCTGAAGCGGTTTATCGACGCTCCAAAAGGGAGGTATTGTATTCTCTGTCTTCTTGTACTCTAGTTTCTTGGTATTGGTATTAGTATTCCATGAAATAGTATTTTTTTTCCTGATTTTATGGGTTTAATTTATTTACGGATTTTACATTTGGTAGTGGATTTGTGTGGAGCCAAGGCATCTACGCCGTGCTACCTTCGAGTATTCTGCTGCTGCTTTTTAATGAGGCAGTATGCAATGATCTCGTTGGCAGTTACATTGCTCTTATATGCAGCCAACGGTTCCGCAATGCTAATGGTATAACCACGAGGGTCGGGTTCATAAGTCCATACACGACGGTGAGTAATTTATTTAATTTACTGTATGCGTATGCACCTTCACATTTAATTTGCAACCTTATGGGATAAACTACTGCGAAACAGACGCGTATATTGGCGTTGGGGAAGAAAGGGGGAGAGCTTGATTTTGATGCATTCGAGGAGAGCTATAAAACTGTTTGGCAGCCGGGGCGCGATGAATTCGAACGGCTTAGCATTTTGATCACAGGCGGACTTGACTGCGTGCTGCTGCCCGTGACGACGAATTATCACTGGTTCTTGATTGTTTTGGACCTTCAGAAGATGGAGATAACAATTCAGAACTCCTTGTGGCCGGCAGACAACACCGTTGCGCAGAGAAAAATTGTAAGTCACCATGTGTCAATTTTTTTGGTACCCAGTCCTATATATTCAGTATTAAGTCTTGCAATTTCGGTATACGTCTTACTGACGACTGGTATTAATGTTGCTTGCAATATGTATTTATATGTGACCCACAGGCGGAGTTTTTAGTGTGGTACCTGAACAGCAAGCATGATTTGGCAGTGAACGAGGACATCATGTTAAGAAGGACATGTAGGCAGCAGGGAGATGGACAACTGGACTGCGGGGTGCACGTTATGTGGTGGGCTGAGGCATTTTTGCGGAATGATCCTGCATTCTGGCCATGGAGGCCACTGTTGATATTAAGGTGCACTGTGCCAAAGTGGCGTTGCGACTTCTAAGGGATGCTATGGAGCGGACTGTTCAGCAGGCAGCGGAGGAGGCGGTGTTGACCCGGCCCACTGTGGAGGGTCAACATGATGCGATGGAGGCCGACCAGACTGCGCCGGATCAAGCGGAGCCGAAGCTGGCCGACCCCAGTGTTGTGGATCAGGCGGATCCAAAGGTGGCTGACCCGACTGTTGTGGATCAAGCGAATCAGAAGGTACCCGAGCCCACTGTTGTCGATCATGCCGATCCGAAGGTAACCGAGCCCATTCTCGAAGATCCCGCTGCTCCAAAGGTGCCCCAACCCACTGCTGATGATCTCGCCGATCCGAAGGTGACCGAGCCCATTGTTGAGGATCCCGCTTCTCCAAATGTGCCCGACCCAAATGCTGTTCACTGTCCGGTCCCGCTTCAAATATACGCTCCCGCAGTTCTGGGGTTGTTGGCACTGGTTACCAAACCAAGAAAACCCGATTATGCCACTCAGCCTCCGAAAACTGATCCTGCCCCTCCGCATGATCATGTCCCTCCTGCACCTGCCCGTCCCGATTCCGCACCGACGGATGGTGCCCTCCTCAAGCTCCTGCCCCTCCTCCCGCGCCTGTCCTGTCTGATCCCACAACAACGGATGTTGCCCCTCCGGATGCTGCCCCTCATCCCGCGCCTGTCCTGTCTAATCCCACGACAACGGATGTTGCCCCTCCTCCCGCGCCTGGCCTGTCTGATCCCACAGCGACGGATGTTGCCCCTCCGGATGCTGCCCCTACTCCCGCGCCTGGCATGTCTGATCCCGTGACGATGGATGTTGTTCCTATCCCTCATGCTCCTGCCCCTCCTACTCCTGGCACTGATGATCCCGCAACGACGGTGGCTGCCCCTCGATCTCATGACCCGTCTCTTGGTAAGGATGCAATGTGACACATGTTTGTTGTATGATCGTTGAATTGATGGTTTACTGTTTGATGGACAGTTGTATTGTTTATGCTTGATTCATGGTATTTGCATTGTGGATGAATGGTATATTGATGTGGGACAGCATTTTGGGAGTTTGTATGAATGGTTCGTTGGTATGACGTACGTATGAATGGACATCAGTAGTGTTCGTAAATGGTTGTTCGTATGAATTGGTATTTTGAATCATTTTCTCTATTTCGATGTCGAATAGTGCATGTTCGACCGACATACAACATTGCAATAATTTGAACGCGTGCACATTTTCTCAATAGTTGTACGATGTACACTTGAAGCAATGTATTAGTATCCAATGGGTTGCTCTACGATAATAAGTGTTGATCTACATCCGATGGTTTGCTTGAGGCATTCAATTACATGGGCAATGGCACAATAAGTGTAGCTCTACAACCATGTTACATGGGCAACCTACCCTTCAACAAGTGTATTAGTATCCAATGGGTAGAGAAGTTGGTAAGTGTTGCTCTACAACCATAGAGGAATGACTCAGCCATTCAATGCTAATGGACAATGCATTGTCTTGATTTTTTCATGCTATTATCCCAATCAACCAAGACGGTATTATACAAAAAGATATGTGGTATCTATTAACATTATTAACGGTATGGCCGTCAAAGGAAACTGATACTTTTATTCATTATACGGACTTCTCCACAAAACATTAAATGAGGCTTCAACATTTAACCATAGAGGCATGAGTCAGCCATTCAATGCTAATGGACAATGCATTGTCTTGATTTGTTCATGCTATTATCCCTATCAACCATAACGGTACTATACGAAAAGATATATGGTATCTATTGGCATTATTGACGGTATGGCCATGAAAGGAAACGGATACTTTTAATGTTAAGTGGTTTTTGGTTGTGTGATTAAGAAGGTTGTAGACAATTGATATTGAATCATGGTTTGAATGAGGTATCTAATGACATCCCATAGTATTTCATGGCGGTAATCATACAACTATGTTTGGGCATCCATAAATTAAGCAAAAACCAACAAAATTAAACAAATATGGTAGTAAAACACCCGAAACATCCTGTGGGTGAGGGATAACAGTATGTGAACGCATAGTAGACTGGTATTGGCAATACACAGCCATAGGTATGTCGCGTTCAGGGCAGAGCTAAATTTTTTTCCAGTAACGTAACCCCCGAAATAGCTGCGAGTACCATTACATTTCGACATACAACATACGAATTCAATAAGGACATTGCCAAAATATAATCAATAAGTAGATTCAAAACAATTGGGATTCGAATTCCATAAGGGCATTGCCAAAATATGATGGTGTTCCATATTCATATGGTATCATTCATTGAAACCGTCCGATACGGAACGGTATCACAAGATGAAACCATGCCAAAAATATACAGTGATGCATTCACACGGATATGCTCAAAGTTTTATCACCGACCACAAAAGTTGGACACAATAGTGTTTTTGTTGCAAAAATACCCAATTACGTCATCCTCCACACCTTTCTTCGAATCCATGAATGACATAGTTCACCAACGCGTATACCTGTAAGCCTCCTTACAAGTAACCCTGTTGTGACCATGTTTGCCGCACAAACCACATTTAGTCTTCTTTAGTTCACCCCGAGATGGTATGCGCCGTTTCTTCCTCCGGCCAGGCTGCACCCGTACATCTGGAGGAAGAACGAAGAAATCATCATTCTGCTCGGCCAAGTGTTCACTGCCAATTTCAAGCAGAGGATATATAACGCCTTCATACGTCGCCCGGTAACACGCAGTCGTGTAATGCTTATCACAGTAGTCATAAATATTCCCTTGCAGTTTTTCAATCGATGCGCAGCCATGCTTACAGGGCAGCCTCAATAATTGCCAATAGCCACACGTGCATGTCATCTTTTCCACATCTACGGCGTATATCCTCGCCCTATGCCGGACCTCAAACAAGGAACCCGCTGCGCGCTGAAGCTCCATTTCTCCGGAGGCCGCGTAATTATCATTCAATACCTTTCCTGGAATAGTAGCCAATATTCCTTCCATCCTCGCACCCTCCTCTCTTTTTTTCATTCATCATCTTCATGACTTGTTTTCGAATTTGATCGAGCATTGAATACGGACCCATTGCCCTTGCGGCCCCTATCCAATTATTCTAACTCTCCACAAGATTCGTGTTCATCACACCCCATTTCTTTCCCGCAAACACGGAATTCGCCCAATTGTAGGGATCAGAATTTGCAAGGAACGTGGACGATACGGGCATTGCTTCAAGGATGCTGTTCAGGTGCTTCAGCATTTCTTCGTACGTCGGAGCATATGTTGCGGCCTTCAACACCCCAATCCAGTGATCATTGTTCTTGTATAGGTACATACGAAGTACCTGTCAAAGTGTACGAATAACACCAGTGTCAGAAAGGGATATACAGGTAATCCCCAGAAAAAAATACCAATTACACTGTACTGCATTGGAAAAATATTAACCTCCGTTTTAAAGTTCGCGACAAGGTGTCGAAGGCATACACCATTATGACTCCCATTGAAGACGGTCGGAATGGCTTTCATCAAACCCAAGTGACGATCACTGAAAAAAGTGTACTCGCCCCAATTCTGTTCATTCGGTGGGTCAAGGACGGCCCTAAACTTCAGACAAAAGCACTCCCAATTTTCATCCGTCTCTTGATCGACAACTGAAAAACAATACCGTATATAGTAAAACATCAATACGTAATAATCCGAACAACAAAAATGTAGGCGCAGAATACAATATAACCTTGCTCCAAAGCAACAGTTCCGTGAAAGCTACATACCTGCAAATGCGATGGTTAAAAACCCACCATTTGCGTCTGCACCAACAGCTGCAAGTATTACGCCTTTCCACTTTGACTTTATATGGGTCCCATCAAGCTGAATAAGTGGACGACAGCCAGCCTTGAATCCTTCAACACAAGCTGCAATAGCAATGAACACCCTCCTGAACTTATTGGAATCCGGACACACCTCTAGATCAGCCACGCTGCCGGGGTTCGATGCTTTCAAGCGGTCGCAGAATACTCGCACCTTGTGAAAGGATTCGGCATCTGCTCCATGTAGCTCCTTCAAAGCAATCTCCTTTGCACTCCATGCCGTGCGGTATGTAATGTCGATTTTGAATGCGCATGAATAGCATCAATAGCCATGTTCGGCGTGTAATTCGCGTTCCGACGCAATTTGTCCTTTATGAAGGATGCCACCCATGTTGCATTGGCGTTTGGGTGAGTCCTCGATTGTAGATTATTCACCCCGTATCCGTGAGTCAACGTGCATGTGCGTATTGCAAATGAGTCGTCGGACTTGTGGAGCGCTGCATATATGCGCTACCCACAACCCTCCATGCTGCAATTTACTTGGACTTTTGTTTTGTTGTTGTGCACGAAGTAAAATCCACGCCGAAGTGCAATGCAGTGGTTTGCCACCACCTTTCGAAAATGATCATGATTCCTGAACTTCTGACCTTTGCCTTTTATTGCATTGGCCCATATGAGTCTTTGATCTTTCTCTCGTCAAGGTCACTGTCGTCGCATTCATCATGTGTCGCTGTTCCCTCCCTGAAGTACATGTTCAACGCTCAAACAATAACAGTAGTGTTCAAAGCGTATATCCATTTGGTGAAGGTATAATACCGTTCTAACCAAAGACTAATACCAATTAATTGAAAACAAGCAACTATTAGGTTACCAGGCTTTTTAAATGTACGCGAATCCTGATCGTACTGAATCAATATGAAAAATTCTAATTCCCAATAGATACCATCACAAACAAGCGGAATAATAAAAGAAACAACATTCGCACGCTCTCACACATCCCCACATGTGTAATACGTGTGTTTCACTTGATGAATACCAAAAGCGTTATCTATCATACCCGTTATACGAAAATTCAATGCAACAAGCAGCTACGTTCAAACACATTTTAACACTACACTCACAGTATTGTGCTTCTTTCTGCTCGGTTCATCACATTCATCTTCCCGATCGCCTGCCCCTTTGCCCGATTCAAGCTGCCCATCCTTGACACGTCGCCGTCATTCATGATCTCCATCGTGTACCCCCCATCAGGATCGTCGTAATGGAGTGTGTGCGTGGTTGGACATACCTCTCGCCATTTTTCCGTCACCTTGGCATACAAATCAGCAAGACCATCGCTGTCATTAATCCTCACAAGGTGAACTTCGGAGTTGAAGTGACAAAATAGCATAATCTCTTGCCCGCGCGATTGTTCGTCACTACCGTCCATCTTCCTCGCAGTTTCTCATACTTAAACCCTAAAAATGTGGAGGAGGTTCGAAAACCCTAAAAATGGAGGTGGAGAACCCTAAAATCTAAAAACAAAGACCCTACAAATCTGGAACCGAAAACTAGGTTCTCTTCCGTCGGCTCTACGAACGGAACTCGCCTAACGCTTCCCCAACCTTCCCGCCGGTTGTAGCTTCCTCCGGAAGCTTCGTCCAACTCGCCAATGGTGCCTCCGTTCGTTCAATCCGACGGGGAAAAGAGGAATTTCAAAAAAACGTTTGTTCGATTGTACCTAGGAAGCTTAATTGTTGTTTTGCCTCTCTCCACCAGTCACCTTCAACCGTCAGAATCAAGTACAAAAGGGGGGGTATTTTGGTATTTTCACACCCGATTTTGAATATTCATTTAGTTTAATTCCAAGGTGACTGAACTAGTATGTATTTAGTATATAGGTTGGTATACATAATATATTTGGTACACTTGTCTTATACATGAAGTATTTTAAGGATTGGGCCTTTAACTATAATTTGCCCTAAAATAAATACTAGTAACTAACAAATGTACAAGCAAAGAATAAAGGAAAATATTTTATGATCGCAAAGTAATATCTTCTCATCTACAAGTTTCTGAGGGGTACTGCTCGCCTAACATATGTACATACAGCCTGAATTTCCAGCGTGGTTCCTACAGCAAAATCGAGAAAAAAAAATTCATTATTCTCCTGAACAGTGAGTACGACCCCTACAAATCAAAAAATCATTAATTTCTCAAAACCAAAAGGATGCTATAATTAGTACAACAAAGTATAATTCCTGAGAATTCTAGTTGTGGCATAGATAGGTAAGCAAAAACAAGCACACAGGGAAGTATGATAAAGGAGCAAATAGATGTGCTCATCTAAAAGTACAATTTCGCACAGGCATTTGTTATCTAACCTTGAAATGTGGTCTTCTCAAACAGAAAATTCGTATTTCTATCCCTTGATTGTTGTGTATGCCAAGAAGCTCTTCTTCACTCTCACTACAGATCAGTCATCAGCCACTACGCGGTTTCTGTGTTGTGTGAAGTAAACATGAGTGAATTTGAATTTAACAAAGTAAAGATAGCTTTTAGAAGATTAATATCTAAAAGGTTAAAATAGAAGAGTCTCATTTAAAACTAAGAGTAAAGGAAAATCACAGTATGAAGCAGAAAGATGATCATATGCAATGAAACCATAAAACTGGAGATGTATTTAAGACTATTCATACCTATCTACGAAAATCCTGTGTAGTATAGGGAGGAATCCTGTCTATATTTGGGAGTTTGGACTTTGGCAGTTGTTGAAAGAACAACTTATTCACCATCAGGATCATCTCTGTTGATCCTTGGATAAGACCACAAACTTTACAGAGAGGATGGTTCGTCAGAAAGAAAGGAAATTGCCAGAACCGCTTGTAATAGTACAACCATTATTCTGTGATGCACTCGAATCTTCAAGCTATTTGACACAATTACTTCCTGAAAGAGAAAAAATTCACAGATCGTTAGAAAAAATTGGTCAAAACAAAACAGCATAGGGAAAACTAGAAATTCACAATGCATTTACTTTCAAAGGGATGTAAGTAATGCTGTATCAGCATAACCAGGTTCACACTTATATACTATAACAATCCAATAACCAACTCATAAGTGAAAAAGTCTGGAGGGAAGCAAAAATACACAGTTATGCACGACAATATGTGGGCTCTGTAACAGAAAAGACCAAACATCTCAGGTTCACATTTAAAACCAATAACCATAAACAAGACCAATCCATAATGGAAAAAGTGGGGGTTGGCAGCAATGCATAGTTATGTGCGACATTTGGCACCGGGAAAAAATAAATAAATAAATAAAGATCCAAACGTTTGATCTAAAAGAATAATGTACTCAATACACCTATATTAACAAAACAAAATATTGAAGGATATGAGAAATGAGAATTACTCCAAAATGCTCGCTGCCTCCGCCTCCGCCTCCGCTGCCTCCCTATACCTGTGGGTCAGAAGCCCTGTCAACATTGAAGATGTTGAAGCCACATTCCTTCTTGCTACTTCAACAGAATAACACAGCCTACCTATTAACAAATGCAGCATCATATAACCAGATACAGGCCTATATTTCAGGACACAAATTAAATTCAATCAAAACAAAGAATAGGAAGCACATTAAATCCATTGAGGGAAGCATACACGACTTCCCGCGGTAACAAAAAAAAAATAATTGGGCAATCGGGTTGTATAAGACATATAACAATGACACTATTGTACAGTATTTGTTTAATAATTTAAAATAATAGAATTATGCAAAACTGCATTCCAAAGGACCTGACGAGGACAAATAGTAAGTCTGAAATGCTCCCGAAATTTCAATACATAACAAGGTAACTAACATAATAATAACATAATACTCTCCAATCAGTCAACCAGGCATTGGTACTGGTCTTGATAAGCTCAAGGTAAAATCATAAAACTTTCAAGATATTAGACCACGAATAATAAAAAAGTATGCATATATATACTAATCACTGTTCACAACATGATTAATCATTTCAATCACTCAGAACTCATTTGCTGGTCAGCAAGTCAATCAAAGTGAAAAGGTGATCTTGAATGCTGAAGAAATAAATCTTGTGACAAACATAGTGCCTAAAGAAAATTATTTGACTCTAGCATATCATCTTTATGTTATAGCTAACCATTTGTGTGGGAGTGCAAACTCGATCGTCTGCCATCGGAACACCTGAAAATAGAACAGAACTGAGCACAAAGAATATAAACAAAGAAATCAATAATATAGTTCACTAACAAACATTAGGACTAAGGGTTTGCAAATATGTAAAGCACACACGAGACATTGCAGAGAATGATATATAGTGATTGAACAACACAAGAATGACACTAATCCATCAATTCTGGAATTCAACACCCAAAGCAGGCGGGCTTTACACACAAGGAATTAACAAAATGCATATACTTCCTCCGTCTCGTTCTAATCATCACGTTTGACTTTTTGACACTATTCACTGTTTAACTTTGACTCAAATTTTTATCATAGTTATGCAAGAAAAATAGTCATGTGAGATTTTATTAGATTCATCTAATCTTGTAGTTTTAGAATATCAAATTTTTATAATTTTTTATCATACACAATTTAAGTTATTAATAGTTAAAAATGTGTATCAGCATGCGTGTCTGGTGGGTCCGTAGCAAAAATAGTGAGACGGAGGAAGTAAGACAAAGCGAAGAGAACAAGAACAATTGTTAGTATTGGATATGGAAAACAAGGAAAATCTATTGAAGAGGTTAGTAAATTAGCGATGAAATATGAACAACGATTGAGACAGAGGAATAAGTGTATTTACATATAATTTCAGATGTTACCAAACCTCCTAAACAAAATCACTAACTGAGGTGAATTGACATAGAGATAAAGAAGAGTTTCATTACAATTGTAATATACTCTTCTTGCTGAGATGTCAATGGACTAGGCACTATGTAAGGCTCTGCCATTTTGCCAATATCCAGAAGCATTCAAATTGCATTGATATGCCCAACTCCTTTCAAACCTCCTTCTTCAATAATAGACAGAGCAGTGGTTAGCATTTAAAAAAAGCAATTAAATAATAGATTTTTTTTTAAAAAAAAAAAAAGAAAGAAAGAAAGAAAAGAAAAGAAAAGGAAAAAAAAAAGCAAAATCTCTGTAATATGTAGCAAAATACAGTTAATTCTAAAGGTACTCTCACCCATTTATTTCCTTTATTAACCATGTCAAGTTGTGATGAAATTATGAAAAAATGTAAATGTCATTCATTTAAAGGTGCTGCAGCATCGAACTGCATAATTTGTATGTAGACAAGTTGAAACGAAGTAAATATTGGGTTTGATAAGCCAGGGTTTAACTATGGTCTAAAGACTAGAGAAGGGCCCTTTTTAAAGGATTATTTAGTGAACCTGAGACTCGAATTGAATGAGAGGGAGGTACTAGAGAGGCCACAAGTAGTTTGCGAAGCCTACAAAAATTCCAATCCTGAAAAAAAAAAAAAAAAAAAAAAATGTGTCCAAGAAATTATTGATCACCAGGAGGCAGATTTGATGATTGAGAAGTGCGTATAAACATAAAGCAGCATAATTTCAACATGGGCAAGCTTACATAAAACATACACGCAACCGAAGTATATATCTAAAATCCAATGCTGTTTCTATTGAAATAAAATTAACAGAGTACAAAGTAGCATAAAAGAATGCACTAGCTTGTATACTGATGAATAAAACTAAAAAGAACTTTCATTCAAAGAATTGCTAGCCATGCATCAAGGGTGCAAAATTACTAACAAGAAAGCACTTGCAGTTGGACTCGTAGTAATAACATTTGCCTTTCAAGCCACTTCAAATTACACAGCAGCATTTGACTGTTAATTCTTGCAATACAAAACCATTATCAACCACATCAACCAATTCACAAAACCAAGTAATTAAACTAATTACAACATACAAACATAAGGACTCAGTATATGATTTTCAAATATGACATGAAGTTCCATATTCACGAGTTAAAAAGCCCTCTTATAGAACATGCTTGACTTTCTTTTGATTTGGCAGATCCCAAAACAGGACTAAATTACCTATATGTGTATTTGTAGAAACATAAGGTTGTAACCTCTCAATATCGTATAATTGCAGAAAATTATGAAAGGAGGGAAATACAAACCTGCTGTTTCAAAACCAACTTATTACAGGCATGTATCACCACAAATAGCACACAACAGTTGGAATCATATTTATGTCAAAGTTCTGCTTTGCATATGTGATCCTGCATAGGGATTGGTCAATGCCACATCTTCATTCTTTTTTCAGCTCAACTGTCCTAATGTAGTCTTCATATGGCTTGAAATTTTTCTGAAAATTTAGTTCCCGCATTTTCAACTTTTTGAATGCTTCAAGCTCCTTGGGACTAAAATCTAAACTGCAATCATTGAACTTCAACTCTACAGGGCAGCCTACATCAAACAATTCTATGCCTGCTGTCTCTGCACTGATATCAGATGTGAACTCTTGGTTTCTCCTGAAAATATGAGTAGAAAATTCATAATGTTCGGCCTCCAGAGAGCCCACACTTGAGAGGTTTTCCAAGAATGCAGATGCTTTATGATAAGAGAGATTCAAGTCTTGAGTAGAACAACCCATGTCATCTTTATCATCTGTAAGAGGCACAAAATCTTCATCCTGAGCTTTGGTGTCAGAACCAGAAACATGCTCCTTGACAACGCTCACAATTTTATCACACTGATGTTTGAAATGAGAAAGGGCTGAGAATGATTCTTCTTGGTAGGGCACAGTTCCTGCTTTAAGCTCTTTTCTGTAGATTGCATGAAGGGTGACCAGAAATTGAGGGGGTATAATTGGACCCACAAGGGCATCATCAAGTGGATAGACTTTGCTTGACCATTTATTGCATCGATTGGAGGGCTCCCTCAACGGGCAAGGTGGCAGTTGGAATTTATTAGAGATACCCAAGAACTCCAAAGCCTCTTTACAGTGCTCAGGTTTCCCATTAAAATCTGCATATGTGGAGAAGGCCAGTCGCAATAGATTTATTGGAAATGTAGCAAACATACTTCTTAACGCAATCTCATGTACACTGGTGGGTAAGCTGATATCTTTCATCACATCAGCGATTGCACAAGAGGATGATTCTACTCGAGGAAATCCAAAATACTTCAGTTTATGACATATTTCTCTATGGAAACTTGAGTCTAACTTAGCCAGGTCTTTAATCTGGGCACCTTGATTACCTTCCTCCCTGTTTTCCTTTTGTCTGACAATAACCTTTGCTAGCTTATCTTTTAAGTATGCATTAAGAAATTCCAACTTCAGGTGCTGAAATTTCCTTTTACCATCATATTCTAAAGGAACACGATCATACAAAAGATTATCCTCCGAGTAAACACCTTTTCTCTTGTGACCTATCGATGAAATTGCCTCAGACTCCATTGCTGCAACATAGCGCTGTGTCTCTATCTTTCCAGATGATGCAAGCTTGATGAGTATAAATCCACCAAAACGATCAGGTGTGATCAATTGTGCATAAAGATCTGGATGCAGAATGCCAAATCCCAAAGTTAAATGTTTCCTCTGCCTCCAATCAATCCAGACTAGGTCGGACTCTTTTGAGAACTCCTGACTTGCAACACAACCACCACATACACAATCAGAATCTGACATGGAGATATTTGAAGGGTGTCCCCATGCATAGTAAGAATTGCAAAACGTAGAAATTTCAGAGTAGACTGAAGCATTTCTGTTTAAATCAGGCCCACAACAAAAAAGTCTAAACTCATCGTCCCAAAACGATCCAAGCATAATACAATAGCCAGATTCAGAAGCCAAGTTGTATTTAGTATCTTTTGCATTTGCTCTCAACTCTGGAAGCGCAAAGACTGTAGCATATCGAGGATTGCGTATACCGTGTGTCCACCTAAGCACTGGCATCAATGGTTTTCTAACATCACAAAGCAGTAGCAAGTTTCTTGTAGCCACAACAAATAAGAACCTATCAGCACCTACCCCAGACAATGTAAAGAATCTATCATTCTTGAATGTAGATAACATCTCAAGCTTCAACAAACTACCTACAGTACACTCTCCTGCAGATCTCAAATCAACCAGGAATACCTCTTTGTGGTGACAAACAATGAATATCCTTGGGTGCCAACTAAACTCGCATCCAAACCACTGCAACCCATTTTCCTCTGCCAATCCTACTTTATCATTCAATGAAACTTTCATTCTTTTAACCACAACATTATTAACCGAAAACATGGATTTATCCTTTCTTTCAGACAAACACTCAACATCAAACAACAGCAAGTCCCCATTCTCTAGCAGAACTAAGCATTCTTTTCCTAAATGTGGACTCCAACATGCATCAACAACTTCACTTCCCCTTAGTGTTTTGTTATCAGCGCAGCCAAGATAATCCAAGCAAACAAAGTACTTGTTTTGTCTATGGTCCTTTTTAATTCCAATTCTGTACCAATCAACCGCATAATTAGTGCAAGCCATCAAAAACCCAACAGCTGTGACAACATTATTATGCTTTTTCACACTATCTGAATTTTTGAATATGTTATCTTCATTCTCAAAACAAAAATAATCATCAATAGGGTTGACCAACAAATGAGTGATCCGATGATGATTCACATTACCCTCTTTCACTAATTGGAAAAAATTTTCCTTATGTGAGTAACCATTCAAGTTCCCATCTTTTACAGATAGTAAAGAAAACCCCACAGAATCACAATTTTCCCCTACAGGGAAAAACAAAATAATTAAATTTTTATTAGGGATTGGAAGCAACTGAAGTGCATTAAATCCATGAAAGCGAGAAGACGGATTAGGGAGCTCAGGCCCAAGAAGAGATGACATAGAAGTGACTGAGGAAGGAACAGAGTGGCAACATTGGAGGAAGCGAGACAGTGATAACTCCGGATACGGTGGTGGAAGGCGAGGGGCAATAGATGGGGAGCACAAGAGAGTGGTGGATGAATTGGGATTTTTGGTAAATATCAGTGGGCCAAAGGGGGCATCAGATCCTTTGGGTCCTTTGTTTGCAATGAAGAGCGGAGCCGAAAAAGTAGATGACACTGGCCAGAGAGATTTCCACTCCTCCGTAAATTCCATTGGATTGGCTGCAAAGCGTATTTCTTAAATTCATGAAATTCCTGATAGAAAATAGCGATACCCAAAGAAAAACAACACAACACAAACTCATACTCACAACTAGCATAATCAAACTTCACACCATAGTAGTCAATAGCGCCCCTATAGCGACGCGATAGCAGAGCAGGCTGTGGCCGGCGCCACAATTTTGGAATAGCGGCCTGGCGAGGCGGGTAGAAGCGGGATTAGGGTTTTCAGAAGGACGAGGGATTAGAGTTGTAGTACTAGACAGCACAGCAAACGGCGGCGGTCTTGGTTTGGAAGATGAGCGGGTATATTTGCGGTTTAAACAGCGCTGGATTTTTTTTTTTTTTTTTTTCTACATACTACCTCCGTTCTCATTTAAGTGCTCCATTTGCATAGTAGTAACTATTCATTGAGTAACTTTGATCAAATGTTTAATATAGTTCTATAAGATAAAATATAGTCAAGTGAGATCACGTAGTTTTAGAATATCAAATTTTTATAATTTTTACTTATATAAAATTTGAGTTATAAACATTTAAAAATGTGTATTGGACTGCGTGAAATGCAGAAGTGGAGCACTTATATGAAAACAGAGGAAGCAAGGCCAGGGAATAAACCGCGCTGGATTTGCGACTTGTAAGTTGTAAGTAAATATATAGCAGAAAAAACTGCCCCACACATACCAATAAAAAAAAAAAATTAAAAGACGAAAAGAAAAAAAAACAATAACCAAAAAAAAAAAACACCAAAAGGAAACACCTAGGAAAATGGGTGGAATAGGTATTCGGTCGAGTCGGGACATGAATGTTGCTATGCTAGGGAAACTTGTTGTTGATTGCTTGCAAGTTGCCCCTAAGCCGTGGGTTGAGCCGCTCCTGGCGAAATATGGATGTGGGAATGGCCGATTTACTCGTCGGTCTGGTTCGTCTCCAACATATAGAGCTTTATGCAAGGCGGCTCCTTTTATTATTCATGGGTGTCGGCTACGAATAGGGAATGGCAACAGTAGTTTATGGTATTCCTCTTGGCTAAGGGGCGGTCCAATTGCGGATCGAGTGCCCTATGTTCACTACAATGACGTGGAGCTACGTATCAAGGACATTTACTCACAGGATCGGTGGCGCTGGGAGCTGGCCTATACGGTCATTCCAGAGGCGATCAAATCTGAGATTATGCATTATGGGCCATTAGTCATTCATGAGACTGCTCCGGACTTATGGTGTTGGTTGGGGACGCCCTCTGGGAGCTATTCGGTGGCGTCCGGATATGCATGGCTTGTGAGCCAGAGAGGGCATCAACGTGACTCGACGCGGGCATGGGTTTGGCGAGCTCGATGTCCAGAAAAAAATTAGGGTTCTATTGTGGTTGTTGGTTCATGATTCTCTCCCTTCCAATAGCTTGCGACGGATTCGTAACGTGGCCCCTTCGGCAGTTTGTACTATATGTGGCCGAGGCGAGGAGACTGTGTTCCATATCTTTTTTGGATGCTCCTGGGCGGGGGAGGTTTGGCGTCACCTGGGGCTTCATCAGGTTCGGTTGGATGGGATGTTATCGTCGGAGTCTGCTGTGGTGTGGCACCGCTTGTGCAGGTCGTGGACGGGCATCCACTGGGCAGCGCTTTAGAACATCTGGAGGGGCCGTAATGCGAGCTGCATGCGCGGTACCCCTGTCAACGCTCATGCGACAGTCCGGGCAGCCATCCGCATGGGCGAAGCTATTGATCGTGTGATGTCTCGGCCTGGCCGAGAGGGGGATGAGCGGTTGGTGAATTGGAATCCTGATGCTCGCTCCGGTGTTCTTTTGCATGTGGATGGGAGTTCTATCGGGAATCCTGGCATGGCGGGCTTTGGTTGTGTTATCCGAACGGGAGATGGCCGCTGGGTGGAAGGTTGTTCGGGTTTTGCGGGGTTTGCTTCTAATATTGTAGCGGAGCTCCATGGGATTTGGAATGGTATGAAGAGGCTCCATTCGCTGGGAATTACCAACGCATATTGTTTCACAGATTCTTTGGTTGGTCTACAGTTGATGAATCAAGGGGTGGCGCAAGATCATGTGTTATTTCCCTTGCTTCACCATATTGCTCAGTTGAGGGAGGCTCATCCTGGGTTCATCTGGCAGCACATTCTTCGGGAGGGTAATACGGTTGCTGATGTCTTGGCAAAGCGGGGGGCTCGGTCTGAGGAGTTCTTTACTACATGGGCTTTTCCGCCGGACGATGCTAAGGCTAGTCTGGCTGCTGATTTTGCAGGAACTTGGTTTCCGCGGCTGTAATAGATTAGTTCTTTGTTTTCTTTTTCTCTGTCTTTCCCCCTGTTTTCTGTAGATTTTTCTTTTCCCCTTTGCCGACGCTTGTGCGTCACTGTTTATCAAAAAAAAAAACAAAAAACAAAAAATAAAAACAAAAAAAGAACTCTGGATTGAATACACCCCTTATTTTGAAAATAAGAATGACGGCCTTGTGTAGTTCTTCTTACCGAAACAAAAAAAAAAAAAAAAAAAACAAAAAACAAAAAACAAAAAACAAAAAACAAAAAAAGGGGGTGTATTCAATCTAGAATTTTATGGATTTTAAAAAATTGGAGGATTTATAGAGTCCATAGACTCATGTAGAGTTGATTGATTTTGTGTAAACTCTATGTAGAATTTGTCTAGAGTTTGGCTGACTTTTAGAAATCTTGGATTGTTTAGAGAGATTTTGTTTAGTTATATATTTTAAAGAATTCATTAAAATCTATAAAGATTTAAAATCCATGAACTGTTAATACTCAAAATTTTTAAAAACTTTTTAAAATTTGTATTGAATACACCTAGATTTCGGAAGACTTTTTAAAATCTTTATTGAATATACCTGGATTTTTAAAGACCTTTTAAATCTAAATTGAATACACCCCAACTTTAAAAGTCTAAAAAAATCTTACAGACTCTTGATTGAATACACCCCCTAAATCTGATGAAATCTAACACATAACAATATAGTTCATTGGGTAACAGGTCGTTTAGGGTTTGGTGGTGTTATTAGGGATGGAGATGGTCGTTGGATAGAGGGTTTCGCAAGCTCCGTTAGTATTCCTTCTATCCTTGTTCCTGAGCTCCATGCTATTTGGAATAGTATCAAGCGTCGTTAGTGTTCCTTCTATCCTTGTTCCTGAGCTCCATGCTATTTGGAATAGTATCAAGCGTCTTCAGGCGATGGGTGTGGAAGAAACTTGTTGCTACTCGGACTCCTCGCTTGAAGTATTGAGACTTATTCGTACTAAGGTGAATACGGCTCATCGCCTTTTTCCATTGCTGACGAACATTGCAGACTTGATGCAACAACTTTCTGCAGTGTATTGATTCCATATGTTGAGAGAGGGTAACTCGGTCGCGGATGCCTTGGCAATGAAGGGTGCTCGTTCGGAGGACTTTTTACCACTTGGGTCTTCCTCCCGAATGATGTTCGTACGCTCCTTGTAGTTGATATGGCGGGCGTCTGGTTTCCCGCCATGAGTTTATTTGCATTCTTTCTTTCCTGTCCTCCACCTCCTGGAGCTTTCTATTAGTTTTTAGTTTCACCGACCCTTATGCATCACATCATGTTCACAAGAAAACACAATATAACATACTCAGCGTGGTTCTAAAAGTTCATTGACAAGGTCCTAGAGAAAACTAAATTGAACATTGATATTGCATTATGTATAGGTGTACAAAATCATAATCAAGTCAATTTTTTGGGAATGAATACTATGCAAAATCAGCATGTGATGGTTATGTTATTCGATGATGTTCCAGATGAATTATATAATATTTATGACGGTAATAGTTCATCATGATTTTGTGATTGTAATTTTCAAAAAAAAAAATCAAAGATTATTAAAATTCACATTTGAAATCAACTTAATACCTCATGATTGAACTTCCAAGTGCATACATAAACAGTGAAAAGATGAGGAAAATATTTTTCCAATGTTGCCTGAGCAAATTGTTCCAGAAAAGTCCTTTAAAAGTTGGTCAGAGTCAAGATCGACGGTTCTAAGAATTGTAATTATAGAATAGAAATAGCACAATGGAATCTATATATTATTAAAATCATTAGTGGTCAATCAAGTCAACATTTAATGTGGTGTCTCCATTCTAAATTTCCAATTTTCTTAGATTTTTGCATTTTCTATTAATTAAATTTAGATTTTTGTATTTTTTTTATTTATTTACTATTTCTTTATGTCAAAATATTTATTGATGTGGATATGGAAATCCTCATTTCCATTTTTTAAAAGATATGAAATTTTCAATTTAAATGAAACTCCCATAATTATCAATTTTAAAAGATTTGAAATTTTGTATATTTGCATTTATTTATATTACATTTTGGTTTTTGTATTTATTTATATTAGA
Source organism: Hygrophila difformis (assembly GCA_030278955.1). Classification (NCBI taxonomy): domain Eukaryota; kingdom Viridiplantae; phylum Streptophyta; class Magnoliopsida; order Lamiales; family Acanthaceae; genus Hygrophila; species Hygrophila difformis. Next base: position 34,785,315 of record JAOANR010000011.1, read on the forward strand.
TTTTTTCACTTTTATTCCAACATTTTTTATTTTTAAACAATTTTCAATTTTTAAAGATATAAATTTTTTAACTTATATGAAATTCCTACAAATTTTAGTTTTTAAAAGATTTCAAATTTCAATTTTGTATTTATTTATTTATTTTAGATTTTTGCATTATTTTATTATTTTAGATTTTTGCTTTATTTATTTATTTATTTTAGAGTTTGCATTGTTTTATTCACATAATTTTCAGTTTTTCCCAATTTTAAGTTTTGAAAAGATATGGTATTTTTAATTTCTATGGAATCGAGATATGGTTTGACATACTGTTATTATTTGGTTATATTTTTTATTCGAAATGCCAAAAAAAGAAAAGCGAGACATAAATAATGTGATGGAATGAATATTATTTATTGTAGTTACATAAAAAATAATAAAAAGAAAAACTTAAATAGGCTATCAGAGGGATGCGATTTCCATTTTTGGACCATAATGAGTCAATTTGAACAACATGCGATTCGCTCTGGCCCTTTTTGTGGGTCTGACGGCCTTGTAGTAACCCAAAATTGTAAATAAAAAATAATGGTTAAAATCTGAAAATTGATCATTTTGATGGCCTGAAAAAATTATTATCTCTAAAAATAATTCAAAACAATTATAATTATTAAGGAAAATGTGAAAATTCATATTCTTTGGATAACTGGTTTAAAGTAAATTAATTATTTTCATAAAGCATATTATAAATAAAAGAATCTGATGTATAAAGAGTTATTGGGAGTGCGAATAGATCCATCAGTAAATAAAGGAAAAATTATTTTTTTAATCTATTTTTTAAGAAATAATTTTTTAATCTATATTTTAACAGATTTGTAATTGACAGAATAACAAATATAAATATAACTTTATTAGGAATTGAAAGGCTAATTACTGCAAATTATATAAGTTTGAAAATTTTATCTGGAATGCCGATATTGAATGAAGTTTTAACATCCGAAATATATAAATTGATACTAGAACAGACATATTATAATAAGGAACAAATGAAGTCGGGTCATGCAAAGCTATTATCTTTCTTGGTTGATGAGCATAATAATGTTTATAATAAAATAATGTATGTAGTTGATAGTGATGATATTTGACTTTTTTTCTTTACGTGTTGGAACTGATAAGACATTTATCAATAATTTATCTAGAAAATATTATGTATAGCCCTTTGTGAAAGAGGTGATACGGTACTGCCTGTAGCATCCACTGGACTGCATATTCTAAATTTAGTATTCAACCAGATTGTGACGAGAATTCTACCTGAAAAAACTTACTCTATAAAATTATTTAACCTCTCTTCTCAATAAATAAAACTCATTATTTGGGATGAAAATTCTTAATTGGTAGAATGATTATGAGTCTGTCTGAATTAACCAAATTGTCCATTTGATTTCAGAGAAAAAAATTCCCATCTCACAGTTTGTTTTACTATGACTATTAAAAAAAAACTCAATGTCAATTTTTAAAGAAAGTTGGGCTCTATTTTCAAAACAAGTTTTTACCCGTGTCAATGATATGTTGCAATATCTCGTGTTATTGGAAATAGAGGATTCGAAGTATTAATATGTAATTAAGATTGATTAACATAAGATACTACAAGAAATATTATTTACAATAAAATTATAATGGCAGAAATTTGCACAATGAATATTTCATATACGTGATGGTAATTGGTAAAGCTGGTATTGATCTTGGAGATGTACAATTAGATGTGACATTTTCAGATGATAATTTTATAAAATATACGGAAGATCATATAGCGGTATTTGTTCAGAGTACTTATGCAAATATGAACTGCAGCACTTCAAATCCAGATTTTTTTAAGATTATCTTATACTAACCCATACCAATGATTGCTCATACGATCAATGATTAATCATGGAATATATCTTTACAAATGAAAATGTATATATATCAGTTCTAACAATATTTAACAAAATAATGAAAGCATAAGTAAAGCCAATGAATTATTTTCACGGGAATATCTAAACACAATCAATTATTCTGGAATACCGAAAAATATAGTTGAATGAGGGTTGCATAGTCATGCTTCTTAGGAATATAGATCCATCAAATAAATTATGCAATGGAAGTAGATTGATCGTAACTAAGATGCAGAACCATATACTTGAGGTTAAATTAATTTTCGAGAAACCATGAAAATAGAAAATTCTTGATTGGTAGAATGATTATGAGCCTATCTGATTTAACCAAATTCCCCATTCGATTTCAGATGAGAAAATTCTCACTCGCGGTTTATTTTGCTATGATTATAAACAAAAGTTAATGTCACAATATTTCGTGTCACTATCAAGATGTGACTCAAAGTATTAATATACAATTAAGAATGATTAACTCAACATACCACAAGATATGTTTACAATGAAATTTATATATGACAAAAAATTTGCAAAATTGATACTTGATATCGGTGATGGTAAAGCTGTTATTGATTTTGGAGATGTAGAATCAGATGTGACATTTCCAGATGATATTCTTATAAACTCTACGGGTAATCCTATAACGATAATTTTTTAGAGTACATATACAAATATAAACTGCACAACTTCTAATACAGACATTTTTAAGGATAGTATTATACTAGCCCTTTCCAATAAGATTTTCAACAATGAAATTTTCAGCAAATTGTGGGGGAATTTTTCATATTATGCTTAATACTTATATTAAAATTTTGTTTTATTTTAATTTAAATTTCAAATTAAATAAAAACATTATTTTAATAATTATTTTATTGATATGTTAGGTTTGTACCGGACAAGCCACAGAAGCTAAAGAAGACGGTATAATATGATTTCTTTTTTAGTTATAAAAATATTATATTATATTATCATATACTCCTCTTTCGAATCTATATAAAATGACTACATATTTTTCATTACTCAAAATATAATTTATTATTAATTTATATAATATTATATAAAATATATAAATATGCCCGTCGAGTCTCGACGGGCTACTTGCTAGTTTAAAAGAAAATAAAAAAAATAGATAAATGATAATATTAATCAGAATATAGGTATATACTCCCTCCGTTTCTAAATATTGACACTTGAATAGTTTTTATTATTCTTTGAGTAACTTTAATTCAATTTTTTAACACAGTTATATAAGCAAAACATAGTCAAGAGAGATCTTGTTAGATTCGCTTAATTGCGCAGTTTTAGAATATTAAATTTTTATAATTTTTTACTTTTACCCAATTTGAGATATTATGCGTTAAAAATGTATATTGGACTGCGTGAAATAACTAAATGTCATAATTTTTTAAAACGGAGGGAGTATGACATTAAAAATAAAAAAAATAAAAAAAAAGTGGAAATATAGCAATGAGCTCGATCAAACGGCATTAGTAACATGATTAAATAGTCTGTTTTTTTTTTTTTTTGTGGAGCTTTAGTTTTGAAAAGAAATTTTGTCAAAGTAAAAGTTACGTTCTACAATTAAACTGTGTTTTCTTTTTTTAACCATTTTAAAAAAAAAAACTATAATTAATTTTAACATACACTATATAAAATTAAAACCTTGGGCTCATATCAAAAGTTGTAGCTCATATCAATACATTTGGCTTGAGTGAACTGTGGCTCAAGTCGCTTAAGCAGTGTTTCATGTTCGAACTTTGTGTATGTAAAAAATTACTTTAGAAAAGACATCATTTATTACTGATGGAGATCCTAATAAATTAATATTAGGTTAAATGTAGCATGAGAATATTCCGTTATTCAATAAAAAAAAGTTAGCTCCTGATAACTACAAGTCACACCTATAGATAGTACATATATTGTTAGAACTTAGAATTAGTTTTGCTAAATACTACTCCATCGAGTTATTTGACTGAGGACAATCACAACGTATCTGAGTTATTTTTGGATATCGACGTCTTCAAATTGTTTTGAAGAGCCTAGAGTACTCCATCGAGATTAGTAGAACTTTCAAAACTGTCTTGTGCATTTATACATTTGCTTTAAAAAAAACGTTGAAGAAACGTATTCCCTCCGTCCTAACTCAAACGTTATGTTTGATTTTTTTACACTGTTCATTGTTCAACTTTGATTCAATATTATTGTAAGTAAATATTTGAAAAAAACAATCGAGTTCGGTCTTGTTATATTCGTCTAATCACATAGTTTTAGAATATTTAACTTTTATAATTTTTACTTTTATACAATTTGAGATATTAATCGTTAAATAATGTAATGGATTGCGTGAAAACATGTAAAAATAATATGATTTGATGACGGATGGAGTATTTTCAGCTATTAACAATTTAAAAAGTGTATTGATTGTGTACATAAATCAAATAGAACATTTTAAATGGGACGGTGCGAGTATATTTAACAAATTAATAAAATAACAACCGCAATTATTGATTTAGGAATTCTTGTTAAAGATTCATACTTCCTTTTCGTATTGAATTATTTTTTACAAACTCACTTTCATGCATTCAATGTATATTTTAAACCATTAATAATTCAAGTTCGGTACAAGTGAAAATTTTAAAAGTTCGATATTTAAAAACTACACAACGAGACGAATCTAACAAGATCTCACTTGACTATATTTTAATTTGTATAACTATGATAAAATTTTAAGTGAAAGTATGTGCGTGAATAATAGCACATTACCAAACGTCCACAACATTTCAATATGGAGGTAGTAATAATTTTAATAATTAATATGATGTAAATATATAAATAATACTAATTAAATTTGCACATTATTTTTGTTTTTTTAGTGGATGGAGCTTAAGATATTTTGGGCTTAAAGGGTATTGCGGCCATGCCAAACAAACTATAAAAAATAAAATAAAATACTAGATTCGTAATCAAAAATTTTTAACATTTTTTATTTTCATGCAATTCAATACACATTTTTAAAGAGTAATATCTTAAAGTTTATAAAATAAAAGTTTATAAAATTAATATTATAAAATTACGTGAATAGACGAATCTAACAAGATCTCCTCTTGACTATGTTTTGTTTTATCTTATGTCACTGTGTGAAAAAATCGAATCAAAATTACTAAATGAATAGTGTTTACTATGCAAATGTTAGAATTAATAAAATATGGAGGAAGTAATAATAATTGATAATTATATAGTCAATTAATAATTTAAATAAGAAGAGTGATTGGGGTAACATTTAGTTTGAAAGGAGTCAAAGGAAAGGAAAAAGATAGAAATAAAAAATAAAAGACTATTATATGTTCTCTGTTGTGGAATATATGTTTATTAGCTATTAAATTAATTAGATAGTATTTGATGAAACTAAGAGAAACAGAGGGAGATGGAGGAAGATGTAGATTGATGAAGAAGCTTAAATAAGGCAATGGAATCAGACAATTGGGAAGTGGGTTTTCGTGTAGATGAAATAATTGCAAAATGCTCTAGTGAAGAAAAGCCTGTCACACAATTGTTGATTGAGCATTACAAGTATTTATAGAAGTAATCCCACCTACCATTCCGCTTAATATAGACATCCACACCTACCTAAATATTAGGTCATAACGCTCCCTCTTGGATGTCATCGCTAAAAAAATATGCCTCGTTAAAACCTTTCTTGGAAAAAAACCCTATGGGAAAAAAATCCAAGTTAGGAAAAAGAGTACATGATTCTTGTATATTTACTTCTCCATCTGATTGAAGCATCAGCTGAGATTCTTTAGTTGACGCATCCCGATACTTTTCACCAACTTCTCGAATGTTGCTGTTGGTAGTGCCTTGGTAAATAAATCTGCAAGATTATCAGCTGAACGGATTTGTTGTACATCTATTTCACCATTTTTCTGTAGATCATGAGTGAAGAAAAATTTTGGTGAAATATGTTTCGTTCTATCTCTTTTAATATACCCTCCCTTCAATTGTGCTATACAAGCTGCATTATCTTCGTATAAGATTATTGGGGGTATCTTTTCTTCACTAGCTATGCCACAATTTTTCAGTATATGGTGCATCAAAGATCGCAACCATACGCACTCTCGACTGGCTTCATGTATTGCTAAAATTTCAGCATGATTTGAAGAAGTAGCAGTCAAAGTCTGCTTCATTGATCTCCATGAAATTGCAGTACCACCACATGTAAAAACGTAGCCAGTTTGAGATTTGGCCTTATGTGGATCTGATAAATATCCAGCATCAGCAAAGCCAATTATTTCATGTCGAGAATCATTTGGGTAAAATAACCCAAGATCAATAGTTCCTTGGAGATAGCGAAATATATGTTTAATTCCATTCCAATGTCGTCTTGTAGGAGATGAACTAAATCTCGCTAATAGATTTACTGCAAATGATATATATGGTCTAGTGCAGTTTGCGAGATACATTAAAGCACCTATGGCACTTAGATATGGGACCTCTGGTCCAAGAATTTGTTCACCTTCCTCTTGTGGTCTAAACGGATCATTTTTGATATCAAGTGACCTTACGACCATTGGAGTACTCAATGGATTTGCTTTATCCATATAAAATCGCTTTAATACTCTCTGAGTATAAGCTGTTTGATGGACAAATGTTCCATTATTTAAATATTCAATTTGCAGACCAAGGCATGATTTGGTTTTACCAAAATCTTTGATTTCAAACTCCTTTTTCAAGTATTCAACAGTCTTTTGGAGCTCCTCTGGAGTTCCAATCAAGTTGAGATCATCAACATAAACTGCAATGATTACAAATTCTTGTCCATTTTTCTTAATGAAAATACATGGACAGATTGGATCATTTGTATAACCCTCTTGTACCAAAGACTCACTGAGTCGGTTATACCACATTCGTCCGGACTGTTTCAGTTCATATAGGGATTTTTGTAATTTGATGGAATACATATGTTTAGGATTTGATTCATATGTCTCTGACATCTTTAATCCATCTGGGATCTTCATATATATATGTATTTAAATTTCCATATAGATACGCAGTAATAACATCCATCAATCTCATTTCAAGATTTTGATGGACTGCTAAACTGATAAGATATCTAAATGTTATTCCATCCATTACAGGGGAATATGTTTCATCATAATCAAATCCGGGTCTCTGTGAGAACCCTTGGGCGACTAATCTCGCTTTGTATCTGACAATTTCATTTTTGTCATTTCTTTTTCTTACAAAAACCCATCTGTATCCGACTGGCTTTATATTTTCTGGTGTTTTGACAATTGGTCCAGACACTTTTCTTTTAGCCAGGGAATCCAATTCAAATTGGATTGCATCTTTCCATTTTGGTCAATCTTTTCTTTTCCGACATTCATCAACCGAATTTGGTTCATGATCCTCGTCATCATTTATGACGTCAAGTGCTATATGGTATGAGAATACATTATCTATGATAATTGCATCTCGATTCCAAACATTTCTGCTTGTGACAAAATTGATTGATATTTCATTATTTTCAATTTCCTGTTCCTCTGGAACTGCAAGTTCTTGCTCCTCTGGAGCAGTTTTCTCTTCAAGAGCTTCTTTTTCCTCTGAAATATTTTCTGCAATTTTGTCACTTTTAATGATTTGTGATCCTCTTTTCTTTCGAGGATTTTTATCTTTGGAACCTGGTGGTCTACCACGCTTCAAGCGTGCAGTAGATTCATCTTTGGCACTTGTAATTGGTCCCTCTGGGACATTAATTTTGATTGGAACATTTGCTGCCGGTATATGAGATTTAGTTACTCTTTTAGAGTCGCATAATGCATCCGGCAATTGATTTGCAATACTCTGCAAATGCACAATTCTTTGTACTTCTAGTTCACAATCATTTGTACGAGGATCGAAGAAATCTAACGGTGTTTTCCAGTTGATTTCTTTTTCTTTCTTTGGTTAATTTATGTCTCCCCCTAATGTCGGGAAATGAGATTCGTCAAAATGACAATCTTTGAATTTCGCAGCAAATAAATCACCAGTTAATGGTTCGAGATATCGAATAATCGATGGTGATTCATACCCGATATATATTCCCAATCTACGTTGGGGACCCATCTTTGTGCGCTGAGGTGGTGCAATCGGGACATACACAGCGCAACCAACTATTCTGAGATGGGATATATTGGGTTCATGCCCAAATGTTAATTGTATAGGGGAGTATTCATGATAATGTGTCAGTCTTATCCGCACCAATTTTGCTGCATGTAATATTGTATGCCCCCAAGCTGTCAATGGCAATCCAGATCTCATTAATAATGGTCTGGCAATTAATTGTAAATGCTTTATAAGCAATTCAGCAAGTCCATTCTGTGTATGGACATGAGCAACATGATGCTCAACTGTTATGCCAATTGACATACAATATTCATCAAACCTCTGGGATGAATATTCACCAGAATTATCCAATCGAATATTTTTTATTGTATAATCAGGGAACTGTGCTCGTAATTTAATAATTTGAGCAAGTAATTTTGCAAACGCATGGTTGCGAGATGATAGCAATGTTACATTGGACCATCGTGTTGATGCATCAATTAGCACCATAAAATATTTAAATGGTCCACATGTGGATCTATAGGTCCACATATATCGCCCTGAATTCTTTCAAGAAAACTAGGGCTTTCAGTTCCCACTTTTGTTGGTGAATGTTTGGAAATCAATTTTCCTTGGGAGCAAGCAACACATATATAATCATTATGTTGCAGCAATTTTTGTCCCTTTAATGAGTGGCCATGACTATTTGTAATAATTCGCCTCATCATTGTAGAGCCGGGATGGCCTAGACGATCATGCCATATCATATATTCATCAGTAAGCCTATGACTTCCAATAGACCTCTGGCCTATTTTGGGATGATATTCATTAGTGGGCCTATGGCCATCAATAAACCTCTGGTTTATTTGGGGAATATTAGACCTGTGGTCTAAGTGATAATTTTCAGTTGTATTTATCTTTGAAAAATACAATCCAGAAGACAGAACTGGTAATTTTTCCAATACATATTTCTTACCATGAGTGGTATTTGTAATTAATAAATATTCGACATTCTCTGAAGTCGATGTCTCGAGATGATACCCATTTTCTCGGATATCTTTAAAACTTAATAAATTTCTTCGAGACTCGGGAGATAGGAGTGCATTTTTCACAATTAATTTTGTTCCCTCTGGGAAAATAAGGTTGGCTGTGACAATTCCTCGTATAATATTTGCACTACCGCATATTGTATTTATTATTGTATCTCCCATTTTTAAATTGGAAAAATACCTTATGTCTTTTAGTATCGTGTGCATTGAAGCACTATCAATAAGACATATATTATCACCTTTATAATTCCCCATTTTGTTGTAATTAAAACAAGATATAATTAATATTAAAACAAGATTTAACATAAGTGAAATATTACAATACAGAGACAATAAGATAGCACACATACAAAAGTAAAGGCAGATACAGAAGTTCAAAGCGTAATAAAAATAATAATACAACATAACAATTAAACTAAATCATTATATAAATCTTCAACTTGAAATTCTGGGATATTGGGCATATTCTTCTCAGAATTCATTCTGTCAATATGGTTTGTTTCAACCACCCTTTTTCCTTTATCTCTCTGGGAATCTTGATAAAGTTTCACCCAATAATCTCTGGTACGACAATTTTTGTACCAGTGCCCTTTTAGGCCGCATCTATCGCATTTTGCTTCTTCATAATTCTATTTTTGGACATCACCTCTGGTGTTGCCCTGATTCTGATTACGTGTATCTGTCGTAGGCCTAACGTAAACATTGTTGCGGAAATGATTTTTCCCACGGCCTCGGTTATACCCACGACCACGAGGTCTCTGACCCCGGCCACGACTACGGCCACGACCACGGCTGGAAGATTCAGTCACATGTGCCTCTGGCAATGGACTACTGCCAATTGGTCTCATTTCATGATTTTTTAATAATAAATCATTATTCTTTTCAGCCAATAACAAAAACGTAATCAGATCAGAATATTCAGTGAAACCCTGTGCTCGGTATGTTTGCTGTAACACCGAATTGGAGGGGTGGAATGTAGAGAATGTCTTCTCTAGCATTTGTTTATCAGTAATTGTCTCACCACACAGTCTTAATTGTGACATGATATTAAACAGAGCAGAATTGTAATCATTTACTGATTTAAAATCCTGGAACCGTAAGTGTGACCAGTCATACTGGGCTCGAGGGAAATTTATTGATCTTAAATGATCATATCTTTTTTCTAAATTCTCCCAGAGTTCATTTGGGTCTTTGACCGTTAAATACTGTGTTTTCAATCCCTCATCAAGATGATGGCGGATGAAAATCATAGCCTTCGCACGGTCTTGGCTTGAAGCCTGATTATCTTTTTCAATTATTTTTTCAAGACCCATTGATTCCAAATGGATTTGAACATCCATTTTCCAAGATAGATAATTATCTCCAGATACCATCAGTGGTCTGAAATCCTGCTTTGTCAAGTTAGCCATAATAAAATTATTGAAATACAAATATTAAATATTACCTCAAAAGAAATTCCGGCAGAGCTCCGTCAGTGGCTCGTGCTGATAACGTGTTGTGGAATATATGTTTATTAGCTATTAGATTAATTAGATAGTATTTGATGAAACTAAGAGAAAGAGAGGGAGATGGAGGAGGATGTAGATTGATGAAGAAGCTTAAATAAAGCAATGGAATCAGACAATTGGGAAGTGGGTTTTCGTGTAGATGAAATAATTGCAAAATGCTCTAGTGAAGAAAAGTCTATCACACAATTGTTGATTGAGCATTACAAGTATTTATAGAAGTAATTCCACCTACCATTCCGCTTAATATAGACATCCACACCTACCTAAATATTAGGTCATAACATTCTCGAGTTTTTTTAGTACTAAAAAGAAATGATTTAGAAATATAGTTTTTTATTTTCTTTCATCCTTCCAAACTTAGGAGGATTTAGAAGGAAAAAGGAAAGGATTGCAATAACATAGTATTATCTTTATTTTACCTTTTTCATATTAATTAATTATTATGGGCAAAATTATGAAATACACATTTTTGGTTCTTTTCTTTTTCTTTTCCTTTAATTTACTTTCTATTACTACCAATTTTAAAAACTTTACATTTGATACTAAAGTTTAGACATTGGAGTTTGAATAATTAAAAATTGAAAGACGGTAGAGTGTTAGAGCGGTAAATATTTACTTTTGATAGAAGTTTTTAGTACTATTTCAAAAACTAAGAGCTAGTGGGGTTGGGGACTTACTCTAGTGCTCAAGCCTCCCGTCTCCCAACCATAAGTTGGGGGTTCGATCCCCACCCGACCCCCTATCCCTCCCCTTTATCCCCCTTTGTAATTTATGTGGTTTGGATTCCCACACACCTTTGCCGACACATGAGTGTCACCGTTTAAAAAAAAAAAAAAAAAAGTAAGAGCTAGTGTTTAACACCAAACATAAAGTGTTATCTTATACTCATATTATCGCCACCATGAGAAAAAAAAATACATTTATATAAAGTACATGTGTATGCTTATATCCATATTGATACACAGAGAAAATACACCATCACTACCGCAATCCAATACCAATATACTAGATTCGAGCATTTGTGTATGCAGAATTCTGTTTTGGGAGAGACAACCCGTCAATGCCCACCAGATCCTCGAGTGATAATATTATGTCCAATGTTGCCTGAGGATACCCGGTATAAGCCAATATACTAGCTATAGTCTCCACATACATGCTTAAATACACATTAATTAAAACTCATAAATATATAATTGAATTATGATATATTCCAACGGTTGGGTTACTATACTGAATGGGGGTTTCTTGATTTGCTGAATGTGCGGCATCTGTGTGAGAAAGTGCTGCGTAGCAAAAAGGATTAAAAATATCAATTTGGACGCATTTATGATGATGAAAATAAAATCCACTAAATTCTCCATTATGGCCATAATTCTCGTTTCATTAACACCCTTCCCAATTCCCAAATAATAAAGCTGGTAAATAGACCACCTAATTTGTAGCAAGAATATTTTCCACCTAATAACATGGAAGTTGTTATTTTATGCTAAAAATTTAAAATAGTTTTTTGTTTTTTGTTTTTGTCAGCTCATTTAATCTTGCATTTTATAGAAATTAGTTGTGTGTTTTAATACACAATCTTCTTACGTGTTGTGTTATTTAGTATTATTAATTTGTTGGATAATATGTCAATTATGCTGAGTTTAATACAATTTGTGTTGTTTCTTTTGAAAGTTATTTATCTTTGTGTTGAGTTTTTATTTTCTTTTTTTGAGGAGCTGAAGCTAGAGAAATTGTGGTTGGAGTCCATGTCACATAAATTACAAAAGGGAATAAAGGACTGTGATAGGGGGGCGGGTGGGAAATCGAATTCCCAACCTAAGATTGGAAGTCATGAATTTTATCAGTTGAGCTAGTCCTCATCCCGTTTGTGTTGAGTTTAATACAATTTGCAGAAAGTTGTTATTCCTTTTCTAAGAATTTAAAATAGTTATTTTTTGTTTTTTTCAGCTCTCTTTATCTTTTATTTTTATAGAAATTAGTTGTGTGTTTTAAGAAACAGAATCTTCTTATGTGTTGTGCTATTATTATAATTAATTTGCTGGTTAATATGCAAATTGTGTTGAGTTTAATACAATTTGTGCTGCTTTTTTTGAAAGATAATAAATTCAGCCAATTAATTGGATTAATATCATATGCAAGAAAGTATCAATTATAATAAAAGGGGTAATTATTTATTTTTATACCTCAACAAATTCCAAAGTGTCCACTTATATATCTAAACTTTTTTTTTGAAAAAAAATACACCCCAACTATTAAAACCTAGAAAAATTCATATTTTCCGTTAAGTTACCGTTAAGTTTATTCTTCCGTTAAGTATATATGGGTAAATTAGTCTATTTATAACCCAACATGGAAAATGTTTGGAAAGCCGAGCAAGAAGCGGAATAGAAATATCTCGAGGAGCTCCGCAAGCAGATCCATGGGGAAGCTAGGCGCACTGAATTTCGCCAGCAAGTTGGTCTTATACCTTTATTTCCCCTGTTTATTTTAATTTAAAGTTTGGATTTGGGGGTTAAGGTTTCTACTCCAATATTTGTGATTGATAGGTTTTTTCTATTTTGATTTCAAGGTGTGGCTTAACCCCAGGCGGCTGCATCTTCATCATCCGCTGCAAAGGTAATTGTTTACATTTGAAAATTCTATTTATTTATTTATTTTACTTTTTGTTCTTGAATAATTAGTTATGGGAATGTAATATGATGATCACTATTGCAACAACAACCGGCTGTGGAGCGTTGTTTAAGGAAAAGTCACAGTCAAAGAATGACTCGTGAAACTTCATTCAAATACGCGGAAGAGGCTGGATGTCGTTTATCTAGGTCTTGTATATGTAGTAGAAATTTATATAAATATGAACGGACTAATTTATCCATGTATACTTAACGAAAAAATCAAATTTAACGGCAACCTAACGGAAAATATGGATTTTTCTAGGTTTTAATAGTTGGGGTGTATTTTTTTTTCAAAAAAAAGTTCAGGTATATAAATGGACACTTTGAAATAGTTGAGGTATAAAAATAAATAATTACCCTAATAAAAGTGGTGTGGCTTATGTGCTGTCAACAATACATATTGGCAAAAATGGAATGATGGATACGTATAGAAAAATGATGTCAGAGCAGTGTAAAATGATAACTGCGTGGAATGATGTGTGCGCATGAAAAAATGATGAATATTTATAAAATAAGCAACATCATTTTTCATGGAACTATACGTGGACATCAATTCTTCGGTGCATGCACCTGCTGTCAAATATAATTGCCTGTACAGGAGCCGTATTGTAATAAAAATTAAAGTCAGACAATGACCAATACAAAACAATACTGTACAACACATTCATTATATGAAAAATGGGCCCGGGTAATTCATCACCCTAACTCTCATATATCATGATAATACATGTAAATAAAGTGTCAAACACAAATTCAACATTTACAAACAATAATCTAGCACAATAACGATGTAAGGCATGGTGAAATGATGTGACTTCTCAGGAAGAATTTGGTATCATGGGGTGAAATGGTTTGGTGTTGATTGGTGCTTGCCTGGGAAAGCCAATGATTTATTAGCGTGGTGGCTATGCTTCTCTCCCAATCGGGGCCGTAGGGATTTGTGGTTACTAACTGGGGTAACAATACCATGGACAATTTGGAAATTTAGAAATGAATTGATCTTCAAAGGGAAACAGATTGACATCAACGCTGCTATAGATGAGGTTCGATGGAAGGTCAGTTCTTGGGGGAAGGCACTACTGAATGATGTGGAGAATAATCTAGAGTGTTTGGCTCCAATATTACCTTGTAGCCTAGCTATGTCAGTTGGGCAGCGGCCAAGGTTACCCCGCTGTGGTTTGATGTGGAGTCGGCCGGATAGGGGTTGGTGGAAAATAAATACGGACGGGTCCTCGCTAGGGAATCCAGGGCCAGCTGGTGTGGGGTGTGGGGGGGATTATTAGAGACGAAGAGGGCGCTGTGGTGTTTATCCTTTCAGATTACATTGGTTGCAAAGACTCAACGGAGGCAGAGGTCACAGCAATTAATCGAGTATGTCGGGCGCTTATCCGGGACCAGGGCTTTCCTTTGCCAAAGCTGGTGTTTGAGTGTGATGCACATAATGTAGTCAAGTGGTTAAATTCACCTGGGTCGATTCCTTGGAGATTCATGAATTGATCGGACTGATAGTGAATGTGCTAAATTTTGCTGGGAACGTTTGTGTGAACCACATCTTTAGGGAGTGTAATTCTGAGGCGGACCAGTGGGCACGTCGAGGAGCTTCCGGTGAGAGTAAAGTTGAAATGTGGTTTTGAATGCTGTTGGTAGAAGTTGCTGCCTACTCAGCAGGAAACTAATTGTTGGACTCAAATATAACCGAATCGTTGGAGTATCTTGTTCGAAGTCTGGTCTGGGAAAGAACTCGAAGAAAGTGGTGCTGGGTTGAGCATGAAGTGGAGCCAATTGGGGGGGGGGGGGGTTGGAAGGTGGAAGGATACCTCCGTGGATGCACTACAGGATAGGGGCTTAATGTGATCGATGTGTTGCTTTGTTAGATGTACAGTTCCTTTGTTTTTTCTTTTTTCAGGTTGCTGCTGGAAGGACATTTTCGCTGCTGATTCTCCATCGGGTTGAGTGGCTACCGTTGCGATCAGTTTTCCCGGGATTGGCAAAGAGACCTGTAGTATCTGGATAAGAAGAGCAATGGATGCAAAAAATGTTTGGCAAAATTGAAGGTTCTGTTTGGAAAAACTCAAGTGGCCTGACTAACTAAACTGGTGAGACCTGTGCCTCAACTTTAATTCTCTATTGCTACGTGCATATGTGGTGGTCACTTTGGCTTCCAAGAAATTGTTCATTCAATCATATTGAGCCTGCGCTGTTTAGTTCGATGCATTGCGTATAAAACGGGCATTCAGAGGATCTCTATTGGAATTTCCTAATCCCCATAATGTCCAACCACACCCTAATGTGCTATGCATGTAGCTGAATCCTGTCCCAATTAACTGAACTTAGATTCTTCAAGACATCTCCTTTTATCCTTTTCATTGTGGACGGAACCTTGTTCCATTATCTGTTAATGCAATGAAGCCACAGTCCCTCCTTTGTACCTTGGGGAATTTTGAAATTGTCAGTTTGCTCACAGGGTTAGGCCTATCGTGGTTGCAAGATATGTGTCTGGTTAGCCAGAGGTGGCGGATTGTTTGCTAGGGGACTGGGAGACATTATAAGGCCGTTCATGGGTGGGGATTATATTTGGTTCCTATTGGAAGCTAAAATGTTGTCATATTGGTGCCACGACCCTTTGGTTTTTGGGAGTGAGTATTGGACATAGAAAGAAAAAAAATAAAAAAATAAATAATTAAAAAAAAATTGTGAGAAAAGGAAAGAAAAAAAATGTTGATAATAATAAAAAGAAGGATGGGGAGTGGATCTTGGGGGAACCTGAATGGGTTGGGCAGAAAAGAGATGATTCAGTATTGGGAGTAAGGATCAGAAGAGCGCTTTGAAAGAGTGGGATATGTATTGGTTCTATCAACTATGTGGTATGGAGTGGGTATTCCCTTGACGAGATATCTAATGCGCAGCACGATTAGTCCTCTAATGTGAGCTTATCTGACAGTTTTCTTTTCCCCCTTTAAGCTGAACCCTCTTCACCACGCCATTGTCCTATCTAACCTCTTTCCTTTCCTCCTTGAGCCGAGCTTCCTCCATCTTGTTATTGTCATATTGAACCTCTTGTTTGGTCGTTGTTGCGATGCATTGAATTGTAACTAGTTGCAGGGGAGATATGTTGTTTGTAACAAGAGTAAGGGATTATCACATGATGGGATCCTGAGATGAGAATATATTATCGTTGATGCTGCATTGTGAGATGGTGTCTTTGAAACGGTCGCTGGCATGGGGAGAAGTCTGAGGCTGTCTTCATGGTGTGACTTCGAAAATTGAGGCTGTGATGTCCTTTATCTCTTTCTGCCCTTTGACTGTCACGGTGTTAGCACGTCATCAAGGAAAGGGTGCTGTCCCACGACTTTTGGTCCACGAACGCCTCGGAGCCATTACGTTTTCACGGGAAGGATCCTGAGGCTGTCCTCATGTTCGATGGTATGGGGCTAAGTTTAAGGCTGTTCTCATGGTATTGGAGTGCCTTAACAAGAGTGGAAAATGGAGGTTTTTTTTTTCGTCTCACCTATGGCGCTGCTCTCTGCTTTTGTGCTTTATGTTTGACTGTTTGTAAAAGTGCGCTAGGCACTATGGCTCTGGTACTCGAACCTTGTACGATTTTTCATCTCGTTGCTTTTAATGGAGTATAATACCGTTTCTTCTCAAAAAAAAAAAAAAGATGTAAGTCATAATTAGTTATTCCTTAAATAACTCTCACCGGTTTTATCCACATAAATATAAATATGTTTATTCCAAAAATTCAAGAATCTATCTTTATCTTTATCTTTATTATAGTATAAACTACACTTTTTTCCCGCCTAAATGCTTGCCACTAATTATTTACAAAAATGCCATTACATCGATATATACAAAAAAAAAAATTTACTCCATCCACTTCTAAACCCTAAAACCGCTCCCTCTATCCCTCTGCCACCATCCGGCCTCCTGCTCATCAGGCCGTCCACTCTCCGCCGCTCCGCGTGTACGTTGCTCCGGCCACGCTCCGTCATTCGTTATCACAAGGTAACAGTTCTTCTTTTGATTTGTTACGAAAGCCAATCTGTGCCTCCATCTTCAGTTGCAATATTGATTCAATTTTTACTCTCTCATTCGCTTCTGTCTAATTCTGTCTCCGCCTTCACAAATCTGCTCAGGACTCGCCTCCCGCCTCCACCAATCTGCGCAGCACAGGACTCGCCTCCGCCTCCGGATGTAGTGGTCATCACAATTCTCTTGCGAAGCCACTGTTGGCCCGAGCGTTTTTGTTTATAATTACTCTTTTTTTTGTGAATCCGTAATACTCTTTTTCGCATTGGAGTTTTTAGCTACTCCTTTATATCACATCATAATAGCATTTGGTGGGTTGATTTAGAGTCAATTTGAGTCGATTTTATGTTGCTCACTATATGGCTACAAGATGTTCGATAAAATACCTATGTGAATTTGTGTGATGTAAATACGCTTTTGATTTTGAATATTTTTTCTTGGTTTCTTTTTGCAGGACACGGTTTAATGTAGAAAGATCCATGGATTCAGAGTCGGTCCCATAAGTTGTTAAATAAAATCACTATATAACTACTCCCTTAGAATTCTTCAAATGCACTGCCTCCAGGTTTTAACCGGCTGTCAATGAGATCTAGATCCCCAATTTTTGTCTTCCAGCCTTAACCCACCTGCGAGCCATGTTGTTTATTTAATTTTCTGATTGTTTGTTGTGTATTCTATGCCACAACAAATTTCAACTGGAAAATATCCTTATATTGTCATCAGTTTTGAGGGAGGTGCCACTATGTTTTTATGTTTTATTTCATTTTAAGTGTTCACCATTTAAGCATTTATGCAATAGTATTGAGGACTCTTTTTGTTTCCATTGTAGCATCACACAACTTTTCCATGGTAGTATTCTGCAATAGTATTGCTATGCTTTTTTGAAGTTAGCCTGTTCATTCTTATGCAAGTTATGAATTTGATGCATGATTTCTTATATGTTAGGTGATACCGATTCTCACTGGCTCACTGTCTTCTTTTTATTATAGTTTTCTATATTGATTGGCTGCGTGATAAACAATTGTTGCATCTTAATGTGAGTAATAAGCAATTGTTGCTTTATTATGCTTGGATGAGAGTTTGTGAGTCGGTCTTAAACTATCTTTGTCCGAACCATGACTAAACCAATTTCTTTCTTCTTAATTTGTCTCTTTCATTGAATGTTGCTGCAATCACTGAGGCACAAGCTTTACACAGCCAAATGATGAAATTATTTGGAACATAGCCAGAAAGACTTGCTCTAAGGTTTGTCTACTCTAAGGTTTGTATGATCTAACTTGCTTATAAAAATTTCCACAAGTGAAACTATCCTTTTGATTTTGAATATTTCTTCTTAGTTTCTTTTTGCTGGTCATTGCTTAATGGAACATATTGTAGCCGGACACATCTTCCAGATTGACACAACCATATGTTTGAGAGTTGGACTCTTGCAGATCCCTTTATAGTAGACAGGGCGTTAAGAATTGTCAACCCAAATCCATATGACTTATTTACAGGTACACCTGCACTTACTTGGTCTTTATTCATATATGAGTTATGTTTAGTTTTATCTTTTATTGTATACAATATAATATGATTAGGCAAGAGGTTGCATACCGGTTGCTTCAAGTCCTGAAATCCTTGCATGAGTTAAGAAGGTAACATTATTCTTTTTGGCATTGCATTTGTGTTTATTTCGTCATGTCTAACTTTTCACAGAATGAATGTTCAAGATGGTGATTTTAATCAATTCAGGATTGCTTGGGAACTAGAACTGTAGACCATAACTTATCTTGATTTAAATCGAAAAATGTTCCAAGAAAGCAGGAAAATCGTATCATGTAGTACTTCTACAATTAATTCAGTCCTTTGATCTCTTTCTTCATTATTCTTTTGTAGTTGAAAATGAGGAAGCATAGGAACAGGAACTGAAGGAGAAATTTGTAATGCAGGAATCACAAAGCAAAAGCCGTATATTAAGAAATCAAGCAAATGATAGCAAGAATAGCCGACCATGATTGTTATATTTGGCTTCTATACAAGAATTTGTCCTCCCTTCGTCTATTTCTCCTGTTCTCCATTGAATGATATTAAAAATAGTAAGAAAATTATGATGTCCGCTTCTTTCTAAATCTAAAAAAGTTTAGTTTTTCTTAGGCAACTTAACCATTCGGTTTTTATGCAATATGAAACTTTTTTGCAGTTTTATACACACCATCTCCAACCCATGTACACGATGAAGTTATTATCTTTATAGCAGTGTTTTTGTATTTTTTTTTTCTTTTGGTTTTATATATAGGTTCCTATTGCATTAATTTCAATTTGTGTTGGGGTATATCATACCTACAAGCCAATTGATTGGTATGAAGTGGAAAATTGATATACTCTATTATCAAATCATATTATTCGCTTTGAATAATATTTATATAATTATTAAAATGAATCCAATGAATTGTAGCTACATTCAATATCATTGATTAAGTGTTCGAGCTTTATATCTCAACAAAAAATTGACATTGCTTTTCATCTTAGTCTTATACCACAGGTATGAACTATTTGCATCACAGATATTCTCCCGTAGTTCTTGGGGACCTGAAATCATCGAACCTCTGTTATCTTTTTGTCTCCATGCACAGATATCAAATGTGAAAAAATATTGGTGGACGCAAATGATTTGATTAAACATGCAGATTTTGGTCTTGATAAGGTTCATTCTTTTTATCTTATTCTTTATTTTCCCCCTTTTCTACATTTGTTCTTCGGGTATTGATTTATTATGTGAAAGCCATTCTGAAATAACTAAAGCACAATCATAAAACATTTCAGTTTCATCTGTCTCTATAAATTGATACATTTTGGTTTCTGTACCTGTTGATACACTTTGGTTTCTAAACCTACCTTAGTGATTTTAACTGATGGTTTTCATTTTGTGTAGGGAAGTGCAAAAATCTAAAAATTTGGTGTCATAATTAATGGCAGCTCTGCCTCAGGGTTATTAAACCCAATGTATGTTGATCCAATTTTATTTTTGATCAGCCCCGAACCTACTTCTCAAATTTTTGGTTTGATTGCCGGGTAATAGCTTTTGAGGTGCTATTAAGATTGTTGCATTGAGTGTCACAGTTTGCTTATTACTTTATCATCCTAATGGTTTCTTATACTGTTGGGAAATTAACTTTTGTACGTAATGTGAAAGTAGAAATTTGCTAGGCTTTTTTTTTTTTTTTTTTTTTTTTTTTTTTTAAAGTTAGCATGTTCATTCTTCTGCAAGTTGTGAATTTGGTGCATTTAAAATTAGCTAAATATAATCATTTGCTGCTGTTTCAGTTACTCAACATTTGAACGTGAGGGCATGACTTCTTACATAGTCGTATGATTCCCACTAGCTCACTGACTATTTTTTATTATAGTTGTCTATATTGATTGGCTGCATGATAATTGACTTATGATAATCAAATGCAGATTATTGAGATCTACAAGATCTAGAAGCTCATTTCTCATCATTCAGGGATGTTCTTGGATAGCATTTTGATTGTGCCTCAAAAAAATAGATGGAAGCTCATTTTCCATCACTAAAGATTCCTACTACTCATACGAAGTTGTGAGTCTTCAATTCAGTAGGAAAACTTCAAAAAAATGATCAATGCCCGCTGAATTGTTGAATTTGGATCTTTAAAATTATTATAATTTTTTCCACCTACAATCTTGGGATTCCATTATTTATTGCTGTCCTAAATGAATAAATGTCCAGGCAAAAAGCATGTGATCCAGACAGGATGTCCATTTCATTTTCAGCTTCTTTGCTATACGATTTCATTTTTTTGCATCTTAATGTGAATGGTAATAAATTTTTGCTTTATTATGCTTGGATGAGAGTTTGTGAGTCGGTATTAAATTATCTTTGTCCCAACAATGACTAAACCAATTGCTTTCTTAATTTGAATGTTCTCTTTCATTAAATGTTCTTCACTGATGTTGATTTTAATCAATTCAAAATTAATGAAGTGAGAACTTATATTATTTTGGAATGTTTTCAATTGGTAAATATATGTTTATATTATTTTGTAATTTATCACAAACATTATCCTATTACTGTTATTTAATTTTTTCCGAGTGTTAAGGATATCTTATATCATTTTGGAATGAATTTTGTATTAAGGATATCTTTATATGATTTTGGAATAAATTAAATTAAAAAGGGTATGTGTATATATTTATGCTTATAACAATATCGATCTAAATTAATTTATTAATGATATGATTATTTTTATTTTGGAATGTTTTCAATTGATAAATATATGTTTATATTATTTTGTAATTTTGGAAATTCGTTTTATAACATTTCCTTAAAATTAATATTTTTTGAGAAAGGTATGTTTTTCTTACCTTTCTTTTTTAAACAAATAGATAGATTCTCACATTAAATTGTATCAGACATAGTATTATTTGGGTAGATTTTGAGTCAATTTGAGTCAATATCATGTTGCTTAGTATATGGCTACAAGATGTTCGATAAAATGCCTATGAGAATTTATGTGATACAAATACCCTTTTGATTTTGAATATTTTTTCTTGGTTTCTTTTTGCAGGTCACGGCTTAATGGAGCAAAATTTGACCTTTTTCATCTTGGTCTTATGCCATAATATTTATGGGCAAAATTTGAAGTTGTATTTGCATATATAAGGTTGCTTTCTTTGACCCTTTTGGCACAGGTAGGACTGAGCCAGGGTATCCTCCTAAATTTTGTAGCAGTGTTAACAGTTTACTTATTCCTGGGAATGGTGATTGGGCGCTTTGCTGAGCTGATTAATTTTCACTTGATTTTAATATACTAATTTTATATGTGCAGTAGCCAGATATGTGGTTATTATTACCACACTGTTGTAATGATTTGGCCATGTGTCTTGGATGCATTGTGCTGAGACTATTGGAATAGTATGATTGGAAGTAATGCTTGATTTATTTTATTATATTTCTAAATAATGTTTGCTTCCCTTTGAATGAGCAGGGATTCTTTTCTATTTTGATTGAAGGAGTGATTTATAATTTAAATGTTAATTAAAGTATATAACAGTATAAAATATTATTATAAGTACTACTATATCCTAAAACCTTTTTTAAAATGTAGAGCGTAAATATTTTTAACTAAAATTTCTTTTTACTATAAATAAATTTAAATATATTTGATCCAATTACCATTTATACATATATGGAATTGAATTTATACTTAAAATAAAATCAACATAAAAAGAGAAATGTAAGATACTATTGGTCCGTCCTAAAATATCATCAATCTAATAAATTCATCAAAATAGGAATTATGGAATTAAAATCATACTTAAAATAACCTCCTAAAATGTAATATAGTAGTAGTAATAGAGAGTGGTTTATGTGTTGGCGCAGTACCTACTGGTGGTGATGGTCGGGCATTTAAAAGTGATGACAGTTTATGTAAAGTGATGTGTAGGTATGAGAAAATGATAAATGAGGAGTTATGAATAAAAAGATAAGAAAAAACAATCTACGATCTATACTTTATTTTATAAAACCTACACATCAGTCATACACATCATTTTATTCATGCCAATACCTGCTGGAATAAAAATTGCCAGCACCCAAACTTAATTGGTGTCAATTTACTATAATGCCCTTGAATTTCAATTGAGTGAATGTTATAAATATGTCATATTGATACACAATAGAAAAAATTAAGTCGATTTATCTTTTTAAATATAAAAAATTCTTTATATAGTATAATTTATTATAAGATAGATTTTTTTGGTGAACTATTTTATGATAATTAGTTATTTAATTTCTCTAAATCCTTATTATTTTTATTTTGTATATAGAAGATAAATAAATTTTAAGAAAATATGAGAATATATATTATAAAAATATGTTTAAATAATTTTAAAAATTCAATTGATTTTTAAAATTTAATTTCATATATTTATCCTTTTTAGAATAATAAAATAAATATAAAAAGTGTGGGTAAAAAAATCAAATTAGTAAGCAGGGAAAGTGGAGGTGGTAATCTAAGATTACATGCCCTCCAAGTGGGAATCACATTCCTACAAAAACCCCATAATATTCCCACTCGGTGGGAATATGACATTCTTACATGAAACGTGACCCGAACCAAACGTAGATATGTTTCATTCCCTAACAAACATTCACAGTGGTAATCTAGGATCCTCCGAACCAAACGCCTTCTAAATGATATACTATTACACTATCAAACAAAAGATTAGGAAGAATTGCCATGATTGTACTTTTTCTTTTTCAATTGTCCAAGTCCATCATTCACTAATTTTTGGTCCAGTATAGTCCTCCACCTTTCTTAATTAAATCCAAAAATAGTCCTTTTTTCTATTAACATTCTTAATTACATTAGTGCCATTTTAATCATTTTCTTGCGGATGTAAAAGTCCATATGATTTTTTTTTGGAGGAGCAAAAGTCCATATAATTGATTCCTTAAAATCCGACCTAAATCCATGTCCAATATGGTTGAAACCCGGCTTGCATCCTAACCCCTCGAGAGACCTCCATTTCAACCATCTTGGACATGGATTTGGGTCGGATTTTAAGGAATCAATTACATGGACTTTTACATCCGCAAGAAAAGGATTGAAAATGACAACTAATGTAATTAAGAATGTTAATAGAAAAATGGACTATTTTGAATTTAATTAAGAAAGGTGAAGGACTATATTGGGCCAAAAATTAGTGAAGGATGAATTTGAACAATTGGAAAAGATAAAAGACTATCTTGGCAATTCATCCCAAAAGATTACCTTTGATATGTCCATTTATGAATTTGTTAATATATAGATTGTACAACTATAGAAAGATATCACAATTGCTAACCGTCACTCTATACCATGTATTATTTCTATATTTAATTTAACTTCAACTTAAAAAACTGATTCAATAAGATAAATAATTAGAAAATAATGAACTAAACAAACTATTTGTATAAGGATTTTCAATTTAATATGCAATCAAGGATAATGATTTAAATATTTCGTGACGTTGTACTAAAAATTTAATTTTTGAAACAATTTTAACTAAATATTCAATCGGTGGGACCCTAGATGGGTAACCTATAATAATATATATTACTTCCTCCATCTCATTGTTTTTGTTACATTGGTTTTCGACACACATGTCGATACACATTTTCAACGGTTAATAACTTAAATTGTGTACAACGAAAAATTATAAACAGTTCATTGTCTAAAACTACAAGATTAGACGAATCTAACAAGATCTCACTTGACTAAATTTTTTCTTACATAGCTATATTAAAAATTTGAATCAAAGTTAAACAGTGAATAGTGCAAAAAAACACTTTGTAACAAAAATGTTGAGACGGACGTAGTATAAATTAAATATTGTATACATAAAATTTTATAATATATAGTATAAAATTTCTTTTCTTTCACAATATGTATTTTTTATTATAAACAAATAAATGTAATATTATTTTTTCCTGCTATTGTTATTTTAGTTGCTTTATGTATATATGTTCACACAATGTAAAAATGTCATAATAATTTTCATGAAATATATTAATAACTAATCTAAGCCCGGCACATCTTGCGGGGCTCACATTAATTAATTTTTTTGGTGAACAGATTAATTATTAATATATTCAATAATAAATATTATAAATTAAATACTGTATACATGGAAATTTTACTTTATCCGTATAAAATTTATTTTCTTTCACAATATATGTAAGATTTTACAATTTTTTCTTTGTTTTTTTAGGGAAAAAGAAATTATTCGACAGATGTGGGATAATTTCTTTTTCTCTCAAAAAGAAAAAGAAAAAATTGTGAAATCTTATATATATTGTGAAAGAAAATAAATTTAATAAAATCTTTGTTAGGAGCAAATAAAATCTAATATTATTTTTTGTTTTACTATTTTAGGTTAGTTGCTTTATATCTACATATTCTCACAATGAAAACAATATACTTTTTCATTAAATATATTAATAATTAAAGTAGTGTGATTTTATCCCCGAAAGAAAGAAAAGGTAATGTGATATTCAATCGAAAAATTTAATCTATTATCACTTACAACTTTTCCTACATAACATTATAATATGAGCCCGGCGGGATCGCGCGGCCGGGTAGTACTAAAGATGCCGAGCTCAATTCAAAGAGGTATTTGTTGGCCTTGAACTAACAATTCATAATATATTTCTTTTAATATCCATGGCATTATAATATTAAAATGCTATTTATTAAAAATAATATTATTTTTTCAATTAATTTTTCCTTCATCATTATAATCTAAGCCCGGCGCATCGGGCGGGTTACGCTAGTTAAATATATAATAAACTCAATTGAGTAATTACAATCCTATTATTAATGGAAAATATATAAATTTAAAACCACCACACAAGTCAAATATCCAACACAGCATAAAATTCCAAAAATTCATATATTCAGAAGCTTCTGAATCAGGACCGGAACTTGTTCCATATTCCAATATAGAATACAATGAACACATTAGTTAATAAACATTGATGCTTATTTTCTTCAACGAATATTGACATTCTTAATCTCATAATTAGTTGGTAGTTTAAGGAGGCTACATTTATTTATTTATTTTTTTTTTTTCAACAGTCAAAGAAATCACACAGTCTTTTCCCTTCTAGAAAATACACACTGATATTTGCTCTTCCAAGCAACAACGTGTCAGCAAATTTGGAGGTCACAAATAATTAAAAGGGCTTTTGTGATTATGCAGCAAATTTGGGTCATTGTTTGACTAGTATTCTTTATTAAATACTACCACATCTAACAATGATAAGTAATTCAAACAAAAAAATTTCATGTGAACGATGACATATTTATTTGACCCAAAACTATAATAGTATGTAATCGGTGCATATACCTAACACAACTGCACCTGCTGAATGAGGCCCGCGTAGTTAAAAGTGGTGGCATTAATTGGGTTTGAATCATTTGGTGGTGAGGCATCACTTATAATGTTGCAGACATCACTTACAATGTAGTAAACATTACTCAGTGGAGATGTATAACACATCATGACACATCATTTATAAAATTATAAACATCACTTGGTGAAAGACATCATTTCTTAGACCTCACACATCATGGCTGCATATGCAAAATTTGCACTCGAGCCATACCCGTATTGTCGTATATGAACAGTTTCAGGGGCGGATCTATATGTAGTTTAGGGATGGCACAGGACACTACTTAATAGGGAGACTTGCAAGAAATATGAACTGTTCATTTCTTAAATGAATGAAATTAATATTTTAAGGTAGAATTTTTTTTACATTTAGCTATATTAGGTTTGATGACACCACTTAATTTTAATTGTGACACCACAATATTTCATTTCAACCAAGTTTTCCTCTATAGTTTTGTGTTGTAATTCTCATCCCTAATTTAGATATAGCTTCCACTATTTTTTGGAATACCACTTAAAAAATTTTCTGGATCCGCCACTGAACAGTTTAATTAACTCTAACAAAGTTATCATAATTTATATACTAAAAGTTATTCTTTTTTCTATTTTTTAGAAATTGTACAATTACCCTTAAATAAACAACATAATACATTAGGATGGGACAAAAGGGTACATGCAAAAAGTAGTGTATAGGGGAAATTAAAGGAAATTTCTCACATATGAAATAAGACAGTCATCCCTAATTATATTATATATATAATATATACTAATACTCCTAGCTAATATTCTGCAGTCATCAAATTCTATCACAGGCTTTCTTGACTTGAAATTTTTCCCTCCATTATAAAACCATTCAACAAATTCCATAATTCACATCTCCCCTTAATTTAATTCTTCCCCCCTAAAAGAGAAACCCTATCCTCAATCCCTCATATTCATTCATTCATTCATTATATTGAAGGAACAACATAATGGAAACAATCCCATTTGCAGGTAGTTTCAGAAGGCATCAGTGGAGATCAAGAAGGGGCAGCAGCAGCGGCGGCTTCAACAGCAGGGTTTCCCCACCACACAAAAGGACCCTAAAAGTAGCCAGGTTTGGTGGCGCCAAGCGCTCATCCTGGCGGCTCAAGCTAGGCTCGAAGCTGCGGCTCATGAGGCTGGCGGCTTCTCCCTTGAAATTGTGGTACAAGCTCAAGAACGCATACATGAGCATGATGCTTCGTGTGGCGGACAATTCGGGCACAAGTGTGAATGCCTTGGGAGCGAAGAGGATCCCGAAAGCACGAGAAGCTCCGATGGCGTATTCGAGGAGCGAGTTCGAGAACAGGCTGGTTTTTGAGATATATAAATCCATGGTTCCTTCTTATGAGCTCGGTTACAACAACAAACCTTTGTGATTCTAGCTAGATTAATAATAAGGCCTTCTTCTATCTTCCTGTTTGGCTGGTTATTTTTTTTTATGGAATTCTTTTGTTATTTTTATTCTGTTCTTAGTTTGCTCTCTGTAAATGTCTATGTAATTTGTTGCTGCAACGATGAGAAAATTAAAGGTTTTTGGACTTGCAAGAAATAGGGAGACTTTTTTTTTTTTTTTTTTTTTTCGGGCTTATTACACTTGGGACCCCTCCAAAACCTACACCAAAGGTCAAGGACCCCTTCCCATAATAGGGACCCATGTTTGAGTTTGTGTATTAGTTAACAATAAACTAATTACACCCCAAATTAAATGTTGTGGGTCCCACATCTTCTCCCCAAATTTCAATTGAGATACAAATTGGAGACGGAAACACCATCCCGGTCGATCATCTTTCCCATTCTCCATCTCCGGCGACCTCAATCTCTTTAAAACCCCGTCGTTGTCCTCTCCACTCCGGCAGTCACCATCCTCTCCGACAAGCTCTCCAATCGGGAACCCACCGGAATCCATCTTTCCACCGCCGGCTGTATCACCATCAACAACAGCGTCGACAGCCCTCCAACATCACAATCATGTTCATCTTCAAGCTCTGACCACCCACAGCCCGAACAGCCACCGATCGTCATCTCCAGCACCTTCCACCGCTGCCCAACCTCCTTCCCCGGCCTTTATCTTCAACGGCTGAAGATCTCGCCGTCCGTCAACCAACTTCTGCCAACCACCTCCTACTCCGATCAAAAGACAGAAGCTCCGACAGTCTTCAAGCCTTCTCCACCGTCGTCCCATCATCCGAACAGCAGAAAAATCCATCATCTCCATACCCTCCTCAAGTTCCGGACAGCAAACAAAATATAGAAGCAGACCTGCCACCTATCTTCGCCATCTTCAATCTTGAATCAAACTCCAGCAGCTCGAAGAAATTGGTACGAAAGTGAAATTGGAAGACTCCGGATGGTCCTGTGAGGGTCCTTTCCTTTCCGTGCCGGCACCGTCCTTTCTTGTTGTCTGTAACAGAAAGCTATGGACGGTCCTGGGAGGGTTGGGACGGATTGTCCCTTAACCATCTTTTTATATACGTGGTATAATTTATAATGTACTGTTGTAAATGTTTAGTGATATATGGTAAACAATGATACCTCAAGCGTAGTAAATGGGTAGCCATTAATATTTTATTTTATTCTAATTAATATATAATTGAATTTTATTTTTTTAAATATTTTTTTTTAATTTAAAAAATTTAGTTTAGTAAAAATATATTAAAATTTTTATTCAAAAGATTTTATTGTTAAATTATTTAAATTTATTAAATCTTATATTCATTTGTAAAATGTATTCATATTGTAAAATGTCATACTATAATGTAGTAATATCTTACGTATAATGTAGTAACATGTTGGACAAAAGTATATTACCACACTATTGGTATGTGCCTTACCACATGTCCCACATAGTGTTTACCACGATATGTGCATGTACTTTACCATAAATAATATATGGTGGGTACGGTTAAGAGGAGGTTCGGTTTTTACCATCCAGCGGTCGTCCTAAACTTTCTGGAGGATTCAGATCACTTAGGACAGTCCATGGACGTTTTATGGAGCGTCGTCACCGTGGGTTCTTGTTGGACAGTGTTTGGTTTTACCATGTTATTGCAATATCATTTACCAAGCACAGTGTTTAATTTTACCATGCTATTGCTATATCATTTACCAAGCACAATATTTGGTTTTTATGTTTTGCAATATTGTTTACCAAGCACAGTGTTTGATTTTACCTTGCTATTGCTATATCGTTTACTAAACACAATATTTGGTTTACCATGTCATTGCAATATTGTTTACCAAGCACAGTATTTGGTTTTTAATCTTTATTGAATTATATGTTCTCCTAAAATTGCAAATCATGAAATTTGTTACACAATATATGTATTGGACATGAATCCAAGTATATATATTCCTAACATCGCAAATCATGAAATTTGTTATACACTATTTGTTACACATCTATGTTAACATATTACCTTGCATTTATTAAAAGGATCATCCATGAATTCATACATTTATGTTTCTATTCAAAAATTAAGTATCAATATATTGATCGAAGCATAAGTTACTATCGTATATGCGAAAATGAATCGCACATATAGAGTTTATTCTTAGTGAGAAGTTCAATATCAATTCGAAGTCGTACTTATTTGCATATTCATGTATGTTTTTACTAAATTCTCGGAATGAGCTCTAACTTATGTACCCATACATTTGTAAAAGTTATTTTTATTTAGTATTTTTCTTTCAATATTTTTAGTTTCAAAATATTTTCTTGTACTTTATTTCAAATTTATATTATGTTATATTTATTTAATGTAAATTTATTTTTATTAAATATAAAAAATTAAATTATATATTATTTTACTTTTAGAAATTATAATATAATTTTATTTTACTTTACTATGTTGAATTTATTAATATTAAATTAAATTATAAAAATAAATATAAAATTTAAGATTATCAAAAAAACTATTGGGGTTTATCATATTATTGCTATATTGTTTACCAATAACATGTTTGGGTTTACTATGTTATCACTATATCATTTACCATCTACCATATTTGATTTTAACATATTTTACTTAAAACGTTTACCAGGCATAATGTGGGGTTTTACATGTTCAGCCTATATCTTTACAACACAGAATATATTGTTTTACCATGATCTACGTGTATTGTTTACTATATAATGCATAACTTTTCTACCACAAACAATACTAACTTCTAACCATACAGAATGGAGTATAGGACGGTCATTCGAAACCGTCCCATAGTCGTCCGGGTCTTTGTTGACAGTACGATCCTGGGCAATTAGGGACGTCCGTCCCTAAACCGTCCTACACGAATTGATGAATACAATTACATGGGGACGTCCACATACCAATAACTTGGTAAAGACCAAATGATTTATGTGGTAAAACACATACCATGAATTTGGTAACCATCATATGGTATCTGTGGTAAACCATATTGGTATAGCGTGGTAAATCACATATGAATAACTTGGTAAAGACCATATGGTATATGTGGTAAATCATATTGGTGTAGCGTGGTATACCAAGAACTTCGTAAACACTATATGATATATGTGGTAAATCACATACCAATATAATGGTAATCCACATACCAATAACTTGGTAAAGACCAAATGATTTATGTGGTATGCACATATCAATAGAGTGTTGAAATATATATTTTATTTGAAACTATATTCTGAACCATAATATTTTTATAACAATGGTTTTTTTTCCTTAAAAAGAAAAAGAAAAAAATAATAATACTTACAAAAATAAGGATAGATCAACAATAAAGAATATACAGTATTGATCAATTCAGGAATGAAAAGTACAAACTGTGGGTTTACCATCAATCATGTTTGGTTTTACCATGTTTGCTTATAACATTTACCACGCACAATGTGGGTTTTTACCATGTTCAACCTATATATCAAAATTAGCATGGGAAGGGCCATGGTTACCGTTCTTAGACTGTCCAAACTAAGTTGTGGAAAACAGAAACTTGGGACGGTAATGTGGACGATCCAAAATGACCGTCCCCTCCACCGTCCTCTTGTAAAAGTTTCAAAAAAATAATAGAGTACCATATTCCTGCTCACTCGATTACCACATTAGATGATAACAAATTACTACAAAGGAATACTGTTGGATACCACTTTTGTACTTGGCTTGTTACCACATATTTAAAATCGAATATTATAAAGCCAACGTCTACCATCACATACAATCAAAATTCAATATCCTTAACATCCACTTTCCACTATCCAAAATCTAATATCCCAAACATCCAAAATCCAACATTGAATTACACAGTAAAATAACGCTTAAACAATTGTAATATAGACACAAAACAATTCACTCGTCCTAAACTCAATCCTAATGCATTCACCAACAATGAAGCTTCGTGTGGCTGGTTCATACGTTTATAGAATTGCTTGCAAATGTGGTAGATGTGCATTCTCTTTACTCACTTTGGTGAAATACCCCTTATCTGATTGCTTCTATGACTTCTCTTTGGTCATCGAACCACCACACCTTTACCTCGTCCACAAGCCTTTCAAATATTTTACCGAGCACCGAAGAGCTTGAATTTTATTCTCTTCGTGAAACCTATTAATAAACAAAAAATCCATCATTCACAATCACATAAACACTCAACCATACTTGATTTATAACACAATAACACAATTATATCAATCATAGCATAATACAATATGTTCTTAATTATATCAAAACTAATACTATATCCAATTATATACAACCACAATGCCAAACAATAACATTCTTCAAATCAAACAACAATGTTCATCAAATTAGGGGTTCTTAACAAACAATATCATATAAATATTTCATCGAACACCTTTATGTGCATATTGTATTTTACAAATACAAATCATTTCACTTTCCGTACAATTTCTCCAAATCAAATACATACATACAACTCTCACCAACAATGAATTCACAAATCACAAAGTCAACAAATCAAACACATAAACACAAGTCCAACAAAACACATAGAATCAAATCCCACAAAAATCAAACTCATTCTTCTCCTTCGTGGCCCCTATTAATAAACAAAAAATTATCATTCTACATACACTCTCAACATCCTAATCACCTAAACCACTATTTTAATCAACTATTTCTCACCAATCCAAAACTACAAATCAATCAAACCAACAAATTCAACCATTAATCATCTCAAACTAAATTTACACACATTCATTAAATCATATCCCCACAAATCACACCAATGTTTCATTACATAACTCAAAACTATTACAATATACAACTAAACATTGCAAAGCACTAACATTCTTCCGTTAACATAATAATGTAGTTCAAAATTTGGGGATTCTAAACCAATAAAACCGTTGTAACATTTCATCGAACACATTATGTGCGAATTACATTCACAAACATTCATCAAATCATTTCTCCCATAATTTTACCACCCATATAAAACCTAATGGCGTAAATTTCCAACTCCGTTGCAAGAAAAATTAAGCAACTAATAGTTTATAAAACATTAATCCTAATTTCCACCGATCCAAATTTCTTTAACAATATATAAGCCATCAGTGCAACATATTTTTCCAAACAAATTTAAAAGAAAATGACAATCATAAGTGATCTTCACTATAGTCAAAATCCCAAAACAAATTAGTGCACCTTAACCTTAGTTCAAAACGTGGATGCTCCGCTAGAACTTGTCTGCTTCTTTCTTCGTCAATTCGATCGCCCGGAGGTGTTCAAGAAGTTCGTCCGGAATGGGAGGATAACTTCAGCGGAATCTTCGATTGAGAGTGCCTCTGAGAGCAGGAATTCGGAATTGGTGGAGGAGCGACTTCTCCAGTTGGTCGTGGGTCTAGGGTTGGGGAAATTGGAATTTTAGAGGTTTCGAATTGGGGATTTTGGGGAATGGAACGTTGAGGGAAGTGATAATGAGAGGAATTGCGGGAAATAGTAGTTAGGGTTTTAGGAGAGGGGAAGAAGGAGGGTGAAAGGTGTGGCCATGGTTTTGTGAGTTGCTCTCAATTTCTCTTCGGTTTTTAATGATAATATATTAGATTAAGGATAGTTTGGTGGGCCTAAATCTTAAGTCAAAACGTGAATGATGGTCCTATCTCTAAATATTTAGAGAGGGGTCTTTTATAAATGCAAACTAAATTTATAGGGTCCTTCCCTCTAATTTTCCCTTTTTCTTTTACAATAGATATGTAATAAAGCATAACAATATAACACCAAAAGAAATCCCCCTATTTTTTAATTTAAATTATAGAAATGTTTTACTATTGTTTTTTATATTTACCAAAATGAAAAGTATATTTTATTCGTTTGCTACACGAAAAGTATATTTTATGATATACTATTAATTACTCTATAAATCAAGTTATATCACCAAAAAATTATAAATCAAGTTCATGGCATAACATTTCCTAGTTTAATTTGTTCTAATAGTTCCAAAACTCTGTTAAATCAAGTTATCAAATACTCCTCTGTTTTCATAGAATGTTATGCCATGAAAGTCATGAACTTTTTACCTCGGGCTCGAGTTATCTTATCATATCTCGCCCACACCCATGAAATGAAATGAAATGAAATGAAGCTCTAGTAGCTCTATGTGCCAAATATCCAAAACACCAAAACAAAGTAGGAAATTCCAAAAGTTACTTTATCCAAATATACAGAGTACAAAAAGTTTGACTACTTAGGAGACCATTTGAATCTTGGATGCAATTTGACTCTTAATTTGACATTGTCATTTCTACTGGGATGAAGATATCCTTCTAGAAGACCGCCTCACAGGAGCCACAGCTGAATGCTTAACTTTCGGTTTACTAGTCTTTGAAGGCTTGCCTACCGAACCACTCCTCAATCCCCTCTTACTTCTGGCAGGAACATCCTGTGCGGGCTCTTCACCAGAAGCATACAACTTTTCATGCACCTCTTGCAAGCCGTCTTCTTCTTGCACCATAACTGAAGAATCGCGATCAGCAGAAGCTGCATCAGTTTCGTGTTTCTTTTCTTGAATCATCTCTTCAGTATGGGCAATATTTTTTTCACTGTGCACCTTGAGTGAAAGGTCATGAGCTTCAGCTGCAGAATAAGTTTCAAACCCCTCTTCCGTTAACTTCTTTTCTTCTGTATGGGTGATATTTTCTTCCTCATGCATCTCCGATGCAGGGTTTTGACCATTGAGCACTTCAAAAGCTTCAGAATCCTCCCTGGAAATGATTTCTTTCCCTGTGCCACCAATTTTGTCATCACAGGGAATAGGTTGCCCGATAACATCATCAACATTCTGCGAAATTGTACCATCATCACATTTTGGTGCCATTGCAGTTCCCGCACTAATGTTTGACACATCATTACACACATTATTTTCTGCTATCTTACTTTCATTTAAATGTTTTTCACCAGATGTTACTCCTTCATCTGTAAAGATCAACATAGCTTTCTTTCTGGACAGAGCATATTCCGTTGCCAGACGTAATTCTTCAGCAGCTTTCTTGTAACAACAATAGGGGCAATAGAAGTGGCCAGCATCATCCAATTGAGCTGGGCAGTCCATACATTCCCTGTGTACAGCCAACGGGCAGCCATCCTCAGTACAAACCAACAGATTCTCATCTCCTTCGCATTTTATGCATGCCATTTTTTCGGAGCAATCCATTCTCCAGAATGTTTTGAATCCCTTACCAGATTTTGCTGAACATCCAAATTAGAATGAAATTCCCTCGCAGTTACTCACATGGAAAACATCATCTCCTTCCCAACACTATCCAACCATACCAAGTTTCAGGCATCATATCTGCCAAAAAGTTTAAGAAGAATAAAACTTTCGCACCAATTTATTTGATAAATAAATACAAGAAAAAAGTATAGCGACATAGAAAGGCTCAATGCCAGATGAAATGCACAAACAACTGGAAAGAAGTATGTCATCTGACGCCATAATCCATATCAAAGAAAACTACCCTAAAACCGAAGCTATTCAGAGTCCTAGAGCAGCGATTTTCCACACGAACAACTCATACCAAAAATGAACACGCAAATCTAATATTCGAAATTTGGATCAGAAAGAATATGGAAGAGAGGAGAAATTACAAAATAAGAGCAATGCAACTCCTTAACCGTCACAGAAACCATCCCCTAACCGTCCCGACGGCCTAATAACGGGGATCCCCGCCGGGTACAGCGGTTTCCCCTTTCCCCGTCCGGGAACCGATTTAATGAAAATTTCCAATGACACTTTTCAAAAATGCAAATAACCAACAAATCCTAGCAAGTCACTGGGCAAACGAGAGGATTGAAACACAAATTTATCAATCTAACATAAATTTAATATAAAAATTGCAAGAACCAAACCAATCAATTCAATACAACAAACAATAATCAACAAATACCCACATACTCGAATTTGAGATTGACGAAAAGGCGAGAAGGGCGGGCTTAAAGCGGCAAGAATTACGCACAAATACAATCTACGAAGGGCTTACAGCAGCGAAAGCCAGCGAGCAAAAGGAGAGAAGCGGCACATCGGAGGCAACTGGCGACGGCGAGCGACTGGCTACGGAAAGCAGCACAGCGGGACGACCGGTGGTGACGGCACAATAGCGGTGACTACGAGGAAAGGGCGACGGTGGCGGTGTGGCTGAGGTCCGAGTGAGAGCTATGTTGCCTATGTTGTCGGCGAATGGTCTGGAAGAGTAGATTCTGGAATCGGGATTGAAGTGGCCGAGTGGGTATTGAATTTCGGAATGGGAATTGGGTCTTCAGATTTCAGACTTCATACTCCTCCTAACGTATTACGGTTCATTTTACGGAATCTGCCTCATGGGTTTGGGCTTATCGATTATTGGCCCAATGATTTTTGTTTTTAGTCCTTACTTTTATTTTACTTTTGTAGTTAGACTAAGCCGACTTAGGGGGGAAAAAAAAAGAACATGCTACTTGTATGTAATTTAAATAAATTAGTAGGGGCTTTTAAGACTTTGCATATATTTCTAGGTGCTTTTCTCTTCTGCTTTTGAGAGAACATCAATTTATTTAGCTTTTTAAGGTGCTTTTGCTTTTTTCAAAAGCTAATCCAAACACTATTTTTATTTTATCAAAAGTGCGTTTGACAAAAGTATAAGAAAAAGTACTTGTTCAAAAGTCCAACCAAACGCAAGCCTTATTACTTTTAGCAAAGGAATTCATCGTTGC
Source organism: Hygrophila difformis (assembly GCA_030278955.1). Classification (NCBI taxonomy): domain Eukaryota; kingdom Viridiplantae; phylum Streptophyta; class Magnoliopsida; order Lamiales; family Acanthaceae; genus Hygrophila; species Hygrophila difformis. Next base: position 34,821,697 of record JAOANR010000011.1, read on the forward strand.
TTGTTCATCTCAACTTTTGGTCTCCAAGATTACGGATAATATATTAACATATTTGACCACCCAATATGTTTCTTTGGTAAATAAGAGCCTGTTTGGATGAGCTTTTAAAAAAATTAAAAGCCAAAAGTAGAAGTAGAACCAAAATTAGAAGTAAGTAACTTTTGTATTTGGATGGAATTTTTGAAAACAATTTTTAAGAAGTATGTTTGGATGTGTAAAAATGAAAAATACTTTTGGAATGTAATAATTATAAAAAAAAATGACATGCTACTTATATAGGAATAATACATATTTATGGTGTAATTTAAATAAATTGATGGGGCTTTTAAAACTTTGCATACATTACTATGTGCTTTTCGCTTATACTTTTGAGAGAAACGCCCATTTATTTGGCTTTCCAGTGTGCTTTTACTTTTTCAAGAGCTAATTCAAACACCATTTTTTTTTTTAATTTTATCAAAACAGCTTTTGACAAAAGTAAAAGAAAAAGTACTTGCTCAAAAGCCCAACCAAACGAGGCCTTATTACTTTTAGCTAAGGGATTCATCGTTGCTTGTTGATCTCAACTTTTGGTCTCCATGATTACGGATAATATTGTTACAATTAACATATTTGACCACCCAATTTTGTTTGGCAAATAAGAGCCCGTTTGGATGAGCTTTTAGGGGGGTTTGGAATGACTTTTTTTAGGTGCTTTTGGCTTTTGCTTTTGCCAAAAGTATTTTTGATGAAAAATAGTGTTTGTTTTGGCTTTTAAAAATAAAGCAAAAGAATCTCGAAAAGCTGCAAAAGTGCTTTTGGGAAAAGTAGCCTATGAGGTGTATCTCCGAAAAGCATAAGGCAAAAGCACCTAGTAATGTGGGCAAAGTTTTAAATGCCTTTGCTACTTAAAAATTACATTATAAATATATCTTATTCCCGTATAAAAATATGTCATTTTTTGTAATTATTTCATTCTAAAAGCACTTTTCATTTTTACACATCCAAAAATTCTTTTGAAAAAAGTTGCTTTTCAAATATTCTATCCAAACACAAAAGTTACCTGCTTCTACTTTTGACTTTTACTTCTGCTTCTGCTTTTAGCTTCAGTTTTTTTTCAAAAGTCAATCCAAACGGGCTCTTAGACAAGTGTTTTTAGCTTTTACTACTTTTTCCAAGAACACTTTTTATGGAAAAATTATGTTTGGATAGGTTTTTAAGAAAAAAAAACATAAACACATTAAAAGTTGTAAACGTGCTTTTGAAAGAATCAACTAAGGGGTGCTTATTTGGATAAATATGTATTTTAATTTTATATTGAAATAGAAAAAGATTACTGGATTAAGGATATTATGTCAAATAATTAAACTATAATCTGTTTTAGTCTCTTTTTTTTTCCTTTTTTCGCCCGCTGCGCACGGGTGTTGAATTAAAATGACATTATAAATGTGAATATAGGTTTTTTTTTTTAATTACATAAGATTCAAAGTCTATTGCTTAAATAGTGGTTGAATATATACAATAAAAATTTAAAAGAAAATACAGGAGAGAATAAGATGAAGGAAAAAAATCTAACCTACAACCAGGTGAACATAATATAAAATAAATTACTTTTACTATTAAAAAATTAAATATATAGAGTTTGATTTCATATCAAAAATAATGAGAGCAAGTGGAAAATAAATACCCTTTAACTATTCAAAATTAGAAAAAAAATTATATTTTTGCATTATTAAGATTCTAAAATAAATATTATTTTACTCCCTAATATGTTGTACAATTTGAATATTATCCCTAAAGTTTTTAAAGAATATTATTTATACTTTTTTTAATTTTTTCATCATTTAAAACTTATATTTATAAGTTATGTATTTTAAATATTTATTATGATTAGTTTTTATGGACTAATCTTTAATTTTATAAAATAAATAATTACGTTTTGATTATCTGTTAATTTTTAAAATATTATTTTAGTCCATAATATTGTCCAATTTTTTCTTTTCCATATTGATATGAAAAAAATTTTGGTAGTTAATATTTTCATTTAACTTAATTGAATTTTTACTTTTTTAATTGATTATTATTATAACCCCTTAAATTGTAATATTTATACTTTGATACCAATTTTTTTAGAAGGTATGCTTTTTGAGCACATTTTTATAATTATAAACTATTTTTCTCTGAATAACTATATTTATTATTTAAGAAATTGTGATGAAATAAAAATTAGAAAAATAAAAATATGAAAAACAATGAAAATAAAATAAAAAATTCAAATAAAATAAAATAAGAATTTAAATATAATTAATAATGAAATTACTTTCTAAAACTAAAGATATTACAATAAATATAATTTGATTTATCATTCATGGTATGTTATTCATTTTATTAAATAGTAGTATAATCATATTTTATTAGTTAATTATATTTTTTGTATTTAAATTAAAAGAAAAAATTAATTGCTAAAGATACTGTTTACAAGTTGTTGAGCTAATGCGAAACTTTTCAAGCGTGAATGGGTGGAATGAGATTCTTTTCAAATTCTTAGGACCAAAATGCGATATTTTTAGAATTGATGAAGTCGAATTTGATATTTTAAAAGGTAGAAGGGTAGAAATTTTAAACTAAATAAAGTTTAGGTGTATTTTTTATCAAAAAAAATTAAGGGCATAAATGACCAAACTTGATAAGTTTAGGGTTATATTTTGGGAATAGTTAAATAATTAATTAGTACTATTTATTTATGTTTAACTGTTTATCTTATGCTATTTTTTGTAAAAAATAAAATGATAAATGATGTTTGATTGAATTCACATGTTTTGTATCATGTTTGAATATGTAACATGATCACCTAATATTAGAGTTTTTCTGGGTAAAAATATTGATACAACCCAAACTATTTATTATTACCACAAAACTTTAAATATTGTTTATACTAAAATACTTCTAATATTATTTTATAGTATAAATTATTTATAAAAAAAATTATATAACAATTTACTCTGAATTTCATATACATTTTTATTTTATATTGAAATAGATAAGGATTAACAGATAAATATATATTTTTATTTTATATTGAAATAGAAAAAGATTATTGGATTAAGGATCATGTCGAATAATTAAACTATGATGTGTTTTAGTCTTTTTTTCCTTTCCTTACTTTTCTTCTTTAAAAAGAACAAAAAATTGTGTAAAATTTGTTTAGAATAATATAAAAAAATTTAGGTGATTAGTCATTTTATATTAATCAATAATTTTATGGTTAATTTAATGTTTACAACATATTCTTGATGAAATGAAGTATTTATTTAAATTATGGTTATTATATTTCTTATATTGATATAGGATTATATATTTTTTAAATATTATGTATTATGTATAAAATCAAATAATATAATGTATTATATATAGTTGTAATCTTATATCTTTTTAAAATATATATGAAGATTTTCTCAAGATTTTTTTATATTAATAGATAGATTTATTTTCTAAATATAGATATTGATGATGTAATACCCCGGAGAATGGCTTAATGGAGTGAAATAAGCTACTCACACCAACAATGTACCTTTCTTTCTTGATAACCATTCTATAAGAACTCCAAAGTTAAGCGTGCTTGGCATGGAGTAATTGTAGGATGGGTGACTGATGATCCCTGTGAAACCACACTTATACAAGCTTGAATTGTACCACAATATGTCCAAAATGAGTGCATTTTACCTTAATTCATTGCACTTTTAGGTGTATTTCATGTGTTTTTATTTTTCAAGTGATCATGGTTAGATTTGGCTTATTTAGGTTAAATTTATCATGTTTTTATGTGTTTTTAATAAGACTTTTGGCAAACCTAATGCATGACAATGTTGTTTCAGGCATTTAAATGATGAAAAGCGATTTTCGGAAGCTTTATTTTGGAAAATAAGGAATATTTAATGTGATATGTGCCAAGATTCAGACTTAGAAAAAATTCAGTTGAAACCTTCCCAGAATGCTCCGCACAGGCATGGCGGAGCCTAAACTGCCTTCCGAGCACCGCATCAGGCACCGCTTCAACACTTAGAAAAATTTCAGAGGTGAAAAAGGTTCAGAATGCTCCGCACCTTCTTGGCGGCGCCTAAAACAGCCTCCAGGCGCCACTTTTGGCACCGCAATCAGAAATTTGGGAAAAAAGCTTCAGAATGCTCCGCACCTTCTTGGCGGCGCCACAAAATGCACTGCGGACAAAATTTTAGGAAATTGTCAGAATGCACCGCACCTTCTTGGCGGTGCATAAAACCCCTTCCAAGCGCCACTTTTTGCACCGCAGCAGAATTTTTGGAAAATGTCAGGATGCGCCGCAGCTCCTTGGTGGCGCCGAAAACCTCTTCCGAGCGCCATTTTATGCGCCACAGTCGCGGTTTGGAGGTTTTCTAACCTCCCGAACACGATTTTAAAGCCCGTTTTTCACCATTCTTCATCATCCAGACTCATTTTATCATCAGAAACTCTCTGGAAACGCTCTGCAACTTTGGAGAAGAAGGCGATAACACCGAACCATGCCGGAGGAAGTGATCGGAATGTCTTTCTGACTGTGTTCTTCGCATTCTAGGTGTTGTTTTCCTTTTTCTCGCTTTGTAATGTTTAGGATTTGCTTTTAAACATAATTTCCTACTGTTTCCATGTTTGTAAACGGATTTCTATGTTGTTCGTGTTAAAAGTATTCTAGAACGGGAGTTCAGAATCACTTTTGAAGTACGAATTTATGTTTTATGGAAGTATAATAAATGTCGATGTCTATCTGTTTAATCTGCAAGAACTGTTAGAATTTGAATTAGGAGTATGTATTGGATGCCTGCAATTGATCGATGATTATGTTTTGGCAAAAATTCTGAAATCTGTATTTTTAATCTGCTAAATCTGGACTGATCGATCATTCTGCATATTTTGTCTACAGTAATCTGGAAATATCCTAATCTGCTTAGATTCTAAATTTAGTATTAAAATCCATATTACCATGTTTTATTGTTATTTTATCATAATTGTTAGATTATTTACACTATTCTGCATAATTAAATGTTAGTAGAATCTAATCTGTATGATTTCTGCTTTGCTAAATCGGGAGATAAAAAGTGGAAATTAGATTTTAGTACCGGTCTTGGGAATAAATCACATTAAAATAGATTCTGGCATGTACACGCTGATTTGGGAAATGAAATGTGTCGTATGATCACTATAGGAAAATTTGTATGCTTGGGAAAGATTCAAATTTATGCCTAGACTGATGATTGCAGAATGTTAGATAATTTAATTTACTTCCATGAAGTCTGTTTTTACAAATTATGAAAATTAGGAAATTGTTATATTTTTAATCTTTATAAAATTATTAATTCTGCTGAAATTGATCTTTTTAGACATTGGGAAATGCTAAATCATTATGCAATTTCGCTTTTATATAAAGATGGCAAGTTCTAAAATATTACAAGCATATATCTTATTTTTATTTTTATTATTTTATTTTTAACTTGCTTTACTTTAAATTTAATGCTATCATTTTAATTTAATCACCATTAGAATTAAACAAACTCTTTTCAAAATATAATATATATTATTAATGAACTTAAAATGACTAAGTTTTCTCCAGAATGAAATAATATTCTTAATTCCCTTGGGTTCGACCCGGTATTCACCGGTTTTTATTACTTGATGACAACCATCCGCTTGTGGTAAAATATGAGTAGGGAAAATCACCCATCAGTGACCTCCTGGAAAGTCTCTCAGGGTGTGCGTGAGTGAGGCCAAAGCGCACTGGAAAGAGCTCATGTTGGTTTGTGGAGACAGCCTTCACTCTGGAGCCGACAACATCTAGAGCAGCACCCTATCTTTCCACTGCGACGAAGACGGGGGTGTTACAGATGGTATCAGAGCCAGACGGCTACCGCGTGCTGTGGTATTCAGTCGCCTAGCGGGGTGAAAGATCCACGGGATGTGGATGATTGTGGCGTCCATGGGATGTGGATGGCCGAGAGCAACGATGACGTTGCAGTCTTAAGGGGGGAGGAATGTAATACCCCGGACATGGCTTAAATGGAGTGAAATAAGCTACTCATACCAACAAGGTACCTTTCTTTCTTGGTAACCATTCTATAAGAACTTCAAAGTTAAGCGTGCTTGGCTTGGAGTAATTGTAGGATGGGTGACCTCCTGGAAAGTCTTCCAGGGTGTGCGTGAGTAGGCCAAAGCGCACTGGAAATAGCTCATGTTGGTTTGTGGGGACAGCCTTCACTTTGGAGCTGTCAACATCTAGAGTAGCACCCTGTCTTTCTGCTGCGACGAAGATGGGGGTGTTACAAATGATGTGTCTGATGACATGATATTACTCAGCGATTACTCAGCAGCAATCAGTCTGCCTATGTGTTTTAATAAGGACCGTTGATATAAAAAATAGCACATAATGACTGATTAACCCCTTAAAATTAAAAAGGATGAATTAAATTTAATAAGGACAAAAGAGTTTGCACATGGCAAAAGTATTCAGAATTTATTATATAGATTATTACTATTATTATTATTATTATTATTTTATTATTACTATTATTATTATTATTATTATTATTATTATTATTATTATTATTATTATTATTATTATTACTCCCGCCCAATGGGCAGGACTGTGAAAAATGCAAATAAAAAAAATTGAATTTAACAAATAAAATTATTCATCTTTATTACCCACACCGTTCCGATAATAATGTCTCATAACTATTGGGCATAATATTTTAGGTAAAATGAGTTATTGTGTTAAAGTGGGGTAATTATGTTAAAAGTTTGGGCACAATGTTTTTTTCAATTCAGAAGACTTTGGGGGGGACTTACCCTAGCGGTCAAGTCCCCCTTCTCCCAACCATAGGTTTGGAGTTCGGTCCCCACCCAGCCCCCTATCCCCCCCTTTGTAATTTGTATGGTTTGGGCTCCCACATACATTTGCCGACACATGAGTGTCATTGTTTACCAAAAAAATTGAGAATACTTAGGAGTATAAATATTTGTTATTCATTGATAAATATGATATCAATTTATAAAGCATTTATTAAAAATTGTTATCATATTAAATATAATTTTAATTTATAAAGTATTTGTTAAGAATAATATCAAATATTTAAATTATATTTAAATAATAAATAAAATATCAACCCGTAAAATTTTTCCACATATTTGGTAGTAATTTTTATTTATTATAATTAATGAAATTAAATTAAATAATGTGAATTTTCATTTAAATTTGGTTCTCCTATATTTTGATAGTGCATTAAGCTTTTATATACTTACTCTATTTTTTGAAAAGTGAAAAATGATTGACTTTTTTACTGTTTATTATCCAACTTTGACTTATGTTTATACAGTATCTATAGAAGAGAAAACATAGTCAAGTGAGATCTTGTTGGATTTGTCTTATCTTGTAGTTTTAAAATATTAAACTTTTTGGCACACCTCCAAAAAAAAAAGATATCAAACATTTAAAATTTTTACTGGTACATATTTTGAGAAATGTATATTGGATTGCGTGCAGAAAATGAATATTGAGAAAATAGATAGGTTACTGTTTATAAGGGGATTTTTGTGATAGTGAATTGATAGGTTACTGTTCATAAAGGTATGTTATTGTTCATGAGGAATATTGTTTTTATATATAGATAGATATGTATATCAAATCTACCATCAATATTCAGCGGAAAAATTAATCTAGTATCAATAGAGTAAAAACACGTATAATTGAGGATGTTTGGGAGTTAGCGGATTCGTTAGCGGATAACAGATTCGAAGAGAGAATTGTGAAAGAATATGCTATTTCAATCTGCTATATGCTCCTATAAAAGTCAGAGAATGTTCTTAACCCGTTCCTTTGTATGCCTCGCTCCCGACACTGCCGCTGCACTATCCATTATTGCCAAGCTATCCGCCGAGCTACCCTAGTGATTGTTGGTTTATCCCTTTTAACTCATTTTGTTTAAATTTCATTTCCCTACTTGTTGGGTTGTTAAGATAGATTGTTTAAACTCTTGATGTCACATTTCCACTTCCGGGCTCCCCGCTTTCAAGCCTCACCCCAACTCATGGCCTTGCCCGATCCCTTCATGTATCAATACAATTTTTTTGTTTTTTTTTTGTTTTTTTTTTTTGTTTTTTTTTACTACTGAATTGATCATTAAACCTAACTTGATGGGTGTGGCTTGTGTACTGTCAACAGTACATACTGATGGAATGATGGATATGCATAGAAAAATGATGTTAGAGCAATAAAAAATTATGACTGTGTGAAATGATCATGAAAAAATGATGAATATTATAAAATAAGTAACATCATTTTTCATGGAGCTAACATCATTTAGCATGTACAGGCAAATTAATTTCTTGTACAGGAACCGGACTGTAACTTGATAACTAACAATTTTCGACCACTAATCTCATTAATAACCGAATTCTAGGGTTTGCGTCTACCTCTATCTCCGCACGTTGCCTCACCTCAACAATATTGCCTGCCGTGGGAAAAAAATCCATTTAATCCCATAAGTTTTTTCAATTTCCAAAACCATTCAATAAATATCGAATTAGACAAATCCGTCCCATAACTACCCTAATGGAGGGATGTGTTTGACGATAATTAGGATAGTTATGGGATAGGTTGGGAACTGGGTTCATGGACGGGTTTGGCGATGATTAGGATAGTTATGGGACGGATTCGTCTAATTAGATCTTTGTGAGACTGTTTGGAATTTTTTTTTTTAAATTATGGGATAATATGAATTTTTTTCGTGCCTACCGCCTACCCCTATGGGCTATGGCCACCGCCGCCGAGACTCCTCTAGATTCTCACCCCTAACGTTGGAATTTTTTTTGTCCATTGCCCAATACTGTTGTTAACTCAATAAAAAAATATATTAAGGCCCTTCCATTTATGGTCTCGTTGCTCAGCCCAGTCCGTGAAAATATATCCGAAACAGAAGGGACTGAAAGAGAGGACGCATCTTCAAGTCAGTAAGGTAAGAGGCCTCATGCAAGAAAAATGAGCAAAGGAAGAAAATGCGTCACTGAAGGAAACAAATCAGGGCAAGGCACCATCCAAGGAAACAAATCAGGACGAGGCACCACCAAAGGAAGAAAATCAGGGTGGAGCGTTCATGGGCCTGAGGGAACCCTAGGTTCCCCACCCCTATATAAGTGTAATGTGGCACAAGAGCAAGATGACCTCCAACACACTTCGAAAGAAGCCGTATTTACTTATCTTATTTCTTTTTCTGCAATTTTACTGCTTTCTATTCTTCAATTCATTTACTGCTTTCTTTCAGTTCCTGTATTCGCTTTTTCTATTTTTCCTGTAATCTTCCCCAAATTCATCAATAAAAGAGAGATTCTGTTCTCCCAAATTTTCACTGTTAACAAATTGACACGCCCAGTGGACCCGATTGGAAACCATATCCGCTTCGAGTAGTGCATGCGTCTTAGATCCGGAAAAGTTATTGTTGATCTGACACAGAAGTTTGAGGATATGTCCCTACAAGATCAGACGATCAAGCAAACATCGGAAGAGGACGTCGTTGAGACGGCGAGCACTTCTCAACCACAACATGGGATTATGCAGATCTCTACATTGACCGAGCAGATGCGGCTATCGATGATAGAATCAATGGCTGAGTTCATGTCTTTACTCACGAGTCATCTCATGGATGTATTGCGGCCTGCTATGGCCGACCAGATAGATAGAATATGCGATTCCTTGCGCACTCAGCAAGATGGAACTGCTCCAGCAAATGGAATGATTGTGCTGCCAAGCATCCCATGTCCAGGGCCGTCTGGCCAACAGAGGACTTGGGGAGCCACGCCATGCCAGCTGCCATCTTCGAAGTCTGGCATCTTGGCAAATGTTTTTCAGTTACCTCACCAGGCCTTTCCTACTTACACACCAGCGGTACCTAGCGTGCCGAGTCTTGCGTATGCGGCACCTCTAGCGCCGATGTATGCCTTAAGAGGCTGTCTCACGGCCTCCCAGGCACTAGACTATCTCATGACCACCAATGCCTCGCCAGGCTGTCCTGTGGCCTCCAATGTCTTATTAGGTTGTTTTATGTCCTCCCGGGCGCCAGGCTGTTTAATGACCTCCAGTGCTTTCCCAGGCTGTATGGCAGCCTCTGGTGGCACTGGCATGCCGCTACGTCAGGCGGCACCTCATGTGCCAAGCGTCCCGACCACACCTTATGGGGCCAATTATTCTGCAGCACCGGCGCCCGTACCGAACCCTAGTTGGATGCCGCCAACGCAAAGGGGCAGGTGTCACAGCCATATGGAGTGGCTTCAACACCTGCCACGCCTCCCACAGCCACCGTGCCAGTACCAGTGCCCGTACAGAACCCTAGTTGGATGTCGCCGACGCAAGGGGGGCAGGCACCACAACCAGATGGAATGGCTTTGACACATATTATACCACATACAACTGCCATGCCTTTTACGAAGGCGCTAACGATATCACCCGAGTTGCTTGTAGATATGATGCAGCAACATTTTGGAATTCAACTAAGGTCGATAGAGCGGCCTACATACAGGAAACTATACCCTGATTGGGTAGACACCATGCAACCATATCCGAGGGGCTTCAAGATGCCCGAATTCACCACATTCCAGGGGACGATGGCAAGTCTACTGTAGAGCATGTGGGTAGATTCACCACCCAGTGTGGTGAAGCGGCGGCCAACGATTGGATGAAGTTGAGATTATTTAGCTCATCCATCACTGGACATGCTTTTGCATGGTATGTGTCATTGCGGCCTAATTCAATTCAAAATTAGGCCAATCTGGAACGAGTTTTCCATGACAGGTTCTACACACCGTTGTCACATGTGAGCCTCGCAGATCTTACAAATGCCAAACAATTTGCCGATGAGGCGGCAAACACTTTTATTAACAGATTGCAGCGGCTTAAGGGCCGATGTACCATGGCAGTTCCTGACAAGAAAATAACCAATATTGCAGTGGCGAATATGTTGCCAAAACTGAAAGAGCATTTAATTATGCAGGATTCCACTGATCTTGCCAGTTGGCCAAGAAAGCGGCCCGCTTAGAAAAGTTCCTAGAGGAACAAGATGAGAAGCGTCTACCTACACACGGAACTCGTTTTGAGAAATTGAAACACGACAAAGAGGAAGAGGAACCAAGGATGGTGGTTAACGCAGTAATCTTGGATGGTAAAAACCCTGGATAGTAGCCCTGAAACGCCATCAACAGCGGCTTTGGAGGCCGAGTAGTTGGTGACTGAGGATGGCGGCCTGGCTGAGGTCTCCGAGCAACGTCGATGGCGGCTCAAGACTTGAAGGAGGTTGAGATCAAGATGGCGGCCCCCCGACGGGTCGAGATGGCGGCCCCCGGACAGATCGAAAAGGCGGCTCCCGGGTTTTCTTCCTCAATGGCGGCTGGGACTTCTGAGATGGCGGCCGGGATCACGAATGGCGGCTCGAGTGCAAGTGGTGGTGGCCTGAGCGCTTGCGGATGGCGGCCTGGGCACAAATGGAGGTTGCACTCCTGGATGCGGCCCCAGAACAGAGGTTCCCGGAACAGACGGAGATGGCGGCCCCGGACAGCTCGAGATGGTGACCCTCGGAAAAGATCGAGATGGGGTCTCCCGGAACGGATGGAGATGGCAGCCCCCGGGCAGCTTGGGATGGCGGCCCTCAGACAAGGGAAAGGTGGCGGCCTCCGGAGCAGATGGCGGCCCGACTGAAAATCTGAAACAATGGCGGCTCCCGGATGCTCTTCGATGGCGGCCCTGATGACTGAGGTGCGGCGCTCCTCGGTTCGTAAGTGAGATGGCGGCCCGAACTCCTCGATGGCGGCGAACCCTCGATGGCGGTTCAGGCAGGGGGGTGGCGGCGCTTCACCAATGGCGGCCCCCGCGGCGAAGTGGCGGCCTTGCTTCAGATCGAAGATGGCGGCCTTGAAGAAGGAGATGGCGGCCTTGAAGAAGGAGATGGCGGCCCGGGCGAGGCTGGCGGCCTCATAGGGTGGCGGCGGCCCTCCGAAAGAATGAAGGTGGCGGCCTCATGCAAGAGGCTGGCGGCGCTCACGCGAGCAGGTGGCGGCGGTCTCTGGAGCAAGGGAAGATGGCGGCGGCGGCTTCCGGAAAAGTGGAGAGGGCTCGCGGCTTGTGTTGGCGGCCTGGCAAGAGGGACGGCGGCCGTGACACTCCGGTGATGGCGGATCGCGATGGCAGAAACCCTAATTCCTCGATGGCAGATCCGGCGACAATGGGGCAGTGGTGCCCGGCGATCTCGATGGCGACTGGATCCTCCTGGTGGCGGCCAGCGGCCGGAGTGACATAAAGATGAGGCATAATGGGCCTTAATGGGCCTCCAAACGTAAATTAAACGCGCAAATCTATCTTAGAAAATTCTAATCAAACAAATTGCGCGAGGGGGGCATCTGTTAACTTAATAAAAATATATTAAGGCCCATCCATTTATGGTCTCGTTGCTTGGCCCAGTCCGTGAAGATATATCCGGAAGAGAAGGGACTGAAAGAGAGGACGCATCTTCAAGTCAGTAAGGTGAGAGGCCTCATACAAGAAAAATGAGCAAAGGAAGAAAATGTGTCACTGAAGGAAACAAATCAGGGCGAGGCACCATCCAAGGAAACAAATCAAGACGATGCACCACTAAAGGAAGAAAATCAGGATGGAGCGTTCATGGGCCTGAGGGAACCATAGGTTCCCCACCCCTATATAAGTGTAATGTGGCACAAGAGCAAGAGGACCTCCAACACACTTCGAAAGAAGCCGCATTTACTTATCTTATTTCTTTTTTTGCAATTTTACTGCTTTCTGTTCTTCAACTCATTTACTGCTTTCTTTCAATTCCTGTATTCGTTTTTTTTTTCCCTGTAATCTTCCCCAAATTAATCAATAAAAGAGAGATTCTATTCTCCAAAATTTTCACTGTTAACAACTGTTTCAAGGCTACCATTAAAGATTCATTATTTAAGTAAGTAAAAACTAGTCCACAATTTGAGAAGCCCAAAACATTTTTTTGCCATTGTCTCAAGCCTAATTGTACCACTAGCATGATCAAATTGGTATTCAAATATTAGTGTATATATTGTCAAAACGATATGAGGAAATTATATATTCCAAGCGCGAAAAATCATGAAGTCAAATTTATTGGTGGCAAAGTGGGAGTTTTTTTTTCCCTCTCCAACTGGAATATTATTATTGATCGATATAAGAGAAAGTCAAATGAATAAAGGAATAAAGATCAAAATAGTCCCATAACTTACCTTTAATTTTAAAATTATCCCAAATATATTTGAATTTCTCAATCGATCCTATAACTACACTAATGACGACCCATTCAATCCTCTAGCCCACTAGTGACGATTAGTGTGAAATACAATACTCATTTAGCCCCATAACCTATGTCTAATGCAAATTTGGTCCATATAGTATTAACTGTTTTAATACCAATATGGACCAAATTGGTATTATGTATAAATTATGGGACCAAATTGAATTGTCACTAATAGTCTGGGGACTGAATTGGTCGTCATTAGGTATGTTACAGGTCCGATTGAAAAATTCAAATACATTTTGGACGATTTTGAAATTAAAATTAAGTTATTGGACCATCTGGTCTTCATATCCCAATGAATAAAGTAGTAGTTATTTTATTATAGTTGGGCACCTTCACAGGTTGGATGGAGATAGGGTGCAGGCATCCTTTTATGTGATGCGTGTGCTATGTTGTGTGATGGACGAAACTGTGTGTTTTGTGTGATAGGTGAGATCATTGGCGGACACATTTAGGGGTGAGGGGGGTCGGCCGCCCCTCCGAGCTCGACGCTCGCCATTAAGTTTTTATATAATTGTCTCAATTTTATCTATTTGTTTTGACTTATTTTTACATTTTTTAGTTTTTTTTTCAAATTATATTTTCCTTATTTTATTTTTGTTTGTTTGGATATTTGTCAACTATAAGAAAAAGAGCTGTAAATGTCAAAATTCAAATTTATTTAAGGTAGATATGAGGTTACTTCTATAAAAATGAAAAGTTTTAGGAGTGCATCAATATCTAAAATAAACATAATCAACTTTTTAACTAATTTTGTTAATATAATCAATTTTAATGCTTATCTAAACAATTATTTGTGCTACTTTTGTTGTTGGGTTTTAGCTATTGTAAACTTCTTTTTAAACTTAGGTTCATTTGCTCTTTATTTTTATTAATATATTAATAAAATAATACTATAAAAAAAAACTTGGGTTATAGGAAGTTATGAACATGGTACCCGGTTGATTATCTAAACCAATTAAATATTACTCCATCCATTTCTAATAAGTGTAACATAAGGAAATGAGACGAGATTTAATGCACGGAACAAAAGTATTTTAGTGAAAGCATTTTACCTTTAAAATCATTCCATATATATATGGTAATGTAACATTTATTATGAAAAACCTAAAAAAAGAAAGTGTTACACTTACAAAGAAACGGAGGAAGTATGATTTTGTTAATATTATTTTCCATTTTTAAAATATTTACGTAAAAGTTTAAAATGAAATTTTTTTATAACACTTTAATAATATGAACCGTATCTTACAATTGTTGCTACTAATATATTAAAATAAAATAAAAATATCGATAATGAAATTTTGATATAATATTATTTGTTATTTTATCTATTGCGAAAACATTATACTTCACTTCTACTGTTCAGAGAACGCCCTCCCAATTCCAACAGTCTGCGTCCGCCACTGGGTGAGATGTTTTTTATGATGGAAGAATATGTGATGGCGGTATTTTTTTATGATGCCAAATATTTTTTTTTTGATGTTTGCACATGCATACTCATATAAGGATCGTATTTGAAGCCTAAAGTCATATATACCCTACACACCCCTCAATAAGTTGGGAACGAATACACCATATACTTCTAAATAATTAATAAATTTGGAAAATATATATTAGGTAGTAGTCTCATTTAAGTACCTGAAAGTGGGAAAGAAAATAAAAATTGGAGGTTCAAAAATAGTGAGCAAAAATATCTTATTTTTATTTTTTTTCTGAACAGTTTATACATGATAGGAAAAAATATCTTAATTTTTTTTTCTTGGAGGAGCCATTAAAGACCTGGGAAAGAGATGGTGGGAGTCCATGCCACATAAATTACAAAGGAAACTAACAAATGAGAGGAATAGGAACCGGGTGGGGATTCGAACCCCCAACCTGTAGGTTGAAAGTCGGGGGACTTACCACTATCTTAACTTCTTGATTATATAGCAGGAAATAATGATTATATAACCTTTTGCAATTCTTTGGCATTCCAATTTTTCACATGCATGTGAAAAGTTGGAATGCCAAAGAATTGCAAAAGGTTGTATTACTAATTAAGGAAAGAATTTGTTTGTCCATTCTTCCAAAAACATCACAAAATACATGGAGATCGGAGAATCAATTTTATGATTGCATACAACCAATATATATATAATGGCGCAGCACACCCTGATGAAGTCGTCGAGCTTTCTCAAGAGAAATTTAAGATGGAGACATACACAAACTTGTAAAATGTGAACACCAATAATCTATATATTACAAACCTTGAAGATAAAACCCTGCCTTTAATTTTCTGATCGGATATGGAAAAAATTGACTAAAAGTGATACTATTAAGCATTAAGGGGTATGACATATCTATCCATTTTGAACGTCAAACATTATATTATTACAGGAACTACATACTATATTTGTACGACATGTGTTAACCATTTTTTTGTGACTTGATAATGTGGTTGTGGATCACAATTTTCTGTGTCTATCGATCTTTATCAACACCCACCAAATGGACATCTCCCATTATATTATACTACCTCCGTTCCTTTTTAAATGCACGTTTTGACTTTTGGTACTGTTCATTGAGTAGCTTTGACTCGACTTTTTAATACAATTATATAAGATAAAATATAGTCAAGTGAGATCTTGTTGGATTCGTCTAATCGCATAGATTTAGAATATCAAATTTTCATAATTTTTACTTGTATGCACTTTGAGTTATGAAGCATTAAAGATATGTATTGGATTGCGTGAAATGTGGGTCCGTAGCATTTAAAAAGGAACGGAGGAAGTATATTGGTAATTGAAAACGATTCCTTGAAAAAAGTTCCATCCTTTCCAGGGAACTAACACCAATTAATTTGCAGATAATATAGGAGATGTTTGGGAGTCAGCAGATCCGCTAGCAGATATCAGATTTGGAGAGAGAACTGTGAGAGGATATGCTCTTTTAATATGCTATATGCTATTAAATATGCTTGCTCCCAAACATACCCATAATGAATTATGGATGAGAGTTAAGATGCTGTAGGAGAAAGAATCAAGTGGGAATGGTCCCATTTCAGACAATTAATGACATTAAATAAAGAAATTGTAAATGGCATATGGTCAATTATTACACACACATTCACATACATTTTCTTAAGGTTGGGATATGGATTGTGTTCCTATCCTGAATCAGGATATGCGTAAATGTTATATATCCAATGATTTATGCTGTGTGTAATAGTATGAGCTGGATGATTTATATGATTATAGTTATAGGTTTCCTTTTTTACATTGGTAATTAATGAGATAATTAGGTTTTATATCTATATTAATAATTCCGTAATTGTAGGGACACAAAAGCCTTCTGCCCAATTTTTCTTTCTTACTAAGGCAAGGTTTTATTTCCCCAAAAAGTTAAGATTTTATTGTAGTCTATGGCTTCAATTCACTTTGCAGATGATATGCTAGGTCTTTTCTTCTCAAATGTTGTGCTAACCATAAAAATATCATGCTAAGTACTAATCATCAAAGTCATAAAAAGATGCTGTGCACCCACATGAATATGCTATTTTCACAATTCCTAATAGTTGTGCTAACCATCAAAAAATGCTATTGAACTGTGTGAATTAATTTTCTATGACTTTTCAAAATGTTGTGCTGGACTCCAAAACTGATGTGCTATTGTAATCCATTGATTCACTACAACCTTACAGATGATATGCTAATAATTGCCTTCTGAAATGTTGTGCTACCTATATAAAAAAAAAAAAAACAAATGTATGATATGCTGTGCTAACCATCCATATCATCAAAAAATGTTGTGCTAACACAGGTTTCCACATTACTACGCTATTTTTATAATTTTGAAATGTTGCTAACCATCCAACCGGCTGTATTGTTATAATTTTGATGGTGTTACTAAATGTTTTTCTGTTTATGCATTTATATAGACTTTCCAGCATCAATAATGATCATGGTAACTCCCACATTAATGCCAGCCCCCTCATTTTTAGGATAATAAATCACACACGAAATTTAAGTGGCCATTTAATTGCATGCCGGATTGCCTTTCCTTATCATGATTGCAATTAAAATGGGAAGAAATCAATGACAGACTCAGAACAACACAAAACACCCCATTTGTATCAAGTTCTGGATATCCAGAATTAGGGGATTAAGGATAGGAACTTAATTGGTTGAGATATGGTGTTAACTTAATTTGTAAACAACCTTATTATTGACCAATATTCATCCCTTTATTTATAACACATTAGCTTCCACCACTTATTTGCTGGGAATTTCGGGCCACCGTGAACCCAAAATATGCCCAAAATTTAATCTATCAATTATAATAAAAATGTTTTGCTGCAATAATTTTACAAGGCACTTCCCCAAAATATGTATTCTCAACAATTATAAACAGATGATGAATTCTACACAGCATTTATATACGCTATTGTTAAATCCATGACTACTATTACATTTTCTGATCTCTTACAGTCCTACTGAGATTCAACAGCCTGACCATCCCATCAATATCTGTCTTAGCATAACATCTGATCCAAAACAATTTTATTACCAGCGAGGACCAAAAAAAAGCCAATATGATCCCACTACTTTCGTGTGTTTCTCAAATGGTTCCATAATTGTGCACTTCACTTAATCCATCTCTAATCCTCACCCAAATGATCCCATCGAAGGTTAATTGCAAGGATTAACGGGTAAATCATCCTATAACTTTCATCCGTTTCTCAAATGGTCCCATAATTAACCCCTTAATTCTTGCGACACGTCAGCCTGGGAGATCATTAACCTCGGATTGGATTATTTGGGCGAGAATTAGCAAACATATTGGATGGATTAAGTGAAGTGCACAATTATGAGACCATTTGAGAAACACACGAAAGTTGTGGGATCATATTGGTTTTTTTCCCAGCGAAGACTATCTAGGGAAATTTAAAAATACTTGTAAGAACTCCATGGAAAATAAAGATGAAATTAAAATGGAAAACTAACAACATGGATCATAAGAAGATTAAGTTTCGCATAAATGATGCCTATAAGAGTAAAGAAAATCAAAGAAACCCATGTCTGCATAGAAAACTTGGTACTTTTTTTTTTTTTTTTTGGTAAACGGTGATACTCATGTGTCAGCAAAGGTGTGTGGAAGCCCAAACCACACAAATTACAAAGGGGGAAAAGGCAGAAAACTTGGCACTTGATTAATTAATCTTTGGGGCATAAATTTAGCCAGCTACTGTCAGGTCACCAAGGCCAGACACATTTTAATTTCTACTAGGGTTTTTAATCAGTATCTCTGTATCTGCATATGCTTGCTTGCTTCAAAACACTACGTGGTGCAGACCAAGAGTTGGGAGCCACGATTTAATCAATTTTCTTTAATAAATTAAATAATAAAAAGCAAAACAATATTAAAATTTTTAAAATAAAGTTTTGGTTCCATTTGTGGGTTTAGGGTAGTGACCATTTTGAAATTGAATAGCTACTATAAATATGAAATATTTTGCATTCTAACCGCTAAATTCTAAATACTACCCCTCACAATTCTTAGATTTTCATACTCCAAACTAATTATCTCAAAACATAGCCTACAAAAGAATTCATACAAATAGATATGTTGAGAAAATTGTGAAATAAAAACATTGCAAGAAAGGAAGAGGAACATATATATGTTGATAATTAAAGAGCGATTTTGAAAAAAGGTTAGGGGTTAGTTTTTGAGTGATGACAGAAGACTAGAGAGCACAAATGAGTGAGATGCGATTGCATTCTTTCGTCATTAGTGCTCTCTATCTTCTGTCAACAACACTTCTCTAACCTTTTACTCTTTGATCACACACATTATAAATCCAAAATGAAAAGTATAAACATCATACACAATCACAGGATCACTTCATGAATTGGTTAAGGCAAAAGCTAAAAGCTCGAAACCCTAAACCCTAAAAGCTGGAACTTTACAAGGGCAACAGAAATAGGATAAAAAACCAGCATGTCAAAGGCACGATGAGGAAAAAAATTTGATGACTCAATAAGAACAGAGTAGAACAAGAAAACATGAAGGAGAAACCCTTGTAGATTCTTCCTTTCTTTAAATAATTTGCTGCTAAAAACCCTCAAAAAGATTGAACTCTTTTTCCCTTTCCCCCCCAAAACTAGCTAGCTAGCCACTGAGAAATCAAAGGACAGAAAACAAAGGCAAAGGTACACAACTGATAGATGATGAGTAGTGATGATATGTATGTGTTTGAATGATTCAAATGTTCCTACAACACATCTATTTATAGGACACATCTAAGCCTAATGTTTCTTACATTGGCTAAACATGGTTGCCAATTAAATAACGACACGACATGGCTCATCATAAAGGTATAGATCCACACACAGAAAAGAGAATCGTATTTGTGGGCCTATACGTATGCATTATACATTATAAATATTATAAATCTGTGTATTTCCACGGATGAGAAAAAAGGGCCGAAATTCCCAGCAGTAGGAATAAGAATACCTTTATTTATTTATTAATATTATTTTAGTGCAGGTGGAAGCTTACAATTGAGCATAATTGACGTAGGGGGAAGACCAATACATATTCTAGTAGTCGCTCCTTTTAGTTTAATTTTCTATATTTAATGCTCTTACGATTTTTTTATTTTTTATTTTTAAAAAAAATGTCTGTCGGTTTCTGATATGCTGGAAAATTATCTAATTAATAACTTGAGCTTTGATTGGAACCCTATGTTGGACGTTATGAATTTTTGAACATAATAATGTGTCGATCTGAAAAAGATGAGAATAAACCATGCTAAGTGCTTTGTAACATAATCAACGAGAATATATCAAAGATGATAAGAATAAACTAAAAAAAATTAAAATTATTATTTTAAAAAAAAGGTGGTCTTGCAAAGCTATATCTTTTTATGAAATATAGGGTTTCGTTTATTTAATTTTTAGAAGATGCACAAACTCGTTGAAATACAAATACACACAACTTGAGCTAGTGGCATGCTAGAAGGAAGGAGAGGAAGTAGTCATTTGATATTATGAAAATAACGTAACATAGATATAAAACTGATGATAATGTTTGTGTTGTTGAAACGTATATGCACACGTGTCCCTGAAATATATATATATATATATATATATATATGTCCTTCCAAATGAATAAATATAAAACTATTTGCAAAGTTATTCTTTTACCACTTTAATTAATTTTGTCCATTGAAATTTAAAATTGATCAACAGTTGCACATAGCCGCAATAACCTAACACATCAATTTTTGACAACTTGTTAAGGAAAAAGATGATCAAATTATTTCCAGGACAAAATTGATAAGGCGAGCACCACTTGAGAACGGATGCCCATTGGTCCAATGACAACAAATTAAATCGAGCATTTATTTAAGTATCAAAATATTTTAAACTTACATTTTTGTCTAACTTAC
This sequence comes from Hygrophila difformis, assembly GCA_030278955.1. NCBI lineage: Eukaryota > Viridiplantae > Streptophyta > Magnoliopsida > Lamiales > Acanthaceae > Hygrophila > Hygrophila difformis. The sequence goes on from JAOANR010000011.1 coordinate 34,842,472, forward strand.
TTATTGGTAAAATGGGAATTAAGATGTGAACTAAACAGAGGAGGGAAACTCGGCCATCTATCATGCTAAAAGGCGAACCCAAAATTTTGATCATAATTCATAAAATTGGGTCTTTCAATTTTGAAACCGTGTGATTTTTTGTAAGAATATAATTTAGTAAAATAAGAATGAAAACTCGAGAAGTTAAACTAAATACCTATCAGAGCATCTTGTGAGAGATTTGAGCTCAATAAGAAAGGAGAAATGAGCTTTGATGGTAACTTTGATGGGTGGGGTTTGAACTATTTAGGCTATGAAAATTAGCTTTGTGGTAGCGGTGAGTATTGAACTAATCATTATTTTGGGAACTATGGGAGCCAGGGGTTTGTATTTGGTTATTGGTTCGATTTTGGTACAAACTGAACTAAACTAAATAACCGAAATTTCACTGAAAACCAAATCAGACCAAACGAAATATTAACCAAATGTGGAATAAATACTGATCAAATAGTCCTGTATGTTTTACTATAATCCAATTTGTTCTATAAAGTATTTGATTACCCCAAATGATCATATATATAACTTTTATATTTTAGCTGAAATAGTCCTAAATGCGTCATTTAATTTTCAATTTTAGGTTCCTAAACTTTTATATTGTTCACTCTAAAAGTGTTCTAAATTTTGTAATTTAGTCCTCATTTTTAAAAATATAAATATGTAATAAGGACTAAATTACAAAAATAAAAACTTTTTGGGGTAAAAAAAGTGAACAATTTAAAGTTTATGGGTCTAAAATTAAATATTAAATGCATTTAGGACTATTTCAGCTAAATATAAAGGTTATAAAACCATTTGAGATAGTCAAATACTTTATGAACTAAATTAAATAATATTCCTTGTGAAACTTACTGCATGATTATTTGGGTATTTATTCCGTCATCCATATCAAGAACCACGATGCCTGACAGATGACGGAGAGAACAAGAGATGGTGAAGAACTTAGCTAGATAGGGTTTTCTCCGTGGCATTTAATTTTGTGTAATTATTTTCTTAAGTTATTTCCTTATGTTAGAGTTTAATTTGAATGGCCATTTTGTAATTATCAACTATGTATAGTTTTGAACGGCAATTATTTACTTTTTTTTAAAAAAAAGAAAAAAGAAAAGAAATATTACGAGGAAGAAATTAAATACAGGAGTATTATTTTACCTTGAACAGCATTCTTGTGTTTGAATATATCACTCATCTTCATCACACAATATATGCTTAAAAATGACTATATGCCAATACATAATTGCATACACTATGGTAATGGTACTAATCATATAAGGTAATATTTTCCACCGATCTGTCCAATTATTACAAATCGAAAAAACAGCAATAAAATTAAAATGCGTATATGCAAGTAAGTGGGCGTGGGTGGCCCTGGAAGCAAGGAAGAATAATAAACCCCCATCACAAATATATAGTACTATAATTAATGCCTTATCTTCACTTCATCTTCTCCGGCAGGGGATAATAAAAAGTGTCAAGTCACCCATCTCTCAATGTTCCTTCACTTTATCCGATAGAACATATATGGATATGTTTGTGTTGACATCTATATATATTGGACCTATTTGCATATATCAATGGACAATAATGGATTTATTAATAGTTGTTGGACTTGATTATATTCCGATCCACTTCACAAACACTATCCCCTTTCCATACGTGTTATACTTTATTTAAAAAAAAAAGCTCTCCTTTTTCCATGTTTTTACCACGTTGAATGTAGGGTTACCAAACGCAGTTGACCTGAGTGGTATGAGATTCTAGCAGCTTAAACAAAGATATCAGGTTCGAGCTTTTGTGTATGCGTACAATTCTGCTTTAGGAGAGGCAACCCTTCAATGCCCACTCAATCATCGAGGGATTAGTTTTAGGTCCAAGAGTCCTAGGGAAACCCTGATATTAACCTAAAAAAGATGAATGTAGGGTTAGTTAAAACTGAATACTCCCCCATTACTTTTTAAATATTACATTCTCACATTTCACGCAAAATCATATACACAGTTTTAATCCTTAATAACTCAAATTGCAATCAAGTAAAAATTATGAAATATGATATTCTAAATCTATGCAATTAGACGAATCCAACAAGAGCCCACTTGACTATATTTTATCTTCTATAATTGTATTAAAAGTTAAATCAAAATTACTCAATTAACAGTGTCAAATTCCAAAATGTGCATTTATATAAGAACATATGAAGTATATTGTTAGGGATATTTTTAGTATTGTGAAGATGTTCGTCATTTTGGCCGTTGTTGCAACATCGTGTCAACAACGCTTTATTATCTTCACTGGAAAAAGCACAGAATAGTACATTGACGTGGCATTTCCCCTAGCAGGCATTAGAGGGTTTTAGATGGGCCTTAAACCCATATAAATACATGTCTTCGTCCTTGAGGGTGTATGAGAGTTTGTAGCCGCAATCACAGTATACTTTACAGAGTATTAGCAGCATCAAGAGCTGTGATTATGGTGTTTTGAGAGCTGGAGCAGAAACCCCCTGGTTTTCGTTGTTTGCAGAAGACACCAACAACCATCCTGCTACTGGTATATCTTTAGCTGTTGAGTCTTCTACATTTTCATGGGGTAATTGGGATTGTGTTTAGGCATTTCTAAGTTTATTGTTTTGTAACACAATCCGTGTGTATTGTAGGTGTTCTAGCACCATTGAGCTTAACTTGATTGATTAGCTAGGTTCCTCAAACACCACCTTAATACCTGCCGGTGAATTGCTTGCATTTGGGTAGATAGTTGATGCTCCCTTGTGTTCTTCTAGTCTATTTGGGTAGATAGGAGAGTTCATTGGAATGTAAGGGTATGTAAGGTGTGGTTGACTCTTGTTCAATCGGTTTGGTGGAGATCTAGTGAATCCCTAGCTTGGAGCCCCCAGATGTAGATCGGTGGATCGAACTGGGTGATCAAATTCCGTGTGTTCTTATTTTATTCCGCACTCTGTTTGTGTTTGCCTCTGGTTGTGGTTTGCAGGTTGTTGAGACATCGCTCAAACAACGCTTACAGGGTTTTACGTGTGGTTTGCAGGTTGCAGTTTCCCCTCATTCTTGCAAATTTGAATTTTCTCTCGACATGGCGTCTCCTTCCAGCTCCAGTATCAATCCTGATGCCGTTATTGATGCTCAGCCGCTTGCCATTGATGACTCCATCTATAAGGCTCGTCTTGCTGTAGAACAATCGCCTGGAGATGATCATTTTGAGGACGCTCAGGAAGACGTCGATGCCGCTATCGATGACTACTTTGTTGCTGACCCTGATGACGCGGATATGGAGGTCAATCCTGATACTGAGAAGGGTTCTAACCCTCAGCCTACTTCGGACAATGTCGAGACTCCTTCGGTTGGCGCAGATCCAAAAGCGGATGTTCCGACAACAGCAAACCCTAGGGCGGGTGCTGGAAGTTCGACATCTCCTCCGGTCCCTGCCCCCGATGCGTCTCCGTCCGCTCCTGTCCCTCCTGGCGCCAGTTCACCTCTTTCGCCTTCGGTTGTTGCAACTGGTGATGGGTTGCTGATGTTGGACCCTGAGTTAAATGCTCCGCCTCACTCTGGGACTGCTCAACAAGTTCCATTTGGTGGGTCACCTACTGAGGATGTTCCAACTACTGAGGAACAACCATCTCGGGCTGATACTGATGATATACCTCTGGATGAGATTAGGAGATCACTTCGTGAGAAGGGGAAGCACAAGGCTATTCCGACACCGTCCAAACAACCTTCGAAGAAAAAGTCTAAGAAGGGCACTCCTAAGAAGAAGTCTGCCCCTGTTCTCAAGGAGACCGATGCCCATTCTCCTCTGTATTTCTCTGCTGATGGAGAAAGGTATGCCTTGGAAACCCTTCACTCTCGTGGTTTCATATCTGAGGAATGTTATGTGCATCCATATTATGATCAGATTGGTTTCTCTGAATATTTGGAGAAGAAACATCTTTCTGTTTGGGCTACTTTCCTTAAGCGTTATTCTCTTACTGTTGTTCGTGAATTCTATGCCAATTTGCATCCTGATATCCTTGATCCTGTTTCCCCTTGGTATTGTAAGATTTATCTTCGTGGAGAGTTGCTTGATCTTACTCCCTCTGTTTTCAATGAGTTGTTGGAACTTCCTACCAACACTGATATGAACAACCCCTTTGATCTGCTTAATGCTGAGCTAGCTACTATAGCCTCTACTATTTCTGCCTCTAAGAAATCTGCTTTTGGTAGACGTGCTATGAGTCCTTCAGACCTCTCTATGAAATTCAACTGCCTGTTTAGGATTGGTGCTTCCAATTTCTTACCTACATCCAATGTTAGCCAGCTTAGTTCTCACATGGGTAAATTCTTGTTTTCCGTTGATGAATGTCCTGAGATCCTCAACTATGGTTACCTGATCATTAAGCATATGTTGAGGTTCTCTCGTGACAAAATTGAAAAGAATACCCAGTTGCCTTATCCTGCTCTTATCACTCTGTTTGCCCATTCTTGCCACTTGCTTGCCTCTAATGAAACCTTCATTAAAGTCAAGAAACACTTATCTTCTGATAAGCTTAAAGGTCTCCATAATGACTTCAAGCTTGGTCCTCAAAAGCTTGGATCTGCTCTAGTCGATCATATCAGAACTGAGCTGCAACAGGTTGAGAAGGAGTTGGGTATTCTGAATGACAAGCAGATGGGCTTGAAGAGGAAGGTTCGAAAGCTGGTTGCCCTACTTCCACATTCTTTTAATGCTCCAGCTGAGGGGGAGGATGACTCTGAGGGTACTCCCTGATCTGCCAAGTAAGGGGGAGTGACAGTGGAAAGGATTGCAGGAGTGCTGGTTGTTTTACTGCTGTTGGAACAACTTTGTGTATTTCTGGCTTTCAGACTATGGATATTCTGGTTTTCTGTAATTGGTGGATATTTTGGATTTTCTCTGGTCTGTTATTGCTGAATACTCTCATGGATATTGGTATGGGATTATCTTTTATGAATGGATGTTTTTTTTACTATGCCTGTTCTTCTTCAGCTCATATCGTTTGTGGCATGCTTATTTGTTGAGATTCTACTGCTCTCTGATCTTATTATGACTCTCTGTGTTTTCTCCACTGTTTTGACTACTTGGCCCGATCATCTCCGCAAAGGGGGAGATTGTTAGGAATATTTTTAGTCTTGTGAAGATGTTCGTCATTTTGGCCGTTGTTGCAACATCGTGTCAACAACGCTTTATTATCTTCACTGGAAAAAGCACAGAATAGTACAGTGACGTGGCATTTCCCCTAGTAGGCCTTAGAGGGTTTTAGATGGGCCTTAAACCCATATAAATACCTGTCTTCGTCCTTGAGGGTGTATGAGAGTTTGTAGCCGCAATCACAGTATACTTTATAGAGTATTAGCAGCATCAAGAGCTGTGATTATGGTGTTTTGAGAGCTGGAGCAGAAACCCCCTGGTTTTCGTTGTTTGCAGAAGACACCAACAACCATCCTGCTACTGGTATATCTTTAGCTGTTGAGTCTTCTACATTTTCATGGGGTAATTGGGATTGTGTTTAGGCATTTCTAAGTTTATTGTTTTGTAAACACAATCCGTGTGTATTGTAGGTGTTCTAGCACCATTGAGCTTAACTTGATTGATTAGCTAGGTTCCTCAAACACCACCTTAATACCTGCCGGTGAATTGCTTGCATTTGGGTAGATAGTTGATGCTCCCTTGTGTTCTTCTAGTCTATTTGGGTAGATAGGAGAGTTCATTGGAATGTAAGGGTATGTAAGGTGTGGTTGACTCTTGTTCAATCGGTTTGGTGGACATCTAGTGAATCCCTGGCTTGGAGCCCCCAGATGTAGATCGGTGGATCGAACTGAGTGATCAAATTCCTTGTATTCTTATTTTATTCCGCACTCTGTTTGTGTTTGCCTCTGGTTGTGGTTTGCAGGTTGTTAAGGCATCGCTCAAACAACGCTTACAGGGTTTTACGTATTCTGATTGGGCCTGTCATATATAATACTGAAGCATGTTATATAAAGGTTGTAGGAAATATTTTCATCCTCCTAATTTTTTATATATTATACTGAAATTGTGAATCCAAATGACCAAAACCATGGGAATCTACATTTTTTTAAAATTGTATTTATTGTCACACAGACGACATCTCTATTTAACTCTCAATTTCTGTCCACTGATCGTATATCACAATCCAAACCTAATCCATATAAAAAAAATATATGGAAAATTCTACATTTTTAGTTTTGAAGAAGGCTTCAAGAATAGTTGGGACGACAGAGAAAGTATGATATTTTAGTTTGGACAGAGGAATTATTGTTTAATAATATTTATTAACCTTCTTTTTGTGGTTGTCCCACTAATGCATATAGACTCATTATTTTTATTTTACGATAAAATTAATTTTAACTAATCCTAGCTACTAAGCTACCTAAGTTTATCACCCATTTTTTAATGGTCGTAAAGTTTTACCTTTTAACTTTCAATCTTAAGATTAAGGTTTGATTTCTTGTCAACCATTTATCTCTCTTCTTTATCATATATGTCAACAATTAATCACTTCTTTAAATATGTAAAAATTTTGTATGTTTACCGATGGGTGGCGAAAAGAAAAGGTCCATTTAACCCTAGGACTGAGATAGTAATTACTTACTTATGTTGTTTAATAACTGCACTATTTTTTCATTTTACGCAATCTAATAAATATTTTTAATTATTAATAATTCATATTTTATATAAGTAAAAATTATAAAAATTTGATATTCCAAAACTACATGATTAATCGAATCTAACAAGATTTCACTTGACTATGTTTAATCTTATAGAATTACGTTAAAAAATTTGATCAAAGTTACTCAATGAATAGTTACTACTTTGTAAAGGGAACGATTAAATGAAAACGGATGAAGTACTCACTCCGTCCCATTTCAAATGTCTTATTTTCTATTGTGGTCTGTCCCATTTCAATTGTTACATTTCCTTATTCATAAAATTTTTACTTCTTCAAACAAACATCACATCGACTATTTACTCCACTTTAATACAATAACTCATTCTACTTAAAATACCGTGCCAAAAAAAATGTGACATCTCAAACGGGAGGAAGGGATTATTTTTTAACAGTAGGGGGAATTGAAGAATGCGTGGGAAGGCATATCGTCCACCTGTCTTCACCCCACTTCAAGATGATGATGATGTATCCCATCAATCTGTATAGTACTTTCTATCTTCAGACATGAATCTGATCTATAATTACAGCACATATTCCATCGCACACCCATTTGGTGGGTTCAATGGTTTCGGTCTCTTTAATATCGGAAAAAAGGCCAAATATATCCCTTTTGTTTCAAAGAAAGCTAAATCTATCCTTTTTTTATTTTATTACCGAATTTATCCTCTATATATGCTAATTATATCCGGAAATATCCTAAATTCACTAATTGTGGAATGACTGCTGACGTGGCAATAAATTAACTTAAACCCTACACGCTGGATGGGATTTGAAGTGTCTCTCAATTAAGGCTGGAGAAAAATACCGAGTATACCGCATACCACACATACCGTATAGAAAAAAGAAATATCAAAATTTTCGGTATACCGTAATTTTCGGTACGGTATCATACCGAAAAAAATTCTCTGTACCGTATATCTTACCGAACTTTACGGTATGAAAAATTTCATACCGTTGCCGTACCGAACATTTCGGTATACCGATCTTCGGTATACCGAAAGTTTCGGTATGAAATATTTTCATACCGTTTCCATACCGACATTCCGGTAAGTTCGGTATATTCCGCTATACCGAACATTCAGTACATACCGACATACCGTATCGCGGTATATACCGACATACCGTATCGCGGTATACACCGACATACCGAATATTCACTACATACTGGCATACCGGTATTGCGGTATATACCGGCATACCGAACTTTCGCTATATACCAACATACCGATATTACGGTATATAACGGTATCGCGGTATATACCGATACCGTGGTATATACCAAAGTTCGGTACGGTAGCGATATACCGCGGTATCAAAAAATTTATACCGTTACCGTACCGAAATCTTACGGTACGGTATGATACCATACCGAAAATTACGGTATATCGAAAATTTCGATATTTTCGGTATTTTTTCGATACGGTATGTGCGGTATGTAGTATATTCGGTATTTTTCCCCAACCCTAGTTGAGACACACTTCAAAGCGTGTAGGGTTTAAGTTAATTTATTGCCACGACAGCAGACATTCCACGATTAGTGAATTTAGGATATTTTCGGATATAATTAGCATATGTAGAGGATAAATTCGGTAATAAAATAGAAAAAGGATAGATTTGACTTTTTTTTAAACAAAAAGGATATATTTGGCCATTTTTCCCTTTAATATCTGCACTCATATATGCCACACCTAGCGCTACTGTTTTAGTCAATAATATTCTTGTTTACCCATTATATTCTATCTGCCCTTTTATTTTGTTCTCTTTATTTTTCATACCTAGTGTTGCTCCCTAAGGTCGATATTCCACAGTCCCTAAACCAGTTTCGGCCGCTTACACTTTGTAATGTATCCTTTAAGTTTATCACCAAGGTTATTGCTAATCGTATGAGGCCGTTGTTATGTGAATATATTGGGCAATTTCAATCTGCATTTCTTCCAGGTCGGGGCACACGAGATAATGGGATTTTAATCCAGGAGTTGGTGTATACAATGCAGCGGAGGAGGGATAGGCAGAAAGGCGTTATGTTGAAAATAGATTTGGCGAAAGCCTACGATTCCGTGGATTGGGGTTTTCTGGAACGCTGCTTGAGGGAAATGGACCTGCCTGTCCAATTTATAGAGCTTATCATGGCCTGCGTGAGGAGCTCCTCTTTTTCTATCATATGGAACGGCTCGCCACTGGAGAAGATCCATTCGGGTAGAGGACTTCGCCAAGGTGACCCGCTCTCCCCATACCTGTTTGTGATTGTCATGGAAAAATTGTCGAAGCGCATTTTGCAGGAAGTAGAGGCGGGCCATTGGAAACCTTATAGCTGTCCAGGGAACGAGGTCATGATATCTCATGTTATGTTCGCGGACGATTTAGTCTTGTGCTCGGCCTTGGATGAGGGGAGTATGGCGAGCATTGGTCGGGTTCTGGAGTGGTTTGGTGGTTGTTCGGGCTTAAGGATGAATCCTGCCAAGTCGCTCGCATATGTATCGGCTAATGCCACGGATATGGAGAAGGGCTGGATTCAGCAATTCCTTGGAGTTAACGTGGCGCCTAGCATGGGAAAATATCTAGGATTTCCCATTGTGCATGGTCGGATGAAACTTAGTCATTTTGACGATCTCTTGGGCCGGTTGGATAAGCGGCTATCTGGGTGGGCGGCCTCCATGCTCAATCGAGCTGCTCGTGTGACGCTCGCAAGGTCAGTACTCTCGGCTATGTCAACATATTGCATGCAACTTCATTTACTTCCTGCTAAGGTGTGTCAAAAGATTGATCAAAGGGTTGCGAGATGGATTTGGAAGGGCGCGGCTGGTAAGGGTTTGCACTTGGTAAGTTGGGATAAGATCACGCGGCCTAAAAGAGAGGGTGGTCTGGGCTTGCGCCAGGCTAAGCATATGAACCTCGCACTGCTTGGTAAACAACTTAGTGAGTTTTTGGTTGACCGGGACAAGTTATGGGTTCGATTCATGCGCAGCAAATATCATGACGGGGTGGGAGATTTTCCACGTCCGCATGCAAGGGCGACTAGGATGTGGCGGACAATGGTGAAGGTGGCTGAGCTCTTTCGGACAGCATACGGGGTTCGGCTGGGGAGTGGCGGCAGCTCCCTCTGGTTTGCGCCTTGGTGGAAGGGAAAAACTCTTGGCCCGCAGATGCCATTCGTCCATACGAATGATCTTGAGATGCGAGTTCGGGATATCATAATCAATGGGCAGTGGTCGTTGGGACAGCTTTATACGTGGATTCCGGATGATATTAGGGCAGATATTGAAGGGATGGCTTGTCCGTTGTTGATGGACAACGTTCCAGATATCATGCATTGGAGGCTTGATGCTTCGGGCACGTATAGCGTGCGATCTGGTTACTCTTGGATTAGAGGCGAACAGGATGAGCAGGTGGGTTGGACTTGGATGTGGAGAAAATCTATTCCGGAAAAGATCGGTCATTTGTTTTGGCTTCTTGCGCATAATTCATTGGCTACTAATCATGTGAGGTTTCAGAGGAATGTGGCACCATCACCTTTATGCACTCTTTGCGGCCAAGGGATTGAGGATTAGAAGCATTCCCTTTTTCAATGTCAGTGGGCGAGGCAGATATGGGCAGGACTTGGGATGCGGGAGTTGGAGCAAATCCCTGAGTTGAATAAAGAGGGGATTAAGCATTGGCTTGAGTTCATGACACGAACGCGGAAGCATGATTTTGTCGAGGCCATCTGGGGGGTTTGGCTAGAGCGCAATCAAAGGATGTTCAGGGGGCAGGCAAGCGCTCCATGGCGTATACGTTGGCGTATTACTCAGCTCAAGGATTCCCTGGAGAGGGCTGACCCTAGCGCTAGGGAACATGGTGGAGGGGTCAGGGTTGTTAAGTGGATTGAGGGAGTGGATGTAGGGGTTGTCTTGCACTCGGATGGCAGTCGTTCCATGTCCGGCGATCGAGGGGGCTATGCTGCTGTCTACCGCAGGTTGGACGGAGGTTGGATCAGTGCTATTGGAGGTCAGGTTGGGGGGAGGGATGTTTTGGAGATTGAGGTGTTTGCAGTGCTGAAGGGATTGGAGATGGCAGCGGCCAAGCACGAACCGGTTGTGACTTGCTTCATGGATTCGATGGAAGGGCTGCGCATTATTTGCGGGATGAACTCTACGACGCATAAGATGTGGCCGCTGGTGAAGGCAATCAGGGAGTGCAGTAGTAGATTTGAAGTGTGCAGGTTCAAGCATGTTTACCGAGAAGGGAATAGGGTAGCCGACGCGTTAGCAAAGAAGGCGTGCAATGAGGAGGCGTTTTTTACCACGTGGGCGTTTCCTCCGGATGAAGTGATTCCGATGCTGCATGATGATGCGGCAGGGCTCGAGGCATTGCGGAGTTGTTAACTTTTCTGTTAGATCTTCTTCTTCTTCCTTATTTCTTTTTTTCTTTTCCTTGTAGCCGCCGACAGGCAATGTTCACCAAAAAAAAACTATTTTAGCTACCTATTTTTTTTCAAATATATATATATATATTTCGATTATGTTTAAAGAAAAAAAAATATCAGCTTGACTTTCGATCACTGCCCACTGAATATTTAGCACATAACTAATACTACATATAGTGGAGCTAAAAATAATTTTTTTATTTTTGTTATGTATATAATTAGTTGTTGTGTATTTAGAATATTAATTCTTAGTACTTCATTTGTCTCATTTGAAATGTCTCAAAATTTTTGGACATGCAGTCTAATACATTTATTTAACTGTTAATATTTTAAAATGTAGAGCAGTAAAAATTATAAATATATATATATATATTCTAAAACTATATGAAAATATGAACCCAACAAGATCTCAACTAACTATATTTTTTTATATAATGCAACAAAAATTTAGGTCGAACATACATAATGAATTGTGTAAAAACTTCAAAAGAGATGTTTGGAGTGGGACGGATGGAGTAGTTGTTTTGATTATTTTTATTATTTGGTTAAAATTTTGGTTTTTCAATTTTTATATTTTTTAGAAAAATAATTTAGTATTTTGTTTCATTCGATTTTTTATAGCTTGATTTTGATTTGATTTTTTCCCAAAATTTGATTTTGTTTTTAAATCGATTTTCAAACAAAACCAAATTATATAATGGAATACATTAAGCCCAAATTGAAGTGTACAGGCCCATTTAGAATTGGAAAAGGGGCTTTTAAAGAGATGGACCTCTTGAAAGACCCATTTTCATAAGTTTAGAGATAGGGACCCAAAACTTTGAAACTTAATTAACATTTAAAGATTATCCTGTTCTAAAATGATTAATGGGAAATATTAAAATATCCTTAATTTTGTATTTTATTTATTTGTTTATTTATTTTTATTTAATTAACTGATTATTATTATTAATTAATTTATTATTATTTATTATTTAATTAATTATTTATTATAATTTTTAATGATATTTTTATCCTTCTTATCTAGTGGTTCTGTGTATTGTTTATTTTTATCGAACAATCTAGTATATGAAAAGTGACAAACTGGTATTATAGTAAATATTCTGTTGTGTTTGTTCTTACAATATCCAAACATTATGTTATGGATTTTATTTATGATATTATGCAGTGAACGTAAATAATCGAAATATATGCCATGATCATTCACAGTATTTATCATTCAAAGTAAAATTCCAGGGTCTACCTCGCTTCCGTAGTATAAGCTTGTGATTGAATCTTCTGATCGAGTTCTTCAACGAGTAACCTTCTTTCCTCGTCTGCTATCCTTCTTTCAGGCCTCCTGCCTTACTCCGGTATGCACGACCTCTCGGAAATCACTGTATCGATGACCTGACTCTCAACATATGTTTCACTCACTCATATATATTCAGAATTTTGGTAGAGTTTTAGAAAAATATACTCGAAGATATTTACTGGAATGATCAGGCTATTGTACTTAGCCGATCATCTTTTTATTGAAAGCATTAAAATCACTCATAGTTTTACATCAAAGAGAGAACTAAAGATTACAAAGAAATGCAAAAGAAAGAGTATTCTGGTGTGTATCTTCACTTCTGCCTTCTTCATAAGCCTTGCCTCCTTTTATAGATGGAGTTCTGAAGATCGAATGGTCCTGAGTTGAGATACGTGGCCTCATCTTCTCCCTTCTTTTCTTCTCCATTCTTGATGTTCGGTGGCTGTCATTTTCTCCTTTAATCATGCACTTTGAGCTGTCTTTTTGTAATAATTCATCCGGGTGGCCACCATGCATTATTGTCTTCAATAATTCATTTTTTTTTATTGATTTTCTTCTTTGTTTTCTTGTGTAATTTCGTCATGGCATACGTTTTGCTGCATTATTCTTTTCTTAGTACTACATTGGTCCTCTTTGTCGTCACTGCTTACTTCACTTCGTTGTCTCTTTCCGAAGAAATGTTCTTGTTTTCAGGCTTGTCGTTGATTTTTCTACAGCTTTCTTCCAAATATTCTTTACTTCTTCGGAGCATTCAAAGTTATATGTGTCAAATTTCTAAATCAGTCCTGCTAAGTTTCCTGATCTGAATCCTGGAGCATTCAATTGTTCAATCATGATGAATTCTTCATTTTCAAAAAAGATTCCTGCTCCTTGGTTGTATAGTCTTTTCATTTGTTCATGGACAGCGCGTATTCCCATTGCTCTTTTGAAGTGGATGTATTTGTCATTGAAAATTTCTGTTTTAGGGGTCCCATAGTTCTGAGGGTAGCTTTCTGGTTTAGTGATTTCTTCTGCAATAACAAGATGATAGGAAGATTATTTGACTTCTGGACTGATAGAAAATATTTTCAGTTTCTGGGTTTTTGGTCTTATGTTTAAGGCTTCAATTAATACAGGTAATTTGGATATTTCGGTTCGTAAGGGGGACAGGAAAATAGTTCTGATAAAGCCAAATTTGAAACAGTTCGAAACAAAGTTTGGGTCACAGCCTGGTAAAATAGTTACTTGTGGATGTAGGGATTTGGTGAATTTTGTGTAGAATGATGTTTCTTGTCTGGGTAAAGAGTATATATAGCTGCTAAGGGTATGGTATTCTGCTAAAAAGTTTCTTGTCTCAGGAATAATGGGTACTGGTTGAGGAATATTGTCGCAAAAATAATTCTTAGTTTCTGCAATGTTTTTCGACGAGATCGAAGGTCTTGCATCCCCAGATTGTTTTGCTTGTTTGTCCTCTTTTGGAACAGGATTAGCTTTCCCTTCCTGGTCTGAAACACCAGTATTAAGTTCTTCAGGGGTATAAAAGTATTCTTCCATAGTAGTTAGTAGTCCCTGCAAACATTTGTTACATTCATATATATCGTCATTGATAGTCTTATGTTCGTCCATAAAACTCCCAACAATCAATTGTTGTAGTTTTAGTTGTCTGTCCATAGTAGACTGGAGTAGTTTTTGTAGTCGATCTATTTCGTTGTAGATGTGGTCAGTCAGACCAGCATCATCCCATTGTTCATTGTTCTCCATATTCAGGGTTCCTGCTCAAAAAATCGGCTAGATAATTGTCAGTTCCTTTAATATATTCAACAGTAAAGTCGTACATTGACAGAAAAGTTTGATATCTTATTATTCTTCTATATTGCGGTTTGTTTGGTACTTTATTATAAATTAAAGGTTTCACTTGTTATTGTCTGTTAATACTTTAAACTTTCTACTTAGTAATCAAAATGAAAATTTATCTATTGATTTAATTACTGCAAGTAATTCATTTTCATTCATACTATAATTTATGGCTACTCCTTGTAATGTTCCTGATGCATATCTACAAATTTCACCAGTATCTGTTTTTAACAATCCTGCCTAATGGTAGTTTGAGCTATCCGTTTGTACTATTAAATTATCTTTTTCGTCTGGTAATCTTAATGGCGGTAATTTAGAGCATTCTTCTTTTAATTGTTTGACAATTTCAATATGTTGATCATTCCATCCTATCTTATTATTTTTTCTAATTAATTTTCTCAAACCATTTGTCTTTTTTACTAAATTTGCAATGAATCCTTCTGCATAATTCAGGATCCCAAGGAACCTTTGAATATTTAACTTATTTCTAAGTTCATTAGGCATTTTAACAAGTTTTGTGCTTATGTGTGGTTGTATTTTAATTCCAAGTTTATTTAATATTAGTCCCAAAAATTCTATTTCATCTTTAAATATTTCTGCTTTCTTTTATGATAAAATTAATCCATGATCTTTACAAAGTTTTGCAAATATATCTAAATGTTTTTATGTTCTTCTATAGTATTTGAGACTATTAGTATATCATCTACGTATACAAATATAAAATTACTAAATTTTTTGATTATTTTATCTATTTTTCTTTGAAATATTTGTGGTCCATTTTTTATTCCAAATGGCATAACTTTCCATTCATAGTGTCCTTGTGGTGTACTAAAGGCTGTATATTTTATACTATCTGGATGCATTGTAATTTGCCAAAATCCATTTTTACAATCAAATTTTGAATAGATAGTTCTACCTCTAGCTAATCCTATTAGATTTTCTTTGTTAGGTAGAAAGTATCCATCAAATATCAAGTTTTTGTTTAGTTCTTTGTAGTTTATTACTAATCTTGGTTTCTTTTTTATTTGTTCACTACGATTTCTAACCAAAAAAGCCTGACTATTATGTTCTGCTATAGATTCTCGAATAAGATCTAATTCTAATAGTTCATTTATTTGTTTGCCAAGTTCTTCAATATCTTATTGATTATGCATCATAGGTTGAGTTCTTATTATTATATCGTTATTTTTCAGTTTTAATTCTGCATATATTTTATTAAGATTCCATTTTTCAATTGGATTTTCCCCATAGTTTTCAGATATGTATTTTATTGTTTCGTGAAGTTCATATTTATCAAAATCTTCTGGTTTTTGATTTAGTACTTGTTTTTTAATCTTGTGAATTTTAAATTTTATATAATAATTAATTGGTTGTTTTATAATTTCTCCTTTTCACCACGTTTCTGCAGCACTCTGTATGGTTTCCTTATTATTGGTATAGTAATGTAGTGGTTACATGCTGATCTAAGTTGGATATTATATCTTTCTACTCTAAAGCTTTGAAATAAACTTGTAAAATCTGTCCCTAATAATACATCAATTGTTTTTACTGGGCTAATATATACTTCTTGTATTGTAAATATTTTATTACCTAAAATTATTTGAACATATTTAGCTATTTTATTAATAATTAGACTATGGCCAGTAGCTCCATGTACTTCTATCGGTCTTTTATTTACTTCTCATTCTTTTATTAAATGTTCTTGTATTAATGTGATTTCTGCTCCTGTATCTAGTATAGCACATGTTGTTATATTTGTTTGTAGTATAGTTAACTCTAGGTATACTGTTGTTGGAAATCTAATTTCTTTCATATATACGCCTTTCCTATTACGAAAGCTTTTCCATTTTTTAATTTTCCACTAAAAATTTCTCCTGTTATCGTATATTTGTTTAATGAGTCTAAAAACTCGTTTGCCTAACAAGACATGATATGTACTACTAGATGTTCCTTCTTCTTCTGCCACATAACATTTTACTTCTTCTATTAAGTCTGTGCCTAGTTTTATCGGTACTATTACTATTTCATTTACTTTTTTTACTTCTCCTTCAAAAGTGGTATATCTATATTCTGTTCCTATATGTTTTGTTAATCCATTTATACAAGTTTTTCCTATATGATTCTTACCAGCTCCAGTGTCTACTAATATATTTGGTCCTTTTATCCAGTTTGTGCCATTATAGTATTCTATATTAATTCTCCATGTTTGAGCTTTTTGTTTACTTTTTTCGTATGGTATATCAATACTATGTCTTGATTGATCAAGTATTAGATTTGTTCTTGGGTTATAGTCTATACCTTTTCTGCTACTCATTGTTCTTCCTACATATGATAATTGTGGTCTCTTATTTTCTAATGGTTTTCCAATTTCTATTGTATTTTTCTTGTCTGCAAGATCAATTATCCAATCATCTTGTAATGTTGGATTATTCAATTATGGTAATATTAGATCTGCTATTATGTCTCAACATGCTTCGTGTATTTCTATTGTCTTTTTATCGTCATAAGGTTTTAATCTATTGCTATTTAGGTAACTATAAAAAGCACTGTAATGTACTGTAAATATTTTATTTTCATTTTTCATTACATCATTTCTATGTACTTTTATGTATAAGGTTAATGTTTCGTCTATATTTTGATCTTATAAAGATTCACAATAGTTTGGGTAACATGTAAATAGTAGTTTTTGGTAAATGAGGTTTCTATTAATAGTTCCTAAGTGTGAGTCTTGTGGATTTAATAATCTTGAATCATGTAGGCTTATTGTTACTGGTAAGTCTATTCCACTTCTAAATAAAGATTTTATTAAAATCTTTACTCCTGCTAAATGCATGTATTGTATTTTTCTGTTTTCTTTCTACTTAATCTTTCTAGCCCTTTATTTATTAGTATATCTTTTGTTAAAAGGTGCAGTTTTAAGGTAGTATTAGTGTTACATACATTTACTGCTTTTTCTAATTCATGAATTACTATATTGTTTCTTGAGAATGTTCTTGATAGTATATTAAAATTTGTATGTTTGAATCCATGTTTAGATCTAATCCTTGTATTTTACTCCCTCCGTCCCACTCCAAATGTCCTACTTACTATTTTTGGATGTCCCATTACAAATGTCTTCTTTCTATAAATAGAAATAATTTTCCCCTCCAACAACTATGTGGACCCCACCATATACTCACAAACCAACTCTACCTTAATTCCCGTGCCCAACAGTAACAAGACACTTGGAGTGGGACGGAGGGAGTATTAATTTGTTCTGGACTTAAGATAGCTTTTATTGCATATCCTCTTTGTCCATATTGTTCTACATATTCTATTTCTTTTGTTTCCTCTTGTTCTTCTGTAATTATTTCTTTATTTTTATTCATTTTCTATTTCAGAGAATTTTACTCTCATCACCTAATTCTGGTTCACTTATACTTTCTAGATCTGATTCTATTTCTTTGAATATTTGTTCATCTATAATATCATATTCCATAAATCTTACTACAATCACTTGCAAAGTGTCCTATTTGTCCATAGTTATAACATTTACATGTGGTTGGATTCTTTTTATTCTGTCTTTTATCATTTTTTCTTTTATACTTAATATTTTCTTCCAAATTTTGGCTTAAAGAATTTTTTCTTAAAAATTTTAAATCTCTTTCCTTTCCTAAATTTCTTTTTTATTGGGCTGAATTTTTTAAATCTTTTATTTTTTCTATATTTCTTATTTTTTTCCCCATACAAAATTTTCTGCGTTTTCTTGACAACATAAATCAACAGTTCTATTATATATTTTAGTGTGGTCTAATATTTTTCTTTGATAACATAACTCGGTTATTACTTGTCTTATTAATCTTATTCTGCTTCCTAAATTATTCGGATAGTCATTTTTATTTTGAATCCATGTTTTTCACATATATTCATCCCATGGTGATGGTAATTTTGAAAATATAGAGTTCATGGTGTGTTCATTATTTTGTGAGCTTGTGTAAGCTGTATAATAGTAACTTTTAAATTGTTCAGAGAATTGATCAAAAAAACATAAATCTCTTAGTCTTATTTTATTTAATCTTAGTAACGCTTGATCTCGTTCTTCTATTATAGCATTATTATCTAAGCTCTGTACTCCTAGGAACTCTTCTTGTATGATATTGATAATTCATCTATTCTTGTGTTTACATCTTGTCCAAATCCTTGAGTAATTGTATTCATATAAGTTTGTTTTGTATTTGAGGAAATTCCTGCAAGGAATTGTGCCACATTTCCTTGGACCAGATTCCATATTTTTAATGTTTTTGCTCTTGACTTACTTTCTTCTGACATTAAATGTATTCTTATTATTTGTTTCCATTTTTCTAGTTCTAGACTTGGTTGTTTAAGACAATCCAGGTTCAAGAATATTGCATCTCCTGGTCTTACATTTCATATTCTTGTTTCTTTTAACTCAAAATCTTCATTGTATTTCCAAATTTCTTTTTTAGAGGTTGTTTTTCTTATTGGAAAATTTTTTTGAAGGTAAATTTTGTAATCTACTTTGATAATTGTCTACATTTTGTCTATTTGTAGTTTGATCTACTTCCATTGGTATAGTTCCTGTTACACCTTCTCTTTGTAAGGTAGTGCTACTTTCTCCAACTACTTCTGATGATGGTAAATATAATCTATGATTATTCATAAAGACTTTATGTTGTTCTTCCAAATCACTTTCATTAGTTTCTAATTCTGTTTCTGAAAATGTTCATGTATATATTGGTTCTAAATTTAGTCGTTCTAAACCACTACTTAATTAATTTATTAAGTCTTCTATACTTGTATTCATTCTGTTTCTTCTTTATCTTCTCTACTTTCTAATTTATCTTCTTTTATTTCTTCGTTTATCTTTTTTAATTTTTCTACTTTATCTATCAGGATTCTAATTTTATTTTGTTTGTTTAATTTTTCTGTTTCTTTCATCATTACTCTATGATCGAGACTTCCTGGTTCTGGTGTCTTCTCCCATTTCGGTAGTGGGAGTGACTTTTCTAATTCTACTTGCTTTTGTGGAGTTTTACTTATTGTTTTGTCTATGTATCTTTCGATATTGTAGAGTCTTGTATCTAGACTTATCATTAGTTCTTTTATTAGTTCAATTCCATATTTTATTGTTTCTAAATCTTCTAGATAACTCATCTTCTAATATTTCTTATGTTTCTAATGAAGTCGTTTACTTCATCTATTTCAGTTTCCCTTTCTAATTCTTCTATTTCTATTATTTCTAATTCATTTAAATACCATTCTTTTATTAACTCCGATTCTTCTTTTTCTGGATCTATATGTTTTTGTATAATTACATATGCTTCTCTTTCATCTATCATTTTATAAATCTTGAATTTTATTCTTAATAATTTTTGTTTCATTATTATGGTACTTATATCTTGTGGTTGATTTTCTATTTCATGAATTTTATTAGTAAGTCTTTCTAATGTTTTATTTTCTAACTTTATTCCTGGCATTTTATTAGTTTTCACTATAATTTGATTCTTGATCTGAAAATTCGGGTGAAGGTGCTATAGTAAACATGGTGTTGTGTATTATATATCCTGGAAACATTCTGCAAGTTGTAATTTCATTGTTGATTATAGTTAATTTGACTTGTGATAATAACTCTCGTTCTTCATCTCTTTTTGATATAATTTGTACTAAATTATCATTATATTCTTCCGTTTCGATTATATAGTTTCCTATACAAAGTAATCATTTTCCTCTATTTCCTAGTATTATTCCAAATTCTTGATCGTTTTGCAACCTAGTTAGTCTTCTTCTTCTGTCTGTGTATGTTTTTCTTTCTTCTATTTGTTGATCCATATTTTCTATTTCTCTTTGATTTATTTCATGATTAGGATTAAACGTGGGTGTTAAAAATCTTCAATTATCGTTGGTCATTATGTCTGTAAATGGTCTTATTTGTGGTTCTAATCCTCTTACTCTATTTAGAAATGATCTTTCAATTCTTGCTTGTATCATTTCGCTATTGGAGTTACTTTGTGTATCATTTCTATTTATTATATAGTTTTCAGCATCGAGTGGATGAATTATATTTAGTGGATAATCTATTTCTTAATTATCTAAATAATATTTTGCAGTTAGAATATATTCTGGATATAGTTGTTCTGAAGTATCTAATCTTAATCTTGACATATGATAGTTTAATATATGATCATTATTATTATAGTTACTCATGTCCAGATTAATCGTCCTGGGCTCTGATACCAAATTGTAAAAGTGGTTGAATATAAAAATGTTTGAATTAACCCTCGAGTTAGGTAATTTCAGGCTCGTTTAAAGGACCTAAAGAGTTCTTTCTTAAAAGAGCTTTATATACTTTATTATGATTGATCTTCTCCTTGCTTAGCATTTCAATTGACTGAATCAACTATTATCGTATATAAAACTTTCTTTCTTTTTTCACTATCTGATATATTCTGAGTAAAATTATTCTGTCTCAAAAACTTTTTTCTTCCGAATAGGGATATACCTTTTGATTATATTCAGTTAAAAATATGAGTATAGTATAAACAATGTCATTCCAATTTTCAATTCTTTCTTCCATAGTTTGTAAATATATTCCATATTCGTATATTAATGAATTTATTTCTTCTTGATTCATTTTTTATAAGTTAATTATTTTAGTGGGTTTACAAAGTAAAGGGGGGTTTTTAGTAATTAGAAAGTCAAGTTATACAGTGTATCTCATACTTAAAGATAAAATTATTGGGAAGTTGTGTGGAGCGATATTTTAAAGTCAAAACTTAAATGGGTCCTTTTTTGTAAGTTTTTTATAATGAATCTTTTTAAAATACAAACTATTCTAATAGGTACTTTATTCTAATTTACCCTTGGATTGGGGGAAGTTAGTGTTGGTACAATCAGGTTGGATCCAAATTAAGCCCAAATTTTTTTCTATGAAAAATTGAATCCATGTAATTATACTTATTAGAAAGGCCCAAAGGGTTCAAAACCTCGCCTTGATTTTCATACTAGAACGGCAAAAAGTACAGAAGCAGCACACAAACCTCCAGAATCTCCGTTCTTCCATGTGAGGCACAGTCGCACCCAGACGCTGAGCAGAGATGGCTGAAGCAGCCAAGGACCAATTGCGCAGAGCTCTCGGCCACCACTTGAATACCATACATGAAACTTTCCAGGTTTTTTCTAGATTTGTGAATTTTATTCAAACTTTTTTTTTCTGTTTCTTTTTGGGAGAATTGTAGTTTCCCAGAGATGTTATGTTGTGCAGATGTTCGATCAAACGCCTGACTCTTCTCTTGAAAAGGTGAGCTGGAAAGATGTGATTCAGATGGCTGAACAAGTCTCCAAACAGGCCACTACAGGTCTCCATCTCGTCAATTGTTTGAAATTTTTTGCCATTATACTGTTGCCATTATATGTGTTTTTTGTCTCCCTTGGACAAAACTGTTTGGCGTCTCTTCATTGGGGAATGTAGCAAGTTGGTGTTTGTGTGTCACTTTGTACATGTGACTGTGTGCTGCTTTTTCTTTTTTGTTCCACGAGCCTGTGGGTATATCTGGGTCTTGGTGAAGTATTTGACATAGTGTTTAATTGTAAGCTTATATCGCGTGGCTGCTTTTGTTTCACTGCACGGATGAATTGCTTTGCTCCAATTCTTTGTATCACATATGACTCCATATGGGATTTAAGTTTCTTCTTGCTTTGATCAATATCATTTTTTCTGTATTTTATTTGTATATCTACCTCACACAATGTCTCGTAGGTTAAAATGGAGAGGAAAAACCAGAAAACAAAGGGAAAGAGTGATTTTGATTGTTTCCCAGCTTAAATCATGGCAGATTTCTGTCTCTGATTTCCTCCGTTCAATTTTCAGTTCATATTTGGTTGAATTTGGACAGAAAACCTTTGCGTCTCTCTTACATTTCTTTTCCTTTCTTTTAACCCCGAAGTTTCGAGAAATTGTTAAACATTTGTACTTATATGAATTTTATGGAGAACTTAATGACCAACAATGTTGATGTTGAGTTGTTTACACTTTACACCATTTGCAACGGTAATTTATGTTTCCAGTTTAGAGTTCCCTTATCCTTGATGACTAGAAGTATATTGAATTCAGGCATCGATTTCTTTCAATCAAGAAGACTGCATCTTATTCTTTAATTGCCTTTTATTATAGTGGATGACTGGCATTTTGTTTGTGATGTAGTCGGAATGCTTTACACTGGGGAGACCCCTGGAGTGAACGCCCTTGAAGAAAACATGTCTTCATACTTCAACATGCTGCAAGGTTTCCTTTTACTGTCCCATGGAAGCTCATTGGGTGCAGGACCAACCCTCTCTTCTTACATTTATAAAACTGTGAAGCAAGTTGTTGACAGCAGTTTCATGTTGTTACAGGAAGCAGTCTCTTCATACGGTAAAACCTAACATTACGCTGCCATTATTCATTCAATTCCTTGAGCTCATCATATTCTGCATGCTCTTCTATAATTAGTTGAATCTCATAATATAATGAGAGTTTTGAAGGTTTCATGTGATGCCTTGAGATTGTTTTAATGATCATCGTATAAACCACTCTCTCTCTACTCAAGGTCGGCTATGGAGTACTTGTCATATTGTCTTCCACATGTTTTAGTGACAAAATTTGTGCGAGTTTTCAACTATA
Source organism: Hygrophila difformis (assembly GCA_030278955.1). NCBI lineage: Eukaryota > Viridiplantae > Streptophyta > Magnoliopsida > Lamiales > Acanthaceae > Hygrophila > Hygrophila difformis. Next base: position 34,865,390 of record JAOANR010000011.1, read on the forward strand.
ATCAATGCCAAGCAAAACAAGATTAAGCATGGTGTTTGGATGTATTTTAAACGTGTTTTGTTTGACTTTAAAGTGTAGAAGAGAATAATAAATAGTGATGGAGTAGAAGATTATAAAAAAGAAAAAGAGAAAGTAGTGTGAGAGATAAATGTACTTTTATGGAAACGCATAAAAACCAAGGATGTTTTAATACTGTTGCGATGCGTAGAAAGAGCTTCTTTGCTGTGGCATCTCATCATTGTTAAGCTCATTGCTGGGGTCGTTTGATTTATCTAAAAATAAATGACTTTAAGTTTTATACTCTGAATAATTTGCAGCATCGCTGAATAAATCTCAGAAACAATCAATCCCGCAACTCGTGGGTACAGTCTGGAATGCTTGTTCAGCCGTGAAGAAGACACCCACCACGAATGTTATAGCCATTGGGCGGGCAATGACACAAGTCACAGTTTCAATGAAGGATGTCCTTCGTGAAATGAAAGAACTCAAACCTGCTGCCTCTGATTCACTACCTGAATCCTCTTCTAAAACCGAAGACATGTCCAGCGATGGTAATGATTCATGTGGTGATGATTTGGGCAATGATCTGTCACCCGAAGAGATGAACATTGTGCAGTTATCCACCATCATTGTGTCGGAAACACTGGCTGTTATCAGAGAGCTGATCAGGTCAATCACCACACTTCTTAAGAAGGAAACATCTGAGGGGAGTGCTGTCTCAGTCGATTCTTTGGAGAAGCTGTTGAAGCTCTGCCAAGGAATTGGTGTGCAGGTCGATGAGCTCGGTGCATGCTTGTACTCGCCACAAGATATCTCGGAAATTAAGGCAACCCTGGAGAAGATTTTGAGCTTCGTTGATGACATGGAAGGAGAACTACAAAATCTGAAAAGTTGTACTGAAGATTTCCGCGGGGCTTGCAGTGGATTGAGGAGTTCGTTGAGGCAATTGGAATCTGTACTAGGTTGTCAGGTTGTAGAAACAGATGACCTTGTCCCAAAATTGGAGAATCTTCTTGTGTGCAATTAAGCTGGATCTAAGACGTGTGTGTGTGTGTGTTTAAAATGTATTTTTGAAGGAATTCGTTTGTGCTTCGCAATTCATATATTTATGTACTTTAACAAAGCATAAAATCACCAAACAATATATGCGCGTTTAAAACCAAATTGAGAACAGTGCTCCCCCCTTTTTGTTGCTTTCAAATGCCTAATAAGAATTTGAGTCCTTTCCGCCATACTAGTTGTATATATGTAATCACCAAACAATAATGATATCTCCATTTCTAGTAGGATAAAAATGGTATCTTTGTCCTACCACCTCTATTTCAGCATTAGTTGCAAAACAACCGATAATAAACCAAACAAACAGAGCGTCCAGTGTATTTCCAATGTGGGATTGCTGAGCCAACACCAAACTGCAACTGTGCATTATAGAGCAGTACATGATATGACAGAACATCCAAACAGAAAAGCAGTATATCGACCACTGTTGTCAGGGGATCATTACAGAGGACGAAGTCTTATATTGGCACACAGTTGTGGTAAGTTCTTATGAAGTTAGCCCCGATAAGACTGCAACTATTGAGAGAATTATCAACTGACTTCACGTAAATAATACATTGGGGGTTTGCAGATGAAAATTGTGTTTATGTGGTGGTGGTGATTACTGATTAGTAGTGATTAGGATGGATTTGTTTTCATGACAAGAAACAGGGAAAACAATGATGCACTCCTGTGTTTATTTATTTTATGTGGGGGTAAATTAGAGAACTACCTACCTTCCAGATGTTGGTTGACAGGTAATTTTACACATTACCTTATTTGGTCTACCAATTAGCTCTTGTTTTTGTCAAATATATATTGTGGCTTTTCTGCAGGCAGCATTCGGATACCAGAAGCTGCATTAATGGGCATTCTGCAATACAGCCATCAACTGAAACAAGAGCTAATGGGCATTCTGCAATGCAGTAATTGTCCTCACCAATTAGCTCTTGGTTTTATCATAATAATTCAAATGCTAGTAGATCGAATTCATTATGATACAGCCATCAACTGAAACCTCTGTGCAGTCTGCAATAAACACACCATCGGTGCCATGATGACCCGAATTCTATGCCATGTCAATCTCTGCTGGATACTCATTGCTCATTCTGTTTAGGGATGATTTTATGTCCAGCAAGATGTCGCCAATCACCCACGGGAACCCCAAGCAATTTGCACTGTTGTTACAATACGATGGATGGTAGGTCACGTAATACCACGCTGATGCCAGCTGTTGTCGCTTTGCCTCCTCATCCTCACTGCCGCAGCTGCTCTTGAACCACTCCTTCACCTCTTTCATCAGGCTCTTGACCGAAACCAAGATTCGTTCCTTTACCTCTCCATATCTTCGGTTATCCCTCTGCAAGTACGATGACTTCTTCTGCAGGTCCCCTGTTAGTATCTCTACTTCGGTCTCAGCACCATAGTAATTTAACAGCGTCCCCATCTTGTCTAGGTATGCTTCTTTGTGGATTTCAGCAGTTGAAAGGAAGGTTTCGTAGCCATCCACAATGAGGTCCTTGTCAAACGCATCTGATGGGGTCATGTCCGAGGACTCAGCAGTCTGTTTTATTTGGCTAATGAAATGGATCGAGGCACGGTGAAGCTTTCCCAGAGCACCTTGGGAGATGTACATGGGCTTCTCCCACCTCTCCATGAAGTCCGGGAATTCTCGAGGCTTCAGAGCTCGAGGCATCTCAGCTGGAGCCCCTGTTTTGGCAAAATCAACTGCCATTGAGTGAAGGGTTGCTAATTCAAGACATTTGGAGCTCATGGCTTTCTCTGGCTCACGATCTGCATGGATCAAATGGGCTGTAGAGATGGTTCCCAGAGTGTCGTTTACCATGTAATCAGCAAAAAATCGATGAATTTCCTGAAATAAGAAAACACATCACAAGTATTCAGCTACGTGCCTGTAAAACGTGCTGTTGCTAGCAGAAGATAATATGCTCATTTACCTCTAAGGTCACTTCATGATCCATGATACGAGGACGCCGACCAGTGTAGTCCATCGGGGGCACAGTTCGAGGTGGGAAAAGGTTTTCATCCCAGCTTATAAAATAAAGATCGCCATCAAGGTCACCACCAGAGCATTCGTTGGGGTGAGGCCTGCAAGGATTTACCACTTCAATCCTTTAATCAACTATGGTGAATATGAAAAGGTTCATACACATAGAAATAGAAAAATGAAATCAAATATACTGAAAACCGGATATCCTAAATTCCTAATTCCACCAAATGCTTCCCACTTCATAAACTCAAATACAGAAACCGAAATGCCATACAGGAGGACAGGGAAAATTCCTGGAAAACAACATACAAAATTCCAAGAAGGGTGGTTCTCATGAATATCACAAATGCATTGTTTAGGTGGGGAGCTGAGGGGAAAAAATAGTGCAGAATGTACCTCTCTCCTTTTTGGGGGAAAATAAGGCAATCCACCAGATTATTCTTGTGCACTTTGGGATCATACACAGCTTCAAGCACCCTGATATCACCAGGGTGGAGGCATGGATTTTTTGTCACGACGACTTTGCCAATAACCACAGCAGTAGTCTCGTCCACCTTCTGGAAAAATGATTTATCGCCAGACTCTAGCTCAGATTTAGTCAAGGTCACCCGAGCATAAACCTGACCATACTCCAAAGTTGCTTCTTCATCCAAACATCCCACTAGGACACGACCCTTTGGGACAAAGATTCGGCACCTACTTCGTAGATCAGACAGCTGGCTTTCGAGATGTGATCGAAGCATTGTAGAGAGATATGGCTCTTTCTCTGGTTTATAGCCTTCAAGCAGCATCCTTCGTAATATGCTTTTCATTTCACCACCACCAGTACTCTCTAGAACTTTGAGTGCTGCCTCTTTGTCAGTCAGCATTCTACCAAGGACTTGCAGCTGTTCATCTTGCATTGCCAAGAACACTGCGTCGTCCACACCCAAGGTTGACAACAAGGTAACAATCTCCCTGTTCAAGTAACAAGGCTGGGAATCACTCCACTTGGTGATGTTAAGCATGTGGTTGTCAGAGTCAAACTTAAGCATGCTTCTTCTCAATGAAAGCTTCCGATAGGACTGGGAGTTCACAACAATCACACCTTTATATCCTCCATAACGAATCTGAAATGCTGACGGGATGTGAGACAAACCTAATTTCCAGGAAATCTCTTTTGCAAATGAAGAAGAAATCTTTCCAACTCCATCTGAAAAGCAATAATTCACACCATCCAAATCTACTTCAATGTCAGGAATAAGTTCAATATCCCGTGGACGGACTTCAATAGTCTGCTTTGATGAACTGAACAACTGACCCATCCTAGCTGCACACTTAGAGACACTTCGGATCTTATTAAAGCTGCCCATCCACTCCCGGATATGTTCTGCTTTGACATGATCATTAGAAGCAAACATCCAAACCGAGTTTGAACGCAACTGGCTGGCAGAAAAGGCCAAGAATTGAAAATGTTTCTCTCCTATAACAATCCCATCTCGGAGGACAGATATAATACGATGATATATACTAGTTCTGTAAGGCTTCGAAAAGATGCCTTGACAAACACTTGTAGAAACAGAATTGGCAGGAAGCCTGCCCCAATCTTCATCAACAAAAGTGATCCTCATGAAGTCAGAAGCGTATGAAGCAAAGTATTTTACAATGTAGTTGGAGGATTCAAGCTCGGGACCCAAGCAGAAGATCCTTGAGGGGGTAACAAGAACCCTATGGCAGCTCATCACATTCTGATCTGTCAATCTTTTATAAGTTATGGAAGCAAGATCCTCGTTATCATCACTAGAAACAGGAGATTGATTTTGGATGAACGACTTAGGATCATAACAAATGGACTGCAATTTGTGCATCTTCTTAAGAATTACAAAAGCAGTGTCTGTTTTTAAACTGCCAAGAATCTGAAAAAGATCACTGTTGACTGAGGCAACACTTATCTTTCGAGCATGTATCAGTGAGTTCAGCTGGAATAGGATCTCATATGCTACGGGGAAATCTGAGTTGTTCGTGACAAGTGGAACTAAGTCGGAGGAGTGATTGTAGTTTACTTCTCTTACAAGCTCTAGTTTCATCACATCTTTCCTGTAGAATGGTAATGCAACATATATCTCTGAAGGAAATCCCTCTTCAATCTTCCAACATAGACAAGTCAAATTTCCAACTGACTTCACACTTGAGAAGTCAGTTGTTCGAACCCAAAGAAAATCAAAGTTTTCTTTGCAGATGTGATAACGATCAGTGGGAAATTTTGTTGAAACTTCGGGGCCAGATATCTTTTTAAATACTTTTGGCGCACAGTTGAGCTAGAATTTAAAACAAAAGAAGGAAAAGAAAACATCTTGAATCAGTATAAAAGCGAGAATTGAGCTTATGAAAACTTTCACATTCAGCATATACAAAAGAGACCCATCCAGAGCATATGATGGATAATTCAATAAGCACGTCCTCATTCATAAAAAGTAATGAAAGAAAAACCAAAGAAATTGGCGAGTACATATAATATGATCATGCAAGGGCATGCATATCCAAGGAGATTAGGAGATATTTATGAGCAATCTCTACATTGAGAGTCCATCCTCTCACATTCTATCCTCTTACTATTGCTTATTTGCTACAAGCGAATCCTTTTTTAGAACATTGGTGTCACTAAAGTCTAAATGACCAAATCTTCTCACCAAAATACCACACTCACACCAATATATGCTCAGGCTCATAAAAGTAATCACAAGGGCTCACAATTCATAAAAACATTGAAGCAATGAAAACAAAAGATTTAACAACAATATTCAAACCAAGCATTAGCTTAACAAGTAACAAGAGAGAGCTATTAAAAGCAATTGCATTTGAAAATAATTTGGTCAAAGGAAAACATGAGGCAAAAACAATGAAACAACTTGCATTCACATTCAATGATTATTATATATTAGCTCAGCACATCACTAAATAGAATACATAGCAAGAAACCACAACACATTATAGCATGAAAAAATAACATACAAGCACCGTTTCCAGATATACCTTTCAAAAAGCAAAAATGACCAATAATTTCAATAAAAAAGGATGTTTCTCGATCACTCAAAAGTCAAAACAACTAACTAAACAACATAAGGCAAACCAAGCAACAGAAGCCATACCTTCAAAAGAATGGCATTGTCAGCTTTACCATCATCACCATCCAACCAACAAACCCTAGTTTCGACCACGTCGCCAAATTGCACATCCATTTTGTATGCCTCCCCACCATAATTCAGAAAAAACTCAATTCTCCTCCTCTCCGGCATGATCGAAACCTCGGACCCATCCCAGGACTCCAAAACGCCCACACAATCGTCTCTTACATCAACGCCCGAAAACAGACACACGCGTCCTCCATTCCCAGTCCCAACCCGGTTACAGGGGTCCAGCGGCCTAACAATAATGTCGTGGAAGGAATGGGTAATCGATAAGTAGCAATCCTTAAAACGGAGCTGTCTGTTGTCGGAAAGCGATAGAACTTGTCTCTTAGCTTCTGGGGTATCGAACTGCACGCGTCCATGGCCTCTGGACTTCCAGTTCTTGTGCTCTGTAAAAATCTCGACTGCAAAGATGGTATCTTTGCCGGTTTTAGACTCGAGGAAGGACAAGAGTTGAGAGGCCACGACAGTGAAGGGGATGTTGGATACGTTTACTGTAAGCGTGGGTCTTTCCTCTTCCATGGCGACCTCTGGCTGGAAAAAGAACGGAGATTCTGGCGCTTTGCGGGATTCTGCACTTTTTGCCGGACGCAACTGGTGGGAATCGAGCCGGACTATGGTCGTTGAGCCCATTGGGCCTAAGGTCAGCATTTTTATCATGGGCAGGCCCAAAATTAACTGGTGGGCTGGTGGCTTGATATAAGCCCATTGCTCCATTCCACATTCACTTAATGCTCTCAAACCTCATCAAACCCTACCGCACCAACAGTTCTCTCCTCCTCTAACCTAAAGTATTGAAATTCGCTAGCTACGGAGCTACCATCCATGGCAGCGACTTCGCCAATCACTGTTTTGAGGAGCTTCGCCGGGCGACTCAAATCATGTCTCCATACATTCTTACATGCAATGCGTCCGCCTCCTTACGCCAGTGCCTCCCAATCTCGAACCTGCCTAGTGCCTGAGCAAGCTTTGATTTTTCCGATGAGCGATTTTAGGGCCTTTACCGCCATCCCACTAGATTTAGATGCCATTCGTGGCAAAAATAAGATATACTACTATCATCATATATACAGTAGAACGGAAGACAAGCGGAGAAGCCCAATGGACTGATTCAAGCTAAAAATGGAAGGCGGCAATGCGTTGATTCAAGTGAAAAATGGAAGGTGGCAATGTGCTAATTGAAAAGACCAGAAGGCACCTGAACCCTGCCTATATAATGCCTCTCCCTGCATACTCTCTCACTCGCATACCTTCTCCAGGTAATTAATTTTTTTGTATTCTTTTCTTTATTTCGTTTATTATGTATGCTTATTATTATTTATTTTTCTTCTGCTAGGTATTAATTTTGGTTGTAAATTTCATCTGCTGACGGCTTTAGTCCTTAGGTTGTTCGATTAGGGTTTGGAAAGTTTTAATCCATGTACACTCTTCAAGAATAGATCGTGTACGTTGTCTTCCTCACAATTCTCAAAGAAGAAAAAAAATACATTTTGTGCATCTTATGCGTTAGGAATTAGGGTTTTACATTGTTTTAATGTTTTTTTCGATTTCATGAATCAAAAACCCAAAGCTATGTTGTAATAGTGTTATTATATGTATCGGGCATTGTTTATTAGAATAGGAAATTTGTTCCCTGCATCTTACATGGTTCGGAGTCGCAAGTGTTTTAAGGTTTTGGGACTTGATGAACCAAAAACCCAGATCTATCATCTATGTTGTAATAGTTCTATTGGAGCATGTTTTTTGGCATTCTTTGCTGTATTTTTTGTGACATAATTGGTGTTCATACATGCCTCGTTTTTTTTTCTGCATGCTGTCATGAATAGAAAGACTACCCATTTTTTATTTTGGTTGTAAATTCGTTCTTGGTTAGAGTGCTGATGGCTTTAGTTCTTTAGTGTTTTTTTATTCTTTTTTTTTTTTAAAAAAAAAATTCTAATAGGGGTTTTGGGAAGTTTTTAGTCCATGTGCTTTTCAATAATAGAACGTGAACACTGTTTTTCTCACAATTCTCGAAGGAAAATTTTAAATTTCTTGTGTGCAACTTATGTGCATGGGTTAGGAATTAGAGTATTTTAATGTTTTTGAACTTCATAATACAAAAACCCAGAGCTGTGTTGTAATAGTGTTATATATATATGTTCTGGGCATTGTTTTTATCTTATTTTATATTTTAACATAATTGGTGGCACGCAGTCTATTGCCATGGCTGCTATAAAGAAGCCACAGCTTGCCTCTTTTGTCTGTCCACAAAAACAGATGAATAAGATCACTACTTCAACAAACAAAACCCCTGCATTTTTCCTAATCGTTCTGATGGAAATATTACTGCAAAATTGTCAGATATACCAATTGCCAAAGCTACCAAGAGAAAGGCCGAAACATTTGCTGAATTTTCAACCACCAAAAGGCCAAGGTTTAGAATAAAGATGAGTTAAATTTATATACTTTTGGGAAAATTGTTAATGAATGACATCCTTTTATTAGATTTTTCTTAGTTCATATCACCGTTCTTAAGTTAATAATTTTGTGTAACATATCATCATATGGTGGAATCAACCTTCCAAAATTATGCTTGTCGATAGTTTTCTTTCTTGTTGCCATGCCTGCATTCATGAATAGAAAACTACACATTTTAAATTTTTGTGGTAAATTTCTTCCTAGTTAGAGAATTGATTGTTTTAGTTCTTGTTTTCTGATTTTTTTGGAAAGGGTTTAATAGATGGAGTTTTTTTTGAATAGGAAGTTTCATTGTTTTCCTCAGAGTCACAGTTTTCAAAAGAAAATTTTTAAATTCCTTGTGTGCATCTTAATTATACATGTCTGGGTTTGGAGTCACAAGTATTTTAAGGTTTTCGGACAGTGTTAAGCAAAAAACCAGAGCTATGTTGTATTGTTTTACCATCACATGGTGGAACCAATCATCAAAATTTCTAGCATGATTTGGTTATAGATTATGCTTTTATTTCCACCTATTTCACATTGGTATTTTTAGTAGTATATACACTATTAACCTCTTTTGAATTCTGTTCATATGATGAATAGGTTGGGGTGTATACCTCTCTTCTACACCTCAAGAAACTGCTGAGAAAGGTATGATTATGAATGATAATGGTCAAAATTGACCATTATTTTCAATCTATTTCCGTGTCTAAACATGGGCATTTGATCGCATTCCGGTCTTATTTAAATAAGAAAGCAGTTGAATTTGACAGATATATGCAAGTTTGTATAAATAATAAGCTGATATTGAAAAATACAAAAATATTATTATTTTTATTAAATTTGTGTTAAAAATCCAAAAACATAATAAAAATATTAAAAATCCTACACTTGATTAATTTTGGTTCGGTGTTGTCTATTCGGTGGAACACGGGTTCATTAAATTGAAAACAAACCAAATAATCAAGTGGAATAAATATACATATTTATATTATTTTATATTTTGATGTATATATTTATATTTTTTTATGTTTATTTCTATTTCCATTTTCTGATATAATTAAAAATAATTGGTCCACTAATCAATTTTAATTAATTGCAGGTGATTTGGCTTATGTCCAATTTAATTTGATCTGGCAGTTTGAGTCCAAGAATTCACTAAGCCCAACCACATTTTCAGTCCAAATTCTATCCAATTAATTTGGCCCAGCAACACCCAAATAGGCCCAACACCATCCCCTAAGCCCATACCAACCCCAAGCCCAAGCCAAAACCCAACCACCAAAACCTAACCCTAACCCTAATCCCCCTAGCCGCCGCCACCGCGCCGCCCTCGCCGCCGCCGGCAAGATTCCGGCGAGTCGCCGGCCAACTCCTTTGGTCATCGCCCAGATCCGAGCCACACCACCACCACCATCATCTTCTCCAACTTACCTCCGGCCACCTCCTCTTTCCTCCTCCGATCTCAGAATCCGGCGAGCATCGCCACTTCGCGCCACCACCATTCCCGTCTCCAACCATCCGCCTTTCCAAATCCGGCCACCACCCCCTCCGATGGCTCACCTTCGTCCAAGCACCCAGCGCCGACAGCCCCCCCCAACTCCACCACCATCATCCTCCGGCGAAATCCGCCACCTTCTCGTCCATCATCAACACAAGCAGCGGCCACCAACACCCACATCCGGCCATCCTCCATTTCCGACAGCGTCCCATCGCCGCCGTCTCAGATCTGTCTCAGCCACCCCCATCTTCTCCAATCTACGCCTCTGCCCTCATCAGCAGCCATCGCCGGACGCCCTTCTCCAACCAAATCCAGCATCCACCGCCTGTCTCTTCATCGCTGCTCCTCGCCGTTGCTCCGGCAGCCTCGCTGCCGCCACCTCCGACCGCCGCCGATGTCCCGCCATGTCCATATCTTCTCCAAGCAACGAAGAATGAAACAATAGAGAACAAAATGAAAGAAGAAGAAACTGTCGAAAGAGAGAAAATGGAGAAAAGAAAGAGGAAAGAGAGAAAAAATATGGGAGAGAAATAAGAGAGGAAAGAGAGATAAATTTTATCCGAACCTCGGGACCCTGTCGCGAAGCTATGTCTTGCAACAGATGCCTAGCGACTGGGAAACTGCTTAGGGACACTGAGAGGAGTCTCGCGACACATGTTTGGGGACAGACAAAAATGAGTTTAGCGACTGAGTGGGAGTCTCACGCCATGGAGAGAGAAAGAAAGAGAGAACTGCTCCCTCACGTAACTTCCATCATCTCCTCAATTTAAATTTATCACATGCTTAATCAACCGGGAGGTCCCTGGACTTGAGGTCCCGCTGGGTAGAAAATGTTTGTCTTATCTTGCTGGACTCGAGCTCCCGTCACCCTCATGCACAAACCTGAAGCAAAATGCAACTTTGTGTGTTGTGTCGCCAGCCTCAATTTGTTTCACGACACAACATTTTGCTTAGCGACACAGTGGGCCTTAATTGGGTCTAGGGCTTATTCCTACTCACCTATAAATATATCCTCCCACCCCCTTGAACAGTAACCTAGCTACACTTTAGTTTTTTTTTATTATTCTTGGGAGGCACCACTGTGCTCTCCAAAATAGAATAGAATAGATAGTTTAGTTTATTTTATGCAATATAGAAGTAAATTTTAGCTTAGTTTTAATTTATGCTTTGTAATAAATTAGTGTAGCTAGTGTTCAAATTTTTTTTCCCAGTTTATATTTTTATATTTTGGGTTGAAAACACTTAATCAATGGGTGTATTTTAAACCATGTTCTGTTGATTTAATCAAGAAAAGGCCCCACAAAAATATGTCATGAGCTTCTTTGTAATACCCGTAAATTTTAGAATATAAAAATAGGAATTAATCCAATAGGAAAGAAAGTTCCGTTCCGAGAACCCGTAAAATCGGAAATGCACGGAAGTCAAAAGACGACGATTTAGAACCCGACGAACCCGAACACATGAAATCAAAGGGAATCGGAATAAGTTTATGATGAGAGCATAATCCGAAAATGAACCGGAAAATCGAGCGCGAAAACGTGGGAGGATAGAAGTCCGAAAGAGAGGAGGAAAAGACCCGAAGGATCGGATCGCACGGACCCGCCCGGACCGCAGTCCAGGCGGGAGCCGCGCGCTGGCCGCGCGGTCTTTGGCCGTTCAGCGCGCCAACAGCGCGTGGCAGCACAGAACACGGCCAATTACGCGTTTTCCGCGATTTCTTGCCATAATTCGACCCCCCGACTATGGAAAGTGGATTTTGGATGGGGGAAGGTGTATTAGGTCGTGGGAGGTTTGTCTCTCACTCCATTGGCAGCCTCCAAACTCTCCCCATTCACTCTCAAACCCTCCCAAGCCAAAACACTCTCCCGACGAACTTCCGACGGACTTCCGACAACCATCGACGGCCGTAGGAACGTGTAGATCAAAGTTCACATCCCTTGGATCATCGGTAAGAAGTATCCAGATTCGTTTTTCTCGTTTTTATCTCCAATCTTTAATCTACTTTCGAATATTGGACTTGTAAACACGTTCGGGATCGAAGGAGGAAGAGAACGTGTGCAAGGATCCGTTCGTAGTATTTTTGGACAAGCCGAGCGACCCTAGGACGACTCAAGAACACCATCACTGTAAGTTGAGCCTTCCATATCAATACGGGTGGTTTAGGGGCGTCCGAATTAGTCGTAACATAACGAAACGTAAAAACCGAAATTAAAAACCCCAACTCGCACAGTTTCTGAAATCTGTCTAAAACTCGTATTTCGAAGATTCAATCCGAGAAACTCAAAACTAGACTTTTAATCCTAACACATAAATCTAGGTTGTGTAAAAATTTCAGACATTTGCGTTGATGTTTGCTATTTCAAATCGCATCGAAAAAAAACTGCTTTGACAAAACGTTTTTGAAATATGCCTGTGAACATGTCCGAACTTAGTGAGCCTGTTTCTATATTTTCTAGTCCGATTTGATCTTTGCAATCTAAATGAAAGTTGTAGATAATCATGTCTAGTATATGTGTTTAAAATTTCAGAATTTTTGGAGTCCATTTTGTATGCCAAAAAGTCGATTTTCTAAACTGTGTCAAATCTGCCACTGGACAGTGAACTGTTTTTGCATTAAACTCGATTTTTGACATATTTCCTCAACTTATTTCGAAATTGTTAAAACACGAAAGTTGTTCGTTAGGATGTTTTAGATAAACTGTGAGAATTTCAGATTTTTCGGACTTGAAACAAATTTTTAAATTAAAAAGGCGTAAACTGTGACGCCAAATGACTTTTAAATCGAGAGATTTTGAAATTTCGAAACGAACGATCAAAGATTTGAAATACGATGCATCTATACTTTCAAAAAACCCCGATAAATTAAATCAAAATGATACATGAGATACTATGGTGGAGGGTGAGTGCTCTGCAGGGTGCCCCTCTAGCCTTTCTCTTCGGGCCTATAATGGACGAGAGAATTTAGATGAGATATTACGCCAATCGGCGGGAGATACATGGCGTACACTCTCGAGATTGTCCGTATGGACTTCCCAAGGCTCCGGAGTATTACTGGGTATGGCAGATACTGTAATACCCGGAAATTTTCCAACATAAAATAAATACAAAAAAAAATAATAAATATAATAAATACAGAAATAAATGTAGAGGAAATGAGAAATGGAATTTAAATTAAAAAGGAAACAAAATTCCGAGAACCCGGGAAGTCGAAGACAATTTAATCGAATAAATGGTTACACGGGGACCCGACACCGATAGACTCAATAACTCGAGTCCAAATATAAATTTAGATCCGAATAAAATTAAGATAGGAAATCGGAGCCCGAAGATACCCCGGAAATCCGAATCCGGGAACATAGAGGGATAGAAGTCCGAAAGAGAGGAGGAAACGCCCGACGGATCGCACGACCCGGCCTAGACCGAAGTCCAGGCCAGGACGGCGCGGTCGCCGCGCGGTCTTTAGGGGTTCACCGCGCCAAGAGCGCGCCACTTGGCAGTTGCGGCCGTTCCGCGATTTTCTCGCCCGAACGCGGATTTTTCGACTTTCGGTTGAACATATCTCGACTCAAGACGCTTGGGGTCAGATCTTGGACGCACTAGGTCTTAAATATCTATAAATAAACCCTCTTGGGAGCCCCGAACATCTTTACAAAACCCTACGAAATCTCTCTACACACAAACCCTAATTCCGGAGTCGTCGGAGGCACAAAACCGAATCAAGGGACTGACTTGGACGAAAATTAGGAGTCTTCGATCATCGGGGTAAGATTCGAACCATTCTTGTCCATTCTTTTCCATTCAAGATTCGAAAACGAATCCTAATTAAATCTCTTTCCTATTCTAAACCCCGATCCGGACGCGTTGAGGAAAAACGAAGGATCTCGGAGGGAGAACGAAGAACGTGGAAGCCACGCCCCCGAATCATCGAGCCGAGACATCCGTAAATCAGTAAGTTAACGCTTACATAGTTTTGGGAGTAGTAAAAATATTCAAATCTAGAAACTTGAGCAAATCTTTCGTAAATCTGTCCATATGTGATTTTTAACGGCGCAACAGTTTTGTCTAATTTTTCCGAACCTAAAAACGACTTCAAACGGAAAAACTTAAAACACGAAAAACATTCTTAAGACATAGATCTATGTACTGTAAAATTTTCATAATTTTTCATTGTGTTTTGATATCCGAAAATGACCACAAACAGACCTGCCTTGAGTTTAGATCTTGAAACGGTGACAGAACTTTAGTTCGAACTTGTTGGTGATTTCTACCTTGGATCTAGACCGATCTAGGCTTAGCGTTGAACATAAGAGTTGTAGATCTATGCGTTAAGAACACCTCCGTAATTTTCAGAATTGTTCGTGATGATTTGGTATATGAAATCCACCCGAAACCGAACTGCTAGGTTGTGGATCTTGAAATCTTGACAGATTCTTGGCCCGAACTTGTTGGCGTTTTTGACAATAGAAATAGGATGAATTAGATCTTTTGCTAAACATGAAACTTGTAGATATATGTCTTAAGATGATCTCTGTCAAATTTCGTTAATTTTAGAGTTGATTTGCTATGGTAGATTCGAAATCCCTAAACTGTGACCTAGGAAATTCGGACAGATTTATACTTCTGTGAAAATTAGTGTTTTTGACCTATTTAGGTATCTCGGATTGAAAAAGTTAAAACACGAAAGTTGTTCATCTCAACGTTTCTGAGTCAGTGGTGAAATTTCAGAAATTTTGAAATTAAATCTGATTTTAGACGCATTTTAGATTAAACTGTGGTTGACCGAGTCAAATCTTGAACTCTTGATGAAACGCGTGAAATTTGCGAAACTTGTTTGACCTGCGGGTTCGATTCCCCAGGATGTCTGTGTCAAACCTTGCGGGTTCGATTCCCCAGGGTGTGTTTGAGTTCTTGCGGGTTCTATTCCCCAAGGGCGATTGTATGTTCTCCTGCGGGTTCGATTCCCCAGGATGTCCGTGTCAAACCTTGCGGGTTCGATTCCCCAGGGTGTGTCTTTCTGCGGGTTCGATTCCCCAGAATATGTGTTGATTCCTACGGGTTCGATTCCCTAGGATGTATGTGAGTTCTTGCGGGTTCGATTCCCCAAGGGCGATTGTCTGTTTTCTTGCGGGTTCGATTCCCCAAGAATAAGTTATACTAGATTATATCGAATAAAAGTGGAAGAGTGAAATCCTGAAATACTTGAGCATTTTTCTTATTTAAATTATGCCTTTAAATTATGTCTTGCGATTATTTTATCATGTTGTAGAACAAATTACACTATGCACATGTTTCCTTTAAATTTAAATAATGGCTTTGAAACCCCTTAATCATGTTTGTGTTAACTTACTCAGCACGTAGTGTTGACCAAACCATTTTTATTTCTTTTTCTTCCAGAGTTGAGAATTATGCATCGTCATATGCATACACGGGAAGCTTGGGGTGATATATTATTTTGAATGTCTGTATTAGACTAGATCTCGTATGAACGGGCCTGTTTAACCCGTGACTAGGCCATGTTGGCCCTATATTTAAATTTCGCTGCGATACATATATGTAAATATTATTTTCCGTTTTAACTTTGATGTATTACTTTTAAATTATATATAAATGGGCTGTTTGAATATTTTAAATTCTGAAAAACCATAGCCTTGCATCTCTTTAGCAAGCTCGGAGAAACTGTGTCTTGCTAGGGAGGTGTGGCGGTGACATCCCGACCTGGGTGACCAAAAACCGGGGTGTTACAGATACGGCTGCGGCCGCCGGATCACCGGCTATACAAGATACTTACGACACGGCTGCGGCCGCCGGATCACCGGCTATACAAGATACTTACGACACGGCTGCGGCCGCCGGATCACCGGCTATACAAAATATTAAGAAATGGTTACGTAACGGGGGAATAAAAGATTTAATATTTTAAGTATTTATTTATTTATGCATGTCTTTAAATTATGTCTTTATCCTATTAAATTGTTATTATGGTTAAATGCATGTGCAAGTACACAATTAAATTAGTAATTCTTTTAGAAATTGTAAATGCATGTTTAGGAGTGAAATTTTAATTATTTAATTAAACCCCTTTATTGCTATTTTAGGATCGACTTACTCAGTATTTTATATACTGATAAAATTGTTGTTTTCTCTTTTTTTTTCAGAGTATGGAGGAAATGCATGAGCATATGCATTGGGGGATGGAAAACTTTAAACATTATTTTTATCGCTTTTCATGACACTTGCATATCGGGCCTGTATAACCCGAGTTTTGGCCATGTCGGCCCCTTTACATTTCCGCTGCGATATTTTACTTTCCGGTATTACTATGTGTGGATGAAATATTATTATTATTTTTAAAGAAATTCCGAACTTGTTTTTAAACCTTTTTGCAATACCTAAGCCTTGCATCTCTTTAGGAAGCTCGGAGAATCCGTGTCTTGCTAGGGAGGTGTGGCGGTGGCATCCCGACCTGGGTTATCAAATCCGGAGTGTTACAAGTTGGTATCAGAGCCCGGAATATTTTAAAGCTACTATTATTATTATTTTAAACCAATATTTTGAACTAAGTATTATTTTTAAATTTATTATTATTATTATTATTTGTAAGACTACTAGTATTATTATTTTAGCCAAAATTTGAGCCCAAAAATTTTCTATCCATTTAGTATAATATTTTGAGCCCAAAGGGGTTAAATTATTTTGACCCAGTAATTATTTATTATAAGCCCAACCATTTCGGCCCAAATACCCATGTTTTTACTTCTTAAGTCCAAATTATTATTTTTGGCCAATATAGAGGCCCAACTTTTTTTAAATTACTTAAAACCGTGGTTAAATTTAAATTAAAACACATTAAATTAATTTTTGGGGGGATTGCATATGCATATTCATGTAGATTTAAATTCCTGCATATCTTGACTTTTATTCGTAACAAGTCCTGACTCTAACCTCCTTATTGACATTAGATGGCCGAACCCAACACGAACATGGTCAACTTGATGATGAAACTGACTAACGCGTACTTAGAGTCCCAACAACATATCAATCATTTCAAGACTCGAGTAGGACAGCTAGAGGGCCACGTGGCCCATCTGGGGCATCTTAGGGAGACCGGTCATCATAACATAACCCAGCTGCAAAATCATGTCACGCAGCTCCAAGCCCAAGTGGCCCAACTCCAAGACAAGAGTGATGACTTGGAGGAACAAATAGGGAACATGGCCTGGGAGTTGACTACCTTAGCCAACGAGATTGATGGAGGGGTCCTTTAGAACCCGGGACCTAACCCTAATGCTGCAGCACCGATTGACGTACCCAGCGACGGAGACGATCCCATCGAGGATGCACCTACCCATTCTCTCTAGACTTAGAGACCCATACTGATGCACTACTATCTATGTTCCCTTTTCCAAACTATTATCA
Source organism: Hygrophila difformis (assembly GCA_030278955.1). Taxonomy (NCBI): domain Eukaryota; kingdom Viridiplantae; phylum Streptophyta; class Magnoliopsida; order Lamiales; family Acanthaceae; genus Hygrophila; species Hygrophila difformis. The sequence goes on from JAOANR010000011.1 coordinate 34,882,965, forward strand.
GCACTACTATTTCATTCCTGTTACGAATGCTTGTAATCGATTGAAAATTTTTCTCTTGAGTAATAAATTTACAAGCATTTATTTTATACAAGTATATTTAAAGTATTCCTTACATTTTAATTAAATTATTTCTCTTCGAATACTTTGTTAAAACCCAATCAAACAAATGAACAAGGTAATAATAATCAATGACCTATAGATAACAACTAAACAAAAATACAAGTATTGATAAATAAATAACATAAATATGTAAATATATATATATATATATATTATATAGAGATAATCATCAAACAAGGGTATCTCCAACCCTAAACCCCAACACCCTGGACCCTAGGGTCTCAAAAAAAAAAAACCAAAAACAAAACAAAACAAAACAAAAACAAAGCAACAAGTAGAATCCAACCGAGATAAGAAGTTTTCTCGGATTGGCGGGATACTACCGAAGGTTTGTAAAGGATTTCTCAAAGATCGCTCGCCCATTGACACAGCTGTTAAAGAAAGGGGCGAAATACGACTGGACCAGTGAGTGTGATTCCGCATTCCAAGAATTGAAGAAACGACTTACCACAGTGCCGGTGTTGGCACTACCATCGGAGGATGGAGACTTCGACGTGTACAGCGACGCCTCGAAGGAAGGATTGGGATGTGTGCTAATGCAAGATCAAAGGGTTATAGCATACGCATCACGTCAACTAAAGCCACACGAAGAGAACTATCCGACGCACGACTTGGAACTAGCCGCAGTCGTGTTCGCTTTAAAGATATGGAGGCACTACCTCTATGGGCGAAAGTGTCGGATGTTCACCGACCATAAGAGCCTCAAGTATATATTCACGCAAAAAGAGCTGAATTTGAGGCAAAGAAGATGGTTGGAACTGATTAAGGATTACGACCTGGAAATCGTGTATCACGAAGGAAAAGCCAACATTGTGGGCGATGCCTTGAGTCGAAAGACTCAACACGTGGCGAATGCACTTGTGGTACCGGCCGAGTTGTACAGAGACTTGGCGAAATTAAGTCTGGAGTTGGTACACTCTAGCGAAGTAAGCGAGGTCGTCAACACGATGGTAATAGGATCTACCATACTCGATGAAATACGACTAGCACAACCGGGTGATGAAAAGCTGAAGGAAATTAGGAAGAGCATTGCTGAAGGAAAGGCAATGGATTTTAAAATTCATGAGGACGGAAGCATCCGCTTCAAGGGAAGGTGGTGCATACCACGAAATGCGAGGACCTGAAGCAAAAATTGATGGAGGAACGCCATAATACCCCATACTCGGTCCATCCCGGAGGCGAGAAGCTATACAAGGACATAAAGAAGAACTATTGGTGGCCGAACATGAAGAGAGAAATAGCCGAGTTTGAGGCAAGATGCCTTACCTGCCAGAAGGTCAAGGCCGTACGACAAAAACCCCTAGGATTAATGCAACCATTGGAAATCCCAAGTTGGAAATGTGATAGCATTTCAATGGATTTCGTTTCGGGATTACCACGTTCACCGAAGGGGATGAATAAAATCTGGGTGGTCGTGGATAGGTTGACAAAAGCTGCCATATTTATCCCTATGAAGGATACCTGGTCCATGGACCAATTGGCAAAGGCATATGTCGACAACGTGGTACGACGACATGGAGTACCACATGACATCATCTCGGACAGAGACAGTAGATTCGTCTCACATTTTTGGACAAAACTACAAGAAGCCCTCGGTACGAAGATAAAGATGAGTACCGCGTTCCACCACATGACGGATGGGCAAACGGAAAGAACGATCCAAACTTTGGAAGACATGCTAAGGGCATGCGTATTAGAGTTTAAAGGAAGTTGGGAAAATCATTTACCCTTAATCGAATTTTCCTACAACAACAGTTACCATGCTAACATTGGCATGGCACCTTTCGAGGCACTATATGGATGCAAATGCCGAAGTCCATTGAGCTGGGAAGAGAGCGATAGGACTATGGTAATTGGACCGCAACTTGTTGAGGACATGGCTCAACAAGTCAAAATAATCCAAGGAAAGATGAGAGCCGCGCAAGACCGGCAAAAGAGCTATGCCGACGTGAGACGGCAAGATTTGGAATTCCCAATAGGCGATAAGGTCATGTTAAAGGTATCACCGATGAAGGGTGTGATGCGCTTTGGCAAGCGAGGGAAATTGAGCCCATGGTACATAGGACCATACGAGATCCTAGAAAGAGTGGGAAATCTTGCATACCGACTAGCATTACCGCCACAATTTGCTCGTGTCCACGACGTGTTCCACGTCTCACAATTGGAGAAATACGTCCACGATCCGACCCACGTACTCCAACCGGAGGAGATTGAGTTGGACGATGACTTAAGCTACGAAGAAATTCCGGTGCGAATACTCGACATGAAGGAGAGGGTAACAAGGAATAAGACCCTGAGAATGGTTAAGGTTCTTTGGTCTAACCACGAAGCCGAGACGGCAACGTGGGAGCTAGAGGCAGACATGAAGGATCGTTACCCAACCCTATTCCAAGACAATGCAACAACAGTTATGGGGACATAACTGTAATCTTAAGAGGGGGAGGATGTGACAACCCGAATATTTCCGGATATTTTGTCCGAATATTTTGTACCCCAAATAAACAAATTCAAATTGTTTTGAACTACGTAATGACTTGATCCCTTCACGGGGTACGTAGGTAACTCGGAAATTTCAATTCTAGGTTCAGTCAAATAATAACAACAACAACACACAATAATACAATCGCTTAATCAACAATTCCCGAACTCGCGAGAGGATGAAGCGCAACTTCGAGGACGAAGTTGGTTCTTAAGGGGGGTAGACTGTAATACCCGTAAATTTTAGAATATAAAAATAGGAATTAATCCAATAGGAAAAAAAGTTCCGTTCCGAGAACCCGTAAAATCGGAAATGCACGGAAGTCAAAAGACGACGATTTAGAACCCGACGAACCCGAACACATGAAATCAAAGGGAATCGGAATAAGTTTATGATGAGAGAATAATCCGAAAATGAACTGGAAAATCGAGCGCGAAAACGTGGGAGGATAGAAGTCCGAAAGAGAGGAGGAAAAGACCCGAAGGATCGGATCGCACGGACCCGCCCGGACCGCAGTCCAGGCGGGAGCCGCGCGCTTGCCGCACGGTCTTTGGCCGTTCAGCACGCCAACAGCGCGTGGCAGCACAGAACACGGCCAATTACGCGTTTTCGGCGATTTTTTGCCATAATTCGACCCCCCGACTATGGAAAGTGGATTTTGGACGGGGGAAGGTGTATTAGGTCGTGGGAGGTTTGTCTCTCACTCCATTGGCAGCCTCCAAACTCTCCCCATTCACTCTCAAATCCTCCCAAGCCAAAACACTCTCCCGACGAACTTCCGACGGACTTCCGACAACCATCGACGGCCGTAGGAACGTGTAGATCAAAGTTCACATCTGTTGGATCATCGATAAGAAGTATCCAAATTCATTTTTCTCGTTTTTATCTCCAATCTTTAATCTAACTTTCGAATATTGGACTTGTAAACACGTTCGGGATCGAAGGAGGAAGAGAACGTGTGCAAGGATCCGTTCGTAGTATTTTTGGACAAGCCGAGCGACCCTAGGACGACTCAAGAACACCATCACTGTAAGTTGAGCCTTCCATATCAATACGGGTGGTTTAGGGGCGTCCGAATTAGTCGTAACATAATGAAACGTAAAAACCGAAATTAAAAACCCCAACTCGCACAGTTTCTGAAATCTGTCTAAAACTCGTATTTCGAGGATTCAATCCGAGAAACTCAAAACTAGACTTTTAATCCTAACACATAAATCTAGGTTGTGTAAAAATTTCAGACATTTTCATTGACGTTTGCTCTTTCAAATCGCATCGAAAATAAACTGCTTTGACAAAACATTTTTTAAATCTGCCTGTGAACATGTCCGAACTTAGTGAGCTGTTTCTATATTTTCTAGTCCGATTTGATCTTTATAATCTAAATGAAAGTTGTAGATAATCATGTCTAGTATATGTGTTTAAAATTTCAGAATTTTTGGAGTCTATTTGATATGTCAAAAAGTCGATTTTCTAAACTGTGTCAAATCTGCCACTGGACAGTGAACTGTTTTTGCATTAAACTCGATTTTTGACATGTTTCCTTAACTTATTTCGAAATTGTTAAAACGCAAAAGTTGTTCGTTAGGGTGTTTTGGATAAACTGTGAAAATTTCAAATTTTTCGGACTTGAAACGAATTTTTAAATTAAAAAGGCGTAAACTGTGACGCCAAATGACTTTTAAATCGAGAGATTTTAAAATTTCGAAACGAACAATCAAAGATTTGAAATACGATGCATCTATACTTTTGAAAAACCCCGATACATTAAATTAAAATGATACATGAGATACTATGGTGGAGGGTGAGTGCTCTGCAGGGTGCCCCTTTAGCCTTTCTCTTCGGGCCTATAATGGACGAGAGAATTTAGATGAGATATTACGCCAATCGGCGGGAGATACATGGCCTACACTCTCGGGATTGTCCGTATGGACTTCCCGAGGCTCCGGAGTGTTACTGGGTATGGCAGATACGGCTGCGGCCGCCGGATCACCGGCTATACAAGATACTTACGACACGGCTGCGGCCGCCGGATCACCGGCTATACAAAATACTTAAGACACGGCTGCGGCCGCCGGATCACCGGCTATACAAAATATTAAGAAATGGTTACGTAACGGGGAATAAAAGATTTAATATTTTAAGTATTTATTTATTTATGCATGTCTTTAAATTATGCATTTAAATTATGTCTTTAAATTTCATTTCCTATTAAATTGTTATTATGGTTAAATGCATCTGCAAGTACACAATTAAATTAGTAATTCTTTTAGAAATTGTAAATGCATGTTTAGGAGTGAAATTTTAATTATTTAATTAAACCCCTTTATTGCTATATTAGGATCGATTTACTCAGTATTTTATATACTGATAAAATTGTTGTTTTCTCTTTTTTTTCAGAGTATGGAGGAAATGCATGAGCATATGCATTGGGGGATGGAAAACTTTAAACATTATTTTTATCGCTTTTCATGACACTTGCATATCGGGCCTGTATAACCCGAGTTTTGGCCATGTCGGCCCCTTTACATTTCCGCTGTGATATTTTTACTTTCCGGTATTACTATGTGTGGATGAAATATTATTATTATTTTTAAAGAAATTCCGGACTTGTTTTTAAACCTTTTTGCAATACCTATAGCCTTGCATCTCTTTAGCAAGCTCGGAGAATCCGTGTCTTGCTAGGGAGGTGTGGCGGTGGCATCCCGGCCTGGGTTATCAAATCCGGGGTGTTACATTCTTCCTTATTATTTTGCTGTTCTGTTTTTATTTCTTTTGGTTACTTGACCATATTTTGGAATTTTAGTTGGGATTTTGTGATTTTCTTATTTAATAAATGTATAAATGTTTGACATCTATCCCCTTCTAGACTTATCAGTTTAGGTTTATTTGAACTCTTGGTCCTAGTTTAGTTTTAATTTATTTTTAGTTTAGTAGTGGTTTTCATTTCATTTTTGGTGTTGCTCTTATTTTTAGTTTCATTTTTTATTTATTTGTTTTTAGGATTAGTATAGATGATCTAAAAAGGGATGGTATCAAAGTTTTTATGTATATCTAAAAATCATTTCCTACATTGCATTGCATCACGTTGTAACCCCACGGGTTGTAACGTAATATTCCCGCAATGCACTTTTATGCAATGCAATATAAGGCGTTATGCTGCCAAAATTTTATAAAATTTTCAAAACCCAGTCGCTAGACCCACCTGTCGCGGGACCACATCTCGCGACACACTTTCGAGACTCGCGACTGGGGACCAAATACTTTGAAAAATTCCAGATAAGCCTCGTGTCGCCAGCCTCCTGTTGCGAGACCACGTCTCGCGACACACTTTATGTTTAGCGACACGAAGCCAAGTCTTGCAAAAATTCTAAAACTCCACCTGTCCGCGAGACCCATGTCGTGAGCCTAGGTTCGCGACACAATTTATGGTCTCACGACTGGGTCCTCATCTCTTTTAATTTCCAAAAATTCTGACTTCCAACCCGCATGTCGCCAGACCAGTGTCGCGAGACCACGTCTCTCGACACAAATTTTTGTCTAGCGACACGGAAACCCTAAATTTCTAAAAATCCAATTTCTCTTATACCCCACCCCTCATGTCGTCATCCTCCCGTTGTGAACCCACGGTTCACGACGCAATTTCTGTCTCATGAGATGCATGGCACTCTCTTGCCAAATTTTTATTCTCCATCTCATCTCATTAATTAATTGAATCTTTGTATTAATATTTTGAGGTTGAAATCCAATGATCTCAACCCATGATTAATTTGATATAAAGAACTTTGTTCAATTTCCATTAAAAGATTTTTCTACAAAATTAAACTCTAATGATCTAAGTATATAATCCGGACTGTAATTAATTAATTAATTATGGAATGAGAGATTATTTAGACCACAAAGAGTAATCATGGAATAATTTCCATACCCTTGCATGAGAAACCAATGTCTCTTATACAAGATGACCCAAAAATATTTTCTTTTATTTATTTTGTCTTTATCTGTGTTGTGTGAAACGAATAGTGAAAAATATCATAGAATAATGTTGGCGAACGGTCCCTTTACCGGGAAATGAAGTAGCCCGTAGTCTGTGTATTAATTACTATTTGTTACTCCCTCCGTCGCATTTAACTTGTCTTGATTCACTTTTGCACACAATCCAATTCACTTTTTTATCTGTTAATATCTCAAAATATACACAATGAAAAATTATACAAAATATATATTATAAAACTACGTGATCATACGATTCTAACAAGACCCATCTCGACTATTTTTTGCTAAATATATACTTGCAATTAAATTGAGTCAAAGTTGAACAATGAACAGTGTAAAAAAGTCAAACAGGACAAGTGTAGTGGGACGGAGGGAGTATTTTGCATGGTTTGGATAGTGACTGATGAGGTCAGGCGAACGGTCCACTTACCAGGAAATGAAGTAGCCACTCAGTCAGTATCTGTCCAAATACAGTTTTATTTTCTTTATTTTAATTTCAAACCTGAATCTGGAGCTGTAGTAATGTTAGATGATATATGCCAATGTTATCTAATAATTATTGCAATAATAGAACATGTGGGTTTTTATCTAGTTCACAGATAGTGGAGTCTAAGATGACGACAACAACTGTCATTTATGGCATTCCACTGTCTAAAAATCATCCCACCTGGAATAGTCAGGACCTGGATAGCAGATGTTTGCAGTCCGGATTGTCCTGATTATTTTTGTCATCTTTTTAGCCAAATAAATTATTCTCATCTCCGGCTATTTCATCTCTGTGTCTCACATTCTGTCTAAACCCACTTTATATTTTGGGTTATTTTAATTTTACACTTCTCATATAAAATTTATGCATGATAATATTATGTAACTATTGTGGTCAAATTATTTTGGGATCCTTCCCTTGGATATAGAAGTCTTGATTTTAATCAGATGTCTCATAATAAATTTCCAACAAAAATTGTTTTATAAAATCCGGATCTGAGTAAGGGATAAATTCCTCAGTTATGTTCAGCTCATATTCTGTCAAGGGTTGATTTTGGGAAATTAGAAGCAGAGTCAGCGATTAGGTCTCACCTAGACTGAAAGGATCTGTGTTTTAATTGAGAGTTTAGTACTTGTTTAGGGAATGATTTTCAAACATCAATTATTTTCCAAAATTGATGTATGTTGGAAATCTTATATTAAATATTACACTGAATCAGATTTCACTTGGATTCAGATAAGGTGTGATAGATAATACTAGAAGAACAACATGTGGGCCTTGGTTATTTTCTAAGATAGGGTTGAGTACTCTTTCAACTGCTATCCTCTTCTGCCAGGGCCTATTTTTAAGTCTTGAGTGAGTGCATCCGGAATGAACTAATCTATTAGTTCGTTTCATTAGTTTGTATCTCATGACCACCCGGAAGGAAGTGAACACTGCGAGCGGTTCACCGAGGTCCGGGAATTCTTGATCCACATCCGGTCATCCTGACTGGGGGCTTTCTTTTACTACCAGTACGAGGCTTTTGAAACTTCCGAGTGATAGGATTTTAAATGCTTTCTTTACCGCTTTCTTTTAAACGCTTTTATAGAGGTCATTCGGATGCGTCACTAGATCTTCTAACTGCTACTAGGACTGAGAGTTAAGGGATAGTTCAGGGCTTGATTTAAATCCTTGGGTGTGACATGGGGGAATGATAGGAGTATTTGGCACTTCAACTAATGATGTGTCAGGTGTTGCTTGTCCACCACAGATAAATGACATGCTCTGACGAGAGCAGTTGTGAGTCTGTGGTATCTTAGAATCTGTTTTCTTAAGAGCATGTAAATTCTTACTGTAAGTACCTGTCTATTAAAGGGAACAGAGTATAGAAAACATGAGAATTAGCTAACTGATGGATTATCCCAAACAAAGATCTGTGTAACAAAATGGAAGTTTAACTGTGTTTCATCTGAATCTTGTCCAATTTTTATTATTTTCTTCCTTTCCATTCTGTCTCATTTTAAATCTGCTTTCTTAGAATAATTTTAACCGCTTTCTTAGAATAATTTTATTGCTTTCTTAGATTAAATTTAATTGCTTTCTAGAATAATTTTAATATGCTTAGTAGATAATTTTATTGCTTTCATAATTTAGTTTAAATTATGTCAAGTAGTTGAAAGTTAAAACACAAACTCGAATTGAGTAACCGAGTGGAAAATTTTATAAAACGATGTGGGCCCTGCTTCCATCGCACATCCTCCAGTGAATGATCCGGTACTTACTATAAATACTGCAGTTTTTGACTCCGTGCGCTTTCGGGGGCACAATTTCTTAACACGAGTAAATAAAACGTGACAACCTATAAATATATCCATAATCCCAACTTCATCATTCATAAATTGGTTTCATTAAATAAAATCAAAACCGGGATTTCTATATTATTTTCTATTTTTAAAAAAATACTCGTGTGAGGAATTTGTCAAAAGTTTCAATGAACCTAAATCACCTGTGAAAAGCTTGTGTGTTTAACAATAATGCACAATCACATAAGTAGTAAATTTGTATACCCACTGTGCTACACAACTTCACTTTGTTTTATTTTCTTTTACATTTTGTGCATTCTATTCAACTGACTATTTAACTATTTAACTATTTCAGGTACATCAAAGCAAAAAAACTTCAAAGGACGTTGAACATCATGATGAAAATACACCACTCCTTCCGACTTCCACATTTTTTGCAACTGATGCAGGTAACTTAATCATTTTACAAGTTATCTTCATTATAAATTTTCGATGATAATGAACCATATCAATCTTTTTTAACCTTTGAACTAACTTGTATACAGAGAGGGTGCAATTGCCACCAAAAAAGCACATTGCAGAGAAAAAACTCCACTTTGGTGATACAATTTTTAAATCGAAGCATCCGGAGCTTGTTAAAGATGTAATCATCTTTGAAATGTTGTCATTTAGTCATTTTTTATGGTAATTTGTTTAAGCTTTTATTGACATGATATACAGGGTAAAAAGTCTGTTGAAGAATGGATGCTTGTAAGAGCTGAACTTAAGGAAAAAATTAGAGGTAAACCTCCAAGCTTTTGACAGACATTCTATGCTTAATGTACCTGCAGTTCAGTAAATTAAATTATGTTTTGTAGTTTAGAAGATGCTACTCAATAGGATTTTAGAATTTGAGTTTGCCTATATTGGTCCATCATCAGTGTAAATTATTCTAACAATGTTGTTTCTCTATATGTATATTATTTACAGAGAAAAGAAGGCTTGAAGCCGAATCAGAAGTAGTTAATAATACAATCCCACATAAAGTGAACTCAGAGCTATTGTGTCGTCCTCTCGAAAAGAGAAAGTTGAAAAAGCTAGTGGAGCAGTTAAAAATACAATAGCGCGTAAAGTCCAACTCAGACCTGTTGTGTGGTCCTCTCCAGAAGACGAACTTGCGAAAGCTAGTGAAGCATCGAGGTTGTCCCTAGAGAAGGTAATTTGGACAACTAATACATCTTTACTTGCACTCAATTATTTCATATTTCATATTAAACGCTTGTCTCTTTTCCTTTCTGTAGGTGGCCAATACTGCCCAGCTCACGAACAACATTAATTTCTTCAGTGACTTGGTATCTTTAGGATGTTGTGATTTGTATGGCGGCTGCAATGACAGTGCTGCACCTAGAGGTTTAGAAAGAAAATGTGGTCTGTTCTAAAACCCCTTTGTTGTGATTATGAAGATACCTATTGATTAACCTCCAAAGGGAAAAGATATGTTCTGCAACAGAGAAGTACAAACTAGAAGAGATTCAAGATTTACAAACTAGGCTACTACTAATAATAATACATTTTCCGTTGTCCGGACACCTTTCCTCTTACCAATTCTTAGCATTCCCAATTTAGTGTATTAGGGGGTTTGGATTATTTGCAAGGCACGGTCAGCTACAATTTAATTTTTTTTTTTTAAAAAAGGATTTTTTAATTTATAAAATTGCTAGCGCACTAGGGTTTTTTTAATTTTTTTTTTTGAAAAAAATAGTGTTAATGTCAACATTGGATCCAAACAACATTAACTGAATATTAAGAAATTTCAAACGAGTCAAGCTGCACTTAACTCAAAATTCGATATTGAAAGCTGAACTCTAGTCTTTAAAATCCTTAATCCAGTTGAGCTCAAATAGCAGCACTATACTCGATTTCAGCTCGACTTAATATCACCAGAAACTGATGAGTATTATATACTAAGTAAGTATATGGGAAGTCAATCCAGTTATTTAAATTTTGTGGTAGCAACCATGGGAAATGGACATAAAGCAAGGCGGTCTTACTCATTACCTTTTACATTGAAATGCCTGCAATGATGATTCACATGGAAATCAAAGACTATAGAACAGCTACACTACATCAAACAAAAAACACATCCTAAAACAACGAAATTGAATCGAGGCACAAACAAATACTACTACTAGTACTACTGTAGTAGCTTTAATTTCCTAGCGCACATTGGCCATCCATTAGAAAATGTTGTTACTCCCTAAATTCAACAGTGACACATATGCCCAATTTATTCAAGGCAATTCCCCTGTAAATTAATTTAATAATGCATAAGCTTCAGTTCAAGGACATACATAAGAGACAGTCATAGATGCATAGAAGTATTAGTGGATTATGATTTATGATATACATAGGGTCCGTTCTGCACGTCGAGCTGTAGCTATCAGTTTTTGTATAAGTGTTCGGTACAAGTAGCTGTAGCTGTTAAAAATTATAATTTGAAGAGAAAAATTGATTAAATTTGGAAAGTATCTTCCGAAAGTTCTCAAAAGCTCCCAAAAGCTACCTCTTGTAGCTTCTAAAAAGAATTTTCCAAAAGTTCCCAAAAGCTAGTGTAGAGAACGGGGCTTCTGTTTTGAAATAAAAGTTAAAGCTATCAAAAGCTCCCAAAAGCTGCGTGCATTATTTGGGTTGGTGTTAAATATTTATTAATTATTTACACCTACCTTAATTTGACTGTAAAACAAATTTCCTCTTCCATGATTAATTTTATATTTTTATTAGAGCAATTTCTGAAAAATATATTTTATTTTGGGTAACAAAAATATACTTTAATTATACGAAAATTTTAAAATCAGTATATAAACTAATTTTTTGGCAAAAAGTAAACATCAAGCTTTATAATGTTAGAAAAAAACAATGTTTTCCCCTTTTAAAATATCATTTTAACACCAACCAACTTTTTCAAAATTTTTATTTTGGCCCTAACAATTTAAAAATAGTATATTTTGATCATAAAAATTTTCTTTTCAAATACTCCATCTATCACATGTAACGTGTCTTGCTTGATTTTTTGACACTGTTCATTGCTCAACTTTGACTCAATTATATTGTAAGTATATATTTGAAAAAAATAGTCGAGTTAGGTTTTATTAGAATCGTATAATCATGTACTTTTAGAATATATATTTTATATAATTTTTTAGACACATTAAATAGGATAGAGGGAGTAAAGTACATTGAAATAATAAAATTACATAATATTAAAACAAAGAGTATTAATTTAACTATAAATAAAATCACCAACAGCAGTTGGCTTGAGTGGATGAGGGTTCTAGTCGCTTAAGTAAGGTCTCTGGTTCGAGCCTTGTGTATGCAAAAAACTGCTTTGGGAGAAACGCCCTTAATTTCCCTTGCAGATCCCCGAGAGATTAGTTTTGAGTCCAATATGGTCTGGGGATACCCGATTTTCACCAAAAACTATAAATAAAAACAATAAAACATTATAAAAATAAAAATTTAACAGAAAATAAAATACGAAGTACAAAATAAATAAATTCAATTAAATTAATAGTATAAATTACATGATGTTAAAATAATAAAAGTAAAATAACATAAAAAATGATGTGCATTCAATTAATTTGAATTTATCCAAAAAAAATTAATTTGAATTAATTTTTTTAAGTAGTCGCTACTTCAAGTGGCGCCTCCGGATTTATTTAATTTTTTAAACAATCGGCATTTTGAAGTGGTGATTGCAATTAATTTTTTTAATTGTTAATTTTAACTTTTTTATAAAGTGGCAGGTGATAAATTTGCCTCCCAAATATTATTCGATTCGGAAGGCGATTTGATCATTTCTTTTAAAAAATTAATATTTCTTTATCGTCATTTGAAATGGTGATTTAGGGCAAAAGCGGGAACGTGAAAATAAAAGTGTATTATTTTGATAATTTAATTAAGAATTAAAAGGGAAAAGAATTCATTAATAATAAAAATGATCATAAAAACAATAATAAATAAATAATATAGTAAAAATAAATAAATACAGAAGATAAAAATAATTATAAATGAAATATATTTATAAATAATACAATAACATTAATAGGTAACAAAATATAAAACAAAAATATAGTACGAGCAACATAAACAAAAAGACTTGGAAATTAGAAGTAAATGTGTAATAGAGTTTTCAAGTATAAACTGCAAAATATCATATATTTAATATTAAAAATACTGTATATATTTATCAAATAATTATATTAAATTAATACTTAATATTAAAAAACAACGGAGATTCTGGTGCTTTGCAGGGTTCTACACTTTTTGCCGGACGCAACTGGTGGGAATCGAGCCGGACTATGGTCGTTGAGCCCATTGGGCCTAAGGTCAGCATTTTTTATCATGGGCTGACCCAAAATTAAACCCTGCCCTGGAGATATTGTAATACCCGGGATTTTTATCGGCGTCCAAAGGAATAAAATTTATTTCTTAATCAAATCAAGGTTGAAATATCTCCGAGAAGAAGAAAATAATTTAGCACAATAAATTATTGCTCGGAAATGAGACGCCGATAGATTCAAAAATTCAAAATGGAATAAAGGAGGGAAAGGAAGCCCGAAGACATTCCATGAAATCGAGTCAAAAGAATTGGAATTAAATTCAAGAAAGAAAAGAATTTTAATTCCAGGAAACCGTGGAGTCGGAAATAATTTAATTAGATAAATTGTTGCATGGGAGTCAAAGGACGACGAATTAGAAGCCGACGAATCCAAACGCGACGAACTCCAGATTTCGAATACGGGATTAATTCGAGACGAGATAAATTTAAGATAAGAATTTGTAATCCGAGAATGACCCGAAAAATCGAGCCCGAAAACGTAAGAGCACAGAAGTCCGAAAGAGATGAGAAAAGGCCCGACGGGATCGCACGGCCCAGTCCGAACGCACGGCCCAGACCAGGCCGCGCGCCCGCCGCGCGCCCTTTGGCCTAACACCGCGCCACCAGCGCGCCAGTGCAGCAGCAGCTGCCAACTTGCCCGATTTCGGCGATTTCTTGCCAAAATTTACGACCCCGACTTTGGAAACTTGATTCCAGCCGAGGGAAAGGCAATAAGGCCGAGAATTGGCTGCTCCCTATCCAACTTTTCAGTCTCCAAACCCTTTTCTTCATCTTAAACTCTCCCAAAACCGAAAACACAAGTTCCTCACTTTCCGACGACCTTCCGACGACTTTCCGGCGACCGAATCCGACCGAGAAAGTGTTTAGATCAAGGACTTCAGGCTTTAGATTATTGGTAAGATGTAAATCAGGTCTTATATTCGTTTTAATACCATAGCCATCGTTCTAACTTACGGATTTTCATATGCAAACACAAATCGGAGCCAAAGGAAGAAGAAACCGACTTGAGGAGGTTCGTTCGTGACATCCCGTGGATTCCGGACGACCCCGTGACCTCCTAGACATCATCCCCACTGTAAGTTAATACTTACTTGGTTTTGGGTGACTTAAAATGCAACCAAACATATGGATTTAATAACTCTAAAATCTGTCAACACGAAAAACCCTCAGCGCAACAATCTTGTGCGAATTTTTCGAACACTTAAAACTGCTCAAACGGAAAAACTCAAAACATGAAAAATGTTCCTAAGACATAGATCTAGTTTGTGTAAAAATTTCATAATTTTTCGTTGTGTTTTGATACCCGAAAATGGCCTCCAACAGACCTGCCCTAAAAGTCGAACATGAAACTGTAACAGATTTGTAATCGGATCAAAACCCCTACTTCAAGAGTTCAAACCGAAAAACTCAAAACTAGACTTTTGATCCTAACACATTAAACTATGTTGTGTAAAAATTTCATCAATTTTCATCAACGTTTGCTACCCCAAAACGATCCGAACATAAACTGCTTTGTAAAATGTTTTCGAAAATCTGACAGTGTAGATGTCCGAACTTGATGAGCATGTTCCTATATTTTCTAGCCCGAATTGATCTTCACAATCTAAATGAAAGTTGTAGAAAATCATGTCTAGTATGTGCATATAAAATTTCAGAATTTTTGGAGTCCATTTGATGTGTCAAATTGTCGAGTTTTGAAGCTTTGTCAAAATCTGAAACCTGACAGCATGCTACTTTGGTGAAAGACTTGATTTTTGGCTCGTTTCCTTAACCCGGATCGAGAAACTTAAAACATGAAACTTGTTCGCCTCCGTGTTTTCGAGTTACTGGTGAAATTTCAGAATTTTTGGACTTAAAATGAATTTTTAAATAATTATGGAGTAAGACAGCGACTTGTATAAGTTATATTTTGAGAAACATGTGAAACTTGCGAAATGTGTTCTTACCTTGCGGGTTTGATTCCCCAAGGGCGATTGTATGTTTACCTGCGGGTTCGATTCCCCAGAATGTGTGTCGATTCCTATGGGTTCAATTCCCTAGGATGTATTTGAGTTCTTGCGGGTTCGATTCCCCAAGGGCGATTGTTTGTTTTCCTGCGGGTTCGATTCCCCAGGATGTGTGTTGATTCCTCCGGGTTCAATTCCCTAGGATGTATTTGAGTTCTTGCGGGTTCGATTCCCCAAGGGCGATCGTTTGTTTTCCTGCGGGTTCGATTCCCCAGGATGTGTGTTGATTCCTACGGGTTCAATTCCCTAGGATGCGTTTAAATGCTTGCGGGTCCATTTTCCCGAGAACATATTATACTAGATCATATCGAACAAAAGTGAAAGAGTGAAATCCTTGAAATACCAAATCCTGAAATCATGAGAGAATTAAGAGAATTGACTATTTTCTTTGTTTTAAATTATGCCATTTAATTATTAGTGGACGATTTACCTAAATCGTGTATTACCTACAAGTATGTCTTTATTAAATTTAATTAAAGGCTTTGAAACCCCTAAATCATGCTAGGTGTTAACTTACTCAGCACGTTTTGCTGACCCAAACCATTTCATTCTTTTTCCTACAGAGCATATGGATTATACTGAGCACGTACATGCATGGGAATTTTTGGGAATACTTTATCTTAAATTTGCATTGGACTATCGTATGAACGAGCCTGTTTAACCCGTGTTTTGGCCATGTCGGCCCTTATATTTAAATTTCCGCTGCAACTTATTATTTTAATCATGTATGGATGATATTACATTATTATTTTTAAGTAATTCCGGACTTGCTTTTAAAACTTTTTCCAACACTTATAGCCTTGCATCTCTTTAGCAAGCTCGGAGAAACCGTGTCTTGCTAGGGAGGTGCGGCGGTGACACCTCGGCCTGGGTTATCAAATCCGGGGTGTTACAGAGTGGTATCAGAGCCCGGAATATTTTTAAACTATTATTTTTAAGTATTATTATTTTTAAAATTTATTATTTCTAAACTAGTAATATATTTTAAAGAGCTCAATCATTATTTTGAAGTCAAGGCCCAAATTTTTAACCCAAATTTTTTTTTTTGAAGCCCAAATGTTTTCTTTAAGAAGCCCAAGAAATTATTTTTAGCCCAATACTTTATATACTTACTATTGTGGGCTCAATTTTCTTTAAGCCCAATTCTTTTGGCCCAATATAGTGGCCCAAACCTTTTACCCTTAATCTTTTAAAATCTATCCATGGAGTAAATTTATTTTTAAAACCCATGGATAGAAAAAAAAAATGCATGCATGAATTAAATTTTATTGGGGGGATTGCATATGCATACACACGTAATTGCACTAACTCTTCTTTATGTGAATCAGCGACTCTAAGAAAATACTCTTAAATTAGTATTCGACATGACTTTGACTTAGGAGCGCTGCTAAAGACTAACTTTGCCTTAGTCCTAGATCTTGACCACTTAGGAACTCATCTTCGCGTGCTTTTATAACAGAGAATGGCACCTAGAAGAAAACTGAGGAAGGTAAGCCCAAACGGCACTGACACTGACCTCCCAAACGCACCAAACAACAATGAGAATCCTCCGAACGTAGGAGATCGAGCGCCTCCTATTCCCAACAACATGGATGAACGTTTAAGGACGGTAGAGGAAGTACTCGTAGCATTAGGAAATGCCGAGGTGCATAGGGCACAAGCAGCAGTACCCCCGCCAGTAGCGCAAGTCAACTACTTGGCATTGGTGAACCCCTACAACCCGCCCCATTATGACGGCCAAGAGGATCCGGCCAAGTTGGAAGGTTGGATCCGTACCTTTGATAAGCTCTTGAATGCTACCAAATGCCCTGATGAGGAGAAGATACACGTGGTAACCTACTACTTAGGAGGCGAAGCCGATGAGTGGTGGCAAAACTTTCGAACGAATTCAGAGGAAGACGAAGAAGCCTACACCTGGGAAGAACTTAAGGAAGCCTTGAGGGAAAGATTTTACCCACTGAGCACCAAGACCGCGAAGTACGAGGAATTTATCAACCTCAGACAAGGAGCGCAAACAGTACAAGAGTACTACACCAAATTCAAGGAATTGGTGCGATTTGCTACAAGGATAGTACCAACTGACTCTGACAAGGCTCAGAAATTCGAGATGGGTCTGAACCTTAGTATCCGGGAGATACTTGCAGTAGGACAATTCACAAACCTGCAGACGGTTTACGATCGAGCTGTAGCAATTGATCGAGTCCAGCAACTGAAGCGTAAAGAAAATGGTGAGTCGAGCAAGGACTCGCAACAGTTTGAGAAAAAGAATCAAAACATTAGCAATGGCAATTTTAAGGAGAATAAGAATAAAGGTTTCAATTATGGGAGAAACGGCATACGTCATACAGTCATACCACGTTGCCCGCAGTGCCACCAAGCCCATCTGGTGCGCGAATGCCCAAGGCGCGGGACTTGTTATAGATGTGGTGGGGACGACCACATGATTAGAGAATGCAATGTTCGTGAGGAGAGGATTGAGAAGAGGCTAGATTTGGTAAACCCTCAACCAGAAGAGCCATAGGACGATTGAACGACATCGATCAAGCTGACCTGCCAGCTCAATGAGGAAGGATCATGGGCAACGATACCCGAACCTGGTAGCGAATAATACATAGGCAGTTATGGGGACATAACTGAAATCTTAAGGGGGGGAGGATGTAACGACCCGAATATTCTATTCCGAATATTTTGTATTTCGAATAAGCAAATTCAAATTGTTTTGAACTACGTCATGACTTGATCCCTTCACCGGGTACGTAGGCAACTTGGAAATTTCAATTCTGGGTTCAGTCAAACGATATAATAAAATAATACAAACAACATCAAGAACAACAACACATAATGATACAATCACGCAATCAAACAATAGCACAAAGTAGAAAGGACCTTAGTTCCAAACTCGCGAGAAGCTAACGCGCAACTTCGGGGACGAAGTTGATCCTTAAGGGGGGTAGACTGTAATACCCGGGATTTTTATCAGCGTCCAAAGGAATAAAATTTATTTCTTAATCAAATCAAGGTTGAAATATCTCCGAGAAGAAGAAAATAATTTAGCACAATAAATTATTGCTCGGAAATGAGACGCCGATAGATTCAAAAATTCAAAATGGAATAAAGGAGGGAAAGGAAGCCCGAAGACATTCCATGAAATCGAGTCAAAAGAATTGGAATTAAATTCAAGAAAGAAAAGAATTTTAATTCCAGGAAACCGTGGAGTCGGAAATAATTTAATTAGATAAATTGTTGCATGGGAGTCAAAGGACGACGAATTAGAAGCCGACGAATCCAAACGCGACGAACTCCAGATTTCGAATACGGGATTAATTCGAGACGAGATAAATTTAAGATAAGAATTTGTAATCCGAGAATGACCCGAAAAATCGAGCCCGAAAACGTAAGAGCACAGAAGTCCGAAAGAGAGGAGAAAAGGCCCGACGGGATCGCACGGCCCAGTCCGAACGCACGGCCCAGACCAGGCCGCGCGCCCGCCGCGCGCCCTTTGGCCTAACACCGCGCCACCAGCGCGCCAGTGCAGCAGCAGCTGCCAACTTGCCCGATTTCGGCGATTTCTTGCCAAAATTTACGACCCCGACTTTGGAAACTTGATTCCAGCCGAGGGAAAGGCAATAAGGCCGAGAATTGGCTGCTCCCTATCCAACTTTTCAGTCTCCAAACCCTTTTCTTCATCTTAAACTCTCCCAAAACCGAAAACACAAGTTCCTCACTTTCCGACGACCTTCCGACGACTTTCCGGCGACCGAATCCGACCGAGAAAGTGTTTAGATCAAGGACTTCAGGCTTTAGATTATTGGTAAGATGTAAATCAGGTCTTATATTCGTTTTAATACCATAGCCATCGTTCTAACTTACGGATTTTCATATGCAAACACAAATCGGAGCCAAAGGAAGAAGAAACCGACTTGAGGAGGTTCGTTCGTGACATCCCGTGGATTCCGGACGACCCCGTGACCTCCTAGACATCATCCCCACTGTAAGTTAATACTTACTTGGTTTTGGGTGACTTAAAATGCAACCAAACATATGGATTTAATAACTCTAAAATCTGTCAACACGAAAAACCCTCAGCGCAACAATCTTGTGCGAATTTTTCGAACACTTAAAACTGCTCAAACGGAAAAACTCAAAACATGAAAAATGTTCCTAAGACATAGATCTAGTTTGTGTAAAAATTTCATAATTTTTCGTTGTGTTTTGATACCCGAAAATGGCCTCCAACAGACCTGCCCTAAAAGTCGAACATGAAACTGTAACAGATTTGTAATCGGATCAAAACCCCTACTTCAAGAGTTCAAACCGAAAAACTCAAAACTAGACTTTTGATCCTAACACATTAAACTATGTTGTGTAAAAATTTCATCAATTTTCATCAACGTTTGCTACCCCAAAACGATCCGAACATAAACTGCTTTGTAAAATGTTTTCGAAAATCTGACAGTGTAGATGTCCGAACTTGATGAGCATGTTCCTATATTTTCTAGCCCGAATTGATCTTCACAATCTAAATGAAAGTTGTAGAAAATCATGTCTAGTATGTGCATATAAAATTTCAGAATTTTTGGAGTCCATTTGATGTGTCAAATTGTCGAGTTTTGAAGCTTTGTCAAAATCTGAAACCTGACAGCATGCTACTTTGGTGAAAGACTTGATTTTTGGCTCGTTTCCTTAACCCGGATCGAGAAACTTAAAACATGAAACTTGTTCGTCTCCGTGTTTTCGAGTTACTGGTGAAATTTCAGAATTTTTGGACTTAAAATGAATTTTTAAATAATTATGGAGTAAGACAGCGACTTGTATAAGTTATATTTTGAGAAACATGTGAAACTTGCGAAATGTGTTCTTACCTTGCGGGTTTGATTCCCCAAGGGCGATTGTATGTTTACCTGCGGGTTCGATTCCCCAGGATGTGTGTCGATTCCTATGGGTTCAATTCCCTAGGATGTATTTGAGTTCTTGCGGGTTCGATTCCCCAAGGGCGATTGTTTGTTTTCCTGCGGGTTCGATTCCCCAGGATGTGTGTTGATTCCTCCGGGTTCAATTCCCTAGGATGTATTTGAGTTCTTGCGGGTTCGATTCCCCAAGGGCGATCGTTTGTTTTCCTGCGGGTTCGATTCCCCAGGATGTGTGTTGATTCCTACGGGTTCAATTCCCTAGGATGCGTTTAAATGCTTGCGGGTCCATTTTCCCGAGAACATATTATACTAGATCATATCGAACAAAAGTGAAAGAGTGAAATCCTTGAAATACCAAATCCTGAAATCATGAGAGAATTAAGAGAATTGACTATTTTCTTTGTTTTAAATTATGCCATTTAATTATTAGTGGACGATTTACCTAAATCGTGTATTACCTACAAGTATGTCTTTATTAAATTTAATTAAAGGCTTTGAAACCCCTAAATCATGCTAGGTGTTAACTTACTCAGCACGTTTTGCTGACCCAAACCATTTCATTCTTTTTCCTACAGAGCATATGGATTATACTGAGCACGTACATGCATGGGAATTTTTGGGAATACTTTATCTTAAATTTGCATTGGACTATCGTATGAACGGACCTGTTTAACCCGTGTTTTGGCCATGTCGGCCCTTATATTTAAATTTCCGCTGCAACTTATTATTTTAATCATGTATGGATGATATTACATTATTATTTTTAAGTAATTCCGGACTTGCTTTTAAAACTTTTTCCAACACTTATAGCCTTGCATCTCTTTAGCAAGCTCGGAGAAACCGTGTCTTGCTAGGGAGGTGCGGCGGTGACACCTCGGCCTGGGTTATCAAATCCGGGGTGTTACAGATATAGGTCCATTGCTCCATTCCACATCCACTCAATAGTCAATACTCTAAAACCTCAAAACCCACCAACAGTTCTCTCCTCCTCTAACCTAATAACGTATTGAAATCCTCTAGCTACGGATCTACCATCCATGGCAGCGATTTCTCCAATCACTGGTTTGACGACCTTCGCCGGACGACTCAAATCCAGTTTCCATACATTCTTACATGCCATTCATCCGCCTCCTTACCCCAGTGCACGATATAAGCCTCCCAAATCTCGAACGTGCGGCTGCCTAGTGCCTGAGCAAGCTTTGATTTTTTTAATGAGCGATTTTAGGGCCTCTACCGCCGTCTCACTAGATTTAGATGCCATTCGTGGCAAAAATAAGATATACTCCTATCATATATACAGTAGAACGGAAGACAAGCGGAGAAGCCCAATGGGCTGATTCAAGCTAAAAATGGAAGGCGGCAATGCGCTGATTCAAGCGAAAAATGGATGGCGGCAATGTGCTAATTGAGAAGACCGGAAGGCACCTGAACACTGCCTATATAATTGTAATACCCGAGAATTTTAATACATAAAATAAATAAATAAATAAAACAATAACAATAAATAAATAAAATAAATAAATATAATGAATAAATAAAGATAAGACATAGATAAGGAAATGAGAAATGGAATTTAATTGGAGAATGAATTAAATTTCCAATACCCGTAAAGCCAAAGATAATTTAATCAAATAAATTATACACGGGAACCCGACACCAATGAACTCGAGAGTTCGAGGCCGATATTAAATCTAGACCCGAGTAAAATTTTAGATAGGAAGTTGGAGCCCGAAAACAGCCCGGAAGTCGGAATCCGAGAACATAGAGGGATAGAAGTCCGAAAGAGAGGAGGAAAGGCTCGACGGATCGCACGACCCGCCCGGACCGAAGTCCAGGCGTTGACCGCGCGGTGGCCGCGCGGGGTTTCAACAAAGGGCGCGCCAACCCCGCGCCAGTTGGCAGAAACGGCCAATGCGAGATTCTCTCGCCCGAATCCGGATTTTCCGAGTTCGGCTGCTCACCTTGCGGCTCAAGACTCACTAGGACAGACCTTGGACGTCCCCTAGGTCTTGCACATCTATAAATAACCATCTTAATCAACCCCGAACACTTTTCAAACCCTACGAAAGCTCTCTACATATCGAACATAATCCCGTAGTCGTCGGAGGCACGAAACCAAGAGAAGGGACTGACTTGGACGAAAATCTAAAGGCTTCTATCGTTGTGGTAAGATCCGATCTATTCTTTTTCCATTTTTGATTCGAAAACGAATCCTAATTAAACCTCTTCTCTTTTCTACACCCCGATTCGGATCTAAAATGAAGAACCCGACGAATCAAGGAGATAAACGGTGGACTAAAAGCCACGCCTCCGAATCGACGAGCCGGAACGTCCATAAATCTGTAAGTTAATGCTTACATGGTTTGGGAGAGTTAAAGTACGTTTAGTCTAAAGAACTAAAGCAAGAACTTAAAATCTGTCACAACGAAAACTTCTACGGCGCAGCATTTTTGCACGATTTTTTCGAACCCTTAAAACTGTTCAAACGAGAAAACTTAAAACATGAAAAACGTTTCTAAGACATAGATCTACCTTCTATAAAAATTTCATAATTTTTCATTAAGTTTTGATATTTGAATTCAACCCCAAAACGAACTGTTCTAAATTTAGATCTTGAAATCTTGACAAAACTTTAGTCCGAGCTTGTAGGCATTTTTGACAATAGATCTAGGCCGATTCAGAACTTTAGTCGAACATGAAACTTGTAGATATATGTCTTAAGTATCTCTGTAAAAGTTCATCAATGTTGGAGTTCGTTCGATATGTAGATCTCGAAATCATGAAACTGCTGTGTAGAATTTTCGGACAGATTAATAAACCGATGAAAATCTACATTTTTGACTTATTTCCTTAACTAGGATCGAAAAAGTTAAAACACGAAACTTGTTCGTCTCTGTGTTTTCGAGTCACTGGTAAAATTTCAGAATTTTCGGACTTAAAACAGATTTTTTAAAATTAATTTTGGAGTAAACAGTGTTTTGTCGAAGTCAGATTTTGAAAATCTTGTTGAAACGGTGAAATTGGCCTATAAGGTTTAGACGAGTAGAAATCTCTTTTTGAAATAAGATACATGAAATAAGAATTTTGAAAATCCCCTTACGAACTTGATTAATTAAAATTAGGGGGTGAGTGCTCTGCAGGGTGCTCCCTAACTATTCACTTCGTGCCGTTATGTACGATGGTGACCCCGCACGAAATTTGAAAAATATTGCCAAAATGGCATGAGATTTGTGGCCTACACTCTCGAGAATATCCATATGGGTTTCCCGAGGCTCCGGAGTGGTACTAGGTATGGCGGATACGGCTGCGGCCGCCGGGCTACCGGCTAACTTGACGAGATTGCGATGCAATCGTGAAATACCTGAAATACTAAATCTTGGGTGTAATGGGGATAAGTAAAAATGTTTATTTATGGTCCATTTAAATTATTTAATGTTTTATTTAAATTAATTATGACTTTTACTTTAAATTATGTTAAATGTGTTATTAATTAGAGCCATGAATTAAATTATGCAAGTTATTTAATTAATTAAATTAAATTATTTATGATTTAATTGCATGCTTTTATTTAAGTACTAAATTAATGGCTTTGAAACCCCACGATCATGTATGTGTTAACTTACTCAGCAAGTTGTGCTGACCAAACCATTTCCTTCCTTTTTCTTTACAGAGTATGAGCATGAGCACGTATATGCATGGGGAAATTTCTGGGAAACTTTATACTTAAATTATTGCATTAGACTAGAGTATAAACGTGTCTGTTTAACCCGTGTTTTGGCCATGTTGGCCCTATTTACATTTTCCGCTGTAATACTTATACTTAGATATTATATTTCCGCTGCACTATAATGATATTATTTTCCAGTTTATATTGTATGGGTTGTTTTTAATTGTTTTAAATATTTTAAATACTGCAATACTTAGCCTTGCATCTCTTTAGCAAGCTCGGAGAAACCGTGTCTTGCTAGGGAGGTGTGGCGGTGACATCCCGACCTGGGTGACCAAAAACCGGGGTGTTACAAGTTGGTATCAGAGCCCGGATATTTTAAAATTATTTTTAAACTATTAGATTATTATTATTTTTAAACTATTATTTTTAAACCATTATTATTTTAAACTACTATTATTATTAATATTATTACTATTATTTTTAAGTGTGCACTAGCATTTTGACTATTGTTTTAAATTCTAAAGTATTATTTCCGTGGAATAGATTTTTAATTTTAAAACCCATGGAAATTAGGAAATATATATATATATACATATATATAGACAGTGCATGAATTATTTTTGGGGGGGAATCATCATTTGCATATGCATACTGCATTGCCTTTATTTAAAGAACTTAGAATCTTGGCGAATTTTAACTTAGATCTTTTACTTCCGTTAGATGGCGAACCAAGATATGATGAACCTAATGGTCAAAATGATGAACGCTCACTTCGACTCCCAACAAACCATAGAACAAATGAAACGTCGTATAGCTCAATTGGAAGCAAATCTGCATCACATGGGCAACTTAAGAGAGGCGGACCACCACCGTATAATCAGCTCGAACACCAAGTCCAAAACCTTACCACGCAGAACCTAGTTTTGAGGGAACACGCCGTTGCTCATGGGGAAGACTTGAACCACATTTTTGACAACCTATTGCCGCCGAGTTCGGAGGAGGAAGACCCGGAGGAGGATCCTGCTACCCTGCCGGAGGACGCTTAGAGGCGATAGGAAACTCTACTTTTAGTAAATGCTATTTTTGCTAAGAAAATATTACTATTTTTGTACATCCTCTCACTTGTACCTAAAAATTTCACTCAAGAAATAAAATACAAGATTTATTTATTTATTTATTTATAAAAAAAAACTGGACAGCACACTGTACGACCAAAAAAAATAAATAAAATCTGGACAGACCCTGTCCGGAAAAAATATATATATATATATATATATACAAAATAAAATAAAATAAAATAAGATAAAATAAAACCCAAAAATCTTGCGGCACTTCTAAGCTCGATCGAGCACTACGTGCGAAATTACAAACACATTTAGAAATATTGTCTAGACTATATATTACCTTCACGTGTCCTAATCTACACCGTTTGTAACAGAATGGCACCAAGAGGTAGACCAAGAACCCAACCTGCTTCCCAAACTACTACTGAAGTGCCACCAAATGTCACGGAATCTGTAGGAGCACAACCCCAAGGTGCGCAGGACGCCCCCCCACCGAACAATGTGGGCGATCGTCTTCGGACGATAGAAGAGGTCTTGATTGCGCTAGGGAATGCGAAAGTCAATCAGGGTCAAGCTGCGGCGGTACCTCCGGCCCAAGCTCGCCCCAATTATCTGGCGATGGTGAATCCTTACCAGCCGCCCCACTACGCTGGTGAGGAGGATCCAGCAAAACTGGAGGAATGGATCCGGACCTTCGACAAGCTGCTGGGCGCGGTCAAGTGTCCGGAGGGAGAGAGAGTGTACGTCGCCTCGTATTACATGGGAGGCGAAGCGGACGACTGGTGGCAGGTGACCCAAGCGAAACTGACTGAAGACGATGAGCCCTATTCTTGGGCGGAAATGATGGAGTTGCTCAGGGATAGATTCTATCCCCTGAGTACCAAAGCAGCGATGTACGAAGAATTTCTGTCGCTGAAGCAAGGAGGCCAGACCGTACAAGAATACTATACTCGGTTCAAGGAGCTGGTGAGGTTCACACCAAGATTAGTACCCACGGACGCGGAAAAAGCTTAAAAATTCGAAATGGGACTGAACCTGACAGTGCGCGAGGTGATCACAGGGGTACACTACCCCGATCTGCAAGCCGTGTACGACCGCGCTGTGGCAGTGGCGCGGGTACAACAACTAAAAAATAGTGTGAGTGGGGAGTCCAGCCGGGGCCCCCAAGACAAAAGGAACAAGGACGCGAGAGGCGAAAACAATGCGGGAAGGAATGATCAGCGGGGAGGGCCGAATAGGCCAAACAATCGAATAATGGAAGAAGATTTAACCAGGAGGGTCCGGTACCGCCCTGCCCGAGATGTGGACGACCCCATCTGGCGAAGGGATGCCCTCAGCAGGGCGCATGCTTTCGGTGTGGTCGAATGGGCCACATGCGATGGGAGTGCCGAACGAGGATGGAGAACATAGCGAAGAGGGAAGATTTGGTTACGGGGCCGGAACAGCCTCAGAACCAAAACGGGCGGAACGGCAACAATCAGGGGTATAGACCCCCTCAAATCAGTTTAGGCCGCCGAATCAGAATCAGAACCAACGTCCTCCACCACCTCAGAACCAAAATCAACAGAAAAATCAGCAGCCGAATCCGAATCAGCAAGGCAATCCAGGACGCCCTATGGGGAGGCTTAACGTGGTTAACCAAGCAGACGTGCCTGCACAAGAAGAAGTGATGGCAGGTACATTTTATGTCTTAAATACACCCCTTAGAGTTTTATTTTATTCTGGAGCTAGTTGCTCAATCATAGCATCAAGAGTAGTGCCTGAGTTAGATCTACCTAAGTGCGAGATAATTAGCTTAGGAATTCAATTGCCTTCAGGAGAAGTAGTAGCTTGCTCTAAAAGATATAACGGAATTCCTATAGTGATCAAGAACGTAGAATTCTTCACAAACTTAGTAGAATTTAACTTAAGGGACTTTGACATTATACTGGGGATGGACTGGTTGTCCCAGTATAAAGCGGTGATCGAATGCCAGAAGCAAAAGATCACCCTGTCAAAAAGTAGGGGAAAGATAGTTATCTTTTACTCTCAACCCCCTAAGAGGAGCAACAAAATCGTTAGTGCCCTCAAACTAAGTAACTTGATGTGTAAGGGGTATGAATTATATGCGTGCTACGTTCACAACCTTGAGGCGAAAGAGAACAAGGTTGACAGTATTCCAGTGGTAAGAGAATACCCGGACGTATTTCCTGAAGACGTTCCGGGCATGGCACCTGAGCGAGATCTTGAATTCACGATAGATCTTATTCTGGGAACAGAGCCTGTCTCAAAAGCTCCGTACCGGATGGCACCATTGGAAATGAAGGAGTTAAAGGAACAACTCGAAGAACTGTTAGGAAAAGGATACTTAAGACCGAGTACTTCTCCGTGGGGAGCACCAGTCTTATTCGTCAAGAAGAAAGACGGAGGATTACGTCTTTGTATAGACTACCGGGGGTTAAATAAAGTGACCATCAATAATAAGTACCCCCTACCGAGAATTGAGGATCTATTTGATCAACTGAAGGGAGCTTCAGTATTCTCGAAGATCGACTTGCGATCTGGGTATCACCAGTTGAGGATCGCCGAGAAAGATATTCCGAAGACGGCGTTTCGAACTCGATATGGCCACTACGAGTTCACAGTGTTATCCTTCGGGTTAACAAATGCTCCAGCAATGTTCATGAACCTCATGAACAATGTGTTTCGAGAGTTGTTAGATCAGTGCGTCGTGGTGTTTATTGACGACATCCTGATCTACTCGAAGAGCGAGGAGGAGCATGCCCAACACTTACACCAAGTGTTAGGGATCTTGCGAAAGAACCAACTATACGGCAAATTGTCCAAATGCGATTTCTGGTTAAAGGAAGTAGCATTTCTTAGACATGTAGTATCCGCTGACGGAGTCTCAGTGGATCCGGCAAATGTTTCTGCCGTAACGGAGTTGGCAGCGCCGACGAGTTAAACGGAAATAAGGAGTTTCCTTGGATTGGCTGGGTATTATAGACGGTTTGTGAAGGACTTTTCGAAAATCGCACGTCCCTTGACCCAGCTACTGAAGAAAGGAGCAAAATACGAGTGGATTGATGCGTGTGAGACTGTGTTTCAGGAGCTGAAGAAGCGTCTCACAACGACACCCGTATTGACGCTACCATCAGAGAATGGTGACTTCGAAGTTTACAGCGATGCTTCGAAGGAAGGTTTAGGTTGTGTCTTGATGCAAGACTCGAGGGTCGTTGCATACGCATCACGCCAACTGAAACCTCACGAGGAAAATTACCCGACACATGACCTGGAGTTAGCAGCGGTCGTTTTCGCTCTGAAGATATGGAGACATTATCTTTACGGGCGAAAGTGTCGAATGTTCACCGACCACAAGAGCTTGAAATATATATTCACTCAGAAGGAGTTGAATCTGAGACAGCGAATGTGGTTGGAACTTATTAAGGATTATGATTTGGAGATATCCTTCCACGAAGGGAAGGCGAATGTGGTAGCCGATGCCCTAAGCCGGAAGACCCAACATGTGACAAACTCGTTGGTAATTCCGCCGGCATTGTACATGGATTTGGCAAGGCTGGATGTGGAGCTTGTGCACCCGGGCACAGTGAGTGAAATGATCAACGCGATGATTCTAGAAACTCCAATATTGGACAAGATTAGACTCGCCCAACCGGGCGACGCAAAATTGGAGAGGATAAAGGAGTATATTGCCGAGGGTAAGGCAATAGGGTTTGCTATCCATGAGGATGGAAGCATTCTCTTTAAAAGGAGATGGTGCGTGCCCCAGAAGTGTGCCAAGCTGAAGCAAAGATTGATGGAAGAAGGGCATAACACGCCATATTCAGTGCATCCCGGAGGCGACAAACTTTACAAAGATGTGAAGAAGATCTATTGGTGGCCGGGAATAAAGAAGGAAGTGGCAGACTTCGTGGCGAAATGTCTCACCTGCCAAAGGGTTAAGGCAGTGAGACATAAACCTTTAGGACTGATGCAACCACTGGAGATTCCGAGTTGGAAGTGGGACAGCATCTCGATGGACTTCATCTCGGGATTGCCACGATCACCTAAGGGCATGAACAAGATTTGGGTGATTGTGGATAGGCTAACGAAAACGGCCATATTTATCCAAATGAAGGACACGTGGACTATGGACCAATTGGCCCGAGCCTACATTGATAATGTGGTACGACGACATGGAGTACCACATGACATCATTTCTGACAGAGACAGTAGATTTGTCTCTCATTTTTGGACGGAGTTACAAAAAGCTCTCGGTACTCAAATCAAAATGAGCACCGCATTCCACCCGATGACGGATGGACAAACTGAGAGAACGATCCAAACGCTAGAAGACATGCTGAGAGCATGTGTGTTGGAGTGTAAGGGAAATTGGGAAATTCATTTACCCTTAATTGAGTTTTCCTATAACAATAGCTACCATGCTAGCATTGGCATGGCATCTTTCGAGGCGTTGTATGGACGAAGGTGCCGAAGCCCGTTGAGCTGGGAAGAAAACGATAAGTCTGTGGTAGTGGGACCACAACTTGTCGAAGATATTGCTCAGCAGATAAAGGTGATTCAAGAGAAAATGAAAGCCGCTCAAAACCGTCAGAAGGGTTATGCTAACGTGAGACGACGAGACCTAGAATTTCAAGTGGGAGATAGGGTCATGCTAAAGATATCACCCATGAAGGGGGTGATGCGCTTTGGCAAACGAAGGAAGTTGAGTCCTCGATACATAGGACCTTATGAAATTCTAGAACGAGTCGGAAATTTGGCTTACCGACTGGCTTTACCGCCACAATTAGATCAAGTTCATAATGTATTCCATGTCTCACAGCTAAAGAAATATGTGCCAGACCCGACACATGTACTTCAGCCGGAAGTAATTGAACTCGATGACGATCTGACTTACGAAGAAGTCCCAGTGCGGATTCTAGACATTAAGGAGAGAGTAACGAGGAATAAAACCGTCAAGATGGTCAAGGTTCTTTGGTCGAACCATGAAAGCGAAACCGCGACTTGGGAATTAGAATCCGACATGAGGGAACGTTACCCGACACTGTTCCAAACCGATGCCGATACAGTTATGGGGACATAACTGTAATCTTAAGGGGGAGAGGATGTCACACCGCGTATTTTCCATGTACTTTTGTAAACAACCAAACAAATTCAAATTGTTTTGATCTACGTTATGGCTTGATCCGTTCACAGGGTACGTAGGCAGCTTAGAATTTTTAATTCTAAGTTCAGTCACGAAATAATAAAATAAAACAAAAGGACTAACTCTTAGCGCGAGAAAAGCCGAAACACAGCTTCGAGGACGAAGTTGATTCTTAAGGAGGGTAGACTATAATACCCGAGAATTTTAATACATAAAATAAATAAATAAACAAAACAATAATAATAAATAAATATAAAATATAATGAATAAATAAACATAATACATAGATAAGGAAATGAGAAATGGAATTTAATTGGAGAAGGAATTAAATTTTCAATACCCGTAAAGCCAAAGATAATTTAATCAAATAAATTGTACACGGGAAACCGACACCAATGAACTCGAGAATTCGAGGCCGATATTAAATCTAGACCCGAGTAAAATTTTAGATAGGAAGTTGGAGCCCGAAAATAGCCCGGAAGTCGGAATCCGAGAATATAGAGGGATAGAAGTCCGAAAGAGAGGAGGAAAGGCTCGACGGACCGCGCGACCCGCCCGGACCAAAGTCCAGGCGTTGACCGCGCGGTGGCCGTGCGGGGTTTCAACAAAGGGCGCGCCAACCCCACGCCAGTTGACAGAAACGACCAATGCGAGATTCTCTCGCCCGAATCCGGATTTTCCGAGTTCGGTTGCTCACCTTGCGGCTCAAGACTCACTAGGGAAGAACTTGGACGTCCCCTAGGTCTTGCACATCTATAAATAACCATCTTAGTCAACCCCGAACACTTCTCAAACCCTACGAAAGCTCTCTACATATCGAGCCTAATCCCGGAGTCGTCGGATGCACGAAACCAAGAGAAGAAACTGACTTGGACGAAAATCTAAAGGTTTCTATCGTTGTGGTAAGATCCGATCTATTTTTTTTCCATTCTTGATTCGAAAACGAATCCTAATTAAACCTCTTTTCTTTTCTACATCCCGATTTGGATCTAGAACGAAGAACCCGACGAATCAAGGAGATAAACGGTGGACTGGAAGCCACGCCTCCGAATCGACGAGCTGGAACATCCATAAATCTGTAAGTTAATGCTTACATGGTTTGGGAGAATTAAAATACGTTTAATATAAAGAACTAAAGCAAGAACTTAAAATCTGTCACAACGAAAACCTCTACGGCACAGCGTTTTTGCACGATTTTTCCGAACCCTTAAAACTGTTCAAACGAGAAAATGTAAAACACAAAAAACGTTCCTAAAACATAGATGTTGTAAAAATTTCATAATATTTCATTAAGTTTTGATATCTGAAATCGACCCCAAACTGAACTGTTCTAAATTTAGATCTTGAAATTTTGACAGAACTTTAGTCCGAGCTTGTAGGCATTTTTGACAATAGATCTAAGCCGATTCAGAACTTTAGTCGAACATGAAACTTGTAGATATATGTCTTAAGTATCTTCCTGTAAATTTTCATCAATTTTGGAGTTCGTTTGATATTGTAGATCTTGAAATCATGAAACTGCTGTGTAGAATTTTCGGACAGATTAATAAACTGATGAAAATCTACATTTTTGACTTATTTCCTTAACTCGGATCGAAAAAGTTAAAATACAAAACTTATTCGTCTCTGTGTTTTCGAGTCACTGGTAAAATTTTGGAATTTTCGGACTTAAAACAGATTTTTTTATAATTAATTTTGGAGTAAACAGTGTTTTGTCGAAGTCAAATTTTGAAAATCTTGTTGAAACGGTGAAATTGGCCTTTAAGGTTTAGACGAGTAGAAATCTCTTTTTGAAATAAGATAAATGAAATAAGAATTTTGAAAATCCCCTTACAAACTTGATTAATAAAATTTGGGGTTGAGTGCTCTGCAGGGTGCCCCCCTAACTATTCACTTCGTGCCGTTATGGACGATAGTGACCCCGCGCGAAATTTGAAAAATATTGCCAAAACGGCATGAGATTTATGGCCTACAGTCTCGAGAATATCCATATGGGTTTCCCGAGGCTCCGGAGTGGTACTGGGTATGGTGGATACGGCTGCGGCCGCCGGGCTACCGGCTAAACTTGACGAGATTGCGATGCAATCGCGAAATACCTGAAATACTAAATCTTGGGTGTAATGGGGATAAGTAAAAATGTTTATTTATGGTCCATTTAAATTATTTAATGCTTTATTTAAATTAATTATGGCTTTTACTTTAAATTATGTTAAATGTGTTATTAATTAGAGCCATGAATTAAATTATGCAAGTTATTTAGTTAATTAAATTACATTATTTATGATTTAATTGCATGCTTTTATTTAAGTACTAAATTAATGGCTTTGAAACCCCACGATCATGTATGTGTTAACTTACTCAGCAAGTTGTGCTGACCAAACCATTTCTTCCTTTTTCTTACAGAGTATGTGGAATAAGCATGAGCACGTATATGCATGGGGAATTTTTGGGAAACTTTATACTTTAAATTCTTGCATTAGACTATAGTATAAACGGGCCCGTTTAAACCGTGTTTTGGCCATGTTGGCCCTATTTACATTTTCCGCTGCAATACTTATACTTAGATATTATATTTCCACTGCATTATAATGATATTATTTTCCAATTTATATTGTATGGGCTGTTTTTAATTGTTTTAAATATTTTAAATACTGCAATACCTAGCCTTGCATCTCTTTAGCAAGCTCGGAGAAACCGTGTCTTGCTAGGGAGGTGTGGCGGTGACATCCCGACCTGGGTGACAAAAAACCGGGGTGTTACAATAATGCCTCTTCCCTGCATACTTTCTCACTCGCCTACCTTCTCCAGGTAATTAATTTTTCCGTATTTCTTTTTCTTTATTTCGTTTTTCATATATGCTTATCATTATTTCTTTTTCTTCTGCTAGGTTTTAGTTTTGGTTGTAAATTTCATCTGCTGATGGCTTTAGTCCTTAGGTTGTTCGATTAGGGTTTGGAAAGTTTTGATCCATGTATACTATTCAAGAGATCGTGTACGTTGTCTTCCTCACAATTCTCGAAGAAAAAAAAGAACATTTTGTGCATCTTATGCATTAGGAATTAGGGTTTTACATTGTTTTAATGTTTTTTTTATGATTTCATGAATCAAAAATCCAGAGCTATGTTGTAATAGGGTTAGTATATGTATCGGGCATTGTTTATTAGAATAGAAAATTTATTCCATGCATCTTACATGGTTCGGAGTCGCAAGTGTTTTAAGGTTTTGGGACTTGATGAACCAAAAACCCAGATCTATCATCTATGTTGTAATAGTTCTATCGGAGCATGTTTTTTGGCATTTTTTGCTGTATTTTTTTGTAACATAATTGGTGTCATACACATGGTATTAAATTTCGGTTTCGGTGTCGATATCGGATATGTAAATTTAAGGAAGTTTCGAAGATATTTTAAATTTCGGTAGAAATTTCGAAGATATTTGTCAAAATTGGTTTTGATTTTGAAGAAATCATGAAAATTAGTATAAAAATTTTGAAATTTTAATTGAAATTTTAGATATTTCTTTCCAACATTATTTCTAATATTTCAAAGTAAAAAAATGGCATCTTATATATGTACAAAAATAAATAAATTATATGTAATTAAAAATAAGTTATGTTGACAAACATAATTCATAAAAAAATCAAACAAAACAATGAACATAAATAATAATTTAACTCAACTCATAATATTACAATAAAATTCATACATTATTTATTTAACTCAACAAAACAAAGAATAAAAATTCCATGGTTATAAAAAACAAAAAAAAGTTCCATAATTAATGATACCGTTCCAAAAAAGAAGAGGTGCTCAATGAAGTATGCCCACATTGGATCTAATCACCCGAAGACCATAAGCATTATCACAAGAGTCATAATGAGAAAGCACCCAATTTAAGTTTATCAAAAAAAAATTTTACAGCAACATTAAAAATTTAAGTGAGAAATTGCTCTTACATATTTGGTAAAAATAAAACCAATTTTTGCAATATCTCTTTAAAAAAAAAAGAAAAACTTATCTTAATGATTCAATTTCAAGTGAGGAATGTGGCATTTAAAATTATTCCCAAAAAGGGTGAGGAACAGTAGGAGGATAAAAAAAAAAAAAAGAAAGAAAGAAAGAAAGAAAAAAAAAAGTGAAGAACAAGAGAGAGAAATGCGAAGACATGTGAAAGATTGAAAAATAGGGAGGAAGAGTGAATGCAGAAGGATGAAAAATTGAGAATTAATTGACAATGTGAATACCATTCATTTTGTTTAAAAAAATTGGGCTCACATATGAAACATTGAAATGAAATAAAGTGAGTAACAATTTGACCAAAAGAAAAAGATTCTCTATCAAAATCCCATCAATTTTTTTGGCACAGAACAAAACCCATCAGTACAATTTTTTTAAGAAATAGAATTTCGAATATTTCGATAAAATTTCGGAAATTTCGGTCAAATTTCG
The DNA here is from genome assembly GCA_030278955.1 of Hygrophila difformis. NCBI lineage: Eukaryota > Viridiplantae > Streptophyta > Magnoliopsida > Lamiales > Acanthaceae > Hygrophila > Hygrophila difformis. The sequence goes on from JAOANR010000011.1 coordinate 34,917,450, forward strand.
AGAAATTTTGAATTTCGGGCGAAATTTCAAAGGATATTTTGCAAAAAAATATTGCATGTGAAATTTCACTTCGGGTTGTCCCGAAATTTTGGGAATTTCGGGGAAATTTAGAACACTGGTCATACATGCCTGGTTTTTTCCCTGCCCGCTATCATGAATAGAAAGACTATCTATTTTTTATTTTCGTTGTAAATTCGTTCTTGGTTAGCATGCTGATGGCTAGTTCTTTAGTGATTTTTTTATTCTTTTTTTTAAAAAAAATCTAATAAGGGTTTTTGGAAGTTTTTAGTCCATGTACTCTTCAAGAATAGAACGTGGACACTGTTTTTTTCACAATTCTCAAAGTAAAATTTTAAATTTCTGTATGCAACTTACGTGCCTGGGTTAGGTGTAATACCCGAGATTTTTAATAATAGGAAATGGAATTAAATCCGAAGAATGAAGGAATTTTGATTGCGAGAACCCGTGAAGCCGGAAATGCACGGGAGTCATAAGACGACGAATTTGAAGCCGTCAAATCCTAACTCATAGGACTTAAGATTTCAAACATGAAATCAATTTAAGTCGAGATAAATTCAATATAGGAATTGTGATCCGAGAATGACCCGGAAAAAACCGAGCTCGAGAACGTAGGAGGATAGAAACCCGAACGAGAGGAGGAAGGGCCTGACGGATCGCACGGCCCGGCCAAGCCGCCGCCAAGCCGGAGGCCGCGCGGTGGCCGCGCGGTCTGGAAGGAAACCGCGCCGAGGCCGCGTGGGGCGGCAGTGTGCGATCAAGTTTCTTTTTCCGATGATTTCTTACCTTATTTTCGACCCCGACTTTGGAAACTCAATCCCGGTCAAGGGAAGGAGTATATGGACGGATTTTGAGTCTTAGAACTCATTATTCTCGCCCAAAGCAAGCCCTAGCAGCCCAACACTCCATATTCTCTCCAAACTTCTTCCAAAACCCGAAAACACCAAGTTCTTGCTTTCCAACCACTTTCCGGCAAGGAATTCCGACCAAGGAAGAGGGTGTAACCAAGATTCAAGGATTCCAGATTGTTGGTAAGAAGTTGTTAAGTTTTCGTTCATACTTTCGAACCCGAAAATTCGATCTAACCCTAGATTTTTCCTTTCGATTCCGATTCATGGCCAAAAGAGGAAGAATCATGTTGAGGAGATCCGTTCGTGACGATCCGTAGATTCCGGACGACCCCGAGACTGTTTAGGACTCATATCAAGTAAGATAAAGCTTTACATGTCAATATTGGTGGCTTAGAACCGTTCGAAACATTAGTTTTAAAGCAAACACTAAAATCGAACATAAAAGATTCAATCTTTACGCGTTTTCTGAGATTGGCCAAAAAACCTTATTTCGAGAATCCGAAACGAAATACTCCGAACTAGATATTTGTTCCTAACATCGTAATCTAGATTGTGTCAAAATTTCATGCATTTTCATTAAGATTTGATACCCCAAACCGCGTCAAATATTTTCTGTGATGCATGAACTTTTCAAAAATCATGACAGTTTACATGGTCGAACTTGATGAGCATTTTTCTATCACTTGTGGTCAAACTAATCTTTGATGTAAACATAAAAGTTGTAGATAATTGTCATAAGATCATGCCTATAAAATTTCGTGCATTTTCATTAACGCTTGGATAGTCAAAACCCGATTTGAACATACTGTGTCTTTGAATAAAAAGTTGACAGATTTCGAGTCCGAACGTGTTGAATTAATCTGACTTAATCCGTAATTATTTGGCATAAAATGCCTCTAATAAAACTTGTTTCCTTTGGTGTCTTTTAAGTGCCTGTAAAATTTCATAAATTTTGGAGGTCGTTTGCTATGTCAAAAACTCATTTGAAAATCAGTGCGATGTTTTAGAAAAGTTGGCAGATTTTATGACTTGCAAAGATTGTAAAATTTCACTTGTTTCCTCACTAGTTTCGAAAAAATCAAAACATGAGAGTTTTTCGTTAGCGTGTTTTTGAGCTACTGTACAAATTTCAAGTCGATTGCCTTTGAAATAAATTTTTAAATTGAGATGGCGTAAACTGTGGTAATGGCTTGGTTGAAATGTTGAAGAACTCGACTTTTGAGAAACAAATGATTCGTGAGATATGTCTAAACAATAAAACATTATTTTTTTTAAAAAAATCCCGTTAATCTAGGCTGAACTAGATCTCCACGTAAGTAGAGGGTGAGTGCTCTACAGGGTGCCCTTCTATCTTGGAATTCATGCCCGAGTGGACGAAATGGGAAATATTGAGAAATTGTGCCAAAACGGCCATTATGAAATTAGTCTACACTCTCGGGTGTATCCTAATGGGTTACTCGAGGCTCCGGAGTGGTACTGTGTATGGCGTGATAAGCGGAGTGCTTCGGCAGTTTCCGAAATTTGATAAGCGAGTTGCTTCGAAAATTTTCCGAAACTTGATATATGAGAAACCTGATACTTGAGAAATTGGTTGTGCGTCCTCTTCTTAGTTAACGGGGAAAATTTAAAAGACTTGAATTTTTATTTATTTATTTATGTCGTTACTTACGCATTTTTAATTATGTCTTGAAATTTACGCCTATGCCTGAAGTTTCCACTTTTAAATTTAATCGATTATGAGAAATCATGAATTATATTATCGCCTAAATATGCATGCTTAAAATGGATTTTTAATTATTAAATTTTAAAACCCCTTTATTGTAACATCCCGGGTAATTAAATTATAAATTAATTTAATTAATTTAATTATAAATTATAAATTAATTTAATTAATTACAATTAAAGTTACCTAACTTTAATTTATTGTTGGATTAGGATTGAAAATGCTATGAAGAGGCCCAAGACAAGAGTAGAGATAAGAGACCAAGTTGGGCCATTACTAGTATTAGTAGTAAAATATTGTGGTCAATAAGTAGCTCTAGCCCATTAGGCCGAACCGGGCCCGGCCCAATCACTTCAGCCTGGCCCAACAGTCCCTATTTGAGAGGAGTGGTCAAGAAGTAGTCTTCATTTTCCCATTTCTTGTTCTTACCGATCGGTCTTGAGGGTTGGGGGAAACAAGAAATCCTCCATTGAAGAAACTACTAAATCTTGAAGCATTCGGAATGGAGAATGTTAGGGTACTAAAGGTAAGTCACATAAATTCCTTGCTTTATAAAGAATAAGGTTCATGGATGGAGATTATTGAAGTTGAATTGGGGTGCCATGGCTTTTGTTAGGAAAAATGTAAATTGAAGCTTGAAATGAGGAAATCAAGGGAGGAGCTCTTGTGCATGTTCAAGGTAAGTTATTGTCTAGCAATATTTGGAAAGGAATTTTCAGATTTTGTCTCTTTGGTTAAGGGTTGAAAGATAGAACTCATGGAGGAGAAATATTGATTTATTTGGTTTAATTTGGTAGATCTTTGGGATGAATCAAATTGGAGCTTGAAGAGGATACAAATTGAAGTTTGGAAGCTATCAAACTAAGGCAAGGGAATTTAGAATATTATGCATTAATGGGTGACCGGAATTCCACCGGAATCTGGACCAATTTCCGGCCAAAGCCATGGACCCGGCCAGCAGGCCGCTGCTGCTGGCAGCGGTGACTGTCACGGTTCTGGTTGTTGTCACACTTTATGGTGTGCATTGAGTTGATTTCTTTTACTTAACTTTTGTTATAAAGTGTTCGGGTGTTTTGTGGAAATTAGTAAGATTCATTCTTAATTAATTTATTCAAGGATCTAAAGAACGGCTGTGTATATAGGAATATAGGTTGATGTGTTGAAAATTAGTTTTAATACAAGTGATCCTTCAAATGGTGGAAATTAGTATCTATTAACCTGGAATCTTGTTTACTATTAGTGCTTCGTTGTTTTCTTAATTTGCCATTAAGTTGTCATAGATTTCAATGATTAAAGGATAAAATTGGGTTATGGAGTAGTGTCGGTCCTATGGAAACATTGGATCAAGAATCTGTTAGTAAGTTGTCTACTTGAAACTAAGTGATGGAATTATTTGAATCTACAAAGGCAATGAAGTGGTTTGATTTATTGGTAAAGTATAAATTTTGTGTAGAAGTTAAATTTCTCTTGGTATGAGAATCTTTGTCATGAAAAGTATGCAAAAGCTTTGCATGTTGATGTTGGAAGTATACTAAGGCTATATGGAAAACTTGGTTTTGGTCATTTTATAAAATAAACAAGTAGGATGATGATGTTAAATGAAATGTTAAACTTGTTAATATGAAAATTATATTCATATTGTTATTGTTGATCTTTATGTGTGAGGTGGTATACCTCGGTTCTATTGTGTTATGCTACGGCATGTTTGGCAATTGGGCGTGTACCCTGTGCCTGTACCCGCTGGACGCCGCTATGATCAGTGTAGATTATCCGGCTCCCTCACTAGTGTTATTGGCCATGCGTAGGCTGTTCGTCCGCGGCGGGGGTGACGTTGACGGGCAGTTCATTGTGATGGGAGAGGGTGGTGTCCTCTCGCCAATGATGACTGTCGACCATGGTTATTAGGAAACGTGTTAGACATAATTATCTATTGCATTTAGGATAGATAGACACATAAGTCATACCATTCATTTCATCATGTCATAATATTTATTTGATTGCAGTGGTTGAAGCACCAGTATGGGACGGTGTGATGGTTTGCATTCTTTTATTTATTTATTTATTTATTTATTTTGTTAACGTTGACAGTCTTATGTTGGTTGATGAATCCCCGTCCCCCATTATTCTTTCCCTTGCTCAGTATCCTTACTGACCCTGTTTATTTTATTTATGTTATAGATTCTCCTGAGGCAGACGTTGGGCACAGTGGGATATCCGGGAACGAGTGATCTATGTCATTCATGTGTTGTTTCAGACTTATGTGTTGTGGCTTATGTAGTGTGTTAAATAATTGGAGTCTCAACCTTTTATGAAGACTTTAGTATGTGTTGTGGAGTCTTGGCATTGTAGACTTATTATGTGGAATCAGGGAGTGTATCCCGGATATGATTATATGTTATCTAAGTGATGGAGTCTATTGGAGTTTATGTTGTACTTATACAGGTACCCAGCTTCGTATTACTAAGGCTAAGTTGATTGGCCAACAATTTAGGTGGTGTGGTACGGCGGTAACGTCGCGAAATTTTGGTTTAAATTTTTGGGACGTTACAGTGTGGTATCAGAGCTGTTTTATGCTGATATGCATTGCGAACTAGGTTAGAGAACTGGGTCTGAGGAAAGTGGGAATTTCGGATAGTTGTGTATTATGTAGATTTCGTTGTCAAAGTAGTGTTGTTTTGAACTTGAATCATAGTTTCAAGTTGGAAATATGCTAAAGTTATTAAATTGCCCAGGAAATCTATACTTGTTTTTAATCTGCTCCGTAAAAATTTATCATTATACCGAATATTAACGAGTATTGTTATATGTTGTGAGTACAGGATGCCGCCTAGGAGAGGAGGAGCCAATGTATGAGAACTATATCCCACCGCCGCCGCCACGTTATGCACCTTTTGATGCGGCACAGTTTGTTGAACAGATGTTTAACTATATGAGTAGTGCATAGCAGAATTATCATCCTCGTCCGCCTGTGGATTATGTGAGTCTGGCTCGACAGCATCTGCCACCTATCTTTCAGGGAGGTTCGGATCCGATCGCATTGGGTGACTGGTCCTATCGGATGAACCGTATATTTGTGAGCATTAGGTGTCCTGCAGATCAGCAAGTTATGGTTGGAAGTCACTATTTGTCTGGCCCAGCTTTGTATTGGTGGAGGGGACGTGAGGCCGAAATAGTGGCTCAGCAGGGTTATTCGTGGACTGATTTTTGCAGAGCTTTGCAGGCGCACTTTTACACCCCGCAGTTACTGTATGCGAAGAAGAGAGAATTCTTAACTCTAGAGCAGGGGGAGCGTAGGACAGTGACAGAGTATTACCAGAAATTTGTGGAGTTAATGAGTTATGCACCAGAGCTGGTTCCTAACGAGGAGTCTAGAGTCGCGAGGTTTGTTGACGATCTTAGAGCGAATATCCGTACCGGATGTGCAGTGCAGCACAGCTCATTATCGACAGCATATGATCAGGCACTGTTTGCGGAGCACGCGAGAGCCGATTCTCAGCGCAGTTGGACAGATCGTCACAGGGATAAAGGCAAAGGTGTAGCAGGGTCCAGTAGACGTCCGCAGGGTAGAGGCGAGATTTCTCGACCACAGTGTACCAGACCATTTCAGCCGGGAGTAGTGTGTTGGCAGTGTAATTAGGAAGGCCATTACCGAGGTCAGTGTCCACAGTTGGCCCCATCCGTAGGCAATCCATCCTTGGCTAATCCCCGTGGGGGCACTCAGACTGGTAGAGCATCGGACAGAGGCAGGGAGCTACGAGGGGCCGTCGAGGTCGCCTCAATGTTATTGAGAGCTGAAGTTCAGGGACGTGATGATGTGCTTACAGGTATGTAATGCCATGTTTATACTGATATATGATTTTTTTTTAGTATTTATTGCAGTCTGTCAACAATATTACTTTGCATATTATGATTATATGTATCATCCTAGTCGATAACGTACCTGCTTTTGCATTATATGATACGGGAGCATCCTGTTCTTTTATCTCTGCCAAGTTTACTTTTGGAAACGAGTTGGGACCACTAGAACCGTATCATCTTCCGGTATCCTTACCATCGGGAGACATCATTGAGAGCGAATGGATTAAGCTGGGTGCAGAGATACGGATTAAAGGAAAGGAAAACCATCAGTTTAAAGCAGATTTGGTGGTTATTGACTTAGCAGAGTCTAATGTAATTTTGGGTATGGACTGGTTGTCACGGTATAATGCTCGATTGGAGTGTGGAGTGCCGCGAATTTCATTCTGCGATAAGCAGGGTAATCTCATTATTTATCGTCCTCCTAACATTAAAGTTATACCGTTTATTTCATTTTCTTCTCTTATACGTAAAGGATATCCTGCATATTTTTGTCACGTAATTGAATTGGGAGATGCGAGAACAGATTCCAAGGTGCAAAACATTCCGGTAGTATCTGAATTTCCAGATGTATTTCCAGACGAGATTCCTGGGTTACCGCCGTTTAGAGAGATTGACTTCACTATTGATTTAATTCCGGGGCAGCACCGATTGCCAAAGTGCCCTATAGAATGGCCCCAGCGGAGCTTAGGGAATTGAAGGAGCAACTGAAGGACTTGTTGGATAAGGGTTATATTCAGCCAAGCAGTTCACCGTGGGGAGCACCGGTGATTTTTGTAAAGAAAAAGGACGGCAGTCTTCGTATCTGCATTGATTACAGGGGTTTAAATCAGGTAACAGTTAAAAATCGTTACCCATTACCACGAATTGAAGACTTGTTTGATCAATTGAGAGGGGCTACCACATTGTCCAAAATTGATTTTCGATCCGGGTATCACCAGATTCGGGTTGCAGAGAGGGACTGATAATGGCCAAATTTGCCCATTATTTCCAATCCATTTCCGTGTCTGAGACGGGCATTTTGATCGTAATCCCATCTTATTTTAATGAGAAAGCATTTGAATTCGACAGATTGATGCAAGTTTGTAAGAATAATGAGTTGGCAATGAAAGACACAAAAATATGCAATTTTAATTGCATTTGTGTTAGAAAAATCCAAAAACATGAAAAAAGGAAAAAGAAAAGAAAAAGGAATGAAAAGATGGGCAAAAGAATAAGATAGCCTACAAAAATAAAAAAGATGGGAAAAAGAATGAAAATCCCACAAATTGAAATTTTGGTTAAGTGTTGAAGATCAATTCGGTCTATACGCAATTCGACCTAAACCGAATTGCTCATTAGACCGAATTGCTGAAGAAAAGAAGAAAAAGTGAAGTGTTGAAGAAGAGAAGAGAAACCAATTCGGTCTGAGGCAATTCGGTCTAAACCGAATTGACCCCTAGACCGAATTGCACCATGGAAAGAAGAAGACTTTGAGCAGAATAGAAAAGAAGGAGTTCGATCTATGCAATTCGGTCTAGGCCGAATTGATTGCATAAATCGAATTGCCTTAAACAAAGAAGCCAAGCAGGAGCCATCTTCAATTCGACAAGGCCAATTCGGTCTACCCATAGACCGAATTGATGGATGAATACCACATTCCAGCTCAAGATCAAGAAGGAAGACCTCATGCAATTCGAATTGTATCAATTCGATCTAAACCGAATTACATGAGGAGACCAAATCACATTCAAAATTGCAGCTGTGAAGCACGTGAGAAATGCATGATGGGCCTAGGGTTTCGAGAAGAAATATAAAAGCTGACCTTCCTCAACACAAAAAGAAGATCCGAATCCTTACACACTTGGACAGTTTGCTGGGAGACAAAAAGGAGGAGCAGAAGGTTCTTCACCCCTTAAGGGTTAGGTAGGTAGTGTAGTTTAGTTAGTTTATTTTCATGTTTGTAATGTAGTTTTATTGCTTTTGAGCTTAGTTTATTTTTCATAGAAGCTTGTTACCACCCTTAGTGTAGCCATTTCCATAAACTTTAAATGCTTTGTAGTTAAAATGAACCCTACCTTCAAGCCAATGAATGGTTTTAGGGTTAATTACTGCTTTCAAGTGTCAATACAAGAAAGAATCCAGAAATGGGTTTTCATTTCAAGTGTGTGGCATTTATTTAATGTTTTCCTTAGCAATAAATGGTAGAATGTTTGTTTGTTTCAACTAGGTTACATTTATTATGTCATAGTTGACTTACATTCTCAATAAATGTATGCTAGTGGGTTTTTGGCTTGATTTTACACCTTAGAGATTCAAATAAGTGCTCTTAGGTTTTAGACAATCTTAGGCTTGTTAGAATTTATTTTCATGCTATTCAGTTGCTGTTTTAGTCTCTTTTATTAGCTTATTGTTGCCTTAGATAATGTAGGTGTTCTTATTTTTAAGCGTTTGTTCTTATTTGTTCAGTAGATGTTTAAGTTCTTGATCTTTGAATGCTTGTTTGTAGAATTAAGGTTTGTTTTATGCCAATACCTGTTAGCCACGTAACCTAGGTCTATTTTCCTTAAAAACACTCATTAGTGTGGCTGTGAGGTGACATTGATGTGAAATGAAGGATTTGGTAAATCTTATCCATCATGAACCACACAATGTAAACCGAACCTGCACTTATGAGAGAAAAGACATGCAATTCGATTTGAGGCAATTCGGTCTAGACCGAATTGCCCATGAGAATGGAATTGCATGGCAAAAATATTTGTTGAATACTTTACCTAAAAATTTATATGCAATTCGATCTAGGCAATTCGGTCTATACCGAATTGCCCATGAGACCAAATTGCATAGCAAAAAGTGTTGTCTTCATGTGGTTTTCTAAGCAATTTGGTCTAGGTAATTCGGTTTAGACCGAATTACTCATATAGACCGAATTGGATTTGGAAACCACATTGTATGCATTCCATCCCCTCATGCCTTAGTTTATTTTCTCTGTCTTACCAATTCGAATTGTCCAAATTCGGTCTATACCGAATTCAATTGGCAGTTCGAATTACCCTCTTTTGGGGTAAATGCCTTAGCCAAATTTGAGTGAAGGAATGACTTCATCAATTCGAATTGTCCAATTCGGTTTAGACCGAATTGCTTGACAATTCGAATTAGAGGATGCTTCATGACTTTGCAAGGATTAATTGGGTATGATGTTACTTCATACCTCATGCATCCTCAATTCGGTCTCTTTTGCATTTTGCCCAATAGACCGAATTGCTTTCTTCCTTCTATTTTAAAAATCAAAAAAAATATTTTATTTCTTGAGTTGTGTAAGTTGCATGGGTGTATTGGGCCTAGGCCCACTACATCTAATTTTATCCGTTACACATCTCAACCCATTAGTGTCTTAATTGTTGTGTGATTAACACTCACACAATACCAAAAACATTTTGTTAATTTAATCTTTTCTGTTCATTGTGTGTATGAATGGGTAATAAGAAATATCACAGATCAATGTTGGCGAAAAGGTCCCTTCACCGGGATAACGATTAGCTCGTCTTCTGTGTATTAATTATTACTCGTTATTTTGCATGGTCTGATTAGTGGTTGGTGGAAGCTACGGCGAAAAGGTCCCTTCACGGGGATAACGATTAGTCACTCAGCCAACTCCTAATCAGATACAGTTTTCTTTTCTTTACCTTAATTTCAAACCTGAATATAGAATTGTATTAATTATAGATGATAAATGCCAATGTCATCTATTAATTACTGCAGTAATAGAACATGTGGGTTTTCATCCAGATTCACAGACAGTGAAATCTAAGGTGACGGCGGCAACTGTCACTTAAGGCATTCCACTGTTTACAAATCATTACATCTGGAATACTTGGGATCCGGACAGCAGATGTTTGCAGTCCGGATAACCCCAATTATTTCTGGCATTCTCTTTAGCCAATTTCTTCTTATCTCAGGCTAATCCATCTTTGTGTATCAAATTCTGTCTAACCCCACCATATATTTTGGGGCAATTTATTTTACTTCTCATATACATGTATGCATGATATAATTATATAGATATTGTGGTCTATAGTATTTTGGAGATCCTTCTCCTTGGACATAGAAGTCTTGATTTAAATCAGATGATGCACAATAAATTTCCATAAAAATCACTTTATAAAATCCGGATCTGAGTAAGGGATAATTTCACAGTTATGACTAATTCATCTTCTACTGGGGGATGATTTTGAGAACTTGGAAGCAGAGTCAGCGATTAGGTCTCACCTAGACTGAAAGGATCTGTGTTTTCATTGAGAGTTTAGTACTTGTTTAGGGAATGATTTTCAAACATCTATTTATTTCTCAAAATTACTGTGTGTTGGAAATCTTTTATTAAGTGTTGCATCGAATCAGTGTCCACTTGGATTCAGATAAAATGTGATAAATAATATTGGAGGAACAACATATAGGCCTTGGTTGATTTCTAAGGTAAGGTTGAGTATTCTTTCAACCACTATCTTCTCCCGCCAAAGCCTAAAATTGAGTCTCGAGTGGGTACATTCGGAATAGATCTTCATAGGTCTGTTCCACTCATGTTTGTATCTCATAACTAACCAGATGTTATAAGCCCTGTGGCTTACTGATATGTGGGAAGTTCTAAATCTGCATCTGGTCACCAAGACTAGGGGCTCTTTTATACTAACGGATTGTGTTGATCTTTTAAGACTTCCGAGTGATAGGTTTTTAAATGCTTTCTTTACTGCTTTCTTTACCGCTTCCTTTAAAATGCTTTCATAGAGGTCACTCGGAAGAATTAGAGATGTGTCTGCCGGTTGTAAGGTTTAAGAGTTATGGATTAGTTCGGGGTTAGATCTGGACTTTGGGTGTGACAAGGGGGACGATAGGAGTACTTGGCATATCAACTAATGATATGTTAGGTGTTGCTTGTCCACCACATATGACTAACATGCTCTTGCAAGGCATTGCAAGGGGAGTTATTAATCTGTGATATCTTAGAAGTTGAGGTCTTAAGAGCATGTAAATTCTCACTGTAAGTACCTGTCTGTTAAAGGGAACATAGTGCAGAAAGCATGAGAGTTAGCTAACTGACGAACTACCCCAAACAAAGATTTGTGTATTACAACGGAAGTTTAATTGTGTTTCATCTGAATCTTGTCCAATCTTTATTATTTTCTCCCTGTCCCTTCTGTCACTTTTTAAATCTGCTTTCGTAGAGTAATTTTATCTGCTTTCTTAGCATAATTTTACATCGCTTTCTTAGAATAGATTTAATCACTTTCTAGATTAAATTTATCATGCTTTGTAGAATAATTTTACTGCTTTCATAGTCTAGTTTAAATTATTGTCAAGTAGTTGTTAGAAATCATTGCAAAGCTTGAATCGAATAACCGAGTGGAAAATCTTAGTAAACGACGTGGGCCCTGTTTCTATCGCACATCCTCCAGTGAACGATCCGGTCTTACTATAAATTACTGCAATTTTTGACACCGTGCGCTTTCGGGGGCACAGTTTCTTAGCACGAGTAATAAAAACGTGACAACCTATAATATATCCCTAATCCCAACTCCATCTTCATAAATTGGTTTCACTGAATAAAATTGAAAACCAGGATTATGATTTTTCAGAAAATACTCATATAGTGGGAATGTGTTAAAAGTTTCATGGCAAGGATCTTCATGACATGAAACTATGATAAGTTTCATGATGCCAATTACCGGGGACCTTCAGTGTGACAGACTGAAGGTTAAGATTGAACTGTCTATCCCGGCTGCACCATGAAAGTTGTCAAAAGTTTCATGCCGGGGAGGATGCAGCGCCGTTTGAAATCAGAGTACCCCACATGAGTAATAAAAAGTGAAATATATCCTTAAACCCCTTCCCCACGAATCATAACTTTTTCCTTTCAATAAAATTTAACTTGGGATATTTTAGAAAAATACTCGTGTAGGAAATTGTCAAAAGTTTCAGGGACAGACCCAAGACGGCATTTCGCACGCGGTATGGTCATTTTGAATTTACTGTGATGCCTTTTGGGTTAACAAATGCCCCCGCAGTATTCATGGATCTAATGCATCGAGTTTTCCGTCCGTGGTTAGACGTCTGTGTTGTCATCTTCATTGATGATATTTTGGTGTACCCTCCGAGCCCTCGAATGCATAAACGACATTTACGGACAGTACTTAAGACACTTCGGGATAATCAGCTCTATGAAAAACTGTCCAAGTGTGAGTTTTGGTTGGACAAGGTGGCCTTTTTAGGACATATTGTTTCCGGGGAAGGAATTTCTGTAGATCCAGCCAAGGTTGATGCAGTTCTGGAATGGAAATCTCCTACAAGTGTAAGTGAAGTCCAAAGTTTTCTGGGTTTGGTAGGCTATTATCGCCGTTTCATTGAGGGATTCTCGAGCATAGCCAGACCACTTACTCAACTTCTTAAGAAAAGTGTGGAATTCCGTTGGGATGAAGATTGTCAGGCTGCGTTTGAATTGCTAAAGGAAAAAGTTACAGAAGCACCAGTACTTGTTTTACCCGATGAGTCAGGAGAATTTGAGGTATATACAGATGCATCACATCGAGGTTTGGGATGTGTATTGATGCAGCATGGTCGAGTCATAGCTTATGCATCGCGACAGTTAAAACCTCACGAGCTGAACTATCCTACACACGATTTGGAAATGGCAGCGGTGGTTCACGCTTTAAAAATTTGGAGACATTATCTGTATGGAGCTAAGTGTCATATCTACTCAGATCATAAGAATCTCAAATGTCTCTATACTTCTGATAAGATGAGTGGGCGTCAGAGGAGATGGTTAGAATTTCTACAGGACTACGACACAGACATTCAATATATTGAGGGGAAGGCTAACTGTGTAGCGGATGCCTTGAGTCGGAAGGTGCACATCACCAATGCTATAACCATATCTTGGAAGCTTAAACAAGATTTGGAAAGAGAGGAAATCACAGTCATACCTCGTGGAGCTCGACAAAGTATACATGCTATGACTGCAGTGCCCTCCTTGTTAGAAGAACTACGCTTAAGCCAAGCAGTAAGTGATGAAATGAGATAACTCAAACAGAAGATTTACCATGGGGAGGCATCTAAATTTCGAGTGGATGATCATGGAATAGTTCGTCATGGGGATCGTTGGTGTGTGCCATCAAACGATATGTCAACTAAAAAGAAGATTTTGGCAGAGGCTCATAACACATCGTATTCCATACACCCCGGGGCAACAAAGATGTATCGTAATTTGAGAGAGTCGTTCTGGTGGAAGAATATGAAAAGAGAAGTGGCAGGGTTTGTAGCTAAATGTCCAACATGTCAGAAAATTCGGGTAGAGCATATGAGGCCCACGGGATTATTGTAACCACTAGAAATTCCAAGTTGGAAATGGGAATCCATTGCTATGGATTTCGTTACAGGTCTGCCGAGAACAAGGCGCAAGGTAGACACTATTTGGGTAGTGGTGGATAGATTGACCAAGAGTGCAGTATTCATCCCGATGAGACTTAAATAGAGTATGCAAGAGTTAATCAGTGCCTACATTGGGCATGTGGTACGATGGTTCGGAGTACCCAGAGAAATTATATCTGATCGAGATTCCAGATTCTTATCAAGATTTTGGAAAGAAGTGCAGTCAGTATTTGGAACACAGATTAGTATGAGTACTGCATGGCATCCACAAACAGATGGTCAAACTGAGCGTACAATCATAACCTTGGAAGACATGTTGAGAGCATGTATTATGGATTTCCGTGGTACTTGGGACAGTTATTTACCATAGTGGAATTCTCATATAAAAATAGTTACCACGCGAGCATTGGTATGGCCCCCTTTGAGACATTGTATGGCAGACACTGTAGGACTCCCCTCTGTTGGAATGATCCTTCTGAACGCATTCTATTGGGGCCAGAATTGATTGAACAGACCACAGAAATCGTGCGTATCATTAAAGATCGAATGAAAGAAGCCCAAGATCGTCAGAAAAGTTATGCGGATCTTCACCGTCAAGACATAGAATTTGCAGTGGGAGATTGGGTATTACTGCGAGTATCGCCTGTAAAAGGAGTTAGACGATTTGGGAAAAAGGGGAAATTAAGCCCTCACTACATTGGGCCGTATGAGGTAACCAAACGAATCGGAAAGGTAGCTTATCAGTTAGATTTGCCTTCAGAGGTGGGAAACGTTCACAACATGTTCCACGTGTCGCAGTTAAGGAAGTTTATGTCGGATTCTGACAACATAATTCAGCCCGATGAAATCGAATTAAACGAAAGCTTGGAATATGAAGAATATCATGTGGCGGTGTTAGATGTCAAAGAGAAAGTGTTAAGAAACAAGGTGATTCCAATGGTAAAGGTCTTATGGTCGCATCATGGAGTCGAAGATGCTACAGGGGAGACAGTGGAATTTATGACCGAACGCTACCCTGAGTTGGACTTAATCCAATTCAGTGAAGAGGTAAAGTCACTTCCTTTCTGTTTCATTCGAGGACGAATGATCCTAAGGGGGAGGGAATGTAACATCCCGGGTAATTAAATTATAAATTAATTTAATTAATTACAATTAAAGTTACCTAACTTTAATTTATTGTTGGATTAGGATGGAAAATGCTATGAAGAGGCCTAAGACAAGAGTAGAGATGAGAGACCAAGTTGGGCCATTACTAGTAGTAGTAGTAAAATATTGTAGTCAATAAGTAGCTCTAGCCCATTGGGTCAAACCGGGCCCGGCCCAATCACTTCAGCCCGGCCCAAGAGTCCCTATTTGAGTGGAGTGGTCAAGAAGTAGTCTTCATTTTCCCATTTCTTGTTCTTACCGATCGGTCTTGAGGGTTGGGGGAAACAAGAAATCCTCCGTTGAAGAAACTACTAAATCTTGAAGCACTCGGAGTGGAGAATGTTTGGGTACTAAAGGTAAGTCACATAAATTCCTTGCTTTATCAAGAATAAGGTTCATGGATGGAGATTATTGAAGTTGAATTGGGGTGCCATGGCTTTTGTTAGGAAAAATGTAAATTGAAGCTTGAAATGAGGAAATCAAGGGAGGAGCTCTTGTGCATGTTCAAGGCAAGTTATTGTTTAGCAATATTTGGAAAGGAATTTTCGGATTTTGTCTCTTTGGTTAAGGGTTGAAAGGTAGAACTCATGGAGGAGAAATATTGATTTATTTGGTTTAATTTGGTAGATCTTTGGGATGAATCAAATTGGAGCTTGAAGAGGATACAAATTGAAGTTTGGAAGCTATCAAACTAAGGCAAGGGAATTTAGAATATTATGCATTAATGGGTGACCGGAATTGCACCGGAATCTGGACCAATTTCCGGCCAAAGCCATGGACCCGGCCAGCAGGCCGCTGCTGCTGGCAGCGGTGACTGTCACGATTCTGGTTGTTGTCACACTTTATGGTGTGCATTGAGTTGATTTCTTTTACTCAACTTTTGTTCTAAAGTGTTCGGTTGTTTTGTGGAAATTAGTAAGATTCATTCTTAATTAATTTATTCATGGATCTAAAGAACGGCTGTGTACATAGGAATATAGGTTGATGTGTTGAAAATTAGTTTTAATACAAGTGATCATTCAAATGGTGGAAATTAGTATCTATTAACCTGGAATCTTGTTTACTATTAGTGCTTCGTTGTTCTCTTAATTTGCCATTAAGTTGTCATAGATTTCAATGATTAAAGGATAAAATTGGGTTATGGAGTAGTGTCGGTCCTATGGAAATATTGGATCAAGAATCTGTTAGTAAGTTGTCTACT
Organism: Hygrophila difformis; assembly: GCA_030278955.1. Lineage (NCBI taxonomy): Eukaryota > Viridiplantae > Streptophyta > Magnoliopsida > Lamiales > Acanthaceae > Hygrophila > Hygrophila difformis. The sequence goes on from JAOANR010000011.1 coordinate 34,933,642, forward strand.
TGAAACTAAGTGATGGAATTATTTGAATCTACAAAGGCAGTGAAGTGGTTTGATTTATTGGTAAAGTATAAATTTTTTGTAGAAGTTAAATTTCTCTTGGTATGAGAATCTTGGTCATGACAAGTATACAAAAGCTTTGCATGTTGATGTTGGAAGTATACTAAGGTTATATGGAAAACTTGGTTTTGGTTATTTTATAAAATAAACAAGTAGGATGATGATGTTAAATGAAATGTTAAACTTGTTAATATGAAAATTATATTCATATTGTTATTGGTGATCTTTATGTGTGAGGTGGTATACCTCGGTTCTATTGTGTTATGCTACGGCATGTTTGGCAATTGGGCGTGTACCCTGTGCCTGTACCCGCTGGACGCCGCTTTGATCAGTTTAGATTATCCGGCTCCCTCACTAGTGTTATTGGCCCTGCGTAGGTTGTTCGTCCGCGGCGGGGGTGACGTTGACGGGCAGTTCATTGTGATGGGAGAGGGTGGTGTCCTCTCGCCAATGATGACTGTCGACCATGGTTATTAGGAAACGCGTTAGACATAATTATCTGTCACATTTAGGATAGATAGACACATAAGTCATATCATTTATTTCATCAAGTCATAACATTTATTTGATTGTAGTGGTTGAAGCACCGGTATGGGATGGTGTGATGGTTTGCATTCTTTTATTTATTTATTTATTTATTTTGTTAACGTTGACAGTCTTATGTTGGTTGATGAATCCCCGTCCCCCATTATTCTTTCCCTTGCTCAGTATCCTTACTGACCCTGTTTATTTTACTTATGTTATAGATTCTCCTGAGGCAGACGTTGGGCAGGGTGGGATATCCGGGAACGAGTGATCTATTTCATTCATGTGTTGTTTCAGACTTATGTGTTGTGGCTTATGTAGTGTGTTAAATAATTGGAGTCTCAACCTTTTATGAAGACTTTAGTACGTTTTGTGGAGTCTTGACATCGTAGACTTATTATGTGGAATCAAGGAGTGTATCCCGGATATGATTATATGTTATCTCAGTGATGGAGTCTATTGGAGTTTATGTTGTACTTATACAGGTACCCAGCTTCGTATTACTAAGCCTAAGTTGATTGGCCAACAATTTAGGTGGTGTGGTACGGCGGTAACGTCGCGAAAAATTGGTTTAAATTTTTGGGACGTAACATTTATTGCTATGTTAGGGATTGTCTTACTCAGTATTCCTTAATACTGATAAATGTTGTTTTATATTTTTCTATTACAGAGTACGAAGCATGAGCATGCATCCGGGGGGGGGGATTTATTTTAGACATTACTTTATTATGACTATATACGGGTCTGTTAACCCGTGTTTTGGCCATGTCGGCCCCTTTATTTAAATTCCGCTGCATAAACTTTACTTCCGCTGCATAAACTTGATTATTTTTCGCACATGGATGATTACTACTCTATTTTTAATATAAGTAATTCCGGACTTGTTTGTTTTTAAACTGCTTTTGAAATACCATTAGCCTTGCATCTCTCAAGTGAGCTCGAATGAAGTCGTGTCTTGCTTGGGAGGTGTGACGGTGGCATTCCGGCCCGGGTTATCAAATCTGGGGTGTTACAAGTTGGTATCAGAGCCCGGAATATTTTTAAAGCTAGAACTATTTTTTTAAACTATTATTTTAAAAATTAGTATTACTTTTAGAACCATTATTTTTAAAACTATTATTAATTTTAGCCCAAGTTTTTAGCCCAAGTCATTTTCACTTATTATCTTATAAGAGTCCAAATTTTTTAGCCCAAAAAAATTTTTAGCCCAAAATTTTTATTTATTTTCTTAGTCCAATATTTTTAAGCCCAAAAGATTTATTACTTTGGCCCAATATAGAGGCCCAACATTTTATTATTTTTATCCATGAAGTGAATTTATTTTAAACACATGGATAAATTAAATTTTTATTGGGGGGATTGCATACGCATACTTGCATGTAGATTTAAATTTTTGCATCTCATAACTTTACACTTGACATGTTCTAACTCTAACCTACCTTGATGACACTAGATGGCCGAACCAAATGCGAATATGGTGAACCTTATGATGAAATTAGCGAATGCCTATCTCGAATCTCAACAACATATAAATTACTTCAAGATGCGGGTAGGACAGCTAGAAGCTAACATGGCCCATCCGGGACACCTTAGGGAAGCTGATCATCATGACATAACCCAACTCAAGACCCAAGTCACTGAACTCCAAGCTCAAGTGGCTGCTCTCCAAAACAAGAAAGATAACTTAGAAGAGCACATAGAGAACTTGGGTTGGGAACTGACCAACCTAGCTGATGACATATTTTAACATAGCCCCGAGCCCACTCCCGATGCTTGGCCATCCAGCCCAATCGACATATCAAGCGACGAAAACGATTCCATTGAGGATGCACCTAGTTATTCGCTCTAGACTTAGAGATATATTGATTCACTATATCTATTAGTACTATTCTTATTTATTTCTAGTACAACTATTCTCATTCCTACGATTGTACCCGATGAAAGTTTCTATTGAGCAATAAAAATTATGAGCATTTATAAATTACACAAGTATATTTAAATTATTTATACCTTATTAAATTTATTTTTCAAATGCCTTGTTGGGACTCAATCAAACAAACATACAAGGTATTTGCTAAAATAAATAAATAAATAATATATGTATATAAACAAGGGTACCCTAAACTCTAAACCCTAAAATCCTAAATCCTAAACCCTAAACCCTGGACATGAGTCCGGAAAAAAAATTTAATCATCTTCTTTAAAACTTGGCGTAAACCTACGCCAAGAGGATTGATTTACAAACTCCAGCGAGTAAATATTATCAACTCCAAACAACTTAGTCAACACGGTTCTTATTTAATAAACCATTCTACAAACACTACATTATACTTTTACAAGAAAAATCTAATCTCTTGTGCTTGCAATAGAATGGCACAGAGAGGCAGACCGTGTAACCAGGCCACTCCTGCTAACGCCAATGAAACACCAAGACAACTTGACATACCGCTACCAAACGAGGGCGTGCACGCGCAGGAAGAGCTTGCAGCCCCAATGCCTAATGTGGACTAACAACGCCGAGCAATGTTCATGAACCTCATGAACAATGTATTTCGGGAGTTATTATATCAGTGCGTAGTAGTGTTCATAGATGACATCCTGATCTACTCGAAAAGCAAGGAGGAATATTCCGAGCACTTGCACCAAGTGCTAGGAATCTTGCGCCAACATCAATTGTATGGCAAGCTGTCAAAATGCGACTTTTGGTTAAGGGAAGTAGCGTTTCTTGGACATATAGTATCCATTGATGGAGTTTCAGTGGAACCGGCGAAAATTTCGGCAGTGACGGACTGGGTATCACCGACGAGTCCTACAGAAATAAGAAGTTTTCTGGGACTAGCTGGATACTACAGGCGATTTGTAGAGGATTTCTCAAAAATCGCACGACCTTTGACCCAGCTATTGAAGAAAGGAGTGAAGTACGAATGGACGAGTAAATGCGAGACCGCATTCCAAGAATTAAAGAAACGCCTCACAACTGCACCTGTGTTGGCGTTGCCATCCGAGAATGGCAATTTCGAGGTTTATAGCGACGCTTCGAAGGAAGGTCTGGAATGCGTCTTAATGCAAGATTTTAGGGTCATTGCATACCCATCGTGTTAATTGAAACCTTATGAAGCGAATTACCCGACATACGACTTGGAGTTGGCGGCAGTCGTGTTCGCTCAAAAGATATGGAGACATTATCTCTATGGGTGAAAGTGTCGGATGTTCACTGACCACAAGAGTCGCAAATATATATTTACTCACAAGGAGTTGAATTTGAGGCAATGAAGGTGGTTGGAACTGATCAAGGATTATGATCTAGAGATTTCCTACCATGAAGGAAAGGCCAACGTGGTAGCTGACGCCTTGAGTAGGAAGACCCAACACGTGGCGAACTCACTCGTGATACCGCCCGAGTTGTACAGGGACTTGGCGAGGTTGAACTTAGAACTTGTGCATTCCGGCACATTGAACGAAGTGGTCAATGCGATGGTAGTAGGGTCTACCATAATTGATGAAATAAGACTCGCCCAACCGGATGATATGGAGATGGAAAAGATCAAAAAGAGCATTGCCGATGGCAAGGCAATAGGATTTGCTATCCATGGGGATGGAAGCATTCATTTCAAGGGGCGATGGTGCGTGCCTCAGAAATGTGGCGAGTTGAAGCAAAGATTGATGGAGGAAGGACATAACACGCCATATTAGGTTCACCCCGGAGGTGACAAGCTTTACAAGGATTTGAAGAAGAATTACTGGTTGCCGAATATGAAAAGAGAAGTAGCAGAGTTTGTGGCAAGATGTCTTACGTGCCAAAAGGTCAAAGTCGTACGACAAAAACCCCTAGGACTGATGCAACCATTGGAAATCCCAAGTTGGAAATGGGATAGTATCTCGATGGATTTTGTTTCGGGATTACCACGATCACCTAAAGGGATGAATAAGATATGGGTAATTATCGATTGGCTAACAAAGGCGACCATATTTATTCCAATGAAAGGACACTTGGACCATGGACCAGTTAGCAAGAACGTATATTAACAATGTGGTACGACGACATGGAGTACCACATGACATCATTTCCGATAGAGACAGTAGATTTGTCTCTCACTTTTGGACTACACTGCAAGAAGCACTCGGTACGCAGATTAAGATGAGTATCGCATTCCACCCGATGACGGGTGGACAAATGGAGAGAACGATTCAAACGTGAGAAGACATGCTGAGAGCATGTGTCCTAGAGTTTAAGGGTAGTTGGGAAAATCATTTACCATTAATTGAATTTTCCTACAACAATAGCTACCATGCTAGCATTGGCATGGCACCGTTCAAAGCACTGTATGGACGAAGTGCCGAAGTCCGCTAAGTTGGGAAGTGAATGATAAGGCAGTGGTAGTAGGACCACAACTTGTTGAGGATATGGCTCAACAAATTAGGATCATTCAAGGGAAGATGAAGGCGGCACAAGACCGACAGAAGAGTTATGCCGATGTGAGATGGAAGGACCTAGAATTTCAAGTTGGACACAAGGTCATGCTGAAGATATCACCAATGAAGGGGGTGATGCGCTTTGGCAAACGGGGAAAGCTAAGTCCTCGATATATAGGACCTTACGAGATTCTAGAAAGAGTCGGTAATCTAGCATACCAACTAGCATTACCGCCACAATTGGCTCGTGTCCACAATGTGTTCCATGTCTCACAATTAAAGAAGTATGTGCACGACCCGACACATGTACTTCAACCAGAAGTGATTGAATTGGATGATGACTTGAGTTACGAAGAAATCCCGGTACAAATACTCGATGTTAAGGAGAGAGGAACAAGAAATAAGACCGTAAGGATGGTCAAGGTTCTTTGGTCGAACCATGAAAGTGAGACGGCAACATGGGAGTTAGAAGCAGACATGAGGGAGCGTTACCCGACCCTATTCCAAGACGACGCAACTACAGTTATGGGGACATAACTGTAATCTTAAGGGGGAGAGGATGTAACGACCCGAATATTTTGTATTCCCAAATAAACAAATTCGAATTGTTTTGAACTACGTAATGACTTGATCCCTTCACAGGGTACGTAGGCAACTTGGAAATTTCAATTCTGGGTTCAGTCAAATAATAAAAAACAATAACACTGATAAAACAATAACACAACATCATAATATTTATGAGCTCGCGAGAAGCTAAGGCGCAACTTCGAGGACGAAGTTGATTCGTAAGGAGGGTAGACTGTAATATCCGAGATTTTTAATAATAGGAAATGGAATTAAATCCGAAGAGCGAAGGAATTTTGATTCCGAGAACCCGTGAAGTCGGAAATGCACGGGAGTCAAAAGACGACGAATTCGAAGTCGACAAATCCTAACTCGTAGGATTTAAGATTTCAAACATGAAATCAATTTAAGTCGAGATATATTCAATATGGAATTGTGATCCGAGAATGACCCAGAAAAACCAAGCCCGAGAACGTAGGAGGATAGAAACCCGAACGAGAGGAGGAAGGGCCCGACGGATCGCACGGCCCGGCCCGGCCGCATCCAAGCCGGAGGCCGTGCGGTGGCCGCACGGTCTGGAAGGAAACCGCGCCGAGGCCGCGTGGGACGGCAGTGTGCGATCAAGTTTCTTTTTCCGACGATTTTTTACCTTATTTTCGACCCCCGACTTTGAAAACTCAATCCCGGTCGAGGGAAGGAGTATATGGACAGATTTTGAGTCTTAGAACTCATTATTCTCGTCCAAAGCAAAACCTAGCAGCCCCAACACTCCATATTCTCTCCAAACTTCTTCCAAAACCCGAAAACACCAAGTTCTTGCTTTCCGACCACTTTCCGGCGAGGAATTTCGACCAAGGAAGAGGGTGGAACCAAGATTCAAGAATTCCAGATTGTTGGTAAGAAGTTGTTAAGTTTCCGTTCATCTTTTCGAACCCAAAAATTCGATCTAACCCTAGATTTTTCGTTTCAATTTCGATTCGTGGCCAAAAGAGGAAGAATCGTGTTGAGGAGATCCGTTCGTGACGATCCGTAGATTCCGGACGACCCCGAGACTGTTTAGGACTCATATCAAGTAAGATAAAGCCTTACATATCAATATTGGTGGCTTAGAACCGTTCGAAACATTAGTTTTAAATCAAACACTAAAATCGGACATAAAAGATTCAATCTTTACGCGTTTTCTGAGATTGGCCGAAAAAACCTTATTTCGAAAATCTTAAACGAAAAACTCCGAACTAGATATTTGTTCCTAACATCGTAATCTAGATTGTGTCAAAATTTCATGCATTTCATTACAATTTGATACCCCAAACCGTGTCGAACATTTTCTGTGATGCATGAACTTTTCAAAAATCATGACAGTTTATATGGTCGAACTTGATGAGCATTTTTCTATCACTTGTAGTCAAAACTAATCTTTGGTGTAAACATAAAAGTTGTAGATAACTGTCTTAAGAGCATGCCTATAAAATTTCGTGCATTTTCATTAACGCTTGGATAGTCAAAACCCGATTTGAACATACTGTGTCTTTGAAGAAAAAGTTGACAGATTTCGAGTTCGAACGTGTTGAATTAATCTGACTTAATCCGTAATGATTTGGAATAAAATGCCTCTAATAAAACTTGTTTATTTTGGTGTCTTTTAAGTGCCTGTAAAATTTCATAAATTTTGGAGGTCGTTTGCTATGTCAAAAACTCTTTTGAAAATCAGTGCGTTGTTTTAGAAAAGTTGGCAGATTTTATGACTTGCAAAGATTGTAAAATTTCACTTTTTTTCTCACCTAGTTTCGGAAAACTCAAACATGAAAGTTGTTCGTTAGCGTGTTTTTGAGCTACTGTACAAATTTCAAGTCGATTGCCTTTGAAATGAATTTTGAAATTGAGATGGCGTAAACTGTGGTAATGGCTTGGTTGAAATGTTGAAAAACTCGACTTTTGAGAAACACATGATTGGTGAGATATGTATAAACAATAAAACATTCTTTTTTTAAAAAAAATCCCGTTAATCTAGGCTGAGCTAGATCTCCACGTAAGTAGATGGTGAGTGCTCTGCAGGGTGCCCCTCTATCTTGGAATTCATGCCCGAGTGGACGATATGTGATATTGAGAAATTGTGCCAAAACGGCCATTGTGAAATTAGTCTACACTCTCGGGTGTATCCGAATTGGTTACTCGAGGCTCCGGAGTGGTACTGTATACGGTGTGATAAGCGGAGTGCTTCGGCAGTTTCCGAAATTTGATAAGCAGGTTGCTTCAGCAATTTTCCGAAACTTGATATATGAGAAACGTGATACTTGAGAAATTGGTTGTGGCGTCCTCTTCTTAGTTAACGGGGAAAATTTAAAAGACTTGAATTTTTATTTATTTAGTTATGTCATTACTTACGCATTTTTAATTATGTCTTAAAATTTATGCCTATGCCTAAAGTTTCCACTTTTAAATTTAATTGATTATGAAAAATCATGAATTATATTATCGACTAAATATGCATGCTTAAAATGGATTTTTAATTATTAAATTTTAAAACCCCTTTATTGCTATGTTAGGGATTGTCTTACTCAGTATTTCTTAATACTGATAAATGTTGTTTTATGTTTTTCTATTACAGAGTACGAAGCATGAGCGTGCATCTGGGGGGATTTATTTTGGACATTACTTTATTATGACTGCATACGGGCCTGTTAACCCGTGTTTTGGCCATGTCGCCCCTTTTATTTAAATTCCGCTATAAACTTTACTTCCGCTGCATAAACTTGATTATTTTTCGCACATGGATGATTACTACTCTATTTTTAATATAAGTAATTCCGGACTTATTTGTTTTTAAACTGCTTTTGAAATACCATTAGCCTTGCATCTCTCAAGTGAGCTCGAATGAAGTCGTGTCTTGCTTGTGAGGTGTGGTGGTGACATCCTGGCCTGAGTTATCAAATCCGGTGTGTTACATTAGGAATTAGAGTATTTTAATGTTTTCGGACTTCATAATACAAAAACCCAGAGTTGTGTTGTAATAGCATTATATATGTTCTGGGCATTGTTTATCTTATTTTATTTCTTATTTAACATAATTGGTGGCACGCAGTCTATTGCCATAGCTGCTATAAAGAAGCCACAGCTTGCCTCTTTTGTCTGTCCACAAAAACAGATGAATAAGATTACTACTTCAACAAACAAAACCCCTGCATTTTTCCCTAATCGTTCTGATGGAAATATAATTGCAAAATTCTCAGATATACCACTTCCCAAAGCTGCCAAGATAAAGGCCGAAACATTTACTGAATTTTCAACCTCCAAAAGGCCAAGGTTTAGAATAAAGGTGAGTCGAATTTATATACTTTTGGGAAAATTGATAGTGAATGACATTCTTTGATTAGATTTTTCTTAGTTCATATCACCGTTCTGAAGTTAATAATTTTGTTTAACATATCATCATATGGTGGAATCAACCTTCCAAAATTATGCTTGTCGGTAGTTTTGTTTCTTGTTGCCATGCCTGCATTCAAGAATAGAAAACTACACATTTTAAATTTTGGTGGTAAATTTCTTTCTAGTTAGAGAATTGATTGCTTTAGTTCTTGGTTTTCTGAATTTTTGGAAAGGGTTTAATAGATGGAATTTTTTTAGCAGATTCATAGGTCTCGAAAGAATTTTTTTTTTAATTCCTTGTGTGCATCTTAATTCTTACATGTCTGGGTTTGGAGTCACAAGTATTTTAAGGTTTTCGGACTGGATTAAGCAAAAAACCAGTGTTATGTTGTATTGTTGTATCATCACATGGTGGAATCAATCATCAAAATTTCTAGCATGATTTGGTTTTAGATTATGCTGTTATTTCCACCTATTTCACATTGGTATCTTTACTACTATATACACTATTAACCTCTTTTGACTTTTGTTCATATGATGAATAGGTTGGTGGTGTATACCTCTCTTCTACACCTCAAGAAACTGCGTCAGTGAAAAGCTTGTGTGTTTAACAATAATGCGCAATCATATAAGTAGTAAATTTGTATACCCACTGTGCTCCACAACTTCACTTTGTTTTATTTTCTTTTACTTCTTGTGCATTCTATTCAACTGACTGTTTAACTATTTCAAGTACATCAAAACAAAAACCTTCAAAGGACGTTGAACATCATGATGAAAATACACCTCTCGTTCCGACTTCCACAGTTTCTGCAACTGTTGCAGGTAACTTAATCATTTTACATATTATCTACATTATAAATTTTCGATGGTAATGAACCATATCAATCTTTTTTAACCTTTGAATTAACTTGTATATAGAGAGGGTGCATTTTCCACCCAGAAAGCGCATTGCAGAGAAAAAACTCCACTTTGGTGATACAATTTTTAAATCAAAGCATCCAGAGCTTGTTAAAGATGTAATTATCTTTGAAACGTTGTCATTTAGTCATTTCTTTATGGTTATGTGTTTATGCTTTTATTACATGATGATGATATACAGGGTAAAAAGTCTGTTGAAGAATGGATGCTTGTAAGAGTTGAACTAAAGGAAAAAATTAGAGGTAAACCTCAAAGCTTTTGACAGATATTCTATGCTTAATGTACCTGCAGTTCAATAAATTAAATTATGCTCTGTAGTTCAGAAAATGCTACTCAATAGGATTTTAGAATTTGAGTCTGCCTATATTGGTGCATCATCAGTGTAAATTATTCTAACAATGTTGTTTTTCTCTCTATATATATTACAGAGAAAAGAAGGCTTCAAGCCAAATCAGAAGTAGTTCAAGATAAAATCCCAGAAGCCGTTAAAAACATAATCCCGCATAAAGTTGAACTCATACATGTTGTGTGGTCCTCTCGAAAAGAGAAACTTTCGGAAGCTAGTGAAGGAGTTAAAAATACAAACCCACATAAAATAGAACTCAGGCCTGTTGTGTGGTCCTCTCGAAAAGAGAAACTTTCGAAAGCTAGTGAAGCAGTTAAAAATACAATCGCACCTAAAGTCCAACTCAGACCTGTTGTGTGGTCCTCTCTAGAAGACGAACTTTCAAAAGTTAGAGAAGCATCGAGGTTTGCCCTAGAGAAGGTAATTTGAACAACTAATACATCTTTACTTGGACTCAATTATTTCATATTTCATATTAAACGCTCTGTCTCTTTTCCTTTCTGTAGGTGGCCAATACTGCCCAGCTCACGGACAACATTAATTTCTTCAGTAACTTGGTATCTTTAGGATGTGGTGATTTGTATGGCGGCTGCAATGACTGCTCTTAGAGTTTTAGAAAGAAAATGTGGTCTGTTTCTAAAACCCCTTGACTGTGATTATGAAGATACCTATTGATTAACCTCCAAAGGGAAAAGATCGGTTCTGCAACAGAGAAGTACAAACTAGAAGAGATTCAAGATTTGCTACCTACATTCTGAATTTAATTACAGATTTTGTTTTCATTTTTATTTTTGTTTTTATGTTTTTGGAACTGTAATTGTATATACAATATAATTAATATTTCAATTGTGTACTGAAATTAATTATAAATTCCGTGTTTATACTTTTTAATTGTAAAGATTTGAATTAAAAACCAGAGTTAGAAATTGTTTTTAACTCTGAACCAAAAAAAAAAACTACATGTACAAGAAATTTTTTAAATGTTTTGCAACATAAGTAAAATGTGAAATTGAAATTGTGATATAAAGCAATAATAGTCCAAATGAAGAGAATTCAAAACCCAAAACATAAGTGCAAAAACTTCCTTGTGAGATGCTGCGGAATATATGAACTACCTAAAATTAAAACTGTACTAGATTGTTAATATAGTCTGTGATCAAAGTTCCTTGGCATTGGCAACTCAAAATTTTCCTTATTCCTAAGGAGGTTAATATAGTTTGTGATCTTTTACTTGGAGATAGATTCTTATATTTTGGCACCGAACATCTCACTCGCCCTCCCGACTCTATTAGGGATGTGTTACTAAACGATTCCGTGGGTAAGTACCACTAGTTCCAATTTGTTGAATGAAAATCGGCTCCGGCCCCCTACTTATTCGAAAAAAAACCTATACTAGATTTTTTTCCACACTATCAAACTTGGTTCCATAATAAATTCATTAAACAATCACTTTCAAATTAGTGTTGGAGTAATCCGACGCCCACGCCCCCTCAAAAAAAAAAAGGAGTGAAACACATAGATGGAAGAATAAATGGCTAAATTATCAAAATAACAGTACATTTTTATTCCCATGCTCCCATTTTGGACCTCAATCGCCATTTCAAATGGCAATGGAAATATTAATTTTTTTAAAAAAAATTGACCGATATTGCCACTTCGATCGGAATAAAATAATATTTGGGGTAAAAGAAATTAAATTTAAATCACCATTTCAAGTGGCAGAATAGTTAAAATATAGTATAATAAATAAAATGAATTTGCAATCGCTATTTAACGTGGTGATTGCTTAAATAAAAAAAATTAATTCCTGAGTCGCGACTTGAAGTGGCGACTACTTTAATTTTAAAAAAAAAAAGTTAATTAAATACATATGTTTTCTCATTATGGTTGTCCGGACATTGTTGGAGACAGCACATGGATGCCTGAAATGTAATACTAACAAACAATTTCAATCAAGTTAGGTACAACTAGGGATGGCAATGGGTCGGAGATGGATCGGAGGTGCCTAAATCCACCTCCACCCATCAATGTTATAATGATCATCCAACCCATCCACCATCCATCTAAAACTCAATCCAAATCTAATCCACCCATCAACCACGGGTGAAACGGGTGGATCGGGTGGTTAGTCAATTTCAAATATACATAAACGATGCAATAATTTATATTCAAAATAAATCATGTTTTAACATTAAGGTATTACAAATCCCCACTAAAATTTCAACAAGCAAAGTAACAATTATTCTATGAAGAAAAGTGTAAAGACCCAAAAGGATATTAGTAAGAAATAAGTGTTGGTGTCGTTTCGGGCAAGCAGCGGTGCAAGATATCGGCCAAGCAACAGTCACAATTTGCCGATTTGGGAGAGGCGAACGATTTCAATTCTCAATTTTTAAAGCGGGATTGAGAGATTCTGAATTTCTAATGCAATATAGGGTTTTAACTTTTTATTAGTTTTTAATACAATTTATTTTATTTTATATATAATGTATAGATTATTTAATGTGAAATATTTATATTTTTAAAAATATATATTTATATATTTAATAAAAGAAGCGGGTGATGGTTGGATTGGATGATGGGTTGGATGATGGATCGGGTGGTGGGTTGGATGAGCCTAAATCCATCTCAGATCCGATCCGTCACCCAATCCACCCATCACCCTATAAGAATCCACGATTTTTCGGGTTTTCGTCCATTTTAACAGATCGGGTGGTTCGGATTATGGGCGGATGCGGGTGGAATTGCCATCCCTAGGTACAACTGATGTAGTGGATGTTTGGATAAGCGATTAGAAATATGATTATTGCATTTTCAAAACGAAAATAATCAGGTTTGCAGCACTAATTTTTAGCAGTTAAACTGATTATTTACATTTTGAAAACACAATAATAAGATAATCAATTTTCTTGTAGCTTATCCAAACACCCTCTTAATAGTATGCATGTGCAGACATCACAAAAAATTATCTCGCACCACACAAAACATCTCTCCCATCACATATTATTCAATCACATAAAACATCTATCTCAGCACACAAAACACATCATTTCATACATCAAATAACACAATTTCCACATCACACATATATGGTGGCGCCGTGGCGGTATGTATAGCCATTTGCGCACTTAATCTGCTCTCAAACCATTTAATTTCGTGTGGTATGTGTCCTTGTCCATACATGTCATAGGCATTGTCAAAGATAATTAACTAGTGTCCAATAATAATGTAATTAAAGCAATTTTAAAGAAGCTGTATATAGAATAATTAAGTAATTAAAATCTCAAATTCTGCCTCATTTTAGCTTGATGAAGTATATAGTAGTATAAGTTATGTATGTAGCATATAATTGAGTGAATGCCACATATTTTCTCATTATTTTTAAATTAATGAACAAAAAAAATGATTAATTTAATATGTCTTGAAGTGGCGTACTTAAAAAAATAAATAAATTAGTTTAATACATAAGTGCCACTTCAAGGACATACATAAGAGATATTCATAGATGCATAGAAGTATTACCGTATTAGAGACTGTTTGTTTTGACTTTTTTTTACGGAGCAAGATGCATTTTTTTTTTGGCGGAGTAAGACGCATCTATCAATTTTCAAACGTTTACAAATATCTATCTATTATTAAAATATGCCGAAGTATCCATTACTAATATTTTAGGTCAAATCAGGTCTAAAATAACAATATTAGTAGTAATTATTTGAAGCCTCTTTTAATACTTACATCTATAGTTAAACTTCACGTAATTCAATATATATATTTTTAATTAATAACTTATACTGTATATAAACAAAAATTAAATAAAAAATTGGCCGCAAAAAAGTTTACCAAAAAAAATTAAATAAAAATTTAAGATGGTAAAACTAACCATATCTCATTGGGAGCAGTTACGGTACTGCGGCCAATTTCGCAGTACATCAAGGCACACATCACAATCGTTCATTATTAATCCAATGGTTATAATGTAAAAAGGGTATAATTGTCATATAATTCTATATTTAGTATGTTATCAATCTAATATTTGATAAATCATATCAAATATTTGGCAAATCATATCAAATATTTGGTAATTGATATTTATGTTCAGCAATCCTTATTCAAAAGGTAACAAATTTATTACGTATACAATTCCTACCAAAAATACTATGTGATGCTATCAAAAATATTTTCAGCGCGACCCTACATTGAAGAATTCAGCAACACTACGTTAAAGAACTCAGCGACACCACCTTGTACAATTCAGCGATGTTACAAAAACAATCCAGTGATGCTACAAAAAAATATTTCAGTGACCCCACATAAAAGAATTCAGCGAGTATTACAAGAGGAATTCAGCAACAATATGAAGAAGAATTCAGCAATGCTAACATATACAATTTAGCGATGTTACCAAAAATAATTCAGTGATGCTCCCAAATAATATTCCAGCGACCCTATATAAAGGAATTCAGCGACAACAAAAAGAAGAATTCAGCGATGCTACCATATACAATTCAACGATGCCACCAAAAACAATTTAGCAACGTTTTCATGAACAACTCAAGTATGCTACCAGGAACAATTCAGCGAAACAACTAAGAACAATTCAGCGACCATTTCATGAACAATTCAGCGACGTTTTCGTCAATAATTCAGCGACTCAAAATATGAATATTTGAGGTACGTTTTGATATTAACATATATGAATATTATATAGCAGCATAAATAAGCAAATTTTAGGGTAAGATAAGATCGATTGAATGTATTGAAAGGCGTAGAAGAAAAGTAAAGTTGAATAGCATGAGCAATTGTTTGTTAACAATACTAAATGTAACAAATTTACTATTTTAACCTTTAAGTTGATCTCAACCATTAATTTATAAATTAAATCAATGGCCACGATGTACCGCAGTACATCAAGTGAAAATCACTGGTTGCACCTAAGGGCATGTTTGGAATACTGTACTGTATTATGGTGTATTATATTATTTAATGTGGGTGTATTGTATTATGATGTATTGTATTAAATTAATGTTATACACAGTGTTTGATGTTGATATTGTATTACATCATCATGTATTATATTTTAAACAACTAAATAAAAAGAAATTTTTTCTAATTTATTAATAAATAATATACTTAAAATAAATTATTTTAAAAATAATTAAATTAAAATAATTAATATAATAATAAATAATTTATTAAAAATATTATTTAAATAATTAAATTAAAACAATTAATTTATTAATAAATAATATATATAAAATAATTTAAATAATTAAATTAAAACAATTAATTTATTAATAAATAATATATATAAAATAATAATATCATAATATTTAATAGTTATGAGATGCATAAGGAAAAAATGGAAAAACAAACATAAATAAAAAATGAGGTAATAACTAAAATAGGCCACCAGAAGGAGTCATTTCCACTTTTAGGCCACGATATTTTTATTTAGGAAAATAGGCCATTAGAAGGATTTCGGGCCTAAATTTAGGCCATTGGGCTGGAATTCGGGCTGCGATGGCATAAAAATGGAAATGACTCCTTCTGGTGGCCTATTTTAGTTTTTTTCAATTATTTTTTTATTTTATGTATTAAATTAAATAATACTCATTTTCTGTCATTATTTATGTCCTAATTTTTTTCTTTCTTGTTCCAATATTTTTATTTCATTTTTATTTTAAAAATAATTAAATATTAATCTCAAACATACCTATCACCTTATATTAATAAATAAATATATTAAACTTTCAAATTACCCTCTACCATTAATAATTCCAATCCACCCCACAACCACAAATCAGTAAATCACACATAAATAAATAAACTAAAATTGTAAACTCATTACAATCATATTATATAAATTTTTAAATTACTTTTTTTAGCACTAAAAA
This sequence comes from Hygrophila difformis, assembly GCA_030278955.1. NCBI lineage: Eukaryota > Viridiplantae > Streptophyta > Magnoliopsida > Lamiales > Acanthaceae > Hygrophila > Hygrophila difformis. The sequence goes on from JAOANR010000011.1 coordinate 34,949,728, forward strand.
TGTGACGAATGGAGTAATATAAGAAATAAAATAAATATTAATTCAAATATATTATAAAATAAGTAAAACAAACACATATTCAAATAAATTATAAAGTAAAAAATAAACATGTTTTATTATAAGTATCCCAAAATTTTCGGACATGGTTATGCAGAGATAATTAGTAGTATTAAATACAAGGATATACTAGGGTTAAAAAATATAGCTTAAGAATTTATATAATGTGGTTGTAATGAATTTACAATAATTTATTTATTTATGTGTGATTTACTGATATATGGTTGTAGGTTGGATGAGAATTGTTAATGGTAATGGATTTGAAAGTTTAATATATTTATTTATTAATGTGATATGATGGGTATATTTGGTAATTAATATTTAATTATTTTTAAAATGGAAATAAAAAATGTTGGAACAAGAATAAAAGAAAGTAGGACATAAATAATGTCACAAAATGAGCATTATTTATTTCAATTAAATAAAATAAAAAATAATTCAAAAAACTAAAATAGGCCACCAGAAGAAGTCATTTTCACTTTTAGGCCATCACAGCCCGAATTCCAGCCCAATAGCCTAAATTCAGGCCCGAAATCCTTCTAATGGCTATTTTCCCTAAATCAAAATATCGTGGCCAAAAAGTGGAAATGACTCTTTTTGGTGGTCTATTTTAATTATTCCCTATTTAGGACATGCATGGGGAACAGGGTGAGTTAAAAAGGGCGGCTGGGTATAATGATCAACAAGCTGCATGTGTTAACGAAACCCAGATGCGGCTGTGTAGGAACTCCGATTGGAGGGGGAGGCTTACGGAGACCGAGGAGATGATTATGTCTGGGCAGGAGGAGAGTGGGCCAGGGGATGAGGTCAATAGGCTGAGAGTTGAGGCAGATGGGCTGAGGGTTGAGGAGAGTGGGCTTGGAAATGAGGGGGATGGGCCCGAAGGGAATTTGGAGCCCATTGGAAATGGGCCTGAAGAGGTGCAGAAAATTGGACCGTTGGAAGGAGTAGAAGCACATGGGCCAGTTTGGATGTCGGGCGAGTGTAGGGATGATATACCCGAGGGCTCTAATCAGAACCAAAGAGATGCGAGGGAGTTGACTCTAGATGGGGTTCTGATATTGGGGTCTAAGGATAAAGTTGGTAGTGGTGTTGCCGGGGATGAGGGGCGATATGGGCCAGTGGAATTGGTAGGGGATGGTAGTGAAGCAGAGAGGGGCCAAGGGTCAGCAATTGGGGTAGAGCTGGTAGAAGGGGCATCGAGGGAGAGGTCTTGTGGAGGGGATGTTCAGGAAATGAGGGCTGCAGACCGTGTGGTGGGTGGCGAGTCGGAGGTGTGGCCGGAAATAAAGGCGATAGAGGACGCTTTGGCAGGGATTATTAACGGGAAGAAGAAAACCACCCGAAAAGGTCGGATTAGAGGAAGGAAGCCGGCTCGGATAGTGAAAGGGGGGGCTGGGACCAGGGGCAAAAAAGTTATGATTGAAGGGGATAAATTCGCCAAGCTGCAATTCACTACTATCCGTACGCCGGAGGGGGTCAGGCTTCTTGACCTTTCGGAAGCGGAAGCTGTGGTGGATCTTGCTGAAGAATTGGGGCTAGGATGTATTCAGGGAAGAGAGGTGGCATTGGCGAGAGTGAGGAGGGATCTTATCAGGGAGGTCTGAAATGGGATACTGAGTGTTGGGGTTGAGGGGATCAAATTCTTATGCGGATTATTACGTGTAACTTAAGAGGCCTTAACGGAGGTGTTCGGAGGAGAGCTGTGCAGAGGTTATGCAGAAAGATTAAGCCATGGGTGGTTTGCCTTCAAGAAACGAAGATGGGGGTGATTACGGATCGAGTGGTTTTTCGGGTATGGGGGTCGAAGGGATGCGATTTTAGTTTCCAAGCAGCCATTGGGAGTGCGGGTGGGCTTCTGGTTGCTTGGGACAGGGATCGGGTATCGTTGGTTGTGGTAGAACAAGGGCATAGGTTTTTGTGGCTTAGAGGTTCAATCAGAGAGATTGAGGGGGTAGTAAATATTATTTGTGTCCATGCCCCAAACTGCAGAAATGAACGGGCAGAGTTCTGGTCTATGCTATCAGAGAAATGTAACACAGGGAACGGTGAACTATGGTGCTTTGCGGGGGACTTCAATGCCGTAGTGTCAGAGGGAGAGAGGGTGGGGGAGAGTTTTGACGTTGGGTCGTGTAGGGATTTTCGGGGGTTCATAGACCAGCTAGGTTTGGTGGATCTTCCTATGGATGGGGGTCTATTCACGTGGTTTGGGCGGAGTGGTAGGGCTCGTAGTAGATTGGATCGGTTTCTTATATCTCCGGGGTGGTTGTGCCTTAGGGGGGTAGTGGCTCAGAAACGTTGTGACTCCGTCCTCTCGGATCACTATCCGGTATTGATGGAGGTGGGGGAACAATCTTGGGGCCCTAAACCGTTTAGGTTTTACAACTATTGGATGGAGGAGGAGGGGTTTAGTGATTTATTACATGAGGTTTGGGGGGAGTTGGGGAGTGTAAGGGGTGGAACTCGGGGGGGCGGGATTTTTGGCTTTATCCGTAAACTGAAGGAAAGGATTCGCAAATGGGACGGGTATGGGGCGGCGGTTTTGGAGAATCGGGTGCAAAGGTTGTTGTCTGAAATTGGGGAGTTGGAAACTGGGATGGGTGGAGCGGGGGACCTAGAAGTGATCAGGGCTGAGTGGGGTAGGAAAAAAGGAGAGCTTCATAAGGTGTGGTTGGCGGAGGAGAGGAGATGGCTTCAGAAGTCGAGAGTGAGATGGTTAAGAGAGGGAGATCATAATTCTAGATTCTTTCATGCGGTCACAACCATCAACAGGAGGCGGAATTTCATTGGATCGATTTCAGTAGATGGTCTGGTGTTAGAGGAGCCGAGTGTCATAAAGCAGGCGGCAGTGGATTTTTTCAGCAAGTTGTTTATCAAGCAAGAAGCTGAGATCTTCCACTTTCTGGATGTGGGTCTGTTGCGGATTGAGGAAACAGATAAGAGCTGGTTGGAACGTAGTTTTGCTGAGGAAGAAGTCCGGGAAGCATTATGGAGTTGTCATAGCAACCGTGCTCCGGGGCCGGATGGATTTAACATGGGGTTTTATAAGAAGTACTGGAGCTTATTGAAAGGGGAGGTTATGGCAGTATTTAGGACTCTTGAAGGTGGTGGCAGGCTTCCAAAGGAAATGGGGGGCTCTTTCATAGCTTTGGTTCCTAAAGTTGATCGACCTAAAGAGTTCAATGATTACCGCCCTATCTCTCTCGTAGGAAGCATGTATAAAATTGTCACCAAGGTATTGGCTCGTCGTTTGCAAGGTGTTATCAGTGGATTAGTGGGTGAATCTCAGATGGCGTTTGTAAGGGGAAGGCAAATTTTGGATGGTGTCTTGGTTGCATCTGAGGTTGTTCACTCAACTCAACAGTCGGGGAGGAGAGGATTCGTCATAAAGATTGACTTTGCCAAGGCCTACGATAACGTGTCATGGGACGCCTTATTCCGAGTTCTCGATGGGATGGGGTTTGGGGAGAAATGGGCTGGCTGGATTCGTGAGTGCATCACTTCTGCCTCGGCCGCAGTGCTACTGAATGGCTCTCCAACCTCTTTTTTCAACATGCAAAAAGGATTGCGTCAAGGAGATCCGATCTCACCATATTTATTTGTCCTGATTGCTGAGATTCTTAATCGTCTACTGATATCTGCGACAGAGAAGGGGCTGATCACGGGGCTGTCGGTGGGAGTTGGAGGGCCGGTGGTAACGCACCTTCAATATGCTGACGACTCGATTTTGTTTTGCGAGGGTACGCTGGGCCAGGCTATTATTGTTAAAAGACTTCTGAGGTGTCTCTGTTATGCCACTGGATTAAAAATCAACTTTGCAAAGAGTTCATTGTTGGGTATCAATTGCCCCAGTGATCTGGTTGAGGAGGCGGCGGCTCTCATTGGGTGTGGTGTGGGAAGATGGCCTTTGGTATACCTAGGGATTCCTATTGGTGGGAGGTGTAATAGTGTTGGGCTGTGGCAACCGGTGTTAGACAAGGTAGAGAGGAAGCTAGCCGGATGGAAGGGTAAATTGTTATCTCAAGCAGGGAGGTTGTGCCTTATTAAATCAGTTTTGAGTAACTTGCCATTGTATTTCATGTCCATGTTTAAAATCCCGACGACGGTAGCGGATAGGTTGGAGAGTCTCAAAAGGAAGTTCTTTTGGGATGAATGGGAGGGGCATAGGAAGCTTCATTTGATTAGTTGGGATAAGATTTGTAGGCACATGGGAGATGGCGGACTAGGGGTGTGGGATTATTCTCGTTTTAATACAGCTTTGCTTTTGAAATGGAGATGGCGCTTTGGTAAAGACAACTCTTTGTGGAAGGTGGTGATAGACTCAAAGTATTATAAGAGTTCTGCTCCGCTTATCCCTAACGTTATTGTGGGGAGGTCTCTCTGGGGGAGGATATGTAAGGGATGGGGTACGCCGGGAGGGTTGGAAACGGGTGGTGGTTTTAAAATATTGGTTGGTAATGGCTATAAGACGTGCCTCTGGCAGGATATATGGGTGAAGGAGGGTAGACCTCTCAAGGACATCTTTCCTCGTATGTACACCTTAGCCTCTGATAAATATGGCAGACAGTGGGAAATGGGTGGGCTTCACTTGGGAGTGGAACATCCCTTTCCGCAGGACACTCTTTGATTGGGAGTTGGGCGTATGGGATGAAATGGTGCAATTTCTGGAAAGGAATCGGCTGCACAGGTATATGGAGGATAGAGTGGTCTGGTGCAAAGAAAGTGGAGGTGAGTTCTCCACCAAATCATGCTGGAGAAGAGTGGAGGAGTCGGATTGTTTAGGGGGGCAGTGGTTCTGGAAAGCCTTGTGGAAGATCAAAATCCCAATGAAAGTCAAGCTCTTCGCTTGGAAGGTAGCTAATAAGGCTATCCCGGTCAAGGAAAATCTGATGTTGAGAGGATGCTTAACAGGTCATGACGCGAGCTGCTCACTTTGTGAGAAGGAAGTGGAAACTGCAGACCATCTATTTTGTAAGTGTGATTTTGCTTGTTCGCTATGGTATCAAGGGCTACAGTGGTTTGGGATTTGCAGTGCGTTGCCTGGTCGTGTGGATCATCTTCTAGCTTGGTTGATGGACGTCTGCCATGACAGAGAGAAGAGGTTGCTTTGGTTGTGCACAGGTCTTGCATTGATCTGGATAGTATGGAGAGGTCGTAATGATAAAATTTTCAATGGGAAGATTGTTAGTTTAAATGAAGCCAAGGAGGAGATAAAATGGAAGGTCAGTTGGTGGTGGAGGGTGGCTATGTCTGATGGTGCTTCTTACATTGGAGATGTGGGGTTGAGCTTCCCAAATGGTCTGTGTCAGTCTCGGTTGGGCAAAATGAAATTGCCAAGGAGAGGTCTGGTATGGGAGAGGCCGGTAAGAGGTTGGTGGAAAGTAAATACTGACGGGTCTTCGATTGGGAATCCTGGGCCGGCAGGGATTGGTGGAGTAATAAGGGATGAAGAGGGGGTAGTGATATACGTTCTTTCAGATCATATTGGCATTACGGACTCGACTGAAGCAGAGGTTATGGCGGTTAGTCGTGTTTGCACAGCCTTGATACGCGATCAAGGGTTTCCATTGCCTAGAATACTCTTCGAATGCGACTCTCTCAATGTGGTTAAGTGGTTACAGCAACCGGAGCTGTTCCCATGGAGATTTCAGTATGCAATTGGTCCGATCTTAGATTTGCTTCGGTTTGCCTCAGGGTGTCGGGTGCAACACATTCTTCGCGAACGCAATCATATGGCGGATGAGTGGGCTCGTAAGGGAGCAAATGCGGTAGGAAAGGTGGAGGTATGGTATTAGATGGGTTTATTGGGCGATGCTCAGCATCTTGATATAATTGTAAAATCTGTAGATGCGGTCATAAGTGGTGTTTTCTAGTTTGTTGGGTAGGTTGGGAACAGGTCCAACCTTTGATGTACTGTGTTCTTGAGTGAATGGTATCAAACACCTCTTTCCCCTCAAAAAAAAAAATAAACCCACCCTCCCACAAGGTATTAAATAATACACCAAACTCCTCATTAATACATATCTTAAAACTCACCCAAACATAGGATAGTATTATTTTAATATATAATGTTAATACTATACAACATAATACATCCAGTACACCCTACCAAACATACCCTAACGGAATTTTTTTTTTTGGAAGAGATACCCTAACGGAATTGATATCTCATTTGGCTGTAATTATTTTTTTAAAAAAAATTTATCAAAATTATTAGTTCAATTAAGAAAAAAAAACATAGTAATAAACTCTTTATTATAATTAATAAATTCTGCCGTCCGAATGGCAAAACCCCTTTTCACCTGCTGATAAACCCTTCGGACCCGTCCGGACAGATGCTCGCCCTCAGCCAGCGTCTCCGGAGCACCGCCATGTCCATCGCCACAACAGCTCACGCTTCGACGCCCTATCTCAGCTCTCGGAATCCTAGATTGTCCATCGCTCACCGTCCAACGCTTTCTAATGGTGCGTCCGTGACGTTAAGTCCTTCCCCCACCGCTCGCTTTGCTAATGCTTCCGTTCGGTGCTTCGCCGCCTCCGCCGCCGCCGTTGATAGGGTTCGAGTTCAGAACCCCATCGTTGAAATGGACGGTGCGTTTAGTTGTTTATTGAGCAAAGATCGTGCAGTTTTGGTTGCTTTATTTTAATTGTTGTATGTCTTTGGATGTTGAGTTTAGGTGACGAGATGACGCGGATAATATGGAGTATGATCAAAGAGAAGGTATAACTCTGATACTGATATACTGTAGTTTATACATTATTGTTTGTCGTTGTACTAATTACTTGGATTGCACTTACATATATTTTCATTGAATGCAGCTAATATTCCCTTATCTAGAGTTGGATATAAAGTATTTTGATTTGGGAATTTTGAATCGTGATGCTACGAATGACAAAGTTACCGTTGAGAGTGCTGAAGCGGCGCTCAAGTAAGTTTGCAGGATTCTGAGATGGTTTTTGACTGCTTATTTGATCTTTCGATTAATGCATTTTGTTTGTTTCTCGATTCCTGCTAGTCAAAGAAATGTAATGAGGTTCAAATCAACTTTGGACTTTATTGTGGAGTTCATGTTGGCTGAGTTGGATCACACACATTACTAATGGATATGGGTTCCTGTTGTTATCCTTAATCTGTAATGTGTGAATTTATGATAGTTTTAGAGTTACGTCTAGAGACCATTTTGGATCATCTGGTATTGGAACTGATTGGGGGTTGTCAACTCTGTTCCACAGAGGTGCATGCCTAAAATATAAAATCATGATAGAATGGGTTTTGGAGTCTAAGTGCACTACATAAAAAGTTTTCAGTATAACCATAATTTACATAAATAGTCGACTATTCTTAACTCTGAAGCTCTAATCTGCATCTACCCTACATAGTAGTCGATTGAAAATTAAAAGAGGTTCATTTTGGTTATATTGCACTAGAGAGATGCTATTGTTTCATATTGATAAATAGATGGATTGACATGCAGTGCACTCAAAAGTTTCAAAATGTAGAATTTCATTTTTTTCTTCCTTGAAAGAGATGTGAATTTTCATTGTTAATGTGGCATTCTCATTCTGGCATCGGTGTCTTTTACAGGTATAATGTTGCCATAAAATGTGCTACAATTACTCCAGGTTAGTTCCAAATTTTGTTCATTACTTTCAGATGTAAAATGAGAGAGAGTGGCCTTATTATCTTGCTTCAGATGAGGGCAGAGTCAAGGAATTTGGACTTAAAGAAATGTGGAGAAGCCCCAATGGCACGATCCGAAACATATTAAATGGTCTGTATGTTAAGCTTTATGTTGTTATCTTAGTGTCAAGTGCATCATTTTTCTCTGGTTGCTGTCATGTATCATGTATCTTACTTACTCACAATCTTTATTCCTAGGAACTGTTTTCCGCGAGCCTATTTTGTGCGAAAATATACCCAGAATTGTCCCAGGTAACTCTTTTATTTTTTTTCAAATACATTATTTTATTTTATTCTAAAGTTTATTGAGTGAAATGTTGCATAGCTGAAACTTCTTCCTTTGTGATCCCATTTATTAGGGTGGAAGAAACCTATATGCATTGGTAGACATGCCTTTGGTGACCAATATCGTGCCACTGACACTGTTATAAAAGGACCAGGGAAACTTAAAATGGTGTTTGGTATGCTGATTATGTTTAATGCACTGTGAGTAATTTTCGGAATATCAAGGACTTCGCAATTCACATCAAAAACCTTTTGAAATATTTCCCAGATCCGGAAAATGGCGATGAAACCATCGAATTGGATGTATATCATTTTAAAGGTCCAGGAGTTGCCCTTGCTATGTACAATGTTGACCAGGTTAGTAGATTCCCTAATTGTTGAGAAAATATGCTTTTTTCTTGTTGTACGTATATAATATGTCCCGTCATAATCTTTTGATAATTTATCAGTCTATTCGAGCATTTGCGGAATCATCAATGGCAATGGCATTTGGGAAGAAGTGGCCTTTATACTTGAGTACCAAGAATACCATCCTTAAGAAGTATGATGGCAGGTAACTGTTGGTACTTCGTAGCATACTCTTATCTTATTTTTAGCATGGATGGACTTTCTCATGGTGTGCACTTGCCTTTTAAACATTTGCAGGTTCAAGGATATATTTCAGGAGGTATATGAAGAAAAATGGAGGGGAAAATTTGAAGAGAATTCGATATGGTTTCTGTTTTTTCTTTGTCCTGTAGATTTACATGTGTGCTTATATTTTCCATTGAAATTTACTTAAGAGTTATCTTATTCTGATTAGGTATGAGCATAGGTTGATTGATGACATGGTAGCATATGCAGTGAAAAGCGAAGGGGGATATGTGTGGGCTTGTAAAAACTATGATGGTGATGTGCAAAGCGATTTACTTGCTCAAGGTGATTCCATATGGGAAATGATATTTATTAGCTACAACTGAACTGGCTATAAGTCTATAACTACAAACAAGTAAATTACTTTGCTGATATTATTTATTTTGTATTATTAGTTACAACTAAACTGTCTATAACTGCACGAGTGAATTATTTTTTAGATATTATTTATTTCATGTTTCATAAGTCTTATTAATAAATATCTAATACTTCCCCATTCCACGTTTTTTTGATTCTTAGAAGATTTAACTGCCATAGTTCTGGTCTCTCACTTTGGCTTTGTTTGGGATTCATGATTACTTTTTCCACTTTCATGATCAATGCTTATATTTATTATAGGTTCAAAGAAATGTTCTTATGCATTATCTTTTTCTTACGTGAATCACAATATTATGATTCGTGATTTCATTCATGCCCACAAGTATAGCATTATTGGTTGATTGACTTTTGTTTGCTCTGCAGGATTTGGTTCTCTTGGACTAATGACTTCTGTTTTGGTTAGTCCTGCTTTGGCTATATCTTCACAATCTCATTATATATGTTAACGTTGTTTTGGTTCATATATTTTCGCTTTGTCTGCTTGAAGCTTTCGGGTGATGGTAAAACATTAGAAGCCGAGGCAGCTCATGGCACTGTAACCCGACACTTTAGACTATATCAAAAGGGACAAGAAACCAGCACAAACAGTATTGCTTCTATATTTGCTTGGACAAGAGGATTGGAACACAGGTTAGTTTCCCTCCTATCCCAATAACAACATAGGCATACTTTCATTTTCGACATCTTGCAAGTTGCAATATGTGAGATGCGTTGCTAGTTAATTCATATTGACTCCTTGAGACTAGAAATATGTTGCTATTATTTAAATGTTTTGCAGTTAATATGACATTATTGAATCTTACTTTCATTTAGGACGTGTTGATCTCTTTGCCTGTTTCCTTATATGTGTCGATGTTTAATTTGCCTCAAGTTTCACTTTTCATAATCCATACCCATTGATGTATTATGTTTGCGTACATGTGAGTTCAGTGTGACCGTGTGTTCCCATAAACTGTTGAGATATTTTAGACTTGTTTTTTTCTGTCAATATATATATATATATATATATATATATATATTTTGTAGTTCTGGTCAGGTCATTGATTACTTTTCTCAGGGCAAAGCTTGATGGAAATGAAAAGCTGTTGGGTTTTGCTCACAACCTAGAAGCAGCATGCATAGATACCGTCGAATCTGGAAAGATGACTAAAGACCTTGCTATTCTGACTCATGGGCCAAAGTAAGCTTACCGCCCACCCCCCCCCCCCCCCCCCCTCCCCTTGCGTGCTACATTCTCACTAAATTACATCCCTTGTGCATTAATAACTTACGTGTGGAAATATCAAATAAGAACTTTAATAAAACTCAAGTACCTAAAAGATTGTATGCACCGTTGCACACCCATATAAACACAACATTTACTCATGGGACATCTGGTAAAGTTGAAAGCTGAACTACAAACTCATTGTCTAGTTTCTGTCAATTTATAAAAACTATGATCCAAAAGTCATCAAGTCACGAAATTGAAATCGACTTACCAAATAAGGGCTGTTCCCCTCAACAGGTTCTTAGATGACTATCATTATGGGATCCATATTATAGATATACAGTTTCATTTTTAAGGAGTATTACTATTGATCGTGCAGGGTGTCAAGAGAATTTTACTTGAGCACTGAAGAATTTATTGATGCTGTCGTAGAGAATCTTGAGACGAAGCTTCGTTCTCACAAGTCTGTTTGAAGTTTCAGAAACTCAATCAATCTTTTAAGCAGCAGATTGGAAGCAGGAGTAGGAAAAAAAGATCATTTGGAAACCTGAACGAGTAGTTTTGCCATGTGCATTCGTTTATACTTCCATTTATGGATTCTGTTATCCCTTTCATTTTGGAGTGTGGAACTGGAAGGTGGAGGGAGATAATTTGGCTGAAAAGTGCATCATGAATTTCGTCAGTCCAAAATATCAATTCATGAGAACTTTATTATCATTACTAATTTATCCTATGTAAGACGAAACGTATAGTTATGGTTAATATATAGGATTACAAATTTAATAATAAATTAAATTAATAATTGTTTGAGCCCTTGTGTTTATATATTGTTTTCTGAAAAATGGAAAAAAAGATCTACATTCTATTGTGAAAACGTAACTTCCATTGATAGTAATTAACATTATCATCTAAATTAACATTATAATCTAAATGGGAATGAGAATTGGCTTAGTGGTCTGACATTTTTTTTTGTAATTTATGTGGTTTGTACTTCCATATAATTTTGCCGAGAGTGACAATGTTAAAAGAAAGTACTATATTCTAAACAAATACAGTACAATGTTGTTGACCAACGAGCTATTATTAGGAAATGTGTATGTAGACATATTATATTTAAAAATTAATTGAAGTTAATATATGCTAGTACTATATTAGTGATGTAGAGGTGTATTCAATTTAAAGTTGTATGAATTTCTAAAAGTTGGTGGATTTAGAAAGTCTTTAGAAATTCTGTGGACTCTATATAGAGTTGATTGATTTTGTATAGACTCTATGTAGAGTTTGGCTAACTTTCAAAAATCTTGATTGTTTAGAGAGATTTTGTTTAATTATATTTTTGAAGAGAATCCATTAAAATCTATAAAAATTTAAAATCCATGAACTGTTGAATACCTCAAAATTTTTAAAGATTTTTTAAAATCTGTATTGAATACACCTAGATTTTTAAAAAAAATTTAAAATTTAAATTCAATACACCCCAACTTTTAAAGTCCAAAAAATTTATATAGAGTCCGGATTGAATACACCCTCCGTAGAATTATATTCATATTCATTCAAATAATGTTTAGGTAGTAAAATAAGTTTAGAAAATTAGTCAAATTATTACCATATAGTACTTCATTTTACTATTAGGGGTGTTTATTTGGATAAACAAATAATTTTATGGAAAGTCAATTATATGCTCACTTACCAAACACTTGGCCTAAGAGCATTTCCAACCCATCCTGCATTTTGCTATTTATGCAGGGTGGGAAGCTATTTATGCAAGGTGGGAAGCAGTGTGGGGTCTCCAAACCACCCTGCAATTATGTCATCTTCACGACTTCACCTTCCAATTTGGAAGGGTGAAACAATATTCAACTCTTTGCAGCGGAATACTATAGCTCCCGCTATTGTAGCGGGAGTAGACCTGTCAAAACGGTCCTAGCCCGTTGGGCCGGCCCGCCCCGCAAAGTAAAAAATGCGGGGCAGACTCAACTTTTAGAGGCCCGTTTACATGCGGGTCTCAACGGGCCCAACCCGCGGCGGGGCGGGCTTTTGCGGGATGGGCCCGCGGCGGGGCGGGCTAACCTGCGGGCTTTGAGTTTTTTTTTTTTAAAAAAAAACTATGTTGTGCATCGATTGAATTTATTTTTCTTTAGTATAAATGTTTAGCATAAAGTCATCAAACATTTAGAATATTGAATTTATCTCATATTGAATTACAAATCTTAATACAAATTATCTGTCTCTTCTAATATTTCTATGTTCATTAATTTTATGGGTATCAAGTTTAAAACTTCTTATTATTCTATTTATTAAAAATTATGAGTGCAGATAAATTTTTATTTTTTTAAATATAAATTAATGAATTATGCCCATACAGTCTTACCTAATAAAATACAAAATTTAGTGAATTATGTTCAGACAGTCTTACCTAATAAAATATAAAACTAATGAATTATGCTTAGACAGTCTTACCTAATACAACTCTAGCAAAATACTCATTTAGTATTAAAAATGGTATAATCATATATTCTTTTAAAGAATTATTCAACAAACCCACATTAAAGTAAATAGTTGTGCCAATAAATATACACTTACTTATTTATAATCATAACTACCAATTATAAATCTATTTACTTCATTTTTAATATATACATTAAAAAACATATCCAAATTTTATTTTTTTTACAAATAAAAAAATAATAGTATTATTTAAATAAAAAGCCCGCGGGCCGGCCCGTAAAACCCGCAACCCGCACGTGGGGGTGGGTCGGGCCTAGACATTTTGAGCCCGCCCCATTTAGGCCCGCTCCGTTCAAGCCCGCAAAACGCAGGGGCCCGCGCGGGCCGGCCCGTTTCGATACCTTTAAGCAGGAGCACTTTTTACTTTTTTTTTTGTTGTTTTATTTTTTTGATTAAATATCTTTTTATTTCTAATTACTGCTTAAACATTTTTATTTTATATAGGAAAAATATTTTTAAAATTATAATTTTTTATAGTTTAAATATTTTATGTTGTATTACATACATATAAATATTTTTAATTATAGTTTATTTTTTGGATATAGTAATTTGTATTATTTTGGGTATATAGATTAGTAAAATAGTGGGTATTATTTGTAAATTTAAAAAGTAATATGAAATGATATATGAAATAGAATATGTAGGAATATTCATTGACCCTGCAAAAATAGAGGATTGGGTTGGAGATGTAGTTCCTATAGCTATCCTGTAAAAATAGAGATTTGTATTGTAGCTTATGCAAAAATGAAGGGTATGGTTTGGAGATGGTCTAAGTGGTATGTGGCACCTTAACTAAAGGTTTCGGGTTAGACTTTGTGTATGTAGAATTTTACTTTGGGAGAAACAACCCTTCAATGTCCACCAAATCCTAGAGGAATTAGTTTGTGGTCCACTATGACCAGAGATACCCGAAACACACCGAAACAAATAGCCTATATTTTAATTAATCTTGTACGTATCCTTAGCTGTGTCAGTGTCACACAACACAATGCAAAAGAGCATAATGAAGACGTCCACTTAGGGAAAGCAAGATTAACAAACATATCCATCTACCTATTTATACAATTTTATTGGCCACTTTTATTTACTAGTTGCTACACCGTCGATCAACTTGTTGATAGTAGTATTTCTACTTTATTGATGCAATTGTGCAAAGGTGACAGACTAGTATAGTGGAGGTACACCACCGCAGATAATAATAATATAAACTGGGGAAGGGAATTTATTTAGGAAACTGAATTGAGCCTATGATAGTGGTAGAGTACCTTACTGCTGTTGGACTGTACCCGCCACTGAGAAAATGGAATCCGCCGGAGTGCCCTTACTGCTGCTGGACGAAAATGGAACCAAACGGCCATGCCCAACCTATGCTTCGGTTTGGGCGGAGGCAATCAAGGTCGGCCGCATCACGGTGCCGATGATAGTGGTGACGCTCTCGCAGTACCTGCTCAACATATCGCCGCTGTTCATGCTGGGCCACCTTGGGGAGCTCTCTCTTTCCAGTTCCTCCATTGCCACTTCTATTGCTAACGTTACTGGCTACAGCATTCTGGTAAGAATTAATCCCCTCTGCTTATTTCGCTTTCAAGGAACTACTTAGTTTGTATGTAGATTATTAACCAGAGAGAAAATGTTTGGTCTGTTCGAACTTCGAATTAGGGTTTTGTAAAATGCTTGTTTAATTGATTGAGGATTTGATTACTGTGTCCAATTTTTTGTAAAAAAAAAAAAAAAAAAAAAAAAAATGAAAACCGTTCTATGTTCGAGCTTTTGAGGTTTAGTTTATCAGATGAATAAAATTCTATGGAGCAGTTTGGGATGGCTGGGGCATTGGAAACTCTATGTGGGCAGGCGTATGGAGCAAAGCAATACCACAAAGTCGGAACTTACACGTTCACAGGCGCTATATGCCTATTGCTGGTGTGTGTACCTGTATCGATTTTGTGGTTATATACTGACAAGTTGTTGATACTCATAGGGCAAGACTCTGTAATTTCAGTTGAGGCGGGGAAATACACTATGTGGCTTATTCCCTCCCTATTTCCTTATGCTATATGTCAATCTTTGGTAAGGTATCTGCAGATTCAGAGCATGACCCTTCCTATGCTGGTCAGCAATGTAGCTTCTTTGTGTTTTCATCTGCCTCTTCTTTGGGTGTTTATATTCAAGTTAAAGCTAGGGAATCCCGGGGCAGCATTGTCCATTAGTATATCTTACTGGTTGAATGTGATTATGCTCGGGCTTTATGTCAAGTATTCCCCAACCTGTAAGAAGACACACTCAGCTTCTTTCACCAGGGATGCTTTCCGAAGTATGAAGCAGTTCCTTTCATTGGCCATCCCAGCGGCCCTGATGATTTGGTAAATCTTGATTTTGAGAATTATCCAGTGAAACAATTATATATTCTGTTGACATTTTTTTTGCGATGGGTGGTGATGTAGTTTGGATTGGTGGTCGTATGAGCTTATTGTTTTGCTTTCTGGCTTGCTTCCAAATCCAGAGCTTGAGACCTCTGCATTGTGCATTTGGTATGATATGAATACTTATGTGTATGTATATCTTGTCTGTTGATTAAATTTTGAGCTGAGATTACATTTTACTGATGTCCAATGCAGTTTCACAACTATTGCGTTGCACTATCACATTCCCGATTCATTTGGTGCTGCTGCAAGGTTTGGTTTCGCACTTTTAGCAATTTCCATTATCAACTAACAGAGCACTCTATGACTTATGTTGCCTTTGACTGATTCCATCATATGAATAGCACTCGTATATCCAATGAACTAGGAGCTGGGAAACCAAAGGCAGCTCAAACGACGTTCTATGTAGTACTAGCTCTCTCAGTCGTGGAGTGCATCGCAGCAAGTGCAATTATTTTTGGCTGTGGAGGCATCCTTGGATACGCATTCAGTAATGATCCTGAAATCATTGATTATGTCTACCAAATATCTTCCCTTCTTTCTCTCTGTATTTTTATGGATGGCTTCGAAGCAGTACTTTCAGGTTCTCTCCCTAGACCTTTTTAAGATCAAATACAACAATTTCATGCTTTGCTTTGTGTGATATGTGTTGTTCTTTATTTTCAGGGACTGCCACAGGCAGCGGATGGCAACACATAGCAGTGTACGCCAACCTCTGGTCATATTATCTGGTAGGGCTTCCAGTAGCTTTGGTATTTGGATTTGTGTTGCAGTTAAAAGGCAAGGGCCTGTGGTGGGGGCTGGTGGTTGGATCAACATTGAAGGCTCTATCGCTTCTGATAATAATGAGCTGCACGGACTGGGAGAAACAGGTGACGTTTTTCGCTGCATCTCTGTGTCTTCAACCCGGTTTGCATTTTGCAAGCAATCATCTCTTAAGAACTCAGTTAACTCTTTTCCATGAATATTCCAGGCGATAGAAGCGAGGAAGAGGATATTTGATGGATGTAATGAGGCTCAAGATGAGTTGCTTTGACAAATATGAAAAAAAATTCTGAGGAAATTAGGAACCAAACAGAGAATCTCTGCACTCTGATTATGAAGTTCCAGCAACATATGGTGTCTGCAATGTAATTACTAAATATCCCATTAAGTTAATTACAAGGGGTGGATAAAGCAACCTGCAATTCTTTTTTTAATGAAAGATTATTAGAAGTGTTGGACATTTTGATCTTGGCTGGACTTATTCGAAGACATAAATGTCGATTTGTTTAAACACCTTTGAGAAGAGATGTCTGGGGAGCATGCTCAAAGATATTAGGATGTAGATGAATTTTTAAGAAGAAAAATGAAAACAAATGGAACAATCGACAAGTTCAAAGCTCGATTAGTAATTCGAGATTTTAGGTAAATGGAAGGTATCGATTATTGTGATTCCTATGCACATTTGGCACGCATGACCACTATTAGGTTTATTGTCTAGGCTTCAATTTACAAATTGATCATAAATCAAATTAAATGTCAAGACGATGTTTCTAAATGTTGATTTAGGAGAAGAGGTGTATATGAAGCAACCAGAGGGTTTTGTTGCTTCGGTAAATGATCATATAGTTTGTAAGCTCGTCAAATCATTATATGGTTTGAAACAAGCACCTAAACAATGGCATCATAAGTTTGATGAAATTATTTTGTCAAATGGATTTAAAATAAATGAAGTAGACAAATGTGTTTATTGTAGGTTTGACGAAAAGGCAAAGGTGTGATTATTTGTCTTTATATTGATGACCTGCTAAATTTTGGTACAGATCAATACTAAATAGAAGAGACCAAAAGTTCTTATCTTCCAAATTCCTCATCAAAGATTTGGGGGAGACAGATGTGATTCTTGGCATTAAACAAAAAAGAAATGGAAATATTGTCCTTACACAATCTCAATATCTTGTAAGTATTCTCAAGAAGTTGAACTTGAAAATACATCACTCACTTTGATCCAAATGTTAAGTTTGCACCAAACACGGAGAGCCAATCTCACAACTTGAGTAAGCAAAGGCCACAGGATGCTTCATGTACGCCATGACAAGGGCTAGATATTGCATTTGCAGTTGGGAGGTTGAGTAGGCTCTCTAGCATACCAAGTACTCATCATTGGCATGCATTCAGAAGAGTATTTAAATATCTAAAAGCAACTGCGAATTATGGACTAACATATTCTGGATATCGGTCTACTTTAGAAGGATATTCGGACGCTAGTTGGATTAGCAATTTAGAAGATTAAACATCTACCTCAGGCATGTCATAATAATAATAATAATAATAATAATAATAATAATAATAATAATAATAATAATAATAATAATAATAATAATGAGGTGTTTTAAATAGTCATTTATCGTAAAATGAGGATATTAATTATTATCGTCATTTTACATAATGAGGTGTTTTAAATATAGTCATTTATCCTAAAATAAGGATATAATTACTTATTAACCCTTAATATTAAAAAGAATGAGTTATATCTAATAAGGACAATATAGTTTGCACATGCTATTTTTTTTTGAATTTAAATTAAATATAGTTATAATTATTTGGGCTAAATTTAAAAAGTTACACGATTAAACAATTCAATACATTATTAACCAAATTGTAATTTGTGTGGCTTGGGCTCCCACACATCTTTGCCGACACATACGTGTCATGTTTACCAAAAAAATACATTATTAACCAAATTGCCTTATATTAAAATATGGCCGCGGTTATATACACACAAAGAATATTGGGGCACCCATTTGCCATTTAAAATGTCATCAATGCCCTTAGAATCTAATATAATTATGTTAGGGGCACCATATCACTTGTTTAGAGCCACATAATGCTTTTGTAATGTTATGGTAACCATTGCCTCATAGGGTGTTTGGATAAGCTCTAAGAAAATAAATTATTTGATTAATGCATTTTCAAAATTCAAATAATTAGTTTAACCGCTAAAAAATGGTGCTGCAAACCTGATTATTTGCATTTTGGAAACACAATAATCAGATAATTTGTTTCAAATCATTATCCAAACTGTAATACCATAGAAATTACCTGAAATAATTTTAATTCATTAAGGAGACTTTTATTAAATATTTAGACACTTGCTTAAAGAATTAGTATATTGATTTTTCTACAAAACAACACTTGTAAATATATGTAAATTTGTCTTTTCCAAAAGAAATATGAATTTCAATATCAAGGGTAATAGAATTATATAGTTTATGTAATATTTTTAATCTATTGTTTAAATTATGTATATAAGTTTTGATATATATACATATTGGTCTTGAAAATTATTATGAGGATAATATGTGAATATTTTAAGTATTTTAATATTCATTATGGAATAAATTTTTATAAAAATAAAAATATGAGTTTTTATGTGAATCAATAATAATTAACTCTTATATATATAAAAAAACACATATTCATAGATTATAAATTTTTTTTGATGATGACATGAAGACATTGTGGTTTGAGTATTGTTGTGAACAAATAAACCATGCAAGTATATTTTCATTATCTTTTTGAAAGCACATTAATATAATTACAATACTTGAAATAAATAAATAAATAAATATTATACTATCATATCCAACTCATTGAGTATAAATGCATGCCACTAAATAATGACAAGAATAATAATTTTTCTAGACAAGCTAATACTTCAATTATTTTGATGATACACTACTTACACAAATATGAGGTTAAAAACAATTGCAAAAAATTTTCTTCCTAAACAAATAGATGAAAAATCAACATGGTTAACAAGTGTTTTGGATGAATGACTAGCAAAAAAAGATGATCAATTATCTCTTGAACCCACCAAGATTAATAGCCTCCATAATAGGCAAACCATTATGTTAATAGACAACATGATGGACAAAATTAATAGCCTCCCAAATTAATAGCCTCTTTGTTAGGCTATAAGGACCAAATGAGTGGATACAAATACTCTAACCATTATTGCTCAAGACACACTTAATTGGATGATTGTGAGGTTATAATCACTCTCACAATGTGTCATGTTCAATTGTTCAAATCTTAGCCTATAAATAGAGGGAGTTTCTAGCCTTCAAACACACCAATCTCATCCATTTCATTAGCCAAATTCACTACCCATTCTATTCTTCAAAGTTCTCCCACATAGTGAGCATATCTTAAGGATGGTGGAGTTTTGTAGGCTTGGCAACCTTCATCATTCTAGAGTTCTAACTCTTCTCAACACTTGGTTAGTAATATCCTCCTTGTAAACTTGTATCTTAGAGATCTAAATCTTTTATTTTTATACTATAAATTGATTTTCCTCTATTTGTCGAATTTCAGTGAAACCCGTAATTTGTGGTGCGAATCATGCGTTATATATCTTTGAATCTCCTTGCTCTTACACATCAATTCAGTAAGTTAATACTCTCTACTTCAAGTTTTGGAGATCCCAATCCATGTTTTAAGAGTACAAAATTAGAATTTCCCCATTATACCAAAATCTGTCAGTTTTCCGTTTACGTAAAGATCCATCTTTTTAAACTATTTTGGTTCATTATCACTCAAAGGTTCCTTCATAAAACTTGTTTCTAATTGAGTTGAGTATCTTTCTGGAAAATTTTATAATTTTTAGAACTCATATGAAAAAGTTATGGGATCCGCTTTATCGAAAGGTCGAAATCTCTTTTCGCTGAAATCTGAGAAATGATAGTGTTTTCTGAAATCCGCATTTTTGAAGGTCTTAAGTATCTCAAAGCTAAATGGTTTCTTCATGAAAAATATTTATCTATGTGTTATCTACCTTGTGGTAAAATTTTAAAATTTTTGGTCGCGAATTACTATTTTTAAAACCTGTTGAAATTATAGAGTCACTATTGAATTTCTGGCAGAATACATGTTCTGTAAAGAACTCTATTTTTGAACTGTTTCCATACCTAATTTTGAAAAGTGTAAAACATAAAACTTGTTCAACTATGTGTTGAGTATCTACAGTTTAAATTTCATAGCAATCACCTTTCATATGAATTTTTAAACTGACTTGGCGTAAACTGCGACGTTGGACTTGATTTTTGGTCCAAATGAAAATTATTGGATTTTGAGATCCATGAAATGATATTTTTATATTTATGAGATATTGATATGGGAGTTAAATGTTGAAATGATATTTGGCATTATTGAATGCCCTTGTTATGAGGTTACTCCCTTGAGATTGTTGAAAACTCTTTTAAAGAGGATATTATGTGGAGATTTGTGAAAAACTCTTTTAAATCCATTGTGCACTATTAACTTGAGTAAGATGTCATACTTGATTAGAGGGCTAATGCACTAGGGATGTATCTTGCGGGGCCTCCCCCTCTAAATATACCAAGACGGCATTGTTGATAAATTGTGCTAAAACGGCGTTATTGCATGTATGAGTCTATACTCTTGGGTGTATCCGTGATGGGTTACCCGAGGCTCCGGAGTGTGTCTGTATATGAAAAATGGTGTCCTCTTGTGCATAGTTGCTACAATGGTAAGAATGAAAGTTATTTATTTTGTTAAAGGTAATTTGTGTGATCATTTTAAAAGAAAAAGTGAAAATTATTATTATTATTATTATTTTTTTGAGTGTCAACCACTATTTTATAGAGCTACATGAGGTGATTCTGTCTAAGGAGTCTGGTTTTTAAAGATTGCCCGTCAGCCGGTGGCTCTACCAGTCTTTCCTGGGAATGCGACTCTGTAGCTATATATTTTAACTAGTTGGCAAATTACTTAGAAGGTGGTACCCTCTAATCTTAGCATTTCTTGGTTAAGTTAGCAACAAGGCGAGCTGACTAGGGGATGCGACAGTTTAACTCCGGTTTATGGATTTTAAAAAAAAAAAGTCCATTTTGAGAAAGAAATATGCAAAATATTTTTCAAAGGCGCATATGGGCTATGTTAAATTTTGAAACTTAGAAATTATTTTTGGGGTGGGGACATATGCATTCATGAGCATGCATCATACTTTATAAAAATAAAATAAATAAATAAAATAAAAAAAATTGTTATGATAGACTAAGTCAGTTGACCTTATCATAAGTGCTCTTTTTAAATTCTCTATCTTGTAATGTTTTCTAGATTTATGAAATAAAGCTTGTTATTCCATTCCTTCTAGTTAATCTCTCTATAAATAAAGTCATACTCCTAACTTGGACATTTCTGCGTTAACTCATCCTTATACTATGACCTAACGAGTTTTAGGACATAACCATCCCTTAGACTTGAACTCACTCTTGCTTAACCATCCTTAGCAGAATGGCACCCCGTGCAAGGACTAGAAAAACCTTCCGAAGTGTTAATACCCTCAACAACATGGAGCCACACCAAAATCCGAACATGACTAACCACGAAGTGCCAGCAGCACAGGATGTACCCAATCAACAAGCTGTACCACCTGCACACAACATACATCACCCTGACATCACCAACAATCAGGGTGTTGGACACAACATGGTACTTCCTAATCAGGGAGCACCCAACAACCAAACCCCTCAGAATCGAAACACGCCAAACTCGCTTGACGATGATCGCCTAAGGATCATTGAGCAAATGCTCATTGCCTTGGGTCAGGGTCAAATTAATCAAGCCACTGCAGCTGTGCCGCCACCTCAAGCCCAACTCAATCACCTAGCAGTGGTGAACCAATACAGACCACCTCGTTATGATGGGCAGGAGGACCCTACTAAATTGGAGGATTGGATAAAGAGTTTCAACAAGCTACTCGAGGCGACTCGTTGCCCAGATGAGCAGAAGATTACTGTAGCCTCGAACTTTTTAGGAGGTGATGCAGATGACTGGTGGCAGTTACAGAAGAGAGAGCTAGATGATGATGAAGAGTATACATGGGAAAACTTTACAGAAGCTCTAAGGGAAATGTTCTACCCGATGAGTACCAAAGGAGCCATGTATGAAGAATTTCTATGTTACGACAAGGAGCACAATTTGTACAAGAATACTATGTCAGATTCAAGGAGTTAGCCAGATTTGCTCCTAAATTAGTCTCCACCGATGCCGAGAAGGCACAAAAGTTTGAAATGGGATTAAACCTCTCCATTAGAGAAGTGGTGGCTGGAGTTCAGTATCCTACCCTCTAAGCGATCTACGATCTAGCTGTTGCAGTTTCTCGTGTACAACAGATGAAGAGAAAAGCCGAGGAGTCTAGTCGCGGGTTCCAAGGACAGGACAAGAGGATTCGGGACAACCGAGGAAGCAGTAGCAACAACAACCACCTCAGCAACAATAAAGACAATATTCAAGGTGGGCAGAATCGACCTGTCCAGGGAAACAAAGGAGGGGGCAACCATGGTACTAGAAACCATGAAGGGTACATACCACAATGCCCAAAATGCAACAAGCCCCACTTGGCTAGAGGATGCCCCAAGCAGGGTACATGTTATAGATGTGGCCGAGAAGGTCATGTGAGGAAGGAGTGTAAGACCCGCATTGAAAATATTACAAAAGAGATGACCTTATCAATATCCCCACTCAGCGAAATAATCAGGATGTGCAAAACGAAAATAATCAAGGACAGAGGCCTCAGCAAAATAGAAACCAACAAGGGAACCATGGAGCACCTATAGGGCGGCTAAATGTTATTAATCAGGCAGATCTTTCAACTCAAGGGGATGTGATAACAGGTACATTTATGGCTTTAATTGTGCCTGTTAAGGTTTTATTTGATTCTGGAGCAAGTTGTTCATTTATCTCTTCTAGAATCTTGCCTGAATTAGAGATGCCAAAACCTAAAATGATGTTGCCTTTGGGAAAAATTGTATCGTGCACCAAACGATACGATGGGATTCCTATAGTCATTAAGAACCTTGAGTTCTATGCAAACTTAGTAGAATTTGACCTTAAAGATTTTGATATTATATTGGGAATGGATTGGCTTACCCGATATAAAGCGGTAATTGAGTATCAGAAACACAAAATTACACTATCCAAGACTAGAGGCAAAAAGGTCAACTACTATGTCCAACTCCCCAAACGTAAGACTAAGGTAGTAAATGCCTTAAAATTTTATAGTCTTATGCAGAAAGGATATATGCTTTATGCATGCTATATCCATAACCTCAAGTCAAAGGAGAATAAAATTGATGAGATTCCAGTAGTGAGAGAGTATCCAGATGTATTCCCAGAAGAAATACCTGGAATGCCACCTGAACGTGAAGTCGAGTTTACAATCGATCTACTTCCCGGAACAGAACCTGTATCAAAAGCTCCTTATCGCATGGCAACCCTAGAAATGAATGAACTCAAGGAGCAACTTGAGGAATTATTACAAAAGGGGTATATACGACCTAGCACGTCGCCGTGGGGAGCACCAGTCTTATTCGTCAAGAAGAAAGATGGATGGTTACGTCTTTGTATCGATTATAGAGGTTTAAATCAGGTAACGGTTAAAAACAAATACCCGTTACCTAGGATTGATGACCTTTTCGATCAACTTAAAGGTGCAACGGTGTTCTCCAAGACAGATTTGCGATCCGGTTATCATCAACTGCGAATCGCTGAAAAGGATATTCCGAAAACTGCGTTCAGGACACGTTATGGACATTATGAATTTACAGTGATGTCATTTGGGCTAACAAATGCCCCAGCAGTATTCATGAATCTCATGAATGATGTGTTTCGAGAATTTTTAGATCAATGTGTAGTCATTTTTATCGACGACATCTTGATTTATTCAAAGAGCAATGAAGAGCATGAGCAACACTTGCATCAGGTGCTAGAGACATTAAGGAAACACCAACTCTATGCCAAGTTGTCCAAGTGTGACTTTTGGTTAGAAAAAGTAGCATTTTTAGGCCACGTTGTATCAGCGGATGGAGTTTCTGTTGACCCAGCAAAAATATCAGCAATCACCGAGTGGACTACGCCTACGAATCAAACAGAAGTGAGAAGTTTTCTTGGATTGGCTGGATATTACAGGAGGTTTGTCAAGGACTTTTCCAAAGTTGCACGGCCCCTGACTCAACTTTTGAAGAAAGGCTTGAAGTATGAATGGACAGAAAAATGTGAATCATCATTTCAAGAGTTAAAGAAACGCCTCACAACAGCACCAGTTTTAACATTGCCAAGAGAGAATGAAGATTTTGAAGTGTATAGTGCCGCTTCAAAAGAGGGGCTAGGGTGTGTTTTAATGCAACAACAGCAAATCATTGCATATGCATCATGGCAATTGAAGTCTCATGAGGAGAATTATCCGACGCATGACCTAGAATTAGCAGCAGTAGTGTTCGCGTTAAAGATTTGGCGACACTATTTGTATGGACGAACTTGTCGGATATTCACCGACCACAAGAGCCTTAAGTACATATTTACTCAGAAGGAGTTAAATATGAGACAACGAAGATGGTTAGAGTTGATCAAGGATTATGATTTGGACATCGCCTACCACGAAGGGAAAGCTAATGTGGTCACAGATGCGTTGAGCCGCAAGACTCGACACGTGGCAAATACTCTTATCTTACCTTCGGAACTGTATATGGACTTGGTCAAGGTAGACATGGAGCCAGGACCTCGGGCTACAAACTTAGAGGAGTCTAGTCCATTATGGAATTGTGGAAAATGTCATTAATGCTATGACCATTGAATCTTCAGTATTTGATGAAATACGCAGTGCTCAACCAGGCGACATAAAGCTTGAAAGGATCAAGAAGAAGGTTGCCGAAGGAAAAGCAATTGGTTTTGCAATCCTGAGGATGGAAGCATTCGCTTCAAAGGGAGATGATGCGTACCGCATAAATGCATAGAGCTAAAACGAAGATTAATGGAAGAAAGCCACAACACCCCATATTCAGTACATCCAGGGGGTGATAAGCTTTATAAGGATTTAAAGAAGGTTTATTGGTGGCCAAGGATGAAGAATGAGGTAGTTGAGTTTGTGGCTAGATGTTTAACATGTCAGAAGGTTAAAGCAGTACGTCAAAAGCCCTTAGGACTCATGAAACCATTGGAAATCCCAAGTTGGAAATGGGATAGTATATCAATGGATTTTGTTTCAGGACTACCACGATCACCAAAAGGAATGAATAAAATTTGGGTAATTGTTGATAGATTGACAAAGACTGCTATCTTCATACCAATGAAGGATACATGGTCTATGGATCAATTAGCAAGAGCATATATCAATAATGTAGTTCGACGACATGGAGTGCCACATGATATAATCTCTGATAGAGACAACAGATTTGTCTTTCATTTTTGGACCAAGCTGCAAGAAGCTCTTGGTACCCAAATTAAAATGAGCACCGCTTTTCACCCGATGACGGATGGACAAACGGAAAGGACAATCCAAACACTGGAGGACATGCTGAGAGCATGCGTTCTTGAATTTAAAGGAAGTTGGGAAAACCATCTACCTTTGATAGAGTTCTCTTACAATAACAGCTATCATGCTAGTATAGGCATAGCACCGTTTGAGGCACTCTATGGACGCAAGTGCCGAAGCCCATTATGTTAGGAAAAATGTGAGAATTCTGTTGTGGTTGGGCCGCAACTCATTGAAGACATGGCCAAACAGATCCAGATGATCCAAGGAAAAATGAAGGCAGCACAAGATCGACAAAAAAGTTATGCCGATGTTAGGCAACAAGACCTAGAATTTCAAGTTGGAGATAAGGTTATGCTGAAAATATCACCTTTGAAAGGAGTGATGCATTTTGGAAAGCGAGGAAAGTTGAGTCCTCGATATATTGGACCTTATGACATTCTGGAACGAGTCGGAACCCTGGCATATAGACTAGCCCTACCACCACAACTATCTCGAGTGCACAATGTGTTCCATGTTTCACAGTTAAAGAAATATGTGCACGATCCAACCCATGTACTTCAACAGGAAGAAATTGAAATCAAAGAAGATCTGACTTATGAAAGGTATCCAATCCAAATACTCGACATCAAAGAAAAAACAACAAGGAACAAAACCACCCGGATTGTTAAAGTACTTTGGTCCAACCATGGTACGGAAGAAGCAACATGAGAACTAGAGAATGATATGAAGCAACGCTACCCCAATCTCTTTTTAATGACCCAAAAACAGTTATGGGGACATAACTGTCGGCTTAAGGGGAGGAGGATGTAACCACCCGACACAATCTTGATAGGGTATGTTCGAAATCTCATAAAACCTTTCTCATTAACTTTTATCTTGTATTTCGCATATTAGATTGCCATAGTAGTTTTCATTAAAACTTCGAGGACGAAGTTGATTTTTAAGGAGGGTGGATTGTAATACCATAGAAATTACCCGAAATAATTTTAATTCATTAAGGAGACTTTTATTAAATATTTAGACACTTGCTTAAAGAATTAGTATATTGATTTTTCTACAAAAGAACACTTGTAAAATTATATATGTAAATTTGTCTTTTCCAAAAGAAATATGAATTTCAATATCAAGGGTAATAGAATTATATAGTTTATGTAATATTTTTAATCTATTGTTTAAATTATGTATATAAGTTTTGATATATATACACATTGGTCTTAAAAATTATTATGAGGATAGTATGTGAATATTTTAAGTATTTTAATATTCATTATGGAATAAATTTTTATAAAAATAAAAATATGAGTTTTTATGTGAATCAATAATAATTAACTCTTATGTATAAAAAAAAAACACATAT
This sequence comes from Hygrophila difformis, assembly GCA_030278955.1. NCBI lineage: Eukaryota > Viridiplantae > Streptophyta > Magnoliopsida > Lamiales > Acanthaceae > Hygrophila > Hygrophila difformis. The sequence continues at coordinate 34,976,575 of JAOANR010000011.1, forward strand.
TCATAGATTATAAATTTTATTTGATGATGAGATGAAGACATTGTGGTTTGAGTATTGTTGTGAACAAATAAACCATGCAAGTATATTTTCATTATCTTTTTGAAAGCACATTAATATAAATACAATACTTGAAATAAATAAATAAATATTATACCATCATATCCAACTCATTGAGTATAAATGTATGCCACTAAATAATGGCAAGAATAATAATTTTTCTGGACAAGCTAATACTTCAATCATTTTCATGATACACTACTTACACAAATATGAGGTTAAAAACAATTGCAAGAAATTTTCTTCCTAAACAAATAGATGAAAAATTAACATGATTAACAAGTGTTTTGGATGAATGGGTAGCAAAGAAAGGTGATCAATTATCTCTTGAACCCACCAAGATTAATAGCCTCCATAATAGGCAAACCATTATGTTAATAGACAAAATGATGGACAAAATTAATAGCTTTCCAAATTAATAGCCTCTTTGTTAGGCTATAAGGACCAAATGAGTGGATACAAATACTCTAACCATTATTGCTTAAGACACACTTAATTGGATGATTGGTGAGGTTGTAATCACTCTCACAATGTGTCATGTTCAATTGTTCAAATCTTAGCCTATAAATAGAGGGAGTTTCTAGCCTTCAAACACACCAATCTCATCCATCTCATTAGACAAATTCACTACCCATTATATTCTTCAAAGTTCTCCCACATAGTGAGCATATCTTAAGGATTGTGGAGTTTTGTAGGCTTGGCAACCTTCATCATTCTAGAGTTCTAACTCTTCTCAACACTTGGTTAGTAAAATATCCTCCTTGTAAACTTGTATCTTAGAGATCTAAATCTTTTATTTTTATACTATAAATTGATTTTCCTCTATTTGTCGAATTTCAGTGAAACCCGTAATTTGTGGTGCGAATCATGTATTATAACGGCCATTATCTTTGAATCTCCTTGCTCTTATACATCAATTCAGTAAGTTAACACTCTCTACTTCAAGTTTTGGAGATCCCAATTCATGTTTTAAGAGTACAAAATTAGAATTTCCCCATTATACCAAAATCTGTCAGTTTTCCGTTTACGTAAAGATCCATCTTTTTGAACTATTTTGGTTCATTATCACTCTAAGATTCCTTCATAAAACTTGTTCCTAATTGAGTTAAGTATCGTTTTGGATAATTTTATAATTTTTAGAACTCATATGAAAAAGTTATGGGATCCGCTTTATTGAAAGGTCGAAATATCTTTTTGCTGAAATCTGAGAAATGATAGTGTTTTCTGAAATCCGCATTTTTTAAGTTCTTAAGTATCTCAAAGCTAAATGGTTTCTTCATAAAAAATATTTATCTATGTGTTATCTACCTTGTGGTAAAATTTTAAAATTTTTGGTTGCGAATTACTATTTTTAAAACCTGTTGAAAATTATAGAGTCACTATAGAATTTCTGGCAGAATACATGTTCAGTAAAGAACTCTATTTTTGAACTGTTTCCATACCTTATTTTGAAAAGTGTAAAACATAAAACTTGTTCAACTATGTGTTGAGTATCTACAGTTTAAATTTCATAGCAATCGCCTTTCATATGAATTTTTAAACTGACTTGGCGTAAACTGCGACGTTGGACTTGATTTTTGGTCCAAATGAAAAATTGTTGGATTTTGAGATCCATGAAATGATATTTTCATATTTATGAGATATTGATATGGGAGTTAAATGTTGAAATGATATTTGGCATTATTGAATGCCCTTGTTATGAGGTTACTCCCTTTAGATTGTTGAAAACTCTTTTAAAGAGGATATTATGTAGAGATTTGTGAAAAACTCTTTTACATCCATTGTGCACTATTAACTTGAGTAAGATGCCATACTTGATAGAGGGCTAATGCACTAGGGATGTGTCTTGCGGGGCCTCCCCCTCTAAATATGCCAAGACGGCATTGTTGATAAATTGTGCCAAAACGGCGTTATTGCATGTATGAGTCTATACTCTTGGGTGTATCCGTGATGGGTTACCCGAGGCTCCGGAGTGTGTCTGTATATGAGTCCGCTGCATGCTGGTCATGACTTATGATCGATATGATATGATATGATATATGGAAAATGGTGTCCTCTTGTACATAGTTGCTACAATGGCAAGAATGAAAGTTATTTATTTTGTTAAAGGTAATGTGTGTGATCATTTTAAAAGAAAAAGTGAAAATTATTATTATTATTATTATTTTTTGAGTGTCAACCACTATTTTAAAACTGACTTCTTAAAGTGGAGCGGGTTGACTTACTCAGTACCGTTGTACTGATAAAAAGTTTTTGCGTTATCTTTTTACAGATATTGGAGCTGACATATGAACTGCATCTCATGACATGAGCATTTGGGGATGGGATTACCTTTCATCAAAAGATTGTTGCTTTAAGGAACCACATACTTTTAAATATTAATGTTCTATATATTGCCTTTAGTTTATGCTTCCGCGTGAGAAAGAACAATGACTCTAGTATTAAGTACTTTAAATTTTCTTATGTGTATATTTTATAAAATTGGCAATTATTTTTAAAGTTCATACTACAAAAATTTATATTTAACCGTAACACTTGTCAATTAAGTTAGCCAAAGGGCGAGCCTGACTGAAAAGTGTGACGGTAACATTCTGAAACCTTATGAGGATGAATTTCGGGTGTTACACAAACACTCACTTAATAGAAGTATCTTAGCAGCACCCATAGGAGTTATCTTCTTCTCCCTCTCCACGTCTAAACCCAAACCCAAAGCCCTACCTCCACAACACAACTTCCATTATTTCTTCTCTTTTTTTTTTCATCTTCTTTTTCGATTCATAATAGGTAATAGTTTGTACACAAAGTGCACTATATGATCTGTGAACATCAATTCCAATCAATGGTTGTTAAAAATATAAGTTTTAAAAAATATTATAAGCAAATGAACAAAAAAAGAGCTTGATCAGCCATGGATGACTGGTTAGTCAAGGCGAACGACCGCTACTAGTTGTTCACCTTTATATGCAAACGGCCATTCACGGGGTTTGCTGTGTAGTGCATAAAAAAATGGTGACCGACCATCAATGGCCGATCACTCTTAAGTAGAGTGTTCGTTCCCTTTTCTTTGCAAACGACTGTTTCCTTTTCTTTGCAAAAAAATAAAAAAAATGTATAATGTTCAGTATCCAACGCAGGAAGAAAGATGCCTATCTCCACAACGGTTGCTGTCGTCGCCGCGATTCCTCACACCGGACATCTTTGAAGTCTCCGATAGTGGTAGTGGCTTGGGTGGTTTGGCTTTAGCAGATGATATTTTCTTCCTTTTTCTCGATAGGGTGTGTTGGTGTGTGTTTTGTGGTGTGTTGTGTGTTTGAACTTTGATGTGTGGACTATGTTTTTTTAATTGGGTGTTCCTAAAATAATGTGTAGTGCCCCCAATATTATAATACTCCCTTCGTCCCAGTTAAGACGTCTTGTTTGACTTTTTGATACTGTTTACTGTTCAACTTTGACTCAATATTATTGTAAGTATATATTTTGAAAAAATAGTCGAGTTCGGTCTTGTTAGATTCGTCAGATCGTATAATTTTAGAATATATATTTTATATAATTTTTAATTGTATATATTTTGAGATATTAACAATTAAAAAAATGTATTGAATTATGTGCAGAAGTCAAACATGACATCTTAGATGTGACGGAGTCACGGAGGGAGTATTTTTTTTTCTCTTTTAAGCTTTTTAAGGATAAAATATGTAGATAAATATTGGGTGCCCCTAACATTATTTATTTATTTATTTATTTATTTTCATTTTAGAGGTAATAACTAAAATAGGCCACCAGAAGGAGTCATTTCCACTTTTAGGCCACGATATTTTGATTTAGGAAAATAGGCCATCAGAAGGATTTCGGGCCTGAATTTAGGCCATTGGGCTGGAATTCGGGCTACGATGGCCTAAAAATGGAAATGACTCATTATGGTGGCCTATTTTAGTTTTTGTCAATTATTTTTTTATTTTATGTAATTAAAATAAATAATACTCATTTTGTGTCATTATTTATGTCCTACTTTCTTTTCTTGTTCCAATATATTTATTTTATTTTCATTTCAAAAATAATTAAATATTAATCGTCAAACATACCCATCACCTTACATTAATAAATAAATATATTAAACTTTCAAATTACCCTTTACCATTAATAATTTCAGTCCACCTCACAACCACATATCAGTAAATCACACATAAATAAATAAATAAAAATTGTAAACTCATTACTTTTTTAACACTAATAATGTGACGAATCGAGTAATATAAGAAATAAAATAAATATTAATTCAAATATATTATAAAATAAGTAAAACAAACACATATTCAAATAAATTATAAATTAAAACATAAACATATTTTATTATAAGTATCCCAAAATTTTCGGACATGGTACTTTATGTAGGGATAATTAGTATTAAATACAAGGATATATTAGGGTTAAAAATTGTGGATTAAGAATTTATATAACGTGGTTGTAATGAATTTATAATTTAAATTTATTTATTTATGTGTAATTTACTGATATATGGTTGTAGGTTGGATGAGAATTATTAATGGTAGTGGGTTTGAAAGTTTAATATATTTATTTATTAATACGATATGATGAGTATATTTGGTAATTAATATTTAATTATTTTTAAAATGGAAATAAAAAATGTTGGAACAAGAAAAAAGAAAGTAGGACATAAATAATGACACAGAATGAGTATTATTTATTTTGATTAAATAAAATAAAAAATAATTCAAAAAAACTAAAATAGGCCACCAGAAGGAGTCATTTCCACTTTTAGGCCATTGCAGCCCGAATTCCAGCTCAGTGGCCTAAATTCAGGCCCGAAATCCTTCTGATGGCCTATTTTCCTAAATCAAAATATCGTGGCCTAAAAGTGGAAATGACTCCTTCTGGTGGCCTATTTTAATTATTACCTCTTCATTTTATGACTTAGTGCCCGTAATATTGTGTTTTTAAAGTAAAGTCTTGTGTTTATAACTGTCGCCTTAAAATTTATTGAGCTATTTTATTCTGAATTATGAGAGGGAAGTTCCTATCATAAATTAATTAAATAAAGTAACTCAGTGATTAATAAGAACATCCACACTAATTATACGTACTGTTTTAAATTTCGGTTGATATCTCGGAATTTTGACCGAAATTTCGGCTATCGCAGTATCTCGAAGTGAAATTTTACTGCAATATTTTTGCAATATTTCCGTCGAAAATTCATCTAAAACTCAATATTTCACGAAATTTTCGAAATTCAAATTTTATTTCTTTTAAAAAACTGAAAGCTAATTTTTTATTTTTTATTTTTTTATATTAGATTGAAATTGAACGGATGATGGATTGAAAGTTAGACCACGAATAAAAGTTGAAGTAAAACTTAAAGGTGAAATTATTTAAACCATATGTAAAATTGTGGCTTTAAATATTATATTTAATAAGTAATGTATGAATTTTATTTTAATATTATTAGTACAGTTAAATTATTATTTAACTTCATTGTTGTTTGAATTTCTATTAATTATGTTCGTCAATCAAAATATTCTTTAAAATTTTAATTAAAATTTCCAACTTTTTTATACTAATTTAGTAATTTATATGATTTCTTCAAAACTTGAAATTAATTTATCAATTTTTTTTTTTTTTGAGAGTAATAATTCTTTTATTTCCGAAAAAAAGGAAGTACAAATCCTGCCACAAAATAGCAGTTCAATAATAGCAATTCAACCACCACCATTACCCAAAAGATAACATATGGGCGACAGGCAATAGCCGCAAAGCAGGAGCATAGGGAACAGCTAAAACGAGATCAAACCATAAGAAATAAATCGACCAAGACAATATTCAGGCCACATCATTAGACCAGGAGATCTTCTGTCCCAAAATTCAGTCCTGTTATAGCACCATGAAAGCAACAGCAACATCCAACGCATGAACCTTAGCAGCCTAAACCAGGGACCCTAGCCCTCCTTCTGCTCACTTTCTTCACTTCGTAAGCATCAATAACCAAAGCTTGATGCAGCAGCAGAAGCTATAGTATACAACAGCAACATCCGATCAAGTTTCGAGACACCATCAATAGCACACTTGGAAGTTTGGAATACAATTAAGCATCATCATCTTAAACCCTCATGATTAGTTTTAGGTGTATCCTTCTCATTGCAGCCTCAACAATATGGTTGTGGAGTCAATAAGACAAGACTAAACACTTGCTACACAGACACATCTCCCTTGCATACCACTCAACTGCAATGCATTGATTCGAAAAGGTTATGGCTAAAAACTGACAAGGCCGAAAGCAAAGGTGATGAGAAAGATTGGCCAATAAGAGGGATTAAGGAAACCAGCTATGGTGATCTCACAAAGTTGCAAATCTTGTTGCTCCGAGGAGAGCCCGTTTGTTATCAATCAACCGAACATATCAATAATCCTGAATCTCATGACTGACCCATGGTCCATCTCATGCTATTTCCAAACGTCAACCCAACCAATTAATCAAACTCTTCTCAATTCTGTTTTCTCAGATTTCTTTTCATTTCTCTAATTCTTTTCCACCTTTTTTTTTATTTTTTTTCTTTTTTTTTTCTTTTTTTTTTTCTTTCTTTTTTTTTTTTTTTTAATAAGCAGCATGCACAGTACATCAAATCAAACAGCAATTCTGTCCATTCAACATCTCAAGAGTCCATCCTCATAATATAACCTAGATCACCAAACTAGTTTCCGAAAAATAGGGATATGAATTGGGTAAGGGTAGAGTTATCTACTGGCTTATTGCGTGGATCACTATGGGTGATAGGGGAAGAGATATGGCCAAGCATGGTAGTTAAAATGCCCTTAATCTAATCAATGCACTGAGTTGAGTAAATGCAGTATCATTATGTCTGGAAGCAAGTACTAGTTTGTCAATTTGAGCACCACGAAACCATACCTCTGAACCTCACCAGGTATTTTGTCGGATGACTCTCTAACCCTGTATCCATCTCCTTTCGTCCCATATTATTCATCATGCAGCACCAAATTCAGCATCAGTTCCCGGAACAATGTCGTATACATCTCTTTATGTTGTATTGTCGTTTGAAAAACAACACCTCAACAATATCTCACACCGGGCACTTGTTCGTATGGCTCAGCTTTTACTCGCAATAAACCCCAACCCTCTAGCCAATTGACGGAACAACATTCTCAGCATCATAACTTCGAAACATCTCTGATCAAGCCCAAGAACGATCGATGTTAGGCTTCAGCCACTTAAGCCACCTTTAGGAGCCTGACATTGGCCCTCTCTAGAATCACCAACATCATCAGAAACCTGCAAAAAAGAAAAAATAAAACAATACCCATTTCCATGTTATTCAATTTCAGAACCAGCCTTCCATTCTCCGATCCCCATCGTACCCAATCTCACCAAAAGAAATGTCATTTCCACATAACTCCACTGCATCAATCACCACCTACAAACCATTTCTCCCTTCAACTTCCCAACAGCAAATGTTACGAGATCTTGCCAAGACAGTAGATATCACCTACTTCCTGACCCTCATCTCCTATGAGACAGCAATCCCATCTGCAACCATCCCTTCATATCTACTGCTAAAACTCAACTCCTACAACCAGGCTTCCAGCCTGCCTTCCTCAGCGGCTCCTTTTCTAGCCCACATATCCGCCATTTCATTCCGCTCTCTAAAAATGTGTCTAACCCTCACTTCACCCGCGCACCTAAGAATAGCCATGATCGGTCCCAACAACTTAAAAAATCTCCATGGTATTCTTTCCGGCTCTTGCAACCATGTCACCACATTACGAGAGTCGCATTCAAAAATCAATCTAGGTAGTGGAAAGCCTTGATCACGAACTAACGCCGCGCACACTCTGTTAATTGCGGTTACCTCAGCTTCCGATGAATCCGCTACTCCAATATGGTCTGAAACTACATAAATCACCTCACCCTCATTGTTTCTAATTATACCCCCAATACCGGCCGATCCAGGATTCCCCAAAGAAGACCCGTCTGTATTTATCTTCCACCATCCCGGTTCAGGGCGTTCCCAAACTAATCCATCCCTCGGTGTCTTCCTTTTATGACCCTGCTGGATTGCTAAGCAACCAGGAAAATTATTATTCACACACGCTAAACTTGCTGCTAGACCACCCTTATCCGCCTGCCACCACATCCCTATCCTCCACCTTATTTCATCAGTTGCCAAATTCAGATTAAATGCTTGTCCCTTGAAAACAGCCATGTTCCTCCACCTCCAAATCGTCCACATAATGGCTACCCCTAATGACAACCAAGCCTCTTTCCTCCCCTTCCCTGGCATAAAATCTACCCACCATTCCAACAATACCATTGCTGACCCTGGCATCACCCAGGTAGCCTCAAACCATTCCACCCCCTTATACCATAATGCATTCACTACTTCACACTTGCAAAAAATATGATCTATAGTTTCAGGTTCCTTTTCACACCAAGGGCAGTCAGCTTGTGAATTGTTGAGGCACCCTCTCCTCACCAGAAACGTACGGACAGGGAGTGCTCCCTTCATAATTTTCCATACCAGCAGTTTCACCTTCTCCGGACAAGAAATATTCCATATACTTTTCCAAAACCGAGCCACCACCTTCACCTCTATTCCTGCAGGTCTAGACCAACAGGATTTTGTAGAGAACATCCCATTCCCTTCTTTCCTCCATCTCACTTTATCCTCTGAAAATCTGTCTAAACATTGATGGCTTAAAAAAGCCATAAATTCGTCTTTAACCCCAACTTCCCAATCAAAGAGTTGTCTCCTAAACTCAACTTTCCAATACCAAGCAGTCCCACACCACTCCCCATACTCACAAATCTTCCCATCCTTATTCAAAGATAAAGCAAACAACCGTGGGAATATGTTTTTCAACAAAGCTCCTCCCTCAACCCACTCGTCATGCCAAAATCTAGTACGTTGACCGTTTCCCACTTGAATGAATAGAGATCCCCTACCACCTTCCACCTCAGGGCAGCCCCACGCTCGGCTTAAAGTACCCCATATCGATCTACAGTTACTTTCCTTCGGGATTAGAGGATTAGACTTGGAATAATACTTAGAATCAATAACCTCCTTCCACAGGGCCTGTTCATTTCCAAAGCGCCATTGCCACTTCTTTAGGAGCGCATTGTTGAACTCCTGTACATTCCTAACACTTAGTCCTCCGTCCACCTTTTGCCAACAAATCGCTTCCCAGTTAACTGAGTGTATCCTCCTGACCCCATCCCACTCGTTCCAAAAAAATCTCCGTTTCATCAACTCAATACGGTCTGCCACTCCTCTGGGAACCTTAAAAAGTGATAAAAAAAAAACTGGTAGACTGCTAATTACCGACCTGATCAAACACAGCCGCCCCGCTTGGGACAACATCCTACCCTTCCACCCGGCCAATCTTTTTTCAATCTTCTCTAGTACTGGTTCCCATATCTCTGTCCCGTTTATCCGCCCACCGATAGGGAATCCCAGATATTTCATCGGCCACCTCCCAACCTCACACCCCATCACAACAGCAGCTTCCTCCTCAAATTCCTTATCACAGTTGATACTATACAAGCTGCTCTTCTTGTAGTTGATCCTTAGGCCTGTTGCAAGTGAGAAGCATCTAAGGATTCTTTTAGCAATTATGACTTGTTGAATCTCACCCACACAAAAAAGAACGGTGTCATCCGCATATTGTAAATGTGAAATGATTGGACCTTCATTCGCCGCTATTAGACCTTTAAACAGACCCAAATCCACAGCCTTCTTTATCAATTTATTTAGGACCTCCACTACCAAAACGAATAAATATGGTGACAGAGGGTCTCCTTGTCTTAAGCCCTTGTTCATCTTGAAAAACTTGGATGGGGAACCATTAATGAGCACAGCTGCCTCCGCTGACATAACACAGGCCTTTATCCATTTAATCCACACCTCATCGAATTCCATTGCCTCAAGGACTCTAAAAATTGAATCCCATGCCACATTATCATATGCCTTCTCAAAATCTAATTTTATCACGAACCCCTTACGCCCACTAACTTTGGTTGAGTTTACCACTTCAGCAGCCACCAAGACACCGTCCAAAATTTGCCTGCCTTTGACGAACGCCATTTGTGTATTCCCTACCACCCCCCCGAGGACCTCCTTCAATCTATCGGCTAGGACCTTAGCCACGATCTTATAAATACTCCCCACTAAGGAAATTGGCCGAAATTCTCCAAAGGTCATTGGATTTTCCACCTTTGGAATCAGAGTAATGAATGATCTCCCAATTCCTCTCGGCAATTCCCCAAACTCCTCCAGTACTTTAAAAACTTCCATCACCTCTCCTTTGATAACATCCCAGTATTTTTTAAAGAAGCTGAGATTGTACCCATCTGGCCCCGGGGCTCTGTTCCCGTCACACTCCCAAACCACCGCCCTAACCTCTTCTTCCTCGAATTTTCTGACTAACCAGGTGCTGTCAGCCGAGCCTACCCTGTCTAGTCCAATTCTATCTACTTTGAACACCACCTCTGCCTGCTTTGAGAACAGCTCTCTAAAATGAAAGACAGCTTCCTCCTTAATTCTCCTAGGCTCTTCAATCACATTGTTCCTGACTCTTATAGATCCAATATATCCTTTCCTCCGATGGATAGCAGCCGTGATGTGGAAAAATTTGGTATTTTTGTCCCCCTCTTTGATCCACCTAAGCCTAGATTTTTGGAACCACCTACGCTCTTCCGCTAACAACAATCTGTTTAGCTCTCTTTTCTTGGATACCCACCTCTCCCTGTATCCCTCCCCCTCCCTACTCCTCAAAAAATTATTTTCGATCTCCACTACCTCCTCCTGTACTTTCTGAATTCTATTTTCTAGATCTGCCGCACTATATCCCCTCCACCTCTTAATACAAGATTTTAAATATTGCAGCTTGCCCATTAGTCTACATCCTCCGAAAACTCTATCCTGCCCCCACGAATCCCTGACCAAGTCCGAGAAACCCGAGTCATCCATCCAGTAATTATACATCCGGAACGGTTTGGGACCCCAATCTTTTTCTCCCACCCATAAACTCACCGGGTAATGATCCGATGAAACCGACTCACATCTTTTTTGAACCACTGCCCATTCTTGACACAACCAATTAGGCGACAAAAGAAATCTATCTAATCTACTACCTGCCCTCCCACCCCTCCCGAACCATGTGAATTGACCTCCTTCCATAGGCAAATCCACAAGACCCATGCTATCTATAAATCCCCTAAAATCTCTCATGGATCCCATATCCTCACTCATACCAAACCTCTCCCCACTCCTTCCTACCGCATTATAATCCCCTGCCAAACACCAGAAATCACCATCCTCCGTGCTACACTTCTGAGACAGTAGTTCCCAAAACGCCTGCCTCTCCCGTCTTTCATTCGGAGCGTGAATACACAAAAAGTTCATCACCCCCGCCAAACCGAGCAGGCTGCCCTTCACCCATATATAGTTATGTTGCTTCTCAATAACTGAAAATGACCCACACCTACCGTCCCACAGCACCATTAATCCCCCAGCGTTCCCAATTGCCGGTTGGAAGCAGAATTCGACATCTCGTGTTCCCCATAATCGATAAACTAATCTCTCATTGATTTCGCTCATTTTGGTTTCTTGGAAACAGGCCACCGAAGGTCTGGCCTTTTTACAGAAACGCAATACTGCCCTCCTCCTCACTCCTCCATTCAACCCCCTTAAGTTACATGTTATCATCTTCATAACTAAATTAGTCCTTCAACCTAGACGCCACCCACACTACCCTCATATTTCCCTCTCCACTTCCTCAAGGATTCTCTCAAGCACCACCTTCCTGCCCCCGATACACACTAATCCCAAGTTCTCTGCCATTCTCAGGGTATCCTCCACCTCAGACATTTCAAGCACTCTGACCCTCCCCTGCTTCCACACGGTGGTGAATTGCAGTGATGCAAAATTATTACCCTCCTCCCTGATCGCCATCCATTCCTTTTTCTGCTTACCCTTCCCGGAGCATCCAATCTTCAATCCTTTATTCCGATGTTTTTGTTTCGAATCTGGCCGCCCTTTTATGACTTTAGCGAGAGCTTTATCCACCTCTTCAATCATCCTAGACGCCTCCTTATCAAGATCTTTACCCATTCCCTGCGCTACCCCCTGAGACGATACCCTAGCCTGCCCTTCACCCCTAGATAACTCGAGATCCCTCTCCTCCTCCATTACCTCCTCCATCTCCACAAGACCTAATTCTCGTTGCTTCCCCTTTGATCTCTCTAGGTTTTTACCTCTCTCGCTCATGTCCACTATAGGTATCCTTTCCCCATTTGTTCCTTCTGCCTTCCGATCCTCTCGAACAGCTTCTGACGGCCCCTCAGCCCCTGGCCCAACTTGAACTGTGACCTCTGTTTGGGCCCCTTCAGATACCACAACCCTATCATTATTCCACATATTTTCCTTAGGTCCAGCCTCCTCAGGCCCATTACCCTCCAATCGGCCCACTAAGCACCCTCTGCATGTTTCCCCGCCACCTTGGGAAAATTTTGAACTTTCCTCCATCATGACTATCTGGGACGCCGCCGTATCCTTAACCTTTTCTTGTTCCCCATGCAAACCTTCTTGAGTTCTTTCCGATTCCCCATGATCACAAGGCCCGGCTCTCCGCTCCACATTCTCCCCCGACATCCCACCTGCGCCTTTCTCTCCCGATGAATCTTCCGGCGTCCTTTTCTTTGAGCCTGGTTCTTCTATCTTATCATCCTCCATTGAATCCTCTACCACCACTGGATCATTGAGATTTGTAACAATGTTGACGGCGAAGTCTTCACCTCCAACTTGAACTTTCACAGTCACTGGAAACTTGGAGACGTTGTCTACCTCCACTAGCAATCTTGCCCTATCAAACCTCTTATGCTCATTCGTGTCTCTATCTGCACTAATCAACTTCCCGCACCTCTGTACTACTCTCTGGAAGTTTTCCATATTCCATGCAGAGAATGGCATTCCATAAACATAAACCCAAACCACATGACTGTTCGCCTTTACCCCAACATCCCATTTCTGTTTCTTATCTACCAGATGACTATCTCCCATATCTCCTAAGAACGAATCCCTACTGTACTCGTCTTTGAAGACCACCACCACCAGACGACCTCCCCCGTATTTCACCTCCTCACATCCCTTGTGCCCCCGAAACAGCCAATCTTGAAAATCGGTTAACCCGTTGAAATCTCTTAGCACAACCGCCGCTGCCCTCCCAAGCCAACCCATCTCCCTTACCACCTCCTCAAGCTTCACCAGGTTCTCCTCCACTTCTCTCGCCGCACCATCGACTGGATTCCGATCTCCCGTCCCCTTAATAACTTCGGCATACGTTCTCTCATCACGCCACGCACCCTTTGGATTGGTCTGCCGCCATATCTCTCTCCCTATGGATTTCCTTTTACTGCTCTGGACATAATTCCTACTCTGCCCGGATGCTAACCCTTCTCTCACTAACGAAACCCTACTCGGGATTGCCCAATTGGCCCTCAGCTTCCTTCCCATCATCATCTTCCCATTCATCCTGTTGATTACCATCTCACCTTCCTCCTTATTTTGAAACCGGAAGAAACCAAACTTAAAGCCATTCACTGGCCAACTTCTCTTTGGAATGAACCAATCTTTCGCCTTTACCACATTGTCAACCTCCCTTATTAATTTGAAGTTGGATAACTCCAGTGATATGTTACCGATATAAACACCGAACAGTCCTTTCCGGCGCCTCTCTCTCCATACTCCTGCTCGCCTCTTCGCCGCTTCTATCCCGACCACCCGACTACTCCCCACTTCCGGCACCTCTCTCTCCATACTCCTCCCGTGACAAATATTAATAATAGAAATGAAATTAATTTATCAATTATTTTTTGAAATTTTCATCAAAATTTTAAATATTTTCAAAATTTAAATTTACATATCCGATATCAAAACTAGCGCAACATATAAAAATTAAAAAGTACCTTGATTATACCACACATTTTTCTACATAAGTACGTTTGTTTTTTATTGGTGCAATTGTGCCAAGCGAAGGTGATAGTTGACGCTACTAAAAACTAGTGGAGGTACACAAAATATACTCCTTCGCTACATTTAACTCCACAAAAGCCAATGCATTTTTTAAATTGTTAATATTTAAAAATATTTATAATAAAAAATTATGTGAAATACAACTTGACAATTTTTTCCAAACATATACTTAAAAGAAAATTGAGTCAAAACTTTTTCAATGTATACTTACAAAAAAAATTGAGTCAAAACTAAACAGGGTAAAAAAAAAAGGAGATACACTAGCTTTAGGGTCTGGTGTGCATGCAGTTTGTTTTTATTTCAAAACTAGAACTACCCGCCCGCGCGATGTGCCGGGCTCAGATTATAACGTTGCATAGGGAAAATTGTATATGATAATAGATTAAAAGTAATGAGTAAAAATCTTCTTACTTCAATTATTAATATATTTAGTGAAAAAATATTATGTCGTTCTCATTGTGAAAACATGTCTATATAAATGAACTAACATAACAATAGCAAGAAAAAAACAATATTATATTTTGTTTGTTTATAACAAAAATTATTGTAAAAATTAATATATATTTTGAAAGAAAATCAATTCTTTTTTATATAATAAAATTTTCATATATACAACATTTAATTATAATCTTTAATATTTGACGTGGCCCTAAATGTGTCAGCCCACGGGCCGCTGCCCGCTGGCTGACCCATTTAGGGTCCCATCGATTGAATATTATTTAATATTTTCAAAAATTGAATGTCTAGCATAATATCACCAAACATTTATATCATTGTCTTTGGTTACACATTAAATTGCAAATCTTGATACAAATAGTTGGTATATTGTAGTAGTATTTTTCCTGCATTAGGAACAACTACAAAATTATATAGGAATAATTAGTTGTTGTATAGGCTAGTCTTTCTATTAGTTGTAAAATAATTACATAAATTAAATTATTCACAATTAACGCATCCGTAAAAATAAGAGTTATTTAATTTATTTAAATAATTTAAGTGAAACAACCATGACAATTAAGAGAGTGAGAGAGAGATAGAGAGAGGACCTTTTTTGTTTGCATACACAATCCATTTAATTTAGTTTTTTGTTATAAATTTAAATAAATTCAATTTTTTTAAT
This sequence comes from Hygrophila difformis, assembly GCA_030278955.1. NCBI lineage: Eukaryota > Viridiplantae > Streptophyta > Magnoliopsida > Lamiales > Acanthaceae > Hygrophila > Hygrophila difformis. The sequence continues at coordinate 34,991,809 of JAOANR010000011.1, forward strand.
TAAAAGTTAAATTCATGGGATTAAAATTGAAATAATTTTCACAACATATGATGTTAAATAAAATATTTTTAATCACCCAAAGTCATAGTCGGATTTAATTTGAAAATAATTTTATTTATTAGTTTTACTTAACGTATCATAGTAAGAAGAATTATATATTCATGTCTATGTATATATATATTTCATATCGACATTAATAAAGTTATGTTATAATATATATTTTTTATACTTATTATCTTTTTTATGTTGATATCTATAATTTAAATAAATTTTGAATTTATTCAATGTCTATTACAAATAAAATAATTATATAACAACTGAATAATTTTTAACATAATTCAACTAATTAATTTGTAAATTTGGAAATATTAGTAGACACCTTAAATATTTAAACTTAAATGTGTGGCTAGTCCTAGAGTTTGAATCTTAATTTGCCCTTTATTCACTCCATTTTTCTTCTTTTATTTTTTATTTTTAATTAATGATGTAATATAAGTATTGAATCGTGTAATTTAAAATATTGTTTGTTTTTTTTTTTCAGGGTATCTTGCAATAATAAACTATTATTTTGAAATCAAACATTATATTATTTCCTTTTGCTTGTTCCTAATATATATAAATTTAAGTGTGAAAATAATTAATAGTAATGATATCATTTTTTACAATTCAAATTCAAATGTTTAAATATTCATTATAAGTTATATTCCTAAATTAAATTCATATGCTTATAAATTAAAATGGTATGACCAATCTTACCAAAGGAGAAAATGGTAGGGCCATTTAAATCTTAGTATTTGGAAATTATAATTAATTACGGTATACTTGCAATGAATATAGTTTATTTAGGTAATACAGAATCTGAGTAATGTATTACAACCATAAAAAATATCATTCAATTTATCCACAAATTAAATCATTTATGTGTATAAATTAAAATGGTAAGACCAATATTTAAATCATTCATATTTGGAAGTTATAATTTTTTTTTTTTTTTTTGAGAAGATTGGAAGTTATAATTAACTATGGTCTACATGCAATAAATACAGTTTTTTTGGGCAAATTTCATATTGAATCGGGTAATGTATAATTTTTTGTTATTTGTTTTGGCAAAGGTGTCCTACAAATAATATAATATTATTTTATGAATCGATAATTTAGGGATAATTTAAATTCAATGTGAAAGTAATTAATAGTAATAATGGTATGACCAATCTTACCGAAAACAAAAATGGTAGGGCATTTAAATCTTTATTTTGGAAATTATAATTAATTACGGTATACCTGCAATGAATATAGTTTTTAGGTAATACAGAATCGAATAATGTGTTACAACCATAAAAATATCAATCAATTCATCCACAAATTAAATTAATTTATTTGTATAAATTAAAATGGTAAGACCAACATTTAAACCATTCATATTTAGCAGTAGTTAACTATGGTCTACATGCAATAAATATAGTTTTTTTGGGCAAATTTAATATTCAATCGGGTAATGTATAATTTTTCTTACCTCTAGGGGAAGCACTCTTAGGATTGCTATGCTAATCAATACAAAACACTTGTGCATCTTATATTTAATATGTTTAAGTATCATACAATGATACAATAGTATGCTAAAAAGCTCCAACAATATCCACCAAATGGACAACTAAATAGAAAATGTTGCCAAAGTATCTCCCATCATCAATCAATCCATATAATAACCAATCCCATTATTTTAAGAGAATCTGACATAAAGTAACTATCAATGCACATCGCCTCATATCCAAAAATCTACCAGAATTACCAAGGCCCGAAATATGTGGCACCTGAATAGAAAAAGACCAAGGAAACAGATTTAAATGCATTAGTTATCTACATAAATGAGAGAATATAAATAACATTACTCAAACTGAAAGATCCAATGGCAGATAGAAAAATGTAACACCAAAGATTTTTTTTTTAATTTAAAAAAACAACAACAAAGATTATACTTATTGCAATCAAGTGGGGCGTTCATTGGATTTCAGATTCGATTGGTAGAATGAATCACTCTGTCCATATATCAGAATTGTTGTTGCTAGAGTCCTGCTATTGGATTTTTAAGCAACACTTCTCCCACTTACTCTTACCAAGACTTAATTCCAATCGGAAGAGTGTAGGCCAAGCATATTTTAGATTCAACTTCTGAAACCTTAGAAAGAAAAAAAGAAAAAGAATTGGAATAGAGTGGACTGAACTCAAAAACAATCAGCTAGCTAATAATGTTGAGATACAATATTATATAATTCCATTAATCCATATGTTAGAAAATTTATGTAAATTCAATATAGAAAATAATATATAATGTGATTTGATCCAATAAAATAAAGGTTTGATCATACATTTTTGGAGAATGTATTTAGTTGCAGCTGTTCCAAATACACCCTCAAGTACACCAGCTATGTTGTATAGTCCCAAGAGCACTCCCTGTGATTGATCATTTGATATGTAAATTCAGGAATAAATTAATGTCAGGAGAAACTCTATACGTAAAAATACTCAAAAAATGAGATGAGAAGCCACTCACTGTTGCTGCTCTAAAAGCCATTTCAAGATTACGACCCTGATAGCTTATTCATACAGACTATTTATAACTGTCACCAATAAGAAAAAATACAAAAAATGGTACAAAGTACAAAGATCACGATCACACTGGAAGAGAAAAATTGAAATTCTATTGGAAAAAATTTCAATAGAAAAAACTCAACCAATAATGACATACAAACATATAATTAAAAATTCACAAAAGAAAAAATCCCTTGCAACGAAGGAGAATGTATGTAGAGAACCTGTAAAGAATCCCTTACACTATAAAGTCTACTGACACCACCAAAACAAAATATGAAACATTACATCCTATAAAAATTCACAAAAAGAGAAAATTCACAAAAGAAAACCTGTAAAGTCTACTTACATCCTATAACCGTTACACTATAAAGTCTACTGACACCACCAAAACAAAATATGAAACATTACATCCTATAAAAATTCACAAAAAGAGAAAATTCACAAAAGAAAACCTGTAAAGTCTACTTACATCCTATAAAGTCTACTTACACTTTAAAAATTCACAAAAGAGAAAATCCCTTGCAACGAAGGAGAATGTATGTAGAGAACCTGTAAAGAATCCCTTACACTATGAAACATTAAGGACACCTTCATAATGGTTTACTATGACTCCAACATTTTTCATTACATCCTCAGTTCACAGCACCACTTTTATACAACCTGCATATAATATGGTACAAATCAAACAATACACCATATCAACACTAATGAAAGATATTGGCCTAAGAAAGTACAGAATATACAACTATGTTTAATATCAATCATAGCTGTATTAAACAAAAGAGAAGGATACCTGGACTTTCATCTTCAATAGCATTCCCTTTGCATCCATTGTCATTACAATTATTAAGTGGACTATAAAGTGAACTTTAATACCGAAATTTCTTATCATATAGAAAGCTTAATATATTATAAACATACCTTATGGAAAATTTCAATATCCAAATTGATTATAATCCGTATTTCCAAGAAATGGTCAAGCATAGCATAACATTATAATATGTATTTCCAAGAATTGGTCAAGTATAGCATTGCAATACACTTGCCCAATAATTTATTGCCACTGTAGATATATAACAATAAACCAAAGAAACATAAAAAAGAAGATATTGTTAGAGATTGATATGCAAGCGGGGGCGGAGGTAGAGGATGAGACGGAGGCGGACGGCGAAGGAGCCGGTAGCGAAAGTGGAACGGAAGACAGTGGCGAGATGGCGGGGATGGTGACTGCGGACGCGGTAGTGGAACATCAGACCATCTGGATCTTCTCATTTCTTCGCTGACCTGCAAACCAACCCAAAAAAATATCAGAGACATAACAAAAATCGATAGGATTCCATCAGATTTATAGCCGGAGACTGGGCGAGTCACACAAACAGAGGCCATGGAACGCAGGAAGAATCGAGATCTCTACAAAGCCGAAAGAACGGAATAAAGTTCCGGGATACAGGGACATTCAAAACTATGGATACAAAAATGCAGAATAAAAGATGAAGACCTGAATCATTTTCTGAATGATGTGCATAAATAGACAAAAAAGACGGCGGGACCGATAGCAAGGAGGTGGAGAATAAGAGACCTGTCGTGTGGGCGGAAGATTGATGGCGCCGGAAATGCATGAACAGTAGACTGACGGCGGCGATTCTGCGTTTAGGGTTTAGAGCGGAGTCCGCAGATTGGGGCCATTGAAAAGAATGGGAAAATAATTCTGGAAAGTATTGATTGGGGAATTCCTCTGCTATTGATGGTGATTTTCTTTATATTGAGTTTATATACGGAGTGGTGGTATTTGTGTAAATATATTAGTGTGTGAGATAGTGAAAAATAAGTTTGGCATTTAGGCGGGAAAAAAGCCTACTTTATACTATAATAAAGATAAAGATAATAGTCCGTTGTGTACACTAGCTTTTTGAAGTTTTTAAGAGGTAGCTTTTAATCTATTTATGTTTTCAAATTTATTAATAGAGTTTTTCGGAAACTATTTTTCAAATTTAATCTATTTATGTTTTCAAATTATAATTTTGGCAAAAACTAATAACTACACTCCCACAAGTTGGTTACATCCCACACCTACAGAACATACATAACGGACCCTAAATAATAAAGTGAGGATTGAGGAATATTTTGAGGAAAGCGGATTGAACCTAGGATAGTGGTAGAGTACCCTGCAGTCTGCAGAGGAACCCGCGACTGAGAAAATGGAGTCCGCCAGAGTGCCCTTACTGCCGTCGGAGGAAAATGGAACCAACGGGCCATGCCCAAGCTATGCTTCGGTTTGGGCGGAGGCCAACAAGGTCGCCCGCATCACACTGCCGATGATAGTCGTGACGGTTTCGCAGTACCTGCTCCGCATATCGCCGCTGTTCATGCTGGGCCACCTTGGGGAGCTCTCTCTTTCTAGTTCCTCCATTGCCACTTCCATTGCTAACGTTACTGGCTACAGCATTCTGGTAAGAATTAATCCCCCGTGCTTATTTCGCTTTCGAGGCACTTGTTTGCACATGTAGATTAACCAGTGAAAATGTTAAGTCTGTTCAAACTTTGAATTAGGGTTTTGTGAAATGCTTCTTTAGTTGATTGAAAATTTGATTACCGTGTGCATTTTTCGTAAACGAAAAACAAAAGCCGTTCTATGTTCGTGCTTTGAGGTTTAGTTTATCAGATGAGTAGAATTCTATGGAACAGTTTGGGATGGCTGGGGCATTGGAAACTCTATGCGGGCAGGCTTATGGAGCAAAGCAATACCACAAAGTCGGGACTTACATGTTCACAGGCGCTATATGCCTATTGCTGGTGTGTGTACCTGTATCGATTTTGTGGTTATGTACTGACAAGTTGTTGATACTCATAGGGCAAGACTCTGTAATTTCAATTGAGGCAGGGAAATACACTATGTGGCTTATTCCCTCCCTATTTCCTTATGCTATATATCAATCTTTGGTAAGGTACCTGCAGATTCAGACCATGATCCTTCCTATGATGGTCAGCACTGTAGCTTCTTTGTGTTTTCATCTGCCTCTTCTTTGGGTTTTTATATTTAAGTTAAATCTAGGGAATCCCGGGGCAGCGTTGTCCATTAGTATATCTTACTGGTTGAATGTGATTATGCTCGGGCTTTATGTCAAGTATTCCCCAACGTGTAAGAAGACACACTCAGCTTCTTTCACCAGGGATGCTTTCCGAAGTATGAAGCAGTTCCTTTCATTGGCCATCCCAGCAGCGCTGATGATTTGGTAAATCTTGATTTTGAGAAGTATCCCAGTGAAACAATTATATATTCTGTTGACATTTTTTTGCAATGGGTGGTGATGTAGTTTGGATTGGTGGTCGTATGAGCTTATTGTATTGCTCTCTGGCTTGCTTCCATATCCAGAGCTTGAGACATCTGCATTGTCTATCTGGTATGACTATTCGTGTATGTATGTTCTTGTCTGTTTATTAAATTTTGAGCTGAGATTACATTTTACTGATGTCCCCTGCAGTTTCACTACTATTTCGTTGCACTATCACATTCCTGATTCATTTGGTGCTGCTGCAAGGTTTGCTTTTGCAATTTTAGAATTGTCATTATCAACTAACAGAATACTCTATGACTTATGTTGCATTTGCACTTATCCCATTATATGAATATAATCTCTTTTTAGCACTCGTATATCCAATGAATTAGGAGCTGGGAAACCAAAAGCAGCTCAGATGGCATTCTATGTAGTACTTGCCTTATCAGTCGTGGAGTGCATCGCAGCAAGTGCAATTATTTTTGGCTGTGGAGGCATCCTTGGATACGCATTCAGTAATGATCCTGAAGTCATTGATTACGTCTACCAAATATCTTCCCTTCTTTCGCTCTGTATTGTTATGGATGGCTTTGAAGCAGTACTTTCGGGTTCTCTCCCTAAACTTTTTTCTGATCAAATACAACAATTTCATGCTGTTCTCTATGTAATTACTAATTTGTGTTGTTCTTTATTTTCAGGGACTGCCACAGGCAGCGGATGGCAACACATAGCAGTTTACGCCAACCTCTGGTCATATTATCTGGTAGGGCTCCCAGTAGCTTTGGTATTTGGATTTGTTTTGCAGTTAAAAGGCAAGGGCCTGTGGTGGGGGCTGGTGGTTGGATCAACGTTGAAAGCTCTATCGCTTCTGATAATCATGAGCTGCACGGACTGGGAGAAACAGGTAACGTTTTTCGCTGCATCTCTGCCTCTTCAACGTCGTTTGCTTTGTGCAAGCAATCATATCTTAAGAACTCAGTTAACTCTTGTTCATGAATAGTCCAGGCGATGGAAGCGAGGAAGAGGATATTTGATGGATATAATGAGGCTCAAGATGAGTTGCTTTGATAAATATGAAAAAATATCCGAGAAAATTAGGAACCAAACAGAGAATATCTGCACTTTGATTATGAAGTTCCAGCAACATATGGTGTCTGCAATGTACTTGTATCCGATTAGAGATAACTGAACTAGGGGCGGATAAAACAAACTGTAATTCTTTTTTTAATGAAATAAGATTAGAAGAAGTATGGGACATTTTGATCTTGGTTGGATTTATTCTTATACTAAGATGTTTGAAATAAAATTTGGGGGCCCTGAGCGAGCGCGCCACTTGCTCCCCCTATAAGACCCCTCTGTCGGCTTCCAGTACAGAAATTTGCTCCCAGCAGCATGTGGAAGAATACCATTCACTTCATTTTCTTTAGATATGCAGGTATATACTATATTTTCTCGAGTACTACTCATTTCCTGAACCTGAGTACTCATTTTCTCGAGTGGCGCATACTCAATGCTGTTTATTAATAACCCTAATGGACGACACTTATGATAATTATGCGACGATTGAAGAGGCCGAGGCTTTTACAGAGGCTTTACAAAGGTACATGCGTGCAAGTTTTACAAGTATAATATACCTTTCTGTCCCATTTAATTGATGACTTTGAATGATGTTAACATCCTTCTTGTGTGTGCGCGTGTGTGTTTTGAACTTCCTGTCGTAAAAAAGGTGGGATCTCAATGAAATCGGACAACTTCCAGATTATATGAAAGTCGTCTACAAATTCATTTTGAACACATACGAAGAGTTGCATCGTGAGACATCGGAGCGTGGAAGGCCGTTTGCAGCTCCTTATCTTAAAAGAGGAGTAAGACTCTACTTAAAACCGGCCCCTTATTATACCTATGTTATTTTTCAGCATATAAGTATTATTACTCCTTAGACTTAGATTGGTTGCCCTTTAATTTGTACTACTACATGAACAAAAATCTCTTATCACTTGAAAAAAAAACAAAAAAAGAAGCTTGTAATAATCCACAGTTAAAAGAACTTGGCCAAGGATACAATACAGAGCTGAAATGGTTCATGGGTATGGAGATGCCCACAATAATCGAGGCTTACAACAGCAATCTGTACCTCACAAGTCACAACTGCACTATTAATTCGTGCCGCTCTTATTGGGGATGGAAGAATGCGCTCCGGAACAAGTCTTCAAATGGCTATTTGATAGCTCCAAACTTGCCGAAGCAATATATAGCAATGCGTGGTCGATATCTGGACGATTTAGCCACGCATCAAGTAATATAATTAAGCATTATATTTATACTATATTATGTATGCACACATCAGATTTTTATCAACACGTGGTACTCCCTCCGTCTCACGAATTGTGGCTCGTATTCCTCTTTGGGCTGTCCCACGAATTGTGGCCACTTTTCCTTTTTAGATAAATTTAATTAATATAGATATGATTAGAATTTTAATAGTTTCTAAATCCCATAAAAAAAAGTAATCACTTTTACTATTCTGCACAACTCCCAATATAATTTTATTTTTCTATACAAAGTCCCTTGCATTTTTTTAATTCTTCATATTTTAAAATTGGTACAAATAAAAACTATATAAAATATATATATATTCTAAATCTAGATGTCTAGACGATTCTAACAAGACCACACTTGAATATTTTTCTCTAACTAAATCATTACAATAATATTTTATCAAAGTTTAACAATGAAGAAAATCAAAATTCATTAAAATTTTAAACACAAATACCCACATCACTTTAACCTCTAAACTCCACCACACCCCACCACATAAATTACGGTCTCCAAAATAAACAAGCCACAATTCGCGGGACGGAGGGAGTAGTACATTATTTCTTTTTTTGTCGGAGCTTAACCCGCTGCTTTATAATCCGTAATATACAGCGCGAGGTTAAGGGAGGTGATATGCTCACGGGAATAAACATGTACATGAAACACCATGGCGTAACAGAGAACGAGGCTCTTACGAGAATTTCTGAATTGGCTGAGGAAGCACGGAAGGACATCAACAAGGAGTATCTTGACCTATCATCATCTTCCACGACGGATAATATTCCTGTGCGGGATGTCGGCGACGCACTTTTTATGTGGGTCGGGAATATAGAGCTCTTCTATAATAAGCATTGTGATGGATATTCAAGACCTGAAGGGTTTTTGGCATCCGAGACAGGGCCGTTCCTGAGATTTTATAGGCCATGGCAATGTATTATGTTTGTGTAAATATAAAAAAGCAAATTTCTTCAAGAGAATTTTGGAATTCCGTTGCTAAAATAATAACGAATTTTAGTTGCAAATTCTAAACAAATTTTAAGATTTTCTACTAAACTTTTTACGTCACTAAAACAAAAATTCTTGTAGTGTTTGATCTATAATATTTTCCAATAGCTTTTTATACTTTTCTAAACTCCTACCCACGTTTTATCCTCTTTTTTTTTTCATATCCATAAATATAAGTTTTAGGCAATATGAATTTCCAATTTAAAAAATAAACTAAGTGAAAAAAGAACATAGTGAAAAACACTTGAAAGAATAATGGTGAACTTTCTCATGGACAAGATTAGGTTTTTGAGTAATTTTTCCTTTTCACCCACTAATTTAAAATTGAAACCTTTTCATAATTAAACTTGTTATCACAAAAAAAATAAATAAAATAAAATAAATAAAATAAACATATCAATTAACTCTATCTGTCCGTTGGGCCAGGACCGAAGGGACAGCCACCTACCTGCCCGTCAGGCCAGGACTGAAGGGATAGTCACCTATCTGCCCGTCAGGCCAAGACCAAAGGGACAGTCACCTATTCGCCCGTCAGGCCAAAGGGACAGTCATCTATCTACCCGTCAGGCCAGGACCAAAGGGACATTCGCCTATCCGCCCATCAGGCCAAAGGGACAGACACCTATCCGCCCGTCAGGCCAAAGGGACAGTCACCTATCTGCCCATCAGGCCAAGACCAAAGGGACAGTCGCCTATGCGCCCGTCAGGCCAAAGGGACAGTCACCTATCTGCCCGTCAGGCCAGGACCAAAGGGACAGTCGCCTATCCGCCCGTCAGGCCAAAGGGACAGTCACCTATCTGCTCGCTAGGCCAAGACCAAATGGACAGTCACCTATCTGCCCGTCAGGCCAAGACCAAAGGGACAGTCACCTATCTACCCGTAAGACCAAAGGGACAGTCACCTATCTGTCCGTCAGGCCAAGACCAAAGGGAAAGTCACCTATCTGCCCGTTAGACCAAAGGGACAGTCACATATCTGTTCGCCAGGCCAAAGGGACAGTCACCTATCTGCCTGTTAGGCCAAGACCAAAGGGTCAGTTACCTATCTGCCCGTCAGGCCAAAGGGACAATCACCTATCTGCCCGTTAGGCCAAGACCAAAGGGTCAGTTACCTATCTGCCCGTCAGGCCAAAGGGACAGTCACCTATCTGCTCGTTAGGCCAAGACCAAAGGGACAGTCACCTATCTAACAGTCACTACCTGCCCATCAGGCCAGGACCGATGAGACAGTCAACCAATTAGACCTATTGGCCGGCCAAGCCAGGGAGGACAATTAGACTTACTTGCCCGTACAAAGAGAGCAAAGCAAAAGATTAAGACCACTCGACCCCAACAGATTAGAGAAGACCTGTCATCTATCGATAGCGTCAAAGCGGTTACCAAGAGCACTACCAAGACGGTTTCTCGGATGGCGGTTACTGGACGGTCTATATATACTAAGCAGGGCTACAGAGGAATGGACAACCAACACACCACAACACTCCTCTGGAGATTTTATTTTATCTTAGTTTGTAGTTTAGTTTCTCTAGTTTAGTTCGTAGTTTGTAGCTGTTTCATTAAGTTCCTGTAATTAACAGTGGGCAAGAAATTTAATTCTTGTTCATTGTTCCTAATTGTTGAAGGCACAATCCAACGAAGGGAACTTTTCAGTTTCTATCGTCTTAGGCCTGCAAAGGGCTTTACTATTTGTTGTTATCCAAATTCCTGCGATAACAAATTGGCGACCACAGTGGGAGATTGAACAATCAACCACGATAGATCAATTAGCAGATCTAGATCAATTGGATCAATTGGTGTTAAGATCACGAATTATAACACGGACAAACATGTCTACTCCTCAAAACACCACCAGTTCGCATGCATCTGTAACTCCAGCAGTGCCCACAACAGGGCAAAATACTGGTTTAAATCCACCAATGGACTTAATACCTGACTTAATGACCCAACTTGGGGAAATGCTGGATAGTCGCGTAAATAGTCACTTCCAGGCTATGAGGAATGAACTTTCCACACTGGCATCTCTAAATCAGGGTTTTTATGCCCCTGGGCCGTATGCCTTTGGCATGGGCAGTTTCCCGAGTTGGGCAACTAATGCCCCTACGGGACAAGTTCCATCCATACCACCCCCACCTAGCCTTACACCATCCTTTGGTGGAGGGGATATGTATTCTCAAAATTTTGATAGGGCTGAGTCTAGCAATGCTAGGCCTTGGGGGCCTGTCACAACATACCCGAACAACATCCCACTAGGGGGGCAACCTGCCTTTGTCCCCACGGATGCGAATTGCTGTCCGATGGATACATCCCCAATCAAGTCGATGGGCGATTTAGGGGCGACTCAGGAGCCTTGGAGGCCACCAGTGGTCAACCCAATTGCTCCTAACATCCAATTCACCCCACCAATGATACATGTTATTCCTCCAGACACGCAAAACCAAGGACCACCACTTGGTGGCGTAAATACTAACCCCAATCAACCAGCTCCTCAGCAGGACCCTGTGGTTGATCCGGATATCTTGGCAGACATACTACGGACTCAATTTGGCATGAATGTGAGGCCAACTGGTCGGATGGCTTACCGAAAGCCATATCCTGAGACCGTCACTCGTAATCATCCTCTTCCTAGAGGTTTTAGGGTGCCTGATTTTTCCACCTTCTCAGGTGAGGATGACTCGTCTACCATCGAACATATAGGGCGGTTTACAGCCCAATTAGGAGAAAATGCGGGAAACCCCAACTACAAGATGCAGTTATTTTCCTTATCATTAACTAAGACTGCATTTTCGTGGTTTGCCAACTTACCTCCTGGCCACTTCAGAACGTGGGAAGACATGGAGGGGGCGTTCCACACCCGCTTCTTTAACCCAGTCCCATCAGTGTCAGTTATTGACATAGTGGACACCAAACAGTTGCCAAGAGAGCCAGTCATAATGTTTATAGAACGTGTACGGCGACTAAAGTCACGATGCTTAACTGCTCTTGATGAGTATGAATTGACCAAGATGGTGGTCAGGAATATGGCATCCAAATACAAGGATCAGTTAATTGCTCATGAGATTCCAAACTTGTCGGCTCTTGCATCAAAGGCCATACGTTTGGAAACTTTATTTAAAGAACAAGATGGCGACAATGCGCAGTTAGTGTTGTTGTCTCACCAACCAGATTGAGCAATACATGCTTATAATATATGGGCATCCTTGGGGATGTAAGGAAAAAGCCAATGCCATGGCCAAATTTGTCTTAGGAAAATATATGCCCATAATAATAATAAAAATAAAAACATAAATATAAAATTATGAGAAAAGCCAGTTGATGGGCATATTTAAAAAAAAATGTCCAAAGACAAGTGATGGCTTGAACAAAAAAAAAAAAAAAAAGGGATGCCTACCAAGGACCCAATCGATGAGTCCTTGTAAACAAATTTTTCCACCACTATATGCCAACCCATGGCATGGATGGAATTTTCTACATGTATGTATATACATACATACATATATATATAAATTGGTAATAATAAGCCAATTGATGGCACTCCCAATGCGTTGCTCAAATGGGCATAGAAAGGCATTGCAACAATGTTAATAATAAAATGCCAATCTATGGCGTACATATAAAATAAAGAACAATGATTATCTTATTGAAAATAGTCACCAACTGGCCATGATTCATTAACAAAAGCATATATATACTATTAAAAGAAAAAAGGGGAAGGGATTGTTCAATTACCGTGGCCTCGACAACGGAATCAGACAGCAATGGAGAGTGCCAAAAGATAAGCCTGATGAAATACGAACAACGCTAATTGCCCGAGTTATCATTCAAAACATTCAAAAAGTTTCGTTTTCACTTTTTGAATGTTTGAATAGGGGGGCAACTGTTATCACAAAAAAAATAAATAAAATAAAATAAATAAAATAAACATATCAATTAACTCTATCTGTCCGTTGGGCCAGGACCGAAGGGACAGCCACCTACCTGCCCGTCAGGCCAGGACTGAAGGGACAGTCACCTATCTGCCCGTCAGGCCAAGACCAAAGGGACAGTCACCTATTCGCCCGTCAGGCCAAAGGGACAGTCATCTATCTGCCCGTCAGGCCAGGACCAAAGGGACATTCGCCTATCCGCCCATCAGGCCAAAGGGGCAGACACCTATCCGCCCGTCAGGCCAAAGGGACAGTCACCTATCTGCCCATCAGGCCAAGACCAAAGGGACAGTCGCCTATGCGCCCGTCAGGCCAAAGGGACAGTCACCTATCTGCCCGTCAGGCCAGGACCAAAGGGACAGTCGCCTATCCGCCCGTCAGGCCAAAGGGACAGTCACCTATCTGCTCGCTAGGCCAAGACCAAATGGACAGTCACCTATCTGCCCGTCAGGCCAAGACCAAAGGGACAGTCACCTATCTACCCGTAAGACCAAAGGGACAGTCACCTATCTGCCCGTCAGGCCAAGACCAAAGGGAAAGTCACCTATCTGCCCGTTAGACCAAAGGGACAGTCACATATCTGTTCGCCAGGCCAAAGGGACAGTCACCTATCTGCCTGTTAGGCCAAGACCAAAGGGTCAGTTACCTATCTGCCCGTCAGGCCAAAGGGACAATCACCTATCTGCCCGTTAGGCCAAGACCAAAGGGTCAGTTACCTATCTGCCCGTCAGGCCAAAGGGACAGTCACCTATCTGCTCGTTAGGCCAAGACCAAAGGGACAGTCACCTATCTAACAGTCACTACCTGCCCATCAGGCCAGGACCGATGAGACAGTCAACCAATTAGACCTATTGGCCGGCCAAGCCAGGGAGGACAATTAGACTTACTTGCCCGTACAAAGAGAGCAAAGCAAAAGATTAAGACCACTCGACCCCAACAGATTAGAGAAGACCTGTCATCTATCGATAGCGTCAAAGCGGTTACCAAGAGCACTACCAAGACGGTTTCTCGGATGGCGGTTACTGGACGGTCTATATATACTAAGCAGGGCTACAGAGGAATGGACAACCAACACACCACAACACTCCTCTGGAGATTTTATTTTATCTTAGTTTGTAGTTTAGTTTCTCTAGTTTAGTTCGTAGTTTGTAGCTGTTTCATTAAGTTCCTGTAATTAACAGTGGGCAAGAAATTTAATTCTTGTTCATTGTTCCTAATTGTTGAAGGCACAATCCAACGAAGGGAACTTTTCAGTTTCTATCGTCTTAGGCCTGCAAAAGGGCTTTACTATTTGTTGTTATCCAAATTCCTGCGATAACAAAACTAAAAAATGAGTTAGAAATGGACTTTGAAAAAAAAATATTGCTAAATTAAAATGAATGGTTAGAATTTTTGAAATAAAGAGGTCTAGAAATCAAAATTATGCAACATTCTTTATAATAAAAATTTATTTTATTATTTTTATATGATTATTTTTTTAAAAATGAGCCCCTATTTTAATATGGGCCTTGGGCCATGTCACCTTTGACCCATGCCCAGGCCCTGATCGAGATTGCTGGTCTCTTCATCAACCCCTTAATCATTTGATTTTATGTTGAGACATGAGAGTGAGTTAATAATGTGTCGTCTTCAATGCTTTAATTTATCTTGTTGTGTTTGGAGTATTTTGTGTTGTGCCTTTGTGTCAGTATCGGGTCGTGTGCTACATTTACTGTTATTTGTTTCCTCTTTCTTTTTTTTTTCTTTTTTTTTTTTCACGGATTTTCCTAGTTCTCTCCAACACCGGTTTCAGATAATGGTCTCTGTTGACCTGTCAGAAATCGCAAAAAACTTTAATACCCGCCGCCTTACGCAAGTTAGTTTTTTACCCGAAAAGACTGAAAACCCTTTGGCCCGGACACTTGGCCCGGACCGGGCCAAAGGTAATGCCCTGGCCAAAGCTTTAATTAATAAAACGTACTTAGTATGCCCTTGGCCCGGACATATCCACTTGGCCCGAGCATAAACATGCCCGGGCCAAGCTAGGTTTTAGGGTTTTCCGGGCCAAGTTAGGGTTATTCAATACACAGAAATATATATTAATCGCAACTGTTATTATTATTATTATTATTATTATTATTATTATTATTATTATTATTATTATTATTATTACTACTACAATTAGTATAATTTTAATTTTTTTATTCTTTAAAATTATTATTTTGTATAAAGATTTTATAAATAAAATAATTTTTATTATAAATAGTAGTAATTTTATAAAATTATTTCTCTTTTTTTACCCACAATTTTTTCAATTTTTTTTCTTATTTTCTTGCTCTATTTTTTCCCTCTTTTTTTTCTTGTTTTTCTTTTATTTTTTCTCATTTTTTTCCTTTCCCTTTTTTTCTTATTTTTTCCTTTTCTCTCTTTTCTCTTATTTTTTCCCTTTCTTTCTCTCTTTTTTCTTATTTTTTCCTTTTCTTTCTCTCTTTTTTCTTACTTTTTTCTTCTTCTTTCTCATTGTTGGTTATTTTCTATTTTTTTCCTCTTTTTTTCTTGTTTTTCTTTTATTTTTTCTCATTTTTCTTTTCTTTCTCTTTTTTCTTATTTTTTCCTTTTCTTTCTCTTTTCTCTTATTTTTTTTCTCTTTCTTTCTCTCTTTCTTTCTTATTTTTTCCTTTTCTTTCTCTCTTTTTTCTTATTTTTTCTTCTTCTTTCTCATTTTTGGTCATTTTCTATTTTTTCTCGCTTTTTTCTCAATTTGTCTTATTTTTTTTGCTTTGTTTCATTTTTCTTTCTCTCTTTTTAATTTTTTCTCTTTTTTCCCTTATTTTTTTCTCATATTTATTTTTGGTAAATTTCTTATTGTTCTCATTTTGTTTGTTTCATTTTTCTAATTTTATATTTTATTTTATTTCTTAAATTTTTATGTTCTTTTTTTTGTCTCTTCTCAATCTTATTTTTTTATATTAATAATAATAATAATAATAATAACAATAATAATAATAATAATAAAAATTATAATAATAATAACAATAATAATAATATAAAGACAATACGTAATTGAACTAGGCTCTCTTATGATTCATCATCAGATTAACTATCACCATCCCCTGTCACTACAACCTCGTCTTTGTTTATCATTCCGTTTCCAGATGATTTGCCCCCAGATGCAGGTGGATCTTTATGAAGGTAACTACGACACGAAAGGAGTAATTACTATTAGAATAGTAATTACTGTTGTACCCATTGCATTTCTTCTCCCTATGTTCAACCTCTCTCAACCTCCCTACACGAAAGGAGTAATATTTGGAATGTCGACTCATAGTGTTTCTTCTCCCGATGCCCCTTTATTATGTCGGGCCGTAGTGTTTCTTCTCCCTATGCTCAACCTCTCTCAGCCGACTGCTCTCTTTCCTCCATCTCCCTATTCCCAACGGTTTCATGTGTTTCTACGATTCCCGGTACACGCGTTGCCAAATCTACCACTACAATAATTTTCTAAACGGACATTACCAATGCCGCCCAGACCAAGTGTGACGCGTGTGAGTCGAACTGTAGTCATTACCAATGCCGCCCAGGCCAATGTTGTCTTTTCGAATGCCGCTCATGTCCAATTCTTGTATTTGGACAATACCTACAGGTAAACATTACAAAATATTATTAATAATGGCGATCTAAAAAATTTAATTAATATTAATGCTAATAATATGAATAGTAATAATACGAAATCAGTCACAATAAATTATTGATAATATTATTATCAATATTATCAATAATTATCAATAATTATTAAAAAAATTAACCATTATTATCAGTAATGGTAACTTATTACCATTATTGATAATGGTAAATTAATACTCATAATTTACCATTATTAATAAAAAAAACTCATAAAAAATTTCCCAACATTTTTATAAATAGTAAAATAATTAGAATTAATAATTAATATAATATTATTATCATTTTCAGAACTATTTAATAATTAATAATATGAAAAATTTGAGGCGGGTGCAAAACTATAGGGTTAAGGGTTTAGGGTTTAGGGTTCAATTTTTAGGGTTTAGGGTTTAGGGTTTAGGGTTTAAGGATAAGGGTTTTTGCGAAAATACCATTTTTTTCAAAAAAATTGGGGGCGGGGCGCGAAAATTAAGGGTGGGCCGTGTACGACCCAGGCGGTTCGTGCACGAACCACGGGCAATGATGCGGGTGGGAGACACTGAGTTGATATTGCGATCAATATGCTGCTATCCTTTTCCTCTGGCATCTCGCATTGTCTATTGAAAGACGTCATGTAACGGAACCATTCTGCAGGCTGGCGATCGGATCAGTCTTCTACAGTAAATCAGAAATGCAGGAGAGATTGGTTGAATACTTGATGGATGTGAAGGCTAGGTCAAAACATACAAGTCAGATCCACGAAGGTATTGGGTGCTATCCACTACAGTAACTTCCTGCCGTCGATGTTGCTGCTCAATTTCATCCACTTTCTTCATTTGCCATCATTGCACCAACTCACGATCTGGTTTATGTAGGGGATTCCCCTTTTCAGTGAAGTCCTATCCACATATGTATCTATATATTGATCTGTTTTTCTACCGAGCCACTTCTCCATTTCAGCATAGGCTTCACAGCCCTGAAAGCCTTCATGCATGCCGAACGTTCTACGGTCCTGGTGCACCCGCTTCCATTTTGTCCCTTATGATAGGGGAGGTGGTTCGAACTGTTGTTCCGACGAATGCCGCCAAGGCCAATGTTGTCATTACCAATTGGCCGATGCCAAATGCCGCTGAGATTGAAAACTTGGCCGTCGGTGTGGTGGAACAGATATATTTGATAATTGCCGAGTCCTCTCATTCCTCACCAGTATATTACTGTTGTAAGCTTATACTGCACAAAATAATTTTACAAGTAATATTAGTAATTGCAGTTCTATTAAGTATATATTAAAAGGATAAGTGTGCATAATAATAATAATAATAATAATAATAATAATAATAATAATAACCCGCAGTTAAGAAACTACCTGCCGCCTGCAATCTTTCCTCCAAGTCTTGTGCAAGAGAGATTGGTCGAATATAATAGGAAAATTGCCTGACAGTGAGTATTAGCTTCCGTTACCGCACTAGCTGTACGCGGTGATATTTGCCGAATTAGAGCTGAGTGATTCCTTTTTTGGGGGTAATATTTCTTAATATCACCCCTTTCAACCTTCGCGAGGGCCGACCGATGCCAAAATGCTCCCGACGTCGCGCAACTTGCTGGGATTGGTGGTGGAGCAGAGATATGATAATTGCCGATTCCTTTCATTCCTCGCCAGTATAATTACTTTCGTAACCCTGTAGGGGGGAACATTACTTATACAAGTAATATTAGTAATTGTAGTTTCATTACAGTTACATTAATAATAATACAAATATTATTAATATTAATAGTAAGTGTGATACTTATAGTAATTTATATAGTAGTAAGTGTAATACTTATAATAATTTATATAATATTATTAGTATAAGGATAAGTGCGCATAATAATAATATAACAATAATAATAATTATTAATTATAATTATTAATTATTATAGTAAAAATTATTAATAATAATAAAAATTTAAAAATATTTATAATAAAAATTATTAAATATAGTTGTAATTATTAATTATAATTATTAATAAGAAAAATTATTAATTATAATTACTAACTCCAAAATTAATAATAAAAATTATTTATTATTAATTAATTATTTATAATTATAGTTATTATATATTAATTAAAATATATTATAATTATTAATTATAATTATTAATCTATTATTAATTATTAATAATTAAATATAATTAATAATTATTAACAAATAATTATAATTATTAATTATTATAGTAAAAATTATTATTAATAATAAAAATTATTAAAAATATTTATAATAAAAATTATTAATTATAATTATAATTATTAATTATAATTATTAATAAGAAAAATTATTAATTATAATTATTAACTCCAAAATTAATAATAAAAATTATTTATTATTAATTATTTATTTATAATTATAGTTATTATATATTAATTATTATATATTAATTAAAATATATTATAATTATTAATCTATTATTAATTATTAATAATTAAATATAACTAATAATTATTAACAATTAATTATAATTATTATTAAATTAATAATGATTTATTAATAATAATGGGAGTATTAATTATGTTCGGGAACGCCAAGCGTTGCGTCCTACCCGGAATAAACCCTGGCCAAGGGGTTTAAGCCCTGGCCAAGCGTTGCGTCCTATCAGGAAGCGCGGGAATAGCTTGGCCCGGGCACAAATATACCCTGGCCAAGGGGTTTAAGCCCGGGCCAAGCGAAGCGTCCTATGCCGAAGCGCGGGAAACGCTTGGCCCGGACACTAATGTACACTGGCCAAGGGGTTTGAGCCCCGGGCCAAGCGAAGGTATTCCGGGCCAAGCGGGCAGATAAGAGCTGTACGGATCCCCCCCTTCTCCACTTTCCCTTTCCCTGTTCCCGTTTCTTCTTCCCCCTCTTCCTCCGTCGATTGCAGCGTCGTTCCGGGCCAAGTCTTAAAACCCGGGCCACGCATCTAATTTTCCGGCGACGTCGTCTCTTTCCTCTTCCCACCATTTCGCCGGCGTCTTCTTGTCTCCCTTGTTCGGCAAAATTTGAATTTTGGAGTTTTGGAAATGGAGGATGCGAATGTGGAATCCGGAATCGCGGGAATGGAGATGGTGACTTATGATTCATTGTTCGAAGGGTTGCCGGAGATGAGCATTCCGCCAGCGCCGTCGCCTCCGCCGCTGGAAGTTCCGCCCCCGGCCGGCCATGACCCAGTCCGGGTAATTCTTCCATTTTTCTAATTTTACGGTTATTCAAACTATAAGTTTTGTTAGAATTATTTCAGTTTATGGAAATTACGTATTGGTTGATTACTCGCATGAATTTTTAAATGTCTGTGAAGTTTGTGTTGTTGAAGTTTTTGTTGGATTTTCGAGTTTACGTTGTTGAATTATTTCCGGTTTGTGGAATTTATGAATTGAATAATTTAATGATTATTGGTTTGCATGATTTATATAGTGGTGCTTGTTGGATTCTTAATGCGAGATTGTTGAATTTTGAAATTATGTTGATGTCTGACTTAGGTCGCTCATTTGATTGAATTTTCCGATTTTTTAATTGCAAGCTGTTGAATTTGTAGTAGTGTTCATGTTAAATCGTATATGGTACATTGTTGAAGGTCTAGGATTTTAATTGTAGAATTGGTTGCTGGACGAGTTATTTTTCCAGTTGTCGTTGAATTATACTTTATTATATGAATTCTGAAAAATACATGATGGGCATTAAGATATTATGGCACTTAAAAAAATATATTACAAATTTGATTTTATTAAAAATATTATTTTCATAATAATAATATAATAATAATAATATAATAAAACGATAATAATAATAATATAATAATAATAACGAAGAAAAAATAATAACTGGAACAGAAATTATAATAATTTAGTTATAATGGGAAAATAATAGTATACTGGGCGGGAGATAATTATAATAAAACTATTTATTATTAATTAATTATTAATTATCTAAGATAATTATATATTAACTATTAATTATAATTATAATATATTTATAAAAATATTATTTTCATATTATTTTAATGAGGGATTGTGTGTATAACTTAATACATGGTGGAGAGTTGGGGTTATTTTAATAAGGGGTTTGTTTTGTTGTTTATAATTTTAATTAATATTTATTTTGTCATGAATATTATAATAGATAAAATAATTTATTATAAATATTATAGCATTATAATAATAAATATTATAATATTAAAATATACTTATTTTTTTAGTTTTTTATATATTAACTATTATAATATTAAAATATTTAGTATATTTAAAATAATAAATCACATAATACTACATCGACATTTTAATAGATCACATAATAAATCACACAATACTACATCGACATATATTGTTTATATATTTATTATATTTAAAATATTAAATTTAAGAAATTATTTTTAATAGAAATTAATTTAATAGAAATGTAATAAATTAAAATCCATACAATATCAATACAAAAATATTGTATAATTATAATACAGTACACTACCAAACACTGTAATCATTAATTTAATACAGTAGTAATATAAAACAACATAATACTGAACACCTGCATTTAAATAATACAATACAGTGTTTGGTAGTGTACTAGTAGGGATAATAATCATAGTTTAATTTTTCTATTCATATTTTATTTGCATATAAAATTGAATTATACTTTGGTATATATATTATGAAAACAATAATTTATGAATTATGTCACTTAAAAAAAGATAATACCCGTGCGCGGAGCGCATGTGAAAAATCTACTTAATTATTAATTATCCAAGTGAATTATATATTAACTATTAATTATAATTATAATATATATTTATATATTTATAAAAATATTAATTTCATAAATCTACTAAAATAATAGCATTTATCATTTCAAATAAATTAATTGAGCGAGAGTTTATTAATTTTAGAATTTAATAAAAATATTATCTTCATAAATATACTAAAATATTGTTATTTATTATTTCACTGTATATAATCCAATAGTATGACTAGAACACATTTGTGTGTGAATCGCAGGGGGACTTCTACTATAGAAGACCATCAGCCCAGGGCAAGAGCCCGAAGCTGAACTTTTACCTACGATACAATAAAACTATCGGATACATTTTGGCGCGGTTAGAGCAGGATGCACCCGATATGATTGCAGAGCTGAGGGATTAATGCCTCGGTTATATATTCAGAGGCGCTGAGGGCGACAGGCGGCCCAGATGGTCGGAGAGTACCTTATCTGCACAGGCCATGGCGGCATTGTTGTCCTACGAGGTGGCATTCCGCCACTACGGGACGGACGAGCCGTGGGGCGAGGACGATGCCGTATGGTTTCACGTGTGCGGCCATTTTATTCAGTTTGGACGGGAGGAGCACGCGCTCGTGACGGGGCTCCGTTATGGACCTTCTTATAACACCCCGTAAAATTCATAAATAAAAATTTAGATAGATATTTAAAATTTCTCATAAATTAAAATTTTTGGAGGATTAAAAAGAGTATTTTTGAAGTGTGAATTTAATTAAGCCGATCCTAGTTGTGGACTAACTCTGATAAATTTAAAACTTTTTAAATGTAAGACTATTAAATTAGCTAATATATAAATCATGAAATTACTTAAGACCACCAAATTATTTATAAAAGTTGGAGTAAGGATTTGGTAAAAGTGGATTAGGTTTATAAAATTCATCCTATAAGAGCGTCGAATAGAAATGTTGTTTAATCGCTAAGACTAAACGAGTTGCAGACTATCGAACATTAACTAGTCTTACGTCCATGAACTTATATGCTTCAAATTGAATATTATGGGACACAGGTTAAGTTATGAAAATTTAACTAAAATACATAAACAAGTGATTGATAAATTACCCTATTCTCAATTTGTAAATTATCTAACTTAAAAGATTTGAAGACTTGAATTGAACTAATAGTGAGCTAATTATGTATTAAAAATATAAGATCTCATTATTAAAGTGTAACTTGTTAAATATTTGGAATACCAATTTGAATTAATTTAGTGAGGATCATAATAAGTATTTTTAAGTCGTTAGATCTTATTCGATAATCGGGTGTATTTAGTTTAATAATATGCAACAAAGAATCCGAAAGGAAGCTTAGCTTAAGAAAATATATATACATATATTTAATTATTAGAGCCCTAATAGGTTACAAGCTATTTGATTTTAATGAGAGAGTATTATAAGCTTTGGAGTAAATGGTATTGGACATGAGTTAAGTTGTAAAATTCATTACCATAATTTAATTCAAACTACTTAGCCGCTTTAATTATGGAATTAGTGACGGCCGAATTCTCAAGAAACAAATTGCCCAATTGTGAAACCCCAAGACTTGGGATATTTATTAAAATTTATGAATTAGTTATTTAAGTACTTATTAGCTTATGACTATTATAAGGCTACATGTTATTTGTAAATTGTTCGAGACCAATTACGCGATAAGGCGTTGTGGGAGCTTATATATCATTTATGACGTAAGAATTATTTGATAAGGCCTAAGAAGCTCATAAACTAGCCATAGAGTATCGGGGCATTTGGAGCTCAAAATTATTATATTAACTTATAGGAATTTGGACAAACAAGTGTTAAATTATTTTAAAGCCAAAAATCTAAGATCAACAATAAGACATAATTAAATCCAAATAGAGCAACAATGATTCCGGAATAAACACATTTATCAAGTCCCTTAATTTATAAGTGTTGGATTATGTAACTAGTCAATATGATTTAATTAGGAATATTTAGCCAACTAGTTTAAGGGATTGGAGACTTGGATTAAATTTTATAATAATACCCAAGGTTAATAGGTGGATTATAAGTATAAGGACCATTGATATAATGATTAAATCAAATACTTGATTAATCATTAAAAGAATTCTTGATGCCCAATTATTCCAAGACTAGGTTTCTTTGCTAAGTAAGACCAATTATTAATTAATTTAAGTAAATTGAATATTGGCTTAGCTTAAAATTGTAATACTTTGTGTCATCAAGAATTTAATCGAATCCATTGATGTGTTTAAAGAGATTGGATTAAATGTTAAACATGAATTAGATTATGAAAATTAAATCCTTATGATTAAAAATATTCAACCCATCTAATTATCGGAAATTGTCCGATTTATAGTTAACGATGATCCCAAATTGGGGAATGTGGAATCTTGGATTACTCGACTAACGATACCGAATTGGTACGTAAATTAAGTCCATAATTTAGATTAAATAGTTAATTAGGTCATTAATAGGAGATTGGGCCACTTAATAGTATAGTTCATTAAGCAAATAAATAAAATAAAGTTTAGCCCAACCAACCAAGCCCAGTCCAATTAGGCACAAGCCCAACTAAAACAAAACCCTAACCCTAACAAGTGCCTGCAGCCGCCGCCCCTTTCCGGCGCCGCCACCGCCGCCGGCGAAATTCCGGCGAGACGCCGGCCACTACTCCGACCCTAATTTACATCTCCGACCACTGCCGCCGCCACCCCCTTCTTTCCAAATCTGCAACGACCACCATGGGCTTCCCCATTTCCTCCGGCCTCCGTTCAGCGACCACCACAGCAGCCTCCTCGCGCTGTCTCCACCATCATCTTCGTCGTCGGCCACCGGCCCTCCCACTTCTCCAGCTCAAGCCTCCATTTCCGTACTCCATCTCCATCTCGCCACCACTCCTCCGCCACGTCGCGCCACCCATCTCCATCCCCCTCCTGAAAGTATGCAAAATCGCCACCACCAACGCCGGGCAGTGCCTCCACCACCGCGGGCTTCACCCTTTCTCACTCCCGCCCCAAAACCACCACCCCAATTCCATTTCGCCTACACCAAATCGACCCAGCCGCCACAACTACCATGGGATCTCCATCCTCTCCCTCAACCCACAACCGATTCAAAACTAAGAAAACCAAAAAAAAAAAAAAAAAAGAAGAGGAAGAAAGAAGAGGGGAAGAAGAAGAGCAGTGCCAAAACCGGGCCTCTCTTTTGCCCAACAAACCTTCTCGGATCTCCTTGTGTTGCCTGGAATTTGATTGGAAAAAAATGAAAGATGGATGGAAGTGTTGAGGATGGGGCGGCAGTCGAGGGGCGGCAAGAAGAGGAGGAGGGTGAGGAAGCGTAAAAAATGGGGAAGGCTGTTGGGATCTTGACAGGTAATGGATATCTGTGGAACAAAGGAAATAATTACGGAGTTGGAGTTGTTTTATCCAGGCAATAGGAGGTTACCTATTGGCCCATATAAAGCCCACAAATCTACATTCACTCTCTCGCCCCACAACTCTCATCTGTTTTCTTTTTTCTGCATTCCTCCTCAGCTATTTTCTTCCTATGCCTTTCACTTCTTCCATTTTTCAGCACCTGTTTTCCTTCACTTTCAATTTTTAGTGTTATCCATATTTCAGCTTTTCTATTTCTTATCTTGATGTTCCACAAGAAAACTCTTAGAGCTTGGGAAGGAAAGATTGTCACAGATAGTTAACCCGTAGAAGTATTCCGGGTAAGATTTATTAAAGTCGGAGATTTTTAGTTAATAGTTCTGTTTAAATATCATACTAAGTTAATATTAAAATCTTGCTAGCGAAATAGCTATAAAGGAATATCTGCTCGTAGCCTACGCGTGTGTCGCATCCATCCCATCTTCGGTGACTGTAAGTAGATTTTTACTCTTTGGAGTAAACTCAAATTATTTAGCTTAAGCATAAATTTCAAGAAAACCATTTTTATTACTTTTTAAATTTATGCTTATAGCTCCCTACTGTTTTTGGATTATTGGTATGCCATTTTACTGTGCTTATTTAATTTCTGCAATAAATAATATGGATTTTTGGAGCTCATTGTTATGGGGTGGGTCTACGCTACTGGGTCGGCTCAACGCCACCTCCGCCGTTTGCGTGCGTCGCATGCCATTCGGGGACCGTTGAAAACTAGCGCGACGCCATGGTTGGATTCCGCGTGGTCTGAGGGAATTTCTTACCTCCACCACAATCCCTTGAATGTATGTGAGAACTGGGCCCTACAACAGGGAACCTGCACATCATGTTGGCTGAGAAATTTATTTCTTGGTAACGCATAGTGTCATATTTTTCTTCTCCCGGGATTAGATTTATATGGATTTTGTCTGTGCTTAAATTAATTCTCGTTTTAGCATACCATTACCATAACTGTTCTTTTTAAACTATTTCTGCAACCCGACCTCCTCCGGGAGTAAAGGTCTACTTACTCAGCGATTGTTTTCGCTGACTCTACACTTTTCACCATTTCCTTTCAGGTTTTAGGATCTGCAAGGCATCCTTTGCACGGGCACGGTTTGGGGTATTACTCACATAAAAATGTATATTTAAAAAAAAAAAAACCCCCTTTGTGATAATAATATATTACTTGGCATAGAAAATTATTTATGAAGTATTAACAAGTATTTGGGTTTTATCCCGTTTGTGCAACCTTGTGCCCTACTGTTTAAACAATGCATTTTGCGTTTAACAGTGTTAATTTTTGTAATGCGAGTTAGACAACCCTTTTTACAATATTTTCAAATGCGAGGTACAACCTCTTTTAAAATAAAAACTTCCATGGATTCATTCCATTTCTATCGTTGAGCTCCTTGAGGAATGCGTTCCTCCGTTTGGTTACGCCATACCAAACATTTTTATTAAGCTTATTTTATACTTTTCACAGTATTATAAGCTTCTTTGCGAATTATATGCTAGCTTGTCCGGAACGTGGTTAGCATATACATTCAGCTGCAATATTTATTCTAGCCTTAGCGTATTTCGGGCAATCCGGAATGCGTGGCGGTAGCACCCCGCCCCTTTTCCCGTTCTTTGCTTCCGCTGTTTCATTAAAGAAAATGGGGGTGTTACAGTTTGTTATCAGAGCATTTTGCTCTTGGAATTGTGCATCTATAATTTTTAAAATTCATGCACCAAAAATTATTTTTAAAGCCAGGTGGCTATGCAAGTCGTGTATTTAAATTATTAAAATTTTACACGAAAAGTATTTGAAAGCTTTCGGATTAGTGCATATAAATTATTGCAATTTTTGCACGAGAAATATTTTTTGAAGAGCCATTTTTGCTCTAAGAAGTAGTGCAATTAAATTTTTGACATTTTTGCACGAAATATTTTGAAAAGACGATGCCAAGTATTTATTTTTAAAGTTAAATTTTGGGATGGGGACACACACACATATGCATATAGGCACGAGCAGAATTTTGGATTATTATGTAATTCTTGATAAGGATTTTCCAAGGTATCGGACTACGAGCTAGAGTCTCTCTCCGATATCTTATGATTGTTTTGCCTTAGTATCTACCTCTAGACGTGATTTGGATAATCTGCTAGTATTGTACTAGTTTCTTGGCTTCTCAGCTTCAGTTAATTAATTACGTAGGGTGATGCCTACATATGCGATGACCTTAGTGTTATCCGCATTTTTACCTTAGTCAATATAAGGTTATGCCTTAGACTTATGAGAGCACGATTTAAATGTTAACACGATAATCGTGCGAATGATTGGAACTAAGAATTTTTCTTTCTAACTATATATGTCTTAAAAATGAGACGCGGGTGTCATAGAATGGCACTGAAGGATTTTAAGCTCACAACGAGTTTTATAAAACATTTACGATTTTTTTTCCCTTAAATTCATATGTCTATTTGGCAAGGAAAGTTGGATATTTATTTGGAATATTCTCAATGAAACGGAATGCCCTTAACCATGAGCTTAATAGAATAACCTCAAACATTTATTCTACTCCTTTAGCTCGATAGACTTGGTCATCCTTGTTAATGGACCTACTACCTAAGGCTTGATTGCATTGTCGGCCTTGTAATAAGGAATCTCTCATAATCATTAGAGTTGTTGAAATTACTCCGCATCATTGTTATCCGCCTCAATATGATTCCGAAATACGTTATTTGAGTAAACTTCCCTTTAAAAGAATACAAAAGCTTACAGCCCTAGGATTTTGATTTTCCTCCTATTCTTAAAATATAATTGTGGATTGTCAAGGACAAAGTTTATAATTGAGGACGGAAGATTACTACCCGATAAAAATTTAAATTTCATAATTATCAAATTATGGCGGATAATCCTTAGTTGAGGAATCGCCATTAACATTTATCAATGCAATAACCCACCAATCAAGGGGATCGTAAAATCCTCATTGAAATTATTATTATATGCAAAATAAACACCCATCAAGAAGACATAGTAAGACGAATACTTACTATTACGGCCATAGGTCGAGCATTTGCCCTAACCATATGCTTGGAAGATGATCAGTAGAATTCTTCTCTTTTGAGCCTCACGCATACGGAGCCTAATGTGTATCCGAACATTTATTAATTTTGGCCGAAATTTAAGAGCCTTGTCATTCGATATAATTATTATCATCCAATGCTAGTTAAGTATAGTAAGTTGGACACTTACAAAGGTTATGGATGATTGAAACCGAACCTACCCATATTAGGTGATAAGTGGATTTCTTTTATCATTAAGATCTAAGCAAATTGGACAAACCCTTGAACATATCTATGAGGGATATTAATTAACATTCGAAAATTTAAAGTAAGGGGAACTTAGAAATAATTGGAAAATCCCTATGTCTACAGCAAAAGATAATTAATGTTTAACTGTATACGTGAATATTTCCGGTCAAGGATAAAGTGAGTTGGATTTCTAAAGGATTCAAATTTTAGCTAGAATGAACCCAAATACTTTTAAATTCGATAACGTCCCTAGTATAATAAATAATTATTAGACCAAATATCAAACAAGATCAATCAAATGCTTAGGCACGAATAAATAATTTTCCTGTGAGCAATATTTTACCAACAAGGAGAAGTCGAGATCTATATGGATTAAGATGTACTTAAGAGGACTCTATCAATTTAAATCAAGTTAAGGGAAAACCCAACATGGAAATGATAACCACCGATGTTCTGTTTATGATTTCCCCTTCGTTTGTCCTATAACCGAATGATTAGATCTCCTGCCCACACCTAAGAATAATCATGGAAATTTCAAGGACAGTAAATTATTACACCCGGTAAAATGGTTACTTACCAAATTTGATAGATGATCCTTAAACTAAACAACAACGTTATCATTTGTTTAAGACATGGCTTCATCTACCCTTACTACTTAAGCAACCATTCTCCTTCGACAACACCTAATCCAAAAGGGCATACCCTTGGTCGGGTTCCAAAAAGGATAATTGACTAGCATTTGAAAATTTTAAAGTGACGAAGACATGGAAATAATTAAAAGATTCACGGGTGTATAACTAAAGACGATTAGTGGTAACTTTAGACGTAAATATTTCCGATTAAGGACGGACTGAGTTGGATTTTACCAAATGATTTAATTTACCTACTTTAGGTTGAACCCGAGGAACTCACCACACTACTTTTGAAATTAGAGAACACTCCAAGAATAGTAAATAATTAATGGATCAAATACCAAATAGGAGTGACCACATAGTTCAAAAGCAATGAATAGATTTTCCTGAGAGCGACACCTTGCGGACAAGAAGAATGGGGCTTGTTAAGGACTGATGACGTACTCCAAGAAAACCTGTAAATTTAACTGAGTTATTGGAAGCCCGTTAATAAAATAGCATAATTCATGTATATTCCAAAACTTATCCCGATTACCTTTTGAAACGTAATGAGATACGAGTAATTAAGGAACGAGTAAATAAGATAGCCTATTTTATTTTCCTAGGAAATGAGTAAAACAAGGTGCCACTAGCGTACCCCGGTGGAGGAAGCGTTGAAAGAAAAATGAATCAACCTGTGTTTAACCAACACATAAAAACATTAAGAAATATCGACGGAATTAAATTGGACGATTGCAACAAGAAATATATTCTAAGGAGATTAAGCGGACATCAAGGATATAAAAAAAAAGAGGCTAATTGAAGAAAATTATAATTAATAGATAATACAACGGAAGGTTTTCTGTGAGATATAATTTTAGTAAATATACAATTAATCATGAATTATTTTTAAGTTTTGCCATGAGGCTTCGAGGGCGAAGCCTTATTTTAAGGAGGGTAGACTATAACACCCCGTAAAATTCATAAATAAAAATTTAGATAGATATTTAAAATTTCTCATAAATTAAAATTTTTGGAGGATTAAAAAGAGTATTTTTGAAGTGTGAATTTAATTAAGCCGATCCTAGTTGTGGACTAACTCTGATAAATTTAAAACTTTTTAAATGTAAGACTATTAAATTAGCTAATATATAAATCATGAAATTACTTAAGACCACCAAATTATTTATAAAAGTTGGAGTAAGGATTTGGTAAAAGTGGATTAGGTTTATAAAATTCATCCTATAAGAGCGTCGAATAGAAATGTTGTTTAATCGCTAAGACTAAACGAGTTGCAGACTATCGAACATTAACTAGTCTTACGTCCATGAACTTATATGCTTCAAATTGAATATTATGGGACACAGGTTAAGTTATGAAAATTTAACTAAAATACATAAACAAGTGATTGATAAATTACCCTATTCTCAATTTGTAAATTATCTAACTTAAAAGATTTGAAGACTTGAATTGAACTAATAGTGAGCTAATTATGTATTAAAAATATAAGATCTCATTATTAAAGTGTAACTTGTTAAATATTTGGAATACCAATTTGAATTAATTTAGTGAGGATCAGAATAAGTATTTTTAAGTCGTTAGATCTTATTCGATAATCGGGTGTATTTAGTTTAATAATATGCAACAAAGAATCCGAAATGAAGCTTAGCTTAAGAAAATATATATATACATATATTTAATTATTAGAGCCCTAATAGGTTACAAGCTATTTGATTTTAATGAGAGAGTATTATAAGCTTTGGAGTAAATGGTATTGGACATGAGTTAAGTTGTAAAATTCATTACCATAATTTAATTCAAACTACTTAGCCGCTTTAATTATGGAATTAGTGACGGCCGAATTCTCAAGAAACAAATTGCCCAATTGTGAAACCCCAAGACTTGGGATATTTATTAAAATTTATGAATTAGTTATTTAAGTACTTATTAGCTTATGACTATTATAAGGCTACATGTTATTTGTAAATTGTTCGAGACCAATTACGCGATAAGGCGTTGTGGGAGCTTATATATCATTTATGACGTAAGAATTATTTGATAAGGCCTAAGAAGCTCATAAACTAGCCATAGAGTATCGGGGCATTTGGAGCTCAAAATTATTATATTAACTTATAGGAATTTGGACAAACAAGTGTTAAATTATTTTAAAGCCAAAAATCTAAGATCAACAATAAGACATAATTAAATCCAAATAGAGCAACAATGATTCCGGAATAAACACATTTATCAAGTCCCTTAATTTATAAGTGTTGGATTATGTAACTAGTCAATATGATTTAATTAGGAATATTTAGCCAACTAGTTTAAGGGATTGGAGACTTGGATTAAATTTTATAATAATACCCAAGGTTAATAGGTGGATTATAAGTATAAGGACCATTGATATAATGATTAAATCAAATACTTGATTAATCATTAAAAGAATTCTTGATGCCCAATTATTCCAAGACTAGGTTTCTTTGCTAAGTAAGACCAATTATTAATTAATTTAAGTAAATTGAATATTGGCTTAGCTTAAAATTGTAATACTTTGTGTCATCAAGAATTTAATCGAATCCATTGATGTGTTTAAAGAGATTGGATTAAATGTTAAACATGAATTAGATTATGAAAATTAAATCCTTATGATTAAAAATATTCAACCCATCTAATTATCGGAAATTGTCCGATTTATAGTTAACGATGATCCCAAATTGGGGAATGTGGAATCTTGGATTACTCGACTAACGATACCGAATTGGTACGTAAATTAAGTCCATAATTTAGATTAAATAGTTAATTAGGTCATTAATAGGAGATTGGGCCACTTAATAGTATAGTACATTAAGCAAATAAATAAAATAAAGTTTAGCCCAACCAACCAAGCCCAGTCCAATTAGGCACAAGCCCAACTAAAACAAAACCCTAACCCTAACAAGTGCCTGCAGCCGCCGCCCCTTTCCGGCGCCGCCACCGCCGCCGGCGAAATTCCGGCGAGACGCCGGCCACTACTCCGACCCTAATTTACATCTCCGGCCACTGCCGCCGCCACCCCCTTCTTTCCAAATCTGCAACGACCACCATGGGCTTCCCCATTTCCTCCGGCCTCCGTTCAGCGACCACCACAGCAGCCTCCTCGCGCTGTCTCCACCATCATCTTCGTCGCCGGCCACCGGCCCTCCCACTTCTCCAGCTCAAGCCTCCATTTCCGTACTCCATCTCCATCTCGCCACC
The DNA here is from genome assembly GCA_030278955.1 of Hygrophila difformis. NCBI lineage: Eukaryota > Viridiplantae > Streptophyta > Magnoliopsida > Lamiales > Acanthaceae > Hygrophila > Hygrophila difformis. Next base: position 35,023,870 of record JAOANR010000011.1, read on the forward strand.
ACTCCTCCGCCACGTCGCGCCACCCATCTCCATCCCCCTCCTGAAAGTATGCAAAATCGCCACCACCAACGCCGGGCAGTGCCTCCACCACCGCGGGCTTCACCCTTTCTCACTCCCGCCCCAAAACCACCACCCCAATTCCATTTCGCCTACACCAAATCGACCCAGCCGCCACAACTACCATGGGATCTCCATCCTCTCCCTCAACCCACAACCGATTCAAAACTAAGAAAACCAAAAAAAAAAAAAAAAAGAAGAGGAAGAAAGAAGAGGGGAAGAAGAAGAGCAGTGCCAAAACCGGGCCTCTCTTTTGCCCAACAAACCTTCTCGGATCTCCTTGTGTTGCCTGGAATTTGATTGGAAAAAAATGAAAGATGGATGGAAGTGTTGAGGATGGGGCGGCAGTCGAGGGGCGGCAAGAAGAGGAGGAGGGTGAGGAAGCGTAAAAAATGGGGAAGGCTGTTGGGATCTTGACAGGTAATGGATATCTGTGGAACAAAGGAAATAATTACGGAGTTGGAGTTGTTTTATCCAGGCAATAGGAGGTTACCTATTGGCCCATATAAAGCCCACAAATCTACATTCACTCTCTCGCCCCACAACTCTCATCTGTTTTCTTTTTTCTGCATTCCTCCTCAGCTATTTTCTTCCTATGCCTTTCACTTCTTCCATTTTTCAGCACCTGTTTTCCTTCACTTTCAATTTTTAGTGTTATCCATATTTCAGCTTTTCTATTTCTTATCTTGATGTTCCACAAGAAAACTCTTAGAGCTTGGGAAGGAAAGATTGTCACAGATAGTTAACCCGTAGAAGTATTCCGGGTAAGATTTATTAAAGTCGGAGATTTTTAGTTAATAGTTCTGTTTAAATATCATACTAAGTTAATATTAAAATCTTGCTAGCGAAATAGCTATAAAGGAATATCTGCTCGTAGCCTACGCGTGTGTCGCATCCATCCCATCTTCGGTGACTGTAAGTAGATTTTTACTCTTTGGAGTAAACTCAAATTATTTAGCTTAAGCATAAATTTCAAGAAAACCATTTTTATTACTTTTTAAATTTATGCTTATAGCTCCCTACTGTTTTTGGATTATTGGTATGCCATTTTACTGTGCTTATTTAATTTCTGCAATAAATAATATGGATTTTTGGAGCTCATTGTTATGGGGTGGGTCAACGCTACTGGGTCGGCTCAACGCCACCTCCGCCGTTTGCGTGCGTCGCATGCCATTCGGGGACCGTTGAAAACTAGCGCGACGCCATGGTTGGATTCCGCGTGGTCTGAGGGAATTTCTTACCTCCACCACAATCCCTTGAATGTATGTGAGAACTGGGCCCTACAACAGGGAACCTGCACATCATGTTGGCTGAGAAATTTATTTCTTGGTAACGCATAGTGTCATATTTTTCTTCTCCCGGGATTAGATTTATATGGATTTTGTCTGTGCTTAAATTAATTCTCGTTTTAGCATACCATTACCATAACTGTTCTTTTTAAACTATTTCTGCAACCCGACCTCCTCCGGGAGTAAAGGTCTACTTACTCAGCGATTGTTTTCGCTGACTCTACACTTTTCACCATTTCCTTTCAGGTTTTAGGATCTGCAAGGCATCCTTTGCACGGGCACGGTTTGGGGTATTACTCACATAAAAATGTATATTTAAAAAAAAAACCCCCTTTGTGATAATAATATATTACTTGGCATAGAAAATTATTTATGAAGTATTAACAAGTATTTGGGTTTTATCCCGTTTGTGCAACCTTGTGCCCTACTGTTTAAACAATGCATTTTGCGTTTAACAGTGTTAATTTTTGTAATGCGAGTTAGACAACCCTTTTTACAATATTTTCAAATGCGAGGTACAACCTCTTTTAAAATAAAAACTTCCATGGATTCATTCCATTTCTATCGTTGAGCTCCTTGAGGAATGCGTTCCTCCGTTTGGTTACGCCATACCAAACATTTTTATTAAGCTTATTTTATACTTTTCACAGTATTATAAGCTTCTTTGCGAATTATATGCTAGCTTGTCCGGAACGTGGTTAGCATATACATTCAGCTGCAATATTTATTCTAGCCTTAGCGTATTTCGGGCAATCCGGAATGCGTGGCGGTAGCACCCCGCCCCTTTTCCCGTTCTTTGCTTCCGCTGTTTCATTAAAGAAAATGGGGGTGTTACACTTCTGACTTCCAGCTGTATGCTGATGAGGAGCCCCCAGCTGGAGGCGTTTATGCTAGAAACATTGGGATCCTTGGGAGCGGATCTATGGACAAGATCCGAGATGCTTATATGAATGGGGCTTTCCGGCAATCACCCGAGGACACACTGAAGGTCGCTATGGTGATGACAGCTTTTTACCTGGTACTAGGGCACGACGGCCACAGTCGGACTCCTGAGACATGGATGTGGCGCTTGGTCGAGGATAGAGCTGCATGGAATGCATTTCCTTGGGGCTTGATGAGCTGGCAGGTGTTGAGACAGTACATCAGGGACTTCCCGGTAGACGGCAAGAATGACCGGAAAGGGGTCCACCTATACGGCCACTCCCTCTCATTGCAGGTACTTTGCATAACATCTATCATTTCATAAACGCATTCTCTGTTGTACTATAAATTGCTGCACTGCATAACCATCTCTCTATGCTCGTACTCATACAGGTGTGGATGTGCGAGGCCATTCCGGAGGTCGGCGCGTTCTATACCCAGTCCACTTCTGAGCATCCCGATTTCCAGCGCCCGAGGATGTTGCGGTATTCTTATAGAAAGCGGACGTCTGGTCTAGGATGGACGACATTCTATACCATCGAGGTTAGTTCGGTAATACCTTTTAATTTGAATGCACACGTTCTTATCGGATAGTAGCCTATACGTTTGTCTTCTGTATTGCAGCGCCAGTGTCATGACAGACTAACCCCCACGGACGATGAACTGCTGGAGCCATACATGATGGGGGTAGATGTGACGACGCCGACTGGGCTGCGATGGGTGCGGGCCCCTGTTGACCATCGGGCTAAAAGACGGAAGCGTAAATCTACGGAGCAGCCGGAGGATGGGGTGGGCGGTGCTCCAGGCACCGAGCCACAGTCAGATAGGCCGGGGAGAGATAGTGATGCTCCGCCGAGCCGACGCATGCGGACTTCTGGGCAGCCGGCGGCCCCGGTACATGGAGACGGAGATGAGCAGGTGCCTCTCCCTGGCACACCGCCGCCACCAGCCCCGCCAGCCAGCGAGTCCCAGCCTACTGCGGATACTATGCCGCCCCAGCAGACGCAGCATCCGATGCCGGACATGGAGGAGCTGGTGCAAAGGGTCGCAGCCGCCGTCGAGCAGCGCGTCGTGATTGCATTCGCGGAAATTTTGGCGCAGACACAGCTTCAGTTGCGGAGAGACATTGAGCGCCAGACTGGTCTGGTGCGCGACGTGCTGGCGTCCGAGATTAGGGCCATTCTGCGCTACGTGGCGCACCCACCTGCCGGTGCGAGCCCGGTCGTACAGCCTGCTCCGGCGACGGGCTGCTCTGCAGAGGAGGTGGAGCGGAGGGCGTCCATGGCACGGTTTGCCACCACCCACGCCCACGTAGCGCAGACGGATTCGGAGTCGCATGACATACACAGCGAGGGGCCAGTGACACATGTTCGGGAGCCGTCTGCGCCATTGGACAGTCATGGATCGCAGCTTCCGCAGACCATGGGAGGTATTGTTAGCGTTTACTTAGAGTTGTGTATGGTAAATTGGATTATTCGGTTGTTTTCTTAAATTGTCCCCGAATATTCCAGAGCCACAGGCACATAGTTCGCGCACCGTGTCGCACCCACCTGCCGGTGCCATCCCGGTCGTACAGCCTGCTCCGGCGATGGGCTGCTCTGCAGAGCGGGACGAGCGGCTGGCGTCCATGGCACGGTATGCCACCACCCACGCCCACGTAGCGCATACGGATTCGGACTCGCAGGACATACACAGCGAGGGGCCATCGGGCAGTCATGGATCGCAGCTTCCGCAGACCATGGGAGGTATTGTTAGCTTTTACCTAGAGTTGTGTATTGTAAATTGGATGATTCAGTTGTTTTCTTAAATTCTCCCCGAATATTCCAGAGCCACACGCACATAGTTCGCGCGCGGACAGCATGTCCCCATACTCTACCGCAGTGCCTCCCGATGGTACGGGCGCAGACACAGGTAAGAATTTTATAAACCAGCATTTTATTTCGTCCATTATTATATTGTTAGTAACACATGTACTTGGATTGTTGTCGTGTTAGGCACGGAGATGGTCCGCGCGGACACCGCACACGGGGTAGCGTATGCAGTCGATTCAGAGGCTACACGTGTTGAGACAGGTAAGGCAAATAATGCTCTTTTGTTGGTGTGAGCCGTACCATTTCTTGTATTAGACGTTTTCTTGTATTGGCAGTAATTTCTAATAATTCACGTTATTTTCTTGTGACCTCGACGGATGCGGTGGGCCAGCCATGTGACCCGGTTCCTGGGACGACACAAGCGGACGACGGAGTCACCCGAGCAGAGGACACAGTGGATTCAGATGATGCGCGCACACCAGTCCAGTGTATGTTGAAATTTATGTACTTAACCTGCATGTGTCTGCATGTGTTGTTATTAAGTCATGATCGATTGTAAATATGTTCCATTTAATTCCCTGCTTGGTCGTAGCTCGGGTTGCCGGGAACGAAGGCGGCGATTCCGACAACGATGATCCTGTGCAGTTTGTTAGGAGCGCCCAGGATCCAGCACCGGTTCTGTAACACCCGAGAAATTTAATTCACGTTCAAAGGAATGGAATAAATTTCTTGTGGAAGACGTTTATCCTTAAGGAAAGTAGATGGAAATACCCCAACATTAAATTGAGCCCAAAAGAAAGCGAGGGCGCAACTTCGGGGACGAAGTTGATTCTTAAGGGGGGTAGACTGTAATACCCGGGGTTTTTACAACGCCCAAAGAAACGAAATAAAATTTATTTCCGAGAAGAAAATAATTTATTACAATAAATTATTGCTCGGAAATGGCGTGACCGATAAATTCAAAGAATTCGAACCCAAATTTTGGTCAAGTCGAAGTGGAATGAAAGAGGGAAAGGAAGCCCGAAGATATTCCATAGATTAATCCCAAAAGAATTGGAATTAAATTCAAGAAGGAAAAGAATTTTAATTCCAAGAACCCGTGAAGTCGGAAATAATTTAATTAGATAAATTATTGCACGGGAGCCACAGGACGACGAATTCAAGCCGACGGATTCGAACTCGACGAATTCTTGATTTCAAATATGAAATTCATTGGAGTCAAAATAAAATTCAGAAAGGAATCGTAACCCCAGAAATGACCCGAAAAGTCGAACCGAAAACGTAGGGGATAGAAACCCGATCGAGAAAAGAAGGAAAGACCCGACGGAGCAAGCGAACCGCCGAACCGGCCGGTCCGGCCGGCCCGCGCTGCCCCGCGCGCCGCCGCGCGGCCACCGCGCGGCCAAGGGCGTCGCGCCTCCAGGGCAGGCCACGCGTGCTCCGCGCGCACAAAGGCCTATGTGCGCGCCACCAGCGCGCCAGAGGTGCAGGAGGTGTAAACTTTCCTTCCATGGCGATTTTCTTGCCAAAAATCCGACCTCCATCAATGGCAAGTCGATCACAACAATGGGGAAGGGCATAAGATCAGATTTGGGGCGCCCCTCCCCCTCACTCTCAGAAAACCTAACCCTAAACACCTCCAAAACTCCTCTCCAAGTCGAAACCTCTCCGAACTCACTTTCCGGCAAGAATTCCGGCGACGGCAAGGCGAAAGGAACCAAGCCCTGCCCTCTAGACTCTTGGTAAGCTATTGTACAAAGTTTCAATTCGTCCATAAGTCTCAGAAACTCGAATTCTAACACTATTTCCTTACTACGATTCTCCGTCGGAAAACGAACAAAAAGCGATCGGAGAAGTTGGCCGTTCGTCGTGACCCTAGGACGTCCGGAAACCCAATCCAGCGACCCTATCATCATCCTAAGTAAGTTAAAACCTTACTCACAAATTTTCGTGGTTGTTTGTTGTTTAAATCTCGAGATATAGGCTTGTAACAAAAATCGGTTTTCAAAAACCCTATTTTCGTCCAATTTTAAAGACTCGTCAAAAACTCGACCTTCGGGAATTCAAACCGAAAACGTTTCAACATAAAAGTTGTTCCTAACACCTTTATCTATCTTATGTCCAAATTTCAGCCATTGACATTAAGTTTTGCTAACCCAATTTTCGCCGTGAACCTTCTGTATCGAACCGAACGTTTTGAAACTGTGACAGATTTCTTCATTCAACTTGATGCATGTTTTTCACCCATTTTTCGAATGATTTAACTTTGCATTTCTAAACAAAAGTTGTAGATAATTGTGTCTAGATTATGCCTACAAAATTTCACGAATTTTGGTGTTCATTTGATATGTCAATCGGCCAAGTTTTTAGAACTGTTTTGAATTCGTTTTAAGGGCCATGAGTATGCAGTGAGTTGCACACGATTTTTGAGTACCAAGAATTCATTATTTCCAAAAACTTAAAACATGAAAGTTGTTCCTTCATGTGTCGTGTAGTTACTGTAAAAATTTCACATCGATTGGTTTTGAAATGAATTTTTAATCGGCGTTACACGAACCTGTGACGAAAACAGTTTTTAAGACGTAAATTATCCTTTGCAATAAACTCAAATTTCAACTCACTTCGGAACCTTATTTCCGAAAACTTAAAACATGAAAGTTGTTCGTGTGTGTGTTTTTGAATTACTGGCCAAGTTTCAGAATTTTTGGAGGAAAAACGAATTTTAAATTAAGAAAGGCGTGAACTGCCTCGAATAGGATTTTTCGAACTTGAGGAAACTCGAACTATGAAAACGTGATATCGATCCTTTGATAACTTTGAAATACGAACTTTCGAAAAATCCCGTTCACTAGGCTGAGCCGATCTTCATACTATCATTATCTTTGAGACTGCCTCGTTAGTGGTCTCCTTACTATCTGAGATTGCCTCGTTAGTGATCTCGCGCGCTGTATTTTGGATCGCCTCGTTAGTGGTCCTACTATCTTTTGAGACTGCCTCGTTAGTGGTCTCCTTACTATGCCAAAACGGCAGTTGTGCACATGGCCTGCCAAATCGGCAGTGGGAAATACACGGCCTGCCCGAGTGGTAGTGAAACCGTTTGAAAGGCCTGTCAAACGACAGTTGATATACATGCCTGTCAAATTGACGGTAGATACACATGGCTAGCCAAAACGGCAGTCAATACTGATATGGCTGCGGCCGCCGGTTCACCGGCTAACTGATTATGATTCTTGAGATTGCCTCGTTAGTGATCTCCCTTGTGTGGTGTCCTCTTCTTAGTTTACGGGATGAAATATAAAAGACTTGTGTGAGTGTTTATTTACGCTTAAATCGTATTTACTATGTTTTTAAATTATGTATTCAAATTACGCGTCTGAAATTATGCTTTAAATTATGCTTTTAAATTAAGTCCTTAAATTATGTATTCTCGTCTTGAATAAATTAATCATACTTTTCCGCTGCAAGTAAACTATGAATTTTAAATTAATTTCGTAATGCATGAAAAGTGTAATTTCAATTAAACACATGTAACCCCTTAAATTGTTAGTTAGGGATTAACTTACTCAGTATTTTATATACTGATAAAACCCGTTGTTCATTTTTCCATTACAGAGTACGGAGCATGATCATGCATCGGGGGATTACTTTGGGCATTTAATTATTTGTTTTACATGATGTGCATACGGGCTTGTTAACCCGAGTTTTGGCCATGTCGGCCCTGTATTTTAATTTCCGCTGCAACTTATTATTTTTTATCATGTATGGATGATATTACATTATTATTTTTAAGTAATTCCGGACTTGCTTTTAAAACATTTTCCAACGCTCATAGCCTTGCATCTCTTTAGCAAGCTCGGAGAAACCGTGTCTTGCTAGGGAGGTGCGGCGGTGACACCTCGGCCTGGGTTATCAAATCCGGGGTGTTACAGATTGGTATCAGAGTCCGGAAATATTTTTAAATTATTATTATTTCTGGCCAATATAGAGGCCCAAGATTTTTAAACAAATATTAATATTATTTTAAAATTTTTAAGTACCATTATTATTATTTAAATTTTAAGTTTCATTTCCATGGAACAAAATTTATTTGAAACCCATGGAAAATATTTACACATGCATAGAAATTTTTTTCCAACAAGTTTTTAAAGTCACGAAAATATTTTTCGGGGTTGGGATAGCATTGTATAAAGCATACATGCATTCGCATACATACATACATGAATATCGCGCTAATTTTTTTTTTTATGTGAATTAACAGTGTCAAAACTCTTACCTTCAAATTGGTCATGACATTGACTTAGAAGCGTTTGCTTTAAACTAATTCTGCCTCAGTCTTATAATTTGATCACCTAAGTTTAGCATTCTCCTATCTATTACCTCTTTCCAATCCTACCTTATAGATTTTCTTGAACGCTAACTTGCCTTAGATTAGAAACTCATCTTCACGTGTGTTGATAACAGAGAATGGCACCTAAGGGAAAATCGAGAAAGGAAATCCCAAATAACACTAACGCTGACCTCCCCAACACACCGAACAATAATGAGATCCCTCAGAACATAGAAGGGCGAGTGCCTCATGTTCCCAACAATATGGATGAGCGTCTAAGGACTGTCGAGGAAGTTCTCGTAGTATTAGGAAATGCTGAAGTGCAACGTGCACCAGCGGGTGTACCACCGGTAACCCGGGTCAACTACTTAGCCTTGGTAAACCCTTACCAACCACCCCACTACGCCGGCGAAGAGGACCCGGCTCAGCTAGAGGAATGGATACGGACGTTCGACAAGCTGTTGAACGCCGTAAAGTGTCCCGACGGGGAAAAGGTTCACGTAGCTTCATACTACCTAGGAGGCGAGGCGGATGATTGGTGGCAAGTCACCCAAGGGAAACGTGCAGAGTGCGACGAGCCCTACACATGGTCAGAATTCACGGATCTGCTTAGGGATCATTTTTATCCCATGAGCATGAAGGCTGCTATGTATGAGGAATTTCTGACACTGAGGCAAGGAGGAAAGACGGTCCAAGAATACTATAACCGTTTCAAGGAGTTGGTGCGGTTCGCGCCGAGACTGGTGCCAACTGATGTAGAGAAGGCACAGAAGTTCGAGACGGGACTGAACTTATCTATTAGAGAGGTGATCACGGGCGAGCACTATCTTGACCTACAAGCTGTGTATGATCGTGTAGTAGCGGTTGCACGAGTTCAAGGACTGAAACAGAAACCGGTAGGTGGGACTAAGCAAGGACCACAAGGACGATACAAGGGGAATAAGGACCATTCCCGTAGAAACTTGGACCGACCACATCAAAACGACAATGGACGAAACAAGGGGATAGTCTTCAACCATGGCGACTATGCACCACCATGTCCAAAGTGTGGTAAACCACACTATGCGAGAGGATGCCCTCAGCCTGGAGCATGCCTTCGGTGCGGTCGACATGGTCATCGGCTGCGTGACTGCCGGACGCGAATAGAAAATATAAACAAGAGGGAGGACGTGACCACTCGGCCCAAGTAACCGTAAGAAGTTTTCAAGCATCGACAAACTACATTTATTTTTGAGTACGACTCTAAGAATTGTATCCAATCAAAAATAAATGAATTCAAATTGTTTTGAACTACGTTATGACTTGATCCCTTCACGGGGTACGTAGGCAGCTTGGAAATCTAAATTCTGGGTTCAGTCAAATAATAGCAAACAACAACACACATTAATACAATCACGCAACCAAACAATGTCCGAGCTCGTGAGGAGCTAACGCCCAACTTCGAGGACGAAGTTGATTCCTAAGGGGGAGAGGATGTAACACCCGAGAAATTTAATTCACGTTCAAAGGAATGGAATAAATTTCTTGTGGAAGACGTTTATCCTTAAGGAAAGTAGATGGAAATACCCCAACATTAAATTGAGCCCAAAAGAAAGCGAGGGCGCAACTTCGGGGACGAAGTTGATTCTTAAGGGGGGTAGACTGTAATACCCGGGGTTTTTACAACGCCCAAAGAAACGAAATAAAATTTATTTCCGAGAAGAAAATAATTTATTACAATAAATTATTGCTCGGAAATGGCGTGACCGATAAATTCAAAGAATTCGAACCCAAATTTTGGTCAAGTCGAAGTGGAATGAAAGAGGGAAAGGAAGCCCGAAGATATTCCATAGATTAATCCCAAAAGAATTGGAATTAAATTCAAGAAGGAAAAGAATTTTAATTCCAAGAACCCGTGAAGTCGGAAATAATTTAATTAGATAAATTATTGCACGGGAGCCACAGGACGACGAATTCAAGCCGACGGATTCGAACTCGACGAATTCTTGATTTCAAATATGAAATTCATTGGAGTCAAAATAAAATTCAGAAAGGAATCGTAACCCCAGAAATGACCCGAAAAGTCGAACCGAAAACGTAGGGGATAGAAACCCGATCGAGAAAAGAAGGAAAGACCCGACGGAGCAAGCGAACCGCCGAACCGGCCGGTCCGGCCGGCCCGCGCTGCCCGCGCGCCGCCGCGCGGCCACCGCGCGGCCAAGGGCGTCGCGCCTCCAGGGCAGGCCACGCGTGCTCCGCGCGCACAAAGGCCTATGTGCGCGCCACCAGCGCGCCAGAGGTGCAGGAGGTGTAAACTTTCCTTCCATGGCGATTTTCTTGCCAAAAATCCGACCTCCATCAATGGCAAGTCGATCACAACAATGGGGAAGGGCATAAGATCAGATTTGGGGCGCCCCTCCCCCTCACTCTCAGAAAACCTAACCCTAAACACCTCCAAAACTCCTCTCCAAGTCGAAACCTCTCCGAACTCACTTTCCGGCAAGAATTCCGGCGACGGCAAGGCGAAAGGAACCAAGCCCTGCCCTCTAGACTCTTGGTAAGCTATTGTACAAAGTTTCAATTCGTCCATAAGTCTCAGAAACTCGAATTCTAACACTATTTCCTTACTACGATTCTCCGTCGGAAAACGAACAAAAAGCGATCGGAGAAGTTGGCCGTTCGTCGTGACCCTAGGACGTCCGGAAACCCAATCCAGCGACCCTATCATCATCCTAAGTAAGTTAAAACCTTACTCACAAATTTTCGTGGTTGTTTGTTGTTTAAATCTCGAGATATAGGCTTGTAACAAAAATCGGTTTTCAAAAACCCTATTTTCGTCCAATTTTAAAGACTCGTCAAAAACTCGACCTTCGGGAATTCAAACCGAAAACGTTTCAACATAAAAGTTGTTCCTAACACCTTTATCTATCTTATGTCCAAATTTCAGCCATTGACATTAAGTTTTGCTAACCCAATTTTCGCCGTGAACCTTCTGTATCGAACCGAACGTTTTGAAACTGTGACAGATTTCTTCATTCAACTTGATGCATGTTTTTCACCCATTTTTCGAATGATTTAACTTTGCATTTCTAAACAAAAGTTGTAGATAATTGTGTCTAGATTATGCCTACAAAATTTCACGAATTTTGGTGTTCATTTGATATGTCAATCGGCCAAGTTTTTAGAACTGTTTTGAATTCGTTTTAAGGGCCATGAGTATGCAGTGAGTTGCACACGATTTTTGAGTACCAAGAATTCATTATTTCCAAAAACTTAAAACATGAAAGTTGTTCCTTCATGTGTCGTGTAGTTACTGTAAAAATTTCACATCGATTGGTTTTGAAATGAATTTTTAATCGGCGTTACACGAACCTGTGACGAAAACAGTTTTTAAGACGTAAATTACCCTTTGCAATAAACTCAAATTTCAACTCACTTCGGAACCTTATTTCCGAAAACTTAAAACATGAAAGTTGTTCGTGTGTGTGTTTTTGAATTACTGGCCAAGTTTCAGAATTTTTGGAGGAAAAACGAATTTTAAATTAAGAAAGGCGTGAACTGCCTCGAATAGGATTTTTCGAACTTGAGGAAACTCGAACTATGAAAACGTGATATCGATCCTTTGATAACTTTGAAATACGAACTTTCGAAAAATCCCGTTCACTAGGCTGAGCCGATCTTCATACTATCATTATCTTTGAGACTGCCTCGTTAGTGGTCTCCTTACTATCTGAGATTGCCTCGTTAGTGATCTCGCGCGCTGTATTTTGGATCGCCTCGTTAGTGGTCCTACTATCTTTTGAGACTGCCTCGTTAGTGGTCTCCTTACTATGCCAAAACGGCAGTTGTGCACATGGCCTGCCAAATCGGCAGTGGGAAATACACGGCCTGCCCGAGTGGTAGTGAAACCGTTTGAAAGGCCTGTCAAACGACAGTTGATATACATGCCTGTCAAATTGACGGTAGATACACATGGCTAGCCAAAACGGCAGTCAATACTGATATGGCTGCGGCCGCCGGTTCACCGGCTAACTGATTATGATTCTTGAGATTGCCTCGTTAGTGATCTCCCTTGTGTGGTGTCCTCTTCTTAGTTTACGGGATGAAATATAAAAGACTTGTGTGAGTGTTTATTTACGCTTAAATCGTATTTACTATGTTTTTAAATTATGTATTCAAATTACGCGTCTGAAATTATGCTTTAAATTATGCTTTTAAATTAAGTCCTTAAATTATGTATTCTCGTCTTGAATAAATTAATCATACTTTTCCGCTGCAAGTAAACTATGAATTTTAAATTAATTTCGTAATGCATGAAAAGTGTAATTTCAATTAAACACATGTAACCCCTTAAATTGTTAGTTAGGGATTAACTTACTCAGTATTTTATATACTGATAAAACCCGTTGTTCATTTTTCCATTACAGAGTACGGAGCATGATCATGCATCGGGGGATTACTTTGGGCATTTAATTATTTGTTTTACATGATGTGCATACGGGCTTGTTAACCCGAGTTTTGGCCATGTCGGCCCTGTATTTTAATTTCCGCTGCAACTTATTATTTTTTATCATGTATGGATGATATTACATTATTATTTTTAAGTAATTCCGGACTTGCTTTTAAAACATTTTCCAACGCTCATAGCCTTGCATCTCTTTAGCAAGCTCGGAGAAACCGTGTCTTGCTAGGGAGGTGCGGCGGTGACACCTCGGCCTGGGTTATCAAATCCGGGGTGTTACAGATTGGTATCAGAGTCCGGAAATATTTTTAAATTATTATTATTTCTGGCCAATATAGAGGCCCAAGATTTTTAAACAAATATTAATATTATTTTAAAATTTTTAAGTACCATTATTATTATTTAAATTTTAAGTTTCATTTCCATGGAACAAAATTTATTTGAAACCCATGGAAAATATTTACACATGCATAGAAATTTTTTTCCAACAAGTTTTTAAAGTCACGAAAATATTTTTCGGGGTTGGGATAGCATTGTATAAAGCATACATGCATTCGCATACATACATACATGAATATCGCGCTAATTTTTTTTTTTTATGTGAATTAACAGTGTCAAAACTCTTACCTTCAAATTGGTCATGACATTGACTTAGAAGCGTTTGCTTTAAACTAATTCTGCCTCAGTCTTATAATTTGATCACCTAAGTTTAGCATTCTCCTATCTATTACCTCTTTCCAATCCTACCTTATAGATTTTCTTGAACGCTAACTTGCCTTAGATTAGAAACTCATCTTCACGTGTGTTGATAACAGAGAATGGCACCTAAGGGAAAATCGAGAAAGGAAATCCCAAATAACACTAACGCTGACCTCCCCAACACACCGAACAATAATGAGATCCCTCAGAACATAGAAGGGCGAGTGCCTCATGTTCCCAACAATATGGATGAGCGTCTAAGGACTGTCGAGGAAGTTCTCGTAGTATTAGGAAATGCTGAAGTGCAACGTGCACCAGCGGGTGTACCACCGGTAACCCGGGTCAACTACTTAGCCTTGGTAAACCCTTACCAACCACCCCACTACGCCGGCGAAGAGGACCCGGCTCAGCTAGAGGAATGGATACGGACGTTCGACAAGCTGTTGAACGCCGTAAAGTGTCCCGACGGGGAAAAGGTTCACGTAGCTTCATACTACCTAGGAGGCGAGGCGGATGATTGGTGGCAAGTCACCCAAGGGAAACGTGCAGAGTGCGACGAGCCCTACACATGGTCAGAATTCACGGATCTGCTTAGGGATCATTTTTATCCCATGAGCATGAAGGCTGCTATGTATGAGGAATTTCTGACACTGAGGCAAGGAGGAAAGACGGTCCAAGAATACTATAACCGTTTCAAGGAGTTGGTGCGGTTCGCGCCGAGACTGGTGCCAACTGATGTAGAGAAGGCACAGAAGTTCGAGACGGGACTGAACTTATCTATTAGAGAGGTGATCACGGGCGAGCACTATCTTGACCTACAAGCTGTGTATGATCGTGTAGTAGCGGTTGCACGAGTTCAAGGACTGAAACAGAAACCGGTAGGTGGGACTAAGCAAGGACCACAAGGACGATACAAGGGGAATAAGGACCATTCCCGTAGAAACTTGGACCGACCACATCAAAACGACAATGGACGAAACAAGGGGATAGTCTTCAACCATGGCGACTATGCACCACCATGTCCAAAGTGTGGTAAACCACACTATGCGAGAGGATGCCCTCAGCCTGGAGCATGCCTTCGGTGCGGTCGACATGGTCATCGGCTGCGTGACTGCCGGACGCGAATAGAAAATATAAACAAGAGGGAGGACGTGACCACTCGGCCCAAGTAACCGTAAGAAGTTTTCAAGCATCGACAAACTACATTTATTTTTGAGTACGACTCTAAGAATTGTATCCAATCAAAAATAAATGAATTCAAATTGTTTTGAACTACGTTATGACTTGATCCCTTCACGGGGTACGTAGGCAGCTTGGAAATCTAAATTCTGGGTTCAGTCAAATAATAGCAAACAACAACACACATTAATACAATCACGCAACCAAACAATGTCCGAGCTCGTGAGGAGCTAACGCCCAACTTCGAGGACGAAGTTGATTCCTAAGGGGGAGAGGATGTAACACCCGAGAAATTTAATTCACGTTCAAAGGAATGGAATAAATTTCTTGTGGAAGACGTTTATCCTTAAGGAAAGTAGATGGAAATACCCCAACATTAAATTGAGCCCAAAAGAAAGCGAGGGCGCAACTTCGGGGACGAAGTTGATTCTTAAGGGGGGTAGACTGTAATACCCGGGGTTTTTACAACGCCCAAAGAAACGAAATAAAATTTATTTCCGAGAAGAAAATAATTTATTACAATAAATTATTGCTCGGAAATGGCGTGACCGATAAATTCAAAGAATTCGAACCCAAATTTTGGTCAAGTCGAAGTGGAATGAAAGAGGGAAAGGAAGCCCGAAGATATTCCATAGATTAATCCCAAAAGAATTGGAATTAAATTCAAGAAGGAAAAGAATTTTAATTCCAAGAACCCGTGAAGTCGGAAATAATTTAATTAGATAAATTATTGCACGGGAGCCACAGGACGACGAATTCAAGCCGACGGATTCGAACTCGACGAATTCTTGATTTCAAATATGAAATTCATTGGAGTCAAAATAAAATTCAGAAAGGAATCGTAACCCCAGAAATGACCCGAAAAGTCGAACCGAAAACGTAGGGGATAGAAACCCGATCGAGAAAAGAAGGAAAGACCCGACGGAGCAAGCGAACCGCCGAACCGGCCGGTCCGGCCGGCCCGCGCTGCCCGCGCGCCGCCGCGCGGCCACCGCGCGGCCAAGGGCGTCGCGCCTCCAGGGCAGGCCACGCGTGCTCCGCGCGCACAAAGGCCTATGTGCGCGCCACCAGCGCGCCAGAGGTGCAGGAGGTGTAAACTTTCCTTCCATGGCGATTTTCTTGCCAAAAATCCGACCTCCATCAATGGCAAGTCGATCACAACAATGGGGAAGGGCATAAGATCAGATTTGGGGCGCCCCTCCCCCTCACTCTCAGAAAACCTAACCCTAAACACCTCCAAAACTCCTCTCCAAGTCGAAACCTCTCCGAACTCACTTTCCGGCAAGAATTCCGGCGACGGCAAGGCGAAAGGAACCAAGCCCTGCCCTCTAGACTCTTGGTAAGCTATTGTACAAAGTTTCAATTCGTCCATAAGTCTCAGAAACTCGAATTCTAACACTATTTCCTTACTACGATTCTCCGTCGGAAAACGAACAAAAAGCGATCGGAGAAGTTGGCCGTTCGTCGTGACCCTAGGACGTCCGGAAACCCAATCCAGCGACCCTATCATCATCCTAAGTAAGTTAAAACCTTACTCACAAATTTTCGTGGTTGTTTGTTGTTTAAATCTCGAGATATAGGCTTGTAACAAAAATCGGTTTTCAAAAACCCTATTTTCGTCCAATTTTAAAGACTCGTCAAAAACTCGACCTTCGGGAATTCAAACCGAAAACGTTTCAACATAAAAGTTGTTCCTAACACCTTTATCTATCTTATGTCCAAATTTCAGCCATTGACATTAAGTTTTGCTAACCCAATTTTCGCCGTGAACCTTCTGTATCGAACCGAACGTTTTGAAACTGTGACAGATTTCTTCATTCAACTTGATGCATGTTTTTCACCCATTTTTCGAATGATTTAACTTTGCATTTCTAAACAAAAGTTGTAGATAATTGTGTCTAGATTATGCCTACAAAATTTCACGAATTTTGGTGTTCATTTGATATGTCAATCGGCCAAGTTTTTAGAACTGTTTTGAATTCGTTTCAAGGGCCATGAGTATGCAGTGAGTTGCACACGATTTTTGAGTACCAAGAATTCATTATTTCCAAAAACTTAAAACATGAAAGTTGTTCCTTCATGTGTCGTGTAGTTACTGTAAAAATTTCACATCGATTGGTTTTGAAATGAATTTTTAATCGGCGTTACACGAACCTGTGACGAAAACAGTTTTTAAGACGTAAATTATCCTTTGCAATAAACTCAAATTTCAACTCACTTCGGAACCTTATTTCCGAAAACTTAAAACATGAAAGTTGTTCGTGTGTGTGTTTTTGAATTACTGGCCAAGTTTCAGAATTTTTGGAGGAAAAACGAATTTTAAATTAAGAAAGGCGTGAACTGCCTCGAATAGGATTTTTCGAACTTGAGGAGACTCGAACTATGAAAACGCGATATCGATCCTTTGATAACTTTGAAATACGAACTTTCGAAAAATCCCGTTCACTAGGCTGAGCCGATCTTCATACTATCATTATCTTTGAGACTGCCTCGTTAGTGGTCTCCTTACTATCTGAGATTGCCTCGTTAGTGATCTCGCGCGCTGTATTTTGGATCGCCTCGTTAGTGGTCCTACTATCTTTTGAGACTGCCTCGTTAGTGGTCTCCTTACTATGCCAAAACGGCAGTTGTGCACATGGCCTGCCAAATCGGCAGTGGGAAATACACGGCCTGCCCGAGTGGTAGTGAAACCGTTTGAAAGGCCTGTCAAACGACAGTTGATATACATGCCTGTCAAATTGACGGTAGATACACATGGCTAGCCAAAACGGCAGTCAATACTGATATGGCTGCGGCCGCCGGTTCACCGGCTAACTGATTATGATTCTTGAGATTGCCTCGTTAGTGATCTCCCTTGTGTGGTGTCCTCTTCTTAGTTTACGGGATGAAATATAAAAGACTTGTGTGAGTGTTTATTTACGCTTAAATCGTATTTACTATGTTTTTAAATTATGTATTCAAATTACGCGTCTGAAATTATGCTTTAAATTATGCTTTTAAATTAAGTCCTTAAATTATGTATTCTCGTCTTGAATAAATTAATCATACTTTTCCGCTGCAAGTAAACTATGAATTTTAAATTAATTTCGTAATGCATGAAAAGTGTAATTTCAATTAAACACATGTAACCCCTTAAATTGTTAGTTAGGGATTAACTTACTCAGTATTTTATATACTGATAAAACCCGTTGTTCATTTTTCCATTACAGAGTACGGAGCATGATCATGCATCGGGGGATTACTTTGGGCATTTAATTATTTGTTTTACATGATGTGCATACGGGCTTGTTAACCCGAGTTTTGGCCATGTCGGCCCTGTATTTTAATTTCCGCTGCAACTTATTATTTTTTATCATGTATGGATGATATTACATTATTATTTTTAAGTAATTCCGGACTTGCTTTTAAAACATTTTCCAACGCTCATAGCCTTGCATCTCTTTAGCAAGCTCGGAGAAACCGTGTCTTGCTAGGGAGGTGCGGCGGTGACACCTCGGCCTGGGTTATCAAATCCGGGGTGTTACAGGTTCCCTATCGGACAAAGCGGAATGGCGTGCTCGCCCATCGTCTTCGCAGCCCATTCATGCGTCTCACCAGGCCACGGCGTAATAGGCGAACCGACGAATTCAAGTTATATTGCTTGGATGGCAAGTATAGGTATGCTTACGCAATTTTCCATTCCATTCGTAAAGGTAGTGATTCCATATGACTCACCATTAACGCTTCGTCGTATGATTTATGCAAGCTGCGACGTCGGTACTGCCGAGGCTGCAGACCACCGGTGGTTTCAGAATTGGTGCACCGATACATTTTTCTGGATGACACTGTGAGTTCCCCTTTAATATAATATAATAAATTATCAAGTACTACGTAGGAAATTATCTTAATATATCCGGACTAACATTAATTGTGCATTTAAAATAAATTAATGATCCCTATAATTTGCAGCACATGGACGCGTACCTAGGTATTATGCAGTACAAGCCACGCTTCATCAACTGCATGCCGCGACGGACGGGGTCTAAGTATGTCTTGATGGATTGCGCATTCCTGGTAAGTGTGTTTTGTTCAAATTTGATCTCAACATGTTGAATTTACTCAAATGTTGGAAAAAATGGTAAGCTCTTTCCGATCTATTATTATATTTTATTTTTGCTTTTACGCAGTCGGGGCTGTTGCGTGATTGTTGGGACGCGACCACCAAGAAGCCCCATTTTGATAAGTTAAAATTGAAGGAGATGTCGCAGTATATAGTTGGGGGAAGACCACAGTGGGGTTCGACTGCACACTGGGCGGAGTTGGATGAGGTTAGTGAATGCACTATTTGTTCATTGCGAAACAGAATGTTCCCGTGCAATACTTTACCTTACAGTGGGTTCGTAACAGGTCATATGCCCATGGTGCATCAGGCAGCACTGGGCCATAGTCCGGATCCGATTGGACAGTCGGACGATATTCTTCCATGACAGCATATGCACACCCAGCGATGCTAGGAGACCCGAGAAGTCGGAGTTGTTGATAGCCCGGTTCGAAGACCTCGGGCCATTGTGCACCATCATTCCATCGCTGCTCCAGCATACCGGCTACTACCAGCTTCGGCCCGATCTTCCATACCGCGCGACCTGGGACATCTCCCTTCCGGAAGAAGGTACCGTCATGTCGCAGAGCGACGGCTCCTCGTGTGGACCGCTTGCACTGTTGAACGCCAAGTGGGTTGTGGAGGACAAATTCCCCGATATTCAAAGATTCCGCTTTAACGCAAGACGGGTGCGAGAATTGCAAGCATATCAGGTATGGCGTTTCAGCGCGGACGTACGTGAGCCCGGCTTGTTCCGATTGCCGGATCCGCCCCCACCTATAGTGTTCGAAGTAGTCAAGTTCCCCGAGTTGGGCTCGCCATGATTGTACATATCCACATTGTGTAATTGCTGAGTAAACAATTTATTTTTTTTTCGCTCAATTCTTTGTTTACGATTAGTATTTTAATTTATGCTAATATAATTATAATTATAATAAACATTAAAATTATTTTATAATTTTATAAACAAATTAATAAACAAATAATAAACATTAAAATTATTTTATAATTTTATAAACAAATTAATAAACACTATTGATTAGTAAATATAAAATTATTAAATTTATTAAAAATTATCTCGGCTGGTTCATTACCGAATCATCCCTGTCTTCCATGCTTCAGTCCAATAATGCTGGCTTAAATTCGTGGCCATCTTCCTAGGTGGATCTTTATGCCATCATTACTGGTTATGGAATTAGAAATTATATTTCGATTTATCTTAACTCAACGAATACCAAGTGAGAGGCGTGCTGTCTGGCACTCTACTTGCAGGCCGACAGTTTGATAATACCTTTTCAGTAGGGTTCATTCTGATGCAATGGTTAAACGGGTTTACCCCGCGCCGGGGGTATGTGTAATAATGCAGAGGGCGGCCCAATGGATTTAGGCACGAACACGGTGGACATTTCTACCACTACAGGGCAGGACACGGGTGGGTGGATATATTTTGTATACTGCAGCGACGGATCCGTACACGATAGTGCATGAGTGGAATTCATGATGGGCAGTGCGAACTATACCAATCAGCATGTATCATCTAAAAGTTCTGCAAGAAAAGATCTCCTAAACGAAATGATTGCTTTTCCCAAAGCGACACTGTGCCAAATCAGATGCAGGTGGATCTTTTTGAAGGTAACTACGGCGCTGAGTTGATATTGCGATCAATCCGCTGCAATTCTTTTCCTCTCCCACATCCCATTGTCCACTGAAAGGCGTCACGTACCAGCACCACCCTTCAGGTAATTTACTGATGACGATGTTGCTGCTCAATTGCATCCACTCTCTTCATTTGCCATCGTTGCACCCACTCACGATCGAATAGAAGACTTCAGTTTACCATAAGTCAAACCTTGAAGGTGGACTCGGTTCATAAGCGAATCATCCCTATCTTCCATGCTTCAGTCCAATAATGCTGGCTTAAATTCGTGGCCATCTTCCACGGGACGAATTTATGCCATCATTACTGGTTATGGAATTAGAAATTATATTTCGATTTATCTTAACCCAACGAACACCAAGTGAGAGGCGTGCTGTCTCCCACTATAATTGCAGGCCGACAGTTTGATAATACCTTTTCAGTAGGGTTCATGCTGATGCAATGGTTAAACAGGTTTACCCCGCGCGCGGGGGTATGGGTAATAATGCAGAGGGCGGCCCAAAGGATTTAGGCACGAACACGGTGGACATTTCTACCACTACAGGGCAGGGCATGAGTGGGTGGATATATTTTGTATAGTGCAGCGACGGAGCCTTACACGGTAGTGCATGAGAGGAATACATGATGGGCAAATGAAGAACTATGCCAATCAGCATGTATCATCTAAAAGTTCTGCAAGACAAGATCTCCTAAACGAAATGATTGCTTTTCCAAAAGCGACACTGTGCCAAACCAGATGCAGGTGGATCTTTATGAAGGTAACTACGGCGCTGAGTTGATATTGCGATCAATCCACTGCAATTCTTTTCCTCTGCCACATCCCATTGTCCACTGAAAGGCGTCACGTAACAGCACCACTCTGCAGGTAATTTACTGATGTCGATGCTGCTGCTCAATTGCATCCACTCTCTTCATTTTCCATCATTGCACCCACTCACGATTGAATAGAAGACTTCAGTTTACCATAAGTCAAACCTTGAAGGTGGACTTGGTTCATAACCGAATCATCCCTATCTTCCATGCTTCAGTCCAATAATGCTGGCTTAAATTCGTGGCCATCTTCCATGGGATGAATTTATGCCATCATTACTGGACTGAAGCATGGAAGATAGGGATGATTCGGTTATGAACGAAGTCCACCTTAATCGGTTTGACTTATGGTAAACTGAAGTCTTCTATTCGATCGTGAGTGGGTGCAATGATGGCAAATGAAGAGAGTGGATGCAATTGAGCAGCAGCATCGTCAGCAGGAAGTTACCCGCAGAGTGGTTCTGTTACGTGACGCGTTTCAGTGGACAATGGGAGGTGGCAGAGGAAAAGAACTGCAGCGGATTGATCGCAATATCAACTCAGCGTCGTAGTTACCTTCATAAAGATTCACCTGCATCTGGTTTGGCACAGTGTCGCTTTTGGAAAAGCTATCATTTCGTTTAGGAGATCTTTTCTTGCAGAACTTTTAGATGATACATGCTGATTGGCATAGTTCGCACTGCCCATCATGAATTCCACTCATGCACTACCGTGTACGGCTCCGTCGTTGCACTATACAAAATATATCCACCCACCTGTGACCTGCCCTGTAGTGGTAGAAATGTCCACCGTGTTCGTGCCTAAATCCTTGGGGCCGCCCTCTGCATTATTACCCATACCCCCGGCGCGGGGTAAACCCGTTTAACCATTGCATCAGCATGAACCCTACTTAAAAGGTTTTATCAAACTGTCGGCCTGCAATTATAGCGCTAGACAGCACGCCTCTCACTTGGTATTTTTTGAGTTCAGATAAATCGAAATATAATTTCTAATTCCATAACCAGTAATGATGGCATAAATTCACCCCGTGGAAGATGGCCACGAATTTAAGCCAGCATTATTGGACTGAAGCATGGAAGATAGGGATGATTCAGTTATGAACCAAGTCCGACTTCAAGGTTTGACTTATGGTAAACTGAAGTCTTCTATTCGATCGTCAGTGGGTGCAATGATGGCAAATGAAGAGAGTCGATGCAATTGAGCAGCAGCATCGTCAGCAGGAAGTCACCTGCAGAGTGGTTCTGTTACGTGACGCCTTTCAGTGGACAATGGGAGGTGGCAGAGGAAAAGAATTGCAGCGGATTGATTGCAATATGCGTCGTAGTTACCTTTATAAAGATCCACCTGCATCTGGTTTGGCACAGTGTCGCTTTTGGAAAAGCAATCATTTCGTTTAAGAGATCTTTTCTTGCAGATCTTCTAGATGATTCATGCTGATTGGGATAGTTTGCACTGCCCCATCATGTATTCGACTAATGCACAACCGTGTAAGGATCCGTCGCACCACTGTACAAAATATATCCACCCACTCGTGCCCTGCCCTGTAGTGGTAGAAATGTCCACCGTGTTCGTTCCTGAATCCTTTGGTCCGCCATCTGCATCATTACCCATACCCCCGGCGCGGGGAAAACCCGTTTAACCATTGCATCAGCATGAACCCTACTTAAAAGGTTTTATCAAACTGTCGGCCTGCAATTATAGCGCTAGACAGCACGCCTCTCACTTGGTATTCGTTGAGTTCAGATAAATCGAAATATAATTTCTAATTCTATCAATCTTTTCGCCCAAGTGTTACCACTCAATCTCGCGCCGCAAACGACGGATGGGGTATTTCCGTACAGTTGATCTCGTGCTCGCGGCAACTGTTACCTTCTCGAACATGCCTGAGTATGATGATGCACTGGTCGATCTGTGCCAAACCAAGAAAACTGCATGAAATGATGCTGCATCTACTAAATGCAGGAAGATTGTGTTGTAAGCACAAAACGTTCGCACAGCTCTGAGTATGGCACAACACATACAAGGGCCGATATAGGTATATAGGATCATGCAGCAGTGCATGCCGATTACTGACACATACAACCCGAAAAACAATCAACGTATGATTTAGCCAGATTAACTTGTACACATTTCTCATGCTTTGATCATCTCCGTAACTGATCATACTTGCGTACAGCATCACTAACCGCGCTGCCGGGAACTCTCAGTAATGTGTACAAACATTCACTAATATTTTGTTGGAATGGGATTTGTAGAGACGAGCAACATGTTCTTACAGAACTCGAGCCCGAAGAACGTGTTGCTCCTCTCTACAAATCCCATCCCAACAAAAAATTAGTGCACGCAAGGACACATTACGGAGAGTTCCCGGCAGCGCGGTTAGTGATGCAGTACGCAAGTATGATCAGTTACGGAGATGATCATAGTACGACAAATGTGCACAAGGTAATCTGGATAAAACAATAACTATTGTTTTCAGGTATGTATTTGTTAGAAACGTCATCTACTACGCATGCTTCCACATGCCGATGGTGCCCGACTATGTGTTGTGCCTCAGCACAGGCATGTGCCGACGTTGCCTGCTTCGAACATAGCCTCCAGCATCTAGAGATGCCGCAACATCACAAACAGCAATCCCGACTTTCCGTCCTCGAAGGACGCCTTCAGGCAATCCGCTAACAATCGGACACCGAGGAAGATGAGGATGCGGTGTGGGACGACGTCCTTCGGCGTTCCGACTAAGGGGCATGGAGAATCGGGACGTCCACTGATGTACAATTACTCCTTGACGATCCGAACAACCTTCAGCATTTGTGATGTCGAAAATGCTCAAACTCTGCCAACTGCAGGTATGCATGCGACCATGCTGTTCGGCGAGGTTTTGGGTAATTGCTGCGCCCGTTCCCTACTTGGCATGTTTTCTCACGTCGAGGTCCGTATGGAGGAATATTTCAACCGCTCGTCCTTAGCCCACTTTTCCATTAATCTGCATGGCCCGGAAGTTCTGGATTGCCCGATATGTTTTGATGAAATCTAGACAAACCAGCAACATAGATAGCACCATTAAGTTCGGTTGCATAAGGTGCAGTCGGCTGAGAGAGGTTGAACATAGGGAGAAAAAATACCAAGAGGTAGACAAGGGATGACTGCTACAAGCTCGATTATGTCGACCCCTTGTATTTTTTCTCCCTATGTTCAACCTCTCTCAGCCGACTGCGCCATATGCAACCGAACTTAATGGTGCTATCTATGTTGCTGGTTTGTCTAGATTTCATTAAAACATATCGGGCAATCCAGAACTTCCGGGCCATGCAGATTAATGGAAAAGTGGGCTAAGGACGAACGGCTGCAATATTCCTCCATACGGACGTCGACGCGAGAAAACATGCCAAGTAGCGTGCGGGCGCAGCAGTTACCCAAAACCTCGCCGAAGATCATTGTCGCCTGCATACCTGAAGTTGGGAAAGAGTTTGAGCATTCGCGTCATAAGAATGCTGAAGATGTTTCGAATAGCCCAGGACTAACTGTCCATCAGTGGAGTACATCCTTATTCTTGTCCCCTCGTCCGAACGCCAAAGCATTTCACCCCGCACCGCAACCTCATCTGACTCGCCGGCCGATCGTTGCAACGCGCCAGTCCGGTAGGCCTAAAATGACTGAAGATATTTCCGTACAGTTGGTCTCGTGCCAATTGATCTCGCGCCACAAATGACGGATGGGTTATTTCCGTACAGTTGGTCTCGTGCTCGAGGCAATTGTTACCTTCTCGAACATGCCTGAGTATGATGATGCACTATTCGATCTGTGCTAAACCAAGAAAACTGCATGAAATGATGTTGCATCTACTAGATGCAGGAAGATTGTGTTGTAAGCACACAACGTTCGCACAGCTCTGGGTATGGCACAACACATACAAGGGCCGATATAGGTATGCTGGATCATGCAGCAGTGCATGCCGTTACTGACACATACAACCCGAAAAACAATCAATCATTTAAAGCCAGATTAACTTGTACACATTTCTCATGCTTTGATCATCTCCGTAACTGATCATACTTGCGTTGAGCATCAGCAACCGCGCTGCCCTGAACTCTCCGTAATGTATACAAACAAACACTAACATTTTGTTGGAATGGGATTTTTAGAGACGATCAACACATTTTTACTGAACTCGAGCCCGAAGAACGTGTTGCTCCTCTCTAAAAATCCCATCCCAACAAAAAATTACTGTCCGTTTGCACACATTACGGAGAGTTCAGGGCAGCGCGGTTGCTGATGCTCAACGCAAATAAAACCATCCATAGAGATGATCATAGTATGACAAATGTGCACAAGGTAATCTGGATAAAACACTAACTATTGTTTTCAGGTATGTATTTGTTAGAAACGTCATCTACTATGCATGCTTCCACTTGCAAATGCTGCCCGACTATGTGTTGTGCCTCAGCACAGGCATGTGCCGACGTTGCCTGCTTCGAACATAGCCTCCTGCATCTAGAGATGCCGCAACATCACAAACAGCAATCCCGACTTTCCATCATCCCTATGTAACTCGTCGTGAGAGCTGGCTGGCGGGCTGCTACGGCATATTCTTGGCACGCATAATGATCAATGCTCCTGGCCCGCGGCAAGATACTGTGCCCGTGTGCATTTTAGTTTCTACCTAGTGGGAATGATTTGATCCGACATTTATTGTCAGAAGAAATTAAGAAGTGCATGGTCAGAGATTGTTGAGAATATTCACCCCGGCTTCTGCCGTGGCATGTGTGCCCACAATGCCTTTCGCACGAACATGGTGGAAATTCTCCCACTGCATGGCAAGAAGGGCATGGGTTCATATTTTTTTATCTAATACAGCGATCGAGCCTTACATGGTAGTGGAGAAAGGCATCCAGAATGACGATCTCGTAACACCTCGACTGACCCTAATGTGCGTAAAGGTGTGTATCCTCCCATTCGTTGACCAATGGGCATTAAAACAAGCCTTGTAGGAATTTTAGAAGCAGATTATTAGAAGCACGACTACAATAAACCAAGACGGGTGCCATGCTTCCGATAATCTGCTTCTAAAACGCCTACAAAGATTGTGTTAATGCCCAGTGGTCATCAACTGGCAGGAGACCTACCTTTACGCATCCTTAGAGTAATTAGAGATGCATCGAGCTGGTCATTCTGGATGTCTTTCTCCACTACCATTTAAGGCTCCATCGCTGTGTTAGATAAAGCATATGAACTCATGCCCTACTTGCCAAGCAGTGGTAGAAATGTCCACCATGTTCGTGCGTCAGGCATTGGGGGCGCACATACCGCGGCAGAAACCGGGTTGAACATTCTCGACAATCTCCGACCATGCACTTCATAATTCCTTCAGGCAAAGCATGCCGGATCTTCTCATTCCCACCAAGTAAAATAAAACGCCCACAGTCACAGTATACTGTCGCGGCATAAGAGTCTGATCATTATGTGAGTCTAGAAAATGTCGAAGCTGCACGCCAGTCGCGTAAAAAGGGCGTGCCGAGTCACGCTTGCCACTCCAGCGTTTCTTACGGCATGCATATAACCTCTATATTCTCATTGATGGATTCAGCTCCTTGAATACTTCTCAAACAAGCTGTAGATGATTACAAAACTGCTACGCTCTGTGTTCCATGAGTATAATTTCACCATTCGAATCGTGCCCTTATTCCCTTGTCCGCACCCAGTTATAAGTTAGTGATCCAGGCTGTTCTCCTTGACTGACAGTTCCAAACTTTTTAGGTTATGGAAACAGAAATTAACTTTCCATCTTCTGAACTCTTCTTCCCAAGTGAGAGGCATGTTGGCCGGGGCTATAGTTGCAGGCCGACAGTTTGGAAACTTTTTTCAGTAGGTTTCAATGAATACAATGCTTAAACGAGTTTCAGTTACTGTTGGAAATACTCCAGTGACGGGGGAAACCCGTTTGACCATTGTATTCATTGAAACCTACTTAAAAAAGTTTCCAAACTGTCGGCCTGCAATTATAGCCCCGGCCAACATGCTTCTCACTTGGGAAGAAGAGTTCAGAAGATGGAAAGTTAACTTCTCTTTCCATAACCTCAAAAGTATGGAACTGTCAATCAAGGAGAACAACCTGGATCACTAACTTATAACTGGGGGCATACAAGGGAACAAGGGCACGATTCGAATGGTGAAATTATACTCATAGAATACAGAGAGTAACAGTTTCGAAATCAGCTACAGTTTGTTTTAGAGGTAGACAGGAGCAAAATCCATGAATCAGAATATAGAAGGGAAGGATGACAATCCACTTCCGATTAGTATTTTTCATGAACTCCGATTACACTTAAAATCGTAAATTCGTGCCCCACCAACTTTCATACAGCCGAATAAATGCATAACGCACGCTACCACTACCATACGTTACTCAGTTGGGCCACGTCTCCCACACGTGTGGTAAGGGCCGGTTCAAATCAGGGACTGTCCGAGGCATGTTCGCCGGGCACCCTTGTGCCGTGTGACCGTCCCGCCCGCACGATAAACATTTTCTCGGCCCACGTGCCCGCCTTCCTGACGTCTCGGGAACATCGTCGACCGGGGTGTTGCAGTTCTTCCGGTTGTGTCCGATTTGTCCGCACCTGCGACATCTTTGGGGCCGCCCCGCACGAGATGCTCGTTCGACTGCCGATTGAAGCCTGGTCATTCTAGGTCTTCCAGCTTGACGGGGGCATTCAGGGGTCTCGCATGGGGCGTCCGCAATTTCAGCCGGTATCATCCAATCATTCGGGTGTGCCATTGGATACACCGGCCCGCTCCATGCATCAACCAAACCAGACCGCCAATAGCACGCTCCAACATAGTGACTTATTTCGTGCCTCAGAACCCTGCACATATTAAATAATTTACGAGTGCTCTGTCAGGGAACTAAAGGGGCACGTTACTGATATAATTAAACAATTTTATCATATACATACTGTATCACGGGGATGGCGTGGGCGCACGGGATCAAGTCATTCTGGAATCGCTGGCAAGTACACTTTCGCTCATCCGTCAGGCTCACTGTGTACGACTTACTGTTGTGTCTCACTTGGTACACATTCTCAGCCTGCGTTCGTTCTATCTTCATCTTCTGACCCAACGCTTTACGATCAAAAACCTCTCGTACTGCCCAGTCAGTTAAACGTTCTGTGCTAGCAGATGCAGCTTGATGCCTTTTTCGGAACCAATCACCGATTGTCGCACGAAGCACCTCCAGCATGGAGCACACGGGTAACCTGCGTGCCCACAACAAGACATGGTTCATGCTTTCGACGATGTTCGTCGTCATCATGTCGTACCGACGCACAGGACAGTGGACTCGAGAAAACCGTTCGGGCCCTATTTCCTCCACCAAATGCTTGTACGCATTCGGATACACGTCCCTGAGGGTAGCCATATGCCGCTCATAGACGGACTTCTTGTACGCGTATGCCGCTCCCATGAATGCGTCCACGGCTCCCTTTCCCCCGTACTTGGCCAGATTCTTGCCCAAGTGCACGCAACACAAAACATGTGGAAAAGAGGGGAGCGCTTGTTCAACTGCAGCTCTTATTGCGGGAGAACCGTCCGAGATTATCAACACCTTATTGTGTGGAAGCAACGCACCCCTCATTTGCATCAGAAACCATCTCCACGCCCGTGTCGACTCCTTCGGTCCAACACCGAAACACAACGGGAATATCTGATTATTCCCATCCTTTGTCACCGCCGCGAAAAGTATCCCCTTGTACTTACCCTTGAGGTGCGTGCCGTCAATGACAATGAAGGGCCGCATCTCTTTCCACCCAGAGATAGAGGCACTTAGCGCGAAGAAACAATACAAGAATTTGTTGTCAGAATCGACTACATACTCGGTCACGGACCCAGGATTTTGCTGCCGCAGCATATATAGGTATGACGGAATCATCTTGAACGAGACGTCCTGCCCGCCGAATATATGTGAAATGGCATGGTTCCGAATCTTCCTCGCCATTTCCACGGAGATTCTAACGCCGTCCCTTAGCAACCGGTCCTGCAGCGCTTCGGGGCCCAACGTTTCCGCCCCAACCGCAACCTCATTGGCATAATATGCCCCCAAATGCCTCGACGGAAGTATCGTATCAGGAATGTTGTCCGGGTCCATCACGCAACTGTGAGGTATCAATCTATAGACAGTCCATATCGATGCGGTGCCTCGGGCACGCATCCGGAATTCGCATTCCACGACGGAACATCGTACCCAGTACCGTTTCTTGTCAGACTTGCACGTCACATACCCGCACCTCTCTCCAACCAAGTACTCCACTAGTTTCTCTTGCAACCGCCTCTTCGTCGCGAAAACGGATCCGGGCGCCAGTTCTCTATCCACTGTTTCGTCCACGTACGGGTCCACGAACTCCTCAGGCAGGCCAAAGTCCGGGCGGGGCAAATTCCAATTCCCCTGGCTCATCTCAGGTACAGTGAACCCTACTGGCGGCGCCCCAATATCCGGATCGTCGCCGGGCTCTAACCCCTCGATAGAACCTCCGCTTCGTACAATTCTCCAAAAGACCTTGAAAGAAGAGAGAATGAGTCGATGCCCCACCAACTCTTCGTAGTCTACGTCCGCGTCTGACTCCCCCCATTCATCCTGCCATTCTTCTTCCTCACTCTCATCACTCGGGTCCTCCTCCACATTGTTATCCTGCCCGCCCACCTCCCCGTCCTCGAACGCAATGATTGCATTGGGCTCGCGATCCTGCTCCAGCTCCTGCTCCGGCACCCCGTCCGGCAATCCCGGATACTGTCCGGGGGTGCTCCTTCCGTAGTAATTCTGATGTTCTGGTGCATAGCCACTGCTAGTAGCATCTGCATTCGAGGACAAAAATGGATTGTGCGACGATGGAAAACCGAATATGCGTTCTGTCCAATTCCCTGCCCGAACACCACCATCCGGATACGGGGCTGCGCTAGTATAATTTGCTGGTTCATGCATTCCTTTTTCGGGGAACACAACCATACATTAGATATGATCTCTAATAAGCACTTATCTCTTGATCATTTCTTTCTCTACAAATAGCCAGATTTCATGATAAAATTTTGTGGTGGTATGGCATTGTGGGCATATATGTTTTTTGCAAGTATAAACTATTTTTTCTAGTTGGATAACTATAATCTTTGTCTGAGCAATTTTTAAATAAGATAAAATTAAGAAAAAATAGTCATACAAATACAAACAAAAATGAATAAATTTAAATAAAATAATTAATATAATTAATTAGAAATAATGAAGTAAAAATTGTCACATAAAATAAAATAATAAAGTAAATATGATATAATATAATTTTTAAAGTAAAAGAAAATAAAATAAATAGAATTTGATTTATCATTCAATTTTATGTTATTTTATTTCATTTAATTGTTTAATTTAACTTTACTAGTTAATTATACTTTTATTCTATTCAAGTTAAAAAGAAAAATTTAATTAATAAAATACATTATTTTTAAATTGTATAAAATTTAATTATATAATTATAATTATAGTACACACGGATCTATGAAAATACAATTTTCAATTTACAATCTTGATCTTTTTTTTAAAAAACTTTGTTAAAACTATTTCTTTTCATTTATAATTGCAAAATAATTATAATTAAGATGAATAGTAATACAAAAATAGACTAATTATTATTTTAATTAATAATATTTTTTAATTATTTTTATATTTGCATTATTTTAATTATTATAATAATAATATTTTTTATTATTTTTAAATTTGCATTATTTTTATATTTTTTTATTTTTATATTTGCATTATTTTAATTATTAAAATAATAATATTCTTTTCATTACTTTTTAAGTATTTTTATATTTGCATTATTTTAATTAATAATTTTTTTTATTATTTTCATATTTGCATTATTTTATTTATAATTTAATTATTAAATTCATAATACAATTTCTTCAACTATTCTGCTCTAAGAAAAATGTAATAAAATAATAATACTACATAAAAATAATGTAAATGTAAACACAATTTTCTTGTAATCACATTTTTTCCTACAGTCTTATATTCTATTTTTCAGATAAAGTCCAACATTTCATCGCTTAATCTTATCTCTATAATATAAATAACGATGTAAAATCCTTATTATAATGATTTATATATTACTTTAATTTTTAAATATTTCCACAAAATTCTTTGTATTTTATACTTATATAATAATAATAATAATAATAATAATAATAATAATAATAATACAAGTAATGAAGCCTTATTAAATCTCTTACACATAGTCAACAACACCATAAGATTGGATAGCCAAACTCCACACAAAATTAACAAATTAACCATGTGCATAACAACTTAAAGAATTAAGTCTAACATATATAACTAACATGCATCCAAGGCTTGAAATTTCACTTAATTGAAAACATTATGCAACTAAAAAAAATATTTTGAATATATATTTGTAGGTATATACAGCACGTTTAAATACTTACGATTATCATTGTGCTCAATGTCATTTCCGGTGTTCACGTCCCCTCCAAACAGCCCTCCCGAACCAAACAGCCAAGAGGACATTACTTTCGCGCAATAGTGCAACTGCACCAAACACAGTTCAAAAAAAAAAATTAAACATTTCAAACACTGGTTGCTCGACAGTCCTTGGCCCACGGGCGTTGCATGAACAAAATCGCATAAAACACTTACATTTCTCGATATTATAGCATAAAACCCTCGAGTTAATTATTGTTTTTGTAGTTTAGACAGAAATTCATGACTTCACACGAAAAATCTTTTAGGTTATCTCTTTGATGGACACGGAAAATGAAACATATTCATTTAAACAATTAATCAAAAAAAAAAACTTACAATAGATATTTATTCGTTCGGATCTTCGCCCAAAATCAAACTTTCGCTAGCCCTACACGTCGGATCTGAAATAATAACAAGAGATTAATCAATTGGAAGCAAATGTGCGACAAAAAATTTATAGTGCAACCAAAATAATACGAACGAGAAAATTTTTTCAACGAACCCGAGCTCAACCGGAGGAGCATTCACGTCGGACGGCGAAAATGGTGGCAGTGCGAATGGTAGTATATCACCGTCGGGGTATCTCCTTGGTGGCAGTGTTTTGAAAATATCTGGATCTGTCCAAAAAATTTGAACGAAAATGGTGGAGAGGAAGTTGAACAATGAATGTGCGTGGTGGGGGAGGTTATGGAGAAGAATATATTCCATGCACTCATAGGACGGGAATAAATGCTGCACGTAATGACAATTGACTAGCTTTCGGCCTTCCCGAGGCTTGGCCCGGATAGATTTAGGCGCGGGCCAAGAGACAAGGCCCCCGGCCAAGCAAACAGGCACTGGCCAAGCTCTTGACCCGGACACATTATGTCACGGGCCAAGCAAAAAGCCACTGGCCAAGCAAATATGCACTGGCCAAGGGCTTGGCCCGGACACTAAACATCTTGGCCCGACGGGCCAAGCTTAATCGTTCCGGGTCAAGCACCTCTAATCAAGAACAATTTTGGATAAGCCTGGATTACTCTTGGCCCGGTTCTATCTGTTTGGCCCGGGCCGGGCCAAGCATCCGGGCCAAAGGGTTTTCAGTCTTTTCGGGTAAAAAACTAATGGCCGTAAAGCGGCGGGTAGAAAAGTTTCTGGCAAGGTCCATCTTTCACCCCACCGGTTTCATCATTACACTCTCCACCTGCGCAGCACCCTGTGCTGTCAACTTGCATCCCATGTGCTGGAATATATATATAGGATATAATGCTGCCCACAATTGATTTTGTACACGCCATCGCTTTCTTCTTCGAGGGGTACATTGAGATCCATCATTTTCTGTTGGCCGGCGGATCCTCTGCTTCATGTTCTCCCAAATTCTATCCGTCTGGGTTATGTATTTGTTTATTTATTTATTTTATTATTATTATTTTCATTTTTTCTGGAAGATATATGTTTCACTGGATGGTAACTGCTATGATTTCCATTACTGCACCACCAATTAAACGTGGGATTTTATTACCATCAGTGCCAAATTCAGGATTTCTATATAGGTAGGACTCGATTTTTTTTTCTTTTTTTTCCCAACAAGTATATAAAATATCCTGAGAGTTCATAAAAAGGTACAAAATATGATAAAGATTTAACAGAAAACAAATACAATACAATATATAAATTAATCTTCATCATTTGTACAACCATCAGAAAATCTACATCATTGATATCGCCTGCTATTCATCTTATGATATCGTTGCAGTATTGATTCATCATCTATGCAACCGAAAACATCTTTTTCAATATATGCCACTAAAGTATCAATCATCGACTCATCTCCCAATCTATTCCTCAAATTTGTCTTGATAAGATTCATTGTCGAGAACATCCTTCGACTGTAGCTGTGACAACCGGCAACACCAATGCTAATTCAATCAACTTATGAATAAGATGAAAAATCACATCATTTTCTATTTTGACCATCGCAATTGCAAGCCCTTCTATATCTTGAAGTTTGGAAAAATCATCACAACTCCTCACATGTGAAATGAAAACCTTCAACTGATGATATAACATCACTACAAGAAAAAACCCATTTAGTGACCGCAATTAGCGATCGAATAAATTCCATCGCTGTTAGCGACCGCAATACCGGCCGAATTAGCTACCGCATTTTTCCTATAGTAAATTTGCGACCGATACGAAATCGATCCCTATTAGCAACCGATTTACCGACCGAACTTTTGGCCGCAAGTTTTTTTTCCAAACTTTTTTATTTGTTATTATTTTTTATAAAAAATATAATTTAGCGACAGATTTACCGACCGAAAATTCCGTCTCAACAATTAGCGACCGAATTACGGACCCAAAATTGCGGTCGCTACATATTTTTCCCATTATTTTCTTTAAATTTTCTTTATTATTTTTAATATAATTTAAATTCAATATAAATAATTTTACTTTATGATTATTTATTTTAATTTTTAATTAAATATTTCTTATAATTAGTTTCTTTTATTTTTATTTTATGTTATAATTTAATTATTAAATAGTAATTTTTTTGAATATTAAATATTTATTTAATTTATTACTAATTAACATAATATTAATGTAATTTTATTAAATTATCTATTTTTAGCATTCATTAATATTAATTCCTTTTTGTTTTCATAATTTACATTACTTTTTATTTTTTATTTATTTAGTTATAATTTAATTTAATTGTATTATTTTATTTAGTTACTTCTATTTTTAATTATGCTTTATTCTTTTATTAGTTTAATTTCTGAATTTATTTTATTATTTTTAATTAATCTTATATCATTATGATATTTTATTTTTAATGTTTGAATGCTTTTATTATTTTACTAATTACTTTGATTTCAGAATTTATTTTCTAATTTAATTATTAGATTAACTATATTATATATATATATATATAAACTCATTCCATACAAAGACATGTAATGAAGAGCGTTTAGGGGTGGCAAAATACGGTATACCGAAATACCGATACCGTTACCGTACCGTACCGAAATTTTCGGTATGAATAAAAGTCATACCGATACCCATATCGAAATTTTCGGTATACCGAAAATCGGTATACCGAAATATTCGGTATCCTTTAATACATACCGTTACCAAACCGAAATTATACCATACCGAAAGTTTCGATTTTTGCCGAAAAATACCGAAATATTTACATACCGAAAATCGGCATACCGAAAAAGAAAAAAAAAAAGAAGAAAAAAATCCATATCGTTGCAATAAAGCCATGAGGCCAGATTTCAAGAAAAGAAGGCATGAAAATGAGATGAGGATAAAATTCTGAGGGCATAGAGCTGAATTGCTGAGTACTTATATCTGAATTGCTAACAACTTGTAAACTTTAAAAACAAGAAACAAACTAACTTTAATCAATAAATCATCCACTTTTTTTTAGTGAGAAAAAATAGACATCTGAAATTTTAAAAGGTGTACAATAACCTGAACATCAGAGGACTTGAATTAAATTCTTGCATCCAAAATTAAATTGATATATCAGTATTGTATTATTTCTACAGCTCTTGCACAAGACAAAATTTCCAATCTATTCCGAAAACCATTCAAGAAAATGACGTCCATTTCAGGCAACACAAACCATGGAGCAACCTTTGGCTTTGTAAAACCACAGCACAAGCCTCAGGGCAGTGAAAAAATTAATTGATTAAACACCTATGGAAATATTCCTCAAACACGACTGAGGTATTGCTTAAACCCGGACTACATTGAAACGAATGGGCCTAATAGGATTTACCGCAGTGAATCAAGCTTCCAGCTCCAAGGAAGAGTCCAAAAACAACAGCACTACCAAGTGTTGTTCGTCCAATGTGTCGTGCTTTCAGAAGACCTGGAATCTTGTGTTGTATAGCCTCAAAAGTTCCATACACAGAAGACAGAACCTACAGCACCTCCGATGATGCGTGTGTGAGTAAAAAGGAAGAATGACGAGACGAACGCAGGGAGCGGCGACGGAAGAAGGGACAATCGAAGTTCTGGAAGAGGCAAATTAGGGCACAACGAATTTGGGGGAGGATGGGGCTGCACGAACGAGCGAACTAGGGTAGGGCAATGTGAACGAAGAATTGATAGCTGACACTGTTTTGGACTGCTGGAGAGTGGAGACTTGGGCTGCGTGGGCTTGGGCTTGCTTTAAGAGAGGCTGGGCTTTAGGAGATGAGAGATGGGCTGAAAGATTCAAAATTTAAAATTAATATTAAAATTAATATTTCGGTATAACGGTATACCAAAATACCGAAAATTCCGTAATCTTCATATCGTTACCGTACCGATTTTTTCGGCATACCTAAGTTTCGATATACCTAAATTTCGACATTTTTCGGTAATTTTCGATACGATAAGCTCGGTATACCGAGTTTTCGGTAAATATTTCCACCCCTAAGAGCGTTTAAATGGTACGCCCGTGAGGTGGAGTAACCATCCACTTGGGTTCGAGTCCTGACTTTCACAAACTAACATGGAGTGGAGAAGAATATATAAGATATGTGGCGCAATATCATTAGATACCAATGGAGGTAGCAAGGTGGGTTAAGACTTAAGATGAGGGTGAGTGGTGTTGGGATTGTGTGGGCCAGAGCCTTGGTCACTATCAAACTTAGAGAATTGAGCTCTAGGATCAAGACAAGAAATACCCCATCCGTCCCACTTAACTTGTCTTCTTTCATTTCTGCACACAATCTAATTCACATTTTCAATAATTTATATCCCAAAATATATACAACCACAAATTATATAAAGTATATATTCTAAAACTACATGATTTTATGATTTTAACAAGACTCAACCCGACTATTTTTATCAAATATATACTTGCAATAACATTAAGTCAAAGTTAAACAATGAACAGTGCCAAAAAGTCAAACATGACAAGTATACCGGGACGGAGGGAGTACCAAGTAGTAACTTCGAACTTGTTTCAGTGAATCGATTATTCATCTCTTGATTAATCAAAACAAAAACCTAGGAAAAAAGTTTTCAAGTTAGTCCAAAATATTAATAGAAGCAGAATTCATAAGTCAAACTAAAATAATAAAAAATACTAACTGCATTGAATATTTCCACCTTATAACGATGAAAATATGTGATTTCTTGTTTGGCACGCCTATAACGCCCACACAATGGCAAAAATTCATCCAAGTTAGGAACAAAAATATTTTTTTTTTCTTTTTCTCATTCACACAAAACCCATGACTATTTTCAATAAGTTGTTCCATCCTTCTTCCCTCGTTGATTGTAGCTCTTTCTTTGTGGTAGAAATTAATTCCACTGCATTCACAAGATTTTGATTTTTAAGTTGCAAGGCTTTAGAGAGCTCATTTGTGGTGGCAAGAACGTCCATCATCAAATTCATGTTAAACACAAATTCAAAGCTTTCAATTTTTTCCATCAAAGCATTTATTAAGCCTTTTTTATCCGTAGAAGTGCCATCTTCACATACACCTTGAAGCACATCCAAGATTGATTCCCAAATATCATACAAGTGAATAAGAGTCATGTAATGTGAACTCCAACGTGTATCTCCAGATCTCAAAGAGGTTCCTTCATTTGGATTTATCTTCAATGTCATTTGAATTTAAATCACCACATTTTCTCTTACTTCCACTAACTTGCTCGGAAGAATTTAGATTTATTCTGTTTAAAAGATTCCATGGAACCTTTTGATAATTTAGAAAAGAGGTAATAACTAAAATAGGCCACCAGAAGGAGTCATTTCCACTTTTGGGCCACAATATTTTGATTTAGGAAAATAGGCCACTAGAAGGATGTCGGGCTTGAATTTAGGCCATTGGGCTGGAATTCGGGCCGCGATGGCCTAAAAGTGGAAATGACTACTTCTGGTGGCCTATTTTAGTTTTTTTTTCAAATATTTTTTTATTTTATGTAATTAAAATAAATAATACTCATTCTATATTATTATTTATGTCATACTTTCCTTTTTTCTCTTGTTCCAATATTTTATTTCATTTTTATTTAAAAAATAATTAAATATTAATCGTCAAACCTACCTATCACCTCACATTAATAAATAAATATATTAAGAGGTAATGAATTTTTTAGGCCATTACAAGGCACCATTTCCACATTTGGGCCATTATGAAATCAATTTCCAATTTTAGGCCATTAGAAACCATCTTTGACCAAATTAAGGCCATTTAGACTATTTTGACTTTTTCAAACTTCAATTAACCCTACCAACTTTTACTTTATTTCATTTTGACCCCAGATTTTAGTTTCTTCATTATCATTAGTCCAATATCAGCCCATCATGCTTCCGATAATTAAATTAAGCACTAAACTTCATACCTTGGCTTTGACCGCCTTGCTGCCGGGTTTCCTAAGCTCCGGGATTTTACGGACTTCCTCCAACCACGCAGCCGCGACCGATGGTTCACCGATTCTTGGCTCCTTCAGCAACAAACAGCACAGTCCTATTTCGTTTCCTACCTTAGGACGTATCAAGATATGAATAAAGGGTTTTAATTATATTATCGGGATATTTGGGATATTTGGAAGCCTGGATTTTACTGAAGAAATATTAAAAATATTATTTAAACATAATTTCCCCTAACGGAGAAGACAAACACTTAGTTCCTCATGGAGGATACAAGACTCTGGGGGGAATACCCCATACTTTTACAGACTCGAAAGGAAATATGCAGAAAGAGAAATATTACAACTACTTTGAAGAGTTGGGAGGAATTTTCGATGCTTTCCATCTGCTTCAACTCCTTTATTTATAGGCGCCCGCGGACTTCAGCCCCGGATTCCAATCTTCCTCTAAATCCTTGTGACGTCACTGCGTTCGTCACTTGGCCTTAATTTCCACCGGCTACATTATTGTCCTTTTTTGAATTATTGCGTTAGGTGGCTTTTGTCAACTTTCCACCTTCTCTTGTCGGCCACTTTCTGCCAGCTACTCTGCCCTTCTTTGTCGGCTTTTAATTATGAGTGTTGCCGACACCTCTCTTTCTTTTACATCCAGCTAATCTTACTTTGGCTTGTGAAAGTTTTTTGGACGTTTCTTCCCTTTGTCCTGTTCGGGTCCGGATTTTTTCTGAGTTACCCGGATCTTTGTACCGAATAGGGGTTTCTCCTGTTCTGCACAATATGGGCATATGTGGTTATCCCATTGGCCAACATGCATCATGTTGCATGCCTTTTTTCTGGTAGACTCGGTTGCTGGCAACTTGTTTTCCCAGATGAGTAACCTCTTCTTTTCGAATGAGGTTTCCGCAAACTCTGTGCTTTTCCCTGTTAAAGAATTAACCAGGAACGATCCATTTAAATTGTTTGAGAATATTTTAAACGGATATTTAACCTTTTCCATCTCGGTGAGACAGACCCAGAATCCCCATGCTCGTCGGGTGGAGATTTCATCTTCGCTGATTGAAGATACCAATGGTGCCTTTTCATCCATAGACTTAACTCTGTTGAAGGCAATCATATCAGGTCTCTGTAATTTAATAAATTGAAAGACCGGATAAGAACCTTTTCCGACTATTTCTGGTGCCGCTGAAATGAACTTAAGCTCCAGAATATCTCCTCTTTGCAGGTGCGGGTTGTTCTGCCATGATTCGTGCACCGCACTACTTATCCATCCCGGAAGTTTTTCGATTTCCGGAAACCCTGGTGATGTAGTATGAACAGATGCTAATGCTCCAAAGTCATACCACTTTCGAACCTCTTCTGGTTTCGATCCTTCGAGCATCCATACCCTGTTGTATCTCCCGGATGTCTCGATTACTGTTTTGCTAGGGTTAATTCCCTTTTTGGAAACCAGTTGTTCCCATTTTCCTTGGTAGTCCAGCCAGGCAGTAGATAGGACCTTCTCGTCTGAATTAACCTTAGAGGTGCCTGTCATTGGCCTAAGGTTAATTTCTTCCTCTTTCACCCCAGAGGCAGTGGGTTGACTTGAGCTTTCAGAAATGTGACTTTCCTCTTGCTCAACATTTTTGTCGGTATCCGACAATGGTTCCTTTGAAGCAGTGCTTGAATCTGCTTCTTCATATGTGACCACTTTAGCTTTTTGGGCACATTTCTCTTTGTTTACCAGGGAAGCTGACGCTTTCCTGATTGGCTCTAATACTGTTTCCCATAGTGCTGTCATTGCTATATGGGAGGTTCGTATATTGTTGCGGACCATGTCCACATCGCTCTGTTGTATTTGGCCAGCTGCTCGTGCATTGATCTCGAGCTGTCCAAAATGCTTCGATAGCTCCTCTAGGTTTTCTCTGAGGTGCCTGAATCTCGTGATGATGGAATCAGCTTCAAATGCTTCCATCTCTCGTTAGGAAATCTGCAAGAACATTTTCATGAGATTTTATAACATCAATATCATAAGTATAATATTGACATTCGGCTTGCCATCTGATAATACGAGCTTTTTCAATTTTTGATTCAAGTTTATTTTTTAAAAAAGCCCTAACATTAATATTATCAACTTTTAATACAAATTTCTTTGCAAGTAAGAATAAAGGCCATTTTTTAAATGTTTTCCATACTGCAAAGAATTCCTTTTCGTTAATATGCCAAAGTTTGGCTTGTTGTTCAGTGAACAACCCTCCTGTGTATCTACAAGGTTCTTGACCCGTAGTTGTTTTTCTCATGAGCACTCCTGCCCATCGAAAATCATTGGCGTCTGTGTAGACTACCAGCTCATCCTCATCCTGAGGTATCGCGAGTTTTGGCAAGCTATTGCAGACTTGCTTTAGTTCACGAATTCTCTTGGTATGGATTTCTTCCCATTTCCATCTAGAGCTTTCAGTCTCTTTCAGGAGTGGTCTAAAATCCTTTCTATATTTTGCAAGGTCTTTAATAAACATACCCGCAAAATTTACAACTCCTAAGAAACTCTGAAGTTGTTTCTTGTCTTTTAATATATCAGGAAAATTGCGGATTTTCTCCACAATGTGTTCCTGTAACTCTATTCCTGCTTCATCAATTTGAACTCCTAAGAATTCAATTTTGTTAGCAGCGATAGTGGCCTTTTTCTCAGAGAGAACTAGACCTTCCCTGTGACATGCATCAGAAAATATTTCAAGATGTTTAATATGCTCTTTAATATTTCGAGATGCAATCAGAATGTCATCTATGTAGACGAACATAAACTCTAGATAATCCTTAAATAGATTATCCATCTTTCTTTGGAATATCTGAGGGGCATTAGAAAGCCCCATTGGCATAACATTCCAAATATATTGCCCTTGTGGGGTGGAGAATGCTGTGAATTTCTTCGACTCATTCTCCATCTTAATCTGATAGAAACCAGATTTGCAATCAAATTTAGAAAACACTTTAGCACCTTTGATGCAATCAATTAAGTGTTCTCTACTCGGAATGTAATAACCATCAAACTGTATTATTTTGTTAATACCTTGATAGTTTATTACCAACCTGGGTTTACCTCTCTTTATTTCACCGTGGTTTCTTACCAAGAATCCAGGGCTACTATAAGCTACTCCAGGCTCGATGAGTTTAAGATCAATATGCTCCTTGATAATTTGCTGCATATCTTTCTTATCCTGCATATTCATTAAGATGGGTTTGTATCGAACATACTCATATTTATATTGTTCTTTTACCTGTAGAGTAGCTTCGATCTTGTTTTTATCCCACCATGCCAGAGGATCCTCGTTAAAGTTTCTCTGGATAAGTCTTTTGACATTTTCGAGGGACAATTTAGTTTCCCCATCAATGTCTAGTGAAGTTATATTTAATGACTTCATTTCCTGCATTGCTTCTTTGAGGTTTATAATTTCCTCAATAGAAGCTTCATCAAATCCTTGCTGTCTAAAAGACAACAAAGCCTTACCAAACTTTCTTTTATCCTGCATTTTTGGATGGGTTAGTTTGGCATCATTATCACCACGTTTGCTGCGAAATAATATAGGCATTAACCTGTTGAATGCCTTTTCCCTGCGCAACACCTGTATCTCATTTTCACAACTTGTGGTAAATATTAACAAATTTCTTTTGTTATCTTGAACATATTTTGTAAAGGATTGTATAAAATTGTTCCCTAACAAAATATCCGCTCATGTGTCATGAAAGTAAATAGGAGGCGTTTTTACCTTATACCAAGGTGTACCAAATGCTCCTCCAATCATGATATTGGCTTGTCGAATACCCTTATTTAGTACTAAGATTTTTTGGGAAAAATCTCTTCCTGCAATAATGGGTAATGATTCCATAGCTTCGCTAGGGAAAACTCCTGGTTTTGCCGTGCAAATACCTGATCCTGAATCAATATAAGCTGCGAAATATTCTGACTTATATTCTTCATATATTATCCCTACTGAGATATAAATGGAGAATGGACTTGTCATTTAATTCTGATGGTGTGACCCTTCAGATTAAATTCTATACCATTATCCTTTCTTACCCATGGTTTATGATTTTCGAGAAAACTTAATCCCAAAATCATAACCCCATTGTCTTTTCCGGCGGTGCCTAAGACTCTGATCTCGTGTCCTGCAATTTCAATTGTTCCTTCATAGGTTCCAATTGATGGCTGCTGCAAGTAGTATAAGTCATCACATGGAAAACGGTTAATCTTTTCAGTGATGTCGAATATTACTCGTATTTCTTTCCATCCTTCAGGGCATTTTATCTTTATATTATCTACCCCAATGGATTGAGGAGTTAGATCTTTGATGAACTCCTTCCCTTTATATGCCATAATTCTGTCTTCCGAAAAAGACATACGGCTTGCGTACTCAATTCTAGCACTCGTTGATCTGTCTAGAATTGGATGATCTCTTATTTGTATGTCTACTCCTCCTAACCTTGGAATCTGGGTAGGATTTGGAGTCATGACTTTAGCAAATTCCTTGAAAATTCTAGGAATTTCTATATATTCTTTCCTGAGAAATAAGTCAGAATGATGACTATTGGAAAGTGCATAAGAGATTCTATAAGTTATAGAATATGGCCTGTTTCCTTCTTTCATCAGATCTTTTCTTTTAAAATCCTGATGAAGGGTTAGAACTCTACTAAAATCTTGGTCAGCTAAGTTATAGGAAATTCTGGGATGTATGTCAAACATTAACTTCCCAGCATATAAATTTCCTACCATAGTTCCAAGAAGACCATCTCTAAGGTTATTGATTCTTCTATCAGTGACTGATAGATGCAATTCAGAATCAATGCCTTCTTTGAAGGTTGCCTTAATTACTACTTCAATGGCTCCTATGTGGATCCATTTCATAGTAATGGCGATTTCCTCCTTCATTCTGCTTAATTCCTCAAGAATTTCTTCTTTAGGAATTAATTGCATATCCATAACATTACAAGTAAGTTCCATAGGAATTGCAAACTCACCTGCACTTACCTTGTAGATGATGTTATGTCTTCTCTGGTTGAGTCCCATCTGGTTAAGAACTCGTCCAATCCCGCCAATTCTGAATCCGTCATATGGGCTGAGGTTGGAATCTTGTCGCATTATTCTTTCCATGGTTCGATTCGAGATCGTCATCCTTGAAAAGAATCCAGACAGGTTTTCAGTGGTCTGAATCCTGTCTTCTTCAGTCAGACTCGGTTGAAGATCCATCTGAATATGAGTCCGAGTCACTTCTTAATTCTTCCTCGTAGATGCTTTCATCCGAGGGGATGTCCTCAAACTGATAGACTGGTACCAGCTTTCCATAGTAGACTGCTTCCACGATATCCTCCGTGGCTTCGTACATTCGTACCTCACGATTCTGAGGGCAATCAGGTGAGATATGACCTCTGGCTCCACACTTCCAACAGTTGCAGTCCTTGAAACTTTCGTTGGCTCGGGTATGGGCTCGTCTGAATGTTCTCTTGGACGTCGTTCTCCCCGTGCTCCTTGCTGCTGAGCTAGTTGAGCCTTGGGATGAACTCTTCGTCGTTCCCGTTCTTTGTCCAGTTTTGTATGATCTGGCCTTGCTCTTGGACCACCATGCTCTTCTTCTTCGGAATGGAGGTCTTCTGAAACTCCTACTGTATGAGCCCCGACTCTTCTTCTTTTTCCTTTTTTCTCCTGATTCTCCTATAATTGTTGGAAAATCGTTATTTTCACAGCAAAGAGGAGTTCTTTTTATTTTACCTCTTAGTCTCTTGATGTTCTTTTGGGCTGCTGCCTGTTGACACCATTCTCTGAGCTTATCCTTTAAGAAGGACATTCTTCGAGCTATTGAGTCCACTGTACCAGGGGGTACTGTGTACGATTGGATCAACATTTCTCTCCATGGGCTGCAGATCTTTGCAAAGAACATGGGACATGCTACTTCAGCTGTCATTTCACTCCGAAAATAGTATTTACGAAACCAGTAGATATATTCGTCTACTGCGCAAATACTTCTTAACTCCATACCCAACAGTGCTTGGGTATAGACTTTGATTTTTTCTGTTCTCTGTTCTTCAAAATAACCATCTCCTACGAAATGGGTTTTGAATAAGAGGCCAAACCTTTCGCAGATTGTGCTTTTGGATTCTCCTTCGAGTATTTGCTCCTTTAAAGCAGCCGTGGAGTTTTTCCAGCCCAGCTTTGCCGATCCTTCGAGACTCAGCTCTATTAATCTGACAAAGTTTTCTTTATCGAGTTCCAGGGTGGTTGCTGCAATCTTCATTGAAGCTACCCATTCATCGATCAGGTCTTCGATGTTTCGGAAGTCGATAACGTCGAGGTTTAGTGTTATGCCATATGGATTTAATGGTTGTAACATCGTCTTGGCCCAGGGTGTGGATTCTGGTGCTCTACT
The DNA here is from genome assembly GCA_030278955.1 of Hygrophila difformis. NCBI lineage: Eukaryota > Viridiplantae > Streptophyta > Magnoliopsida > Lamiales > Acanthaceae > Hygrophila > Hygrophila difformis. The sequence goes on from JAOANR010000011.1 coordinate 35,068,410, forward strand.
TGGGTTCCGTCTTGGGTTTCGTCTTGCATTAAGATGCACCTCAGGATACCTGTTCATGTAGAAGTCTGTACTTTCTCTCATTGGAACATCAGGCGGTCCATCGTGGGTCACGTTGGATCCTGATCCTTCCGCATAACCCAATTGAAGGACTTCATTGGGTTTTACATTAACCAGATCCATAATCCCAAGTTGGGAAAATGATTCTGCTAATTCTTGTAGATCTGATAGATCTGCCCTGGAAACACTCATTCGACTGTTTTCAGGAGATCGATCATAAGCTCTTCTTGTGATTTCTGCTTTGGAACCATAGTTGCTTTACCCTTTTGATGTAAAGCTTGTACTGGTCCGAATGCATCTCTAATATTGGCTTGGTTATTCTTGGAAGATCCAGGAATATCCTTCTGCCTTTTCTTGATATCCGAAATGTCAAATTTCAGATTCAAAATTTCTTTCTTTAGATCTTGAAATACTTTCAAGATCTCATCTGTTGTCTGATTCAAGTTATCTATTTTCCCAGGTATAATTAATACCTGGTTACCAAAATCTTGAATCGTCTTTTGGATTTCTCTTAAGTCTTTTGATAACTTAGAGCTATCCGGATCAATTTCTTTTCAGTCCGTTCCTCTCATTTTTAGGAAAGAAACTGATTTTGATAATATCTTGTCCATGGGACAAGTTCAAGAAATTCCTTTGGAATTTTCTATTTTTTATTTCCAAAATTTGGAAATAACTTGTGGGTTTCAAATTAATTGAATCCATTAAATAATTAAATCTTCTCCATTAAGAAATAAAATATTATAAATAATATAATTAATATATTCTTCAATAAAACCTAGGCTCTGATACCAATTTTCAAGCGCATTGGGTGTCATTTATATGGTGAAAACTTAAGTATATTGACAAAGGACTAAAGTAAATAAAGTCAAACTTTCTTGGGGTTTTAATGAAAGAAAGGAAAAGTTGTTGGGAATTAATTAATTTTCAAATTGGTCCTTATGGCTTAATTTCATTCAACATGTGTTTGTAATGGCCTAATTCTGGAAATTCAATTTATAATGGCCTAAAAGTGGAATAGACTCCTTGTAATGGCCCTTTTCATTACTTTCCCCATATATTAAACTTTCAAATTACCCACTACCATTAATAATTCCAGTTCACCCTATAAACACATATCAGTAAATCAGAAATAAATAAATAAATTAAAATTGTGGGTTGAGCACTTACTCCAGTGGTAAGTCCCCCAACTCCAACCTATAGGTTGGGGGTTCGAATCCCCACCCGGTCCCCTATCCCTCCCCTTTGTAATTATGTTGCTTGGGCTCCCACCACCCGTTCCACGCCTTCAATGGCTCCTAAAAAAAATTAAAATTGTAGCTCATTACAATCACATTATATAAATTTTTAAGTTACATTTTTTTAACACTATTAATAGGACGGAGGGAGTAATATAAGAAATAAAATAAATATTAATTCAAATATATTATAAAATAAGTAAAACAAATACATATTCAAATAAATTATAAAGTAAAAATAAACATGTTTTATTATAAGTATCCCAAAATTTTCAGACATGGTATTTTATGTAGGAATAATTAGTATTAAATGCAAGGAATTTTTCGGACATGGGTATGTTTGGCAATTAATATTTAATTATTTTTAAAATAGAAATGAAATTAAAAAAACGTTGGAATAAGAAAAAAAAGAAAGTAGGATATAAACTATAAATAATGTCACATAATAAGTATTACTCCCTCCGTCCCATTCCAAATGTCCTACTTACTATTTTTGGATGTCCCATTACAAATGTCTTCTTTCTATAGATAGAAATAATTTTCCCCTCCAACAACTATGTGGACCCCACCATATACTCACAAACCAACTCTACCTTAATTCTCGTGCCCAACAGTAACAAGACACTTGGAGTGGGACGGAGGGAGTATTTATTTTAATTACATAAAATAAAAAAAATAATTCAAAAAAACTAAAATAGGCCACCAGAAAGAGTCATTTCCACTTTTAGGCCATCGTGGCCCGAATTCCAGCCCAATGGCCTAAATTCAGGCCCAAAATCCTTCTAATGGCCTATTTTAGTTATTACCTCTTTAGAAAAATATCTATCCATTTTCCATAAATTAATAAATCAATTATTATAGATTAATATCAATTAATTATAAACCAAATATATAAATTAGTAAACATAACAAATTGACAATAAATGCACTGGTAAGGGGCAATTCAAAAGTTTACCATATGTGGCTTTTACAGAAACAAGTTTTGAATACAATACATAATTTTCCCCATTCACTTCAATAGAACACTATATCTACAAGAATACAAAACTTAAAATTACATATAAAAAAAACAAACAAAAAATTGCATATATCATATATGTGAGGACAGAACAGAGAATTATGATACCAAATAACACCAGGAAAAATCACTAGAAATTCAACTAAAACAAACATGAAACATAGAGCAGAATGCAATAAATAAGAACATAATTTTATACCTTTCCCTAACTTCGAAATCCAAGTTATTTCCCCGAACGAAACCTCAATTTCTAAATCCTCAATCTCAAACACAGTGTAGGTAGGTGCTAGACACCAAGAATCTGAGAGCAGACCGCTGCCGGAGGGGACGAGGTGCTGCCGCCTGCCGGACGTGGAGGGCTGCGGTGGGGCTGAAGAACACTGAACAAATTGGTGAAAAGGAAATGAGGAATGGGGCTGTGCGGCTGCCCTATATATAATTTCTTTTTTAAAATTTAATTTCAAAGGTGGGGCACAAGACCTCTACTTCGGAGAAAAAGAGTTTTTAGTCTTTTTCATTCCAAAAAATCTGAATCGGTCCATTAGTAATTTTTTGCCCGATATAATTCTATACGTTTGCTAATTTTTTTCAATTCAATCCTAATTACATAATTCCTTGAGGTTGCTAACGTGGCCGAAGTAAATCATATTTTACATCCACCGTGGCCATTCTGAAATCTCCACACATAACACACTAGTTTAATAAATGTTTGAAGGCTGTCATAACATATCACTACTCTAAAAAATGCCTCTAGCAGGTCAATTGAACCATTCTTCACTGGGATGATGGACATAGTCTCTACTTGGTTTGCATTGAGCCCTCATTGGGAGTTACCCAACCCATAAAGAAATAACAACCATCCACAATAATAACAGAGTTTACCTTCATTTTCCATTCCGGATAGACTCAACAACCCTTATCTCAGCTCTTTCACCACAACAGAAATTGGTGTTCTTGGTAAATGTAGGTCAAGCGACTCCCTCCTCTATCCGAAGTCCATTCTGGCATCGGATCGGGCAGTGCCTTCGTTGGATGCCATCGGAGTTCTGGTCAGCAGCTACCGCAATGGATCTTCTTTCAGGTCTCGGTGGTTTTTGGTGTTTCTTAAGAAAATGAAGACCAATTGTGATATATAATGTGTGTAAATGAATGGTTGGTGTTTCTTTGTGGGTTGGGTAATACCAATGAGGGCTCAATGCGAACTAAGTAGAGACTATGTCCGTCATCCCAGTGAAGAAGGGTTCAATTGAACCCGTAGAGACATTTTTTAAAGTAGTGATGTGTTATCCAGCCTTCAAACATTTATTTCAAATATTTATTAATCTGGTGTGTTATGTCTGGAGACTCTAGATTGGCCACTGTGGATGTAAAATGTGATTAATTTTGGCCATGTCAGCAACCTCGGCTAATGACGTAATTAGGATCGAATTGAAAAAAATTAGCAAACGTAGAGGACTATATGGGGAAAAACATTACTAACAGACCGATTTGGATTTTTTAGAAAGAAAAATGACCAAAAAATCTTTTTTATCCCCCTCTACTTCCCTCTGCTCTGATTACCATACACTCCCTCCATCCAACATGGTAATTAATAATATATGCCACACCCGCCTAGCATAACAAACGTTCAAAAACAGCACATTCTGGAGGTATAGAATCAGGACAGTAACTGTATTGCCCCAACACTTTTTACCTATAATTTAGACTTTCAGTATATGCACACGTTCTGCTCATGAACCAATCCACTGATTTATAAAAAATTAATTTTTAATAAAAAATTAATATTTTAATAAATAAGATTATATTTTTAATAAATAATTTAAATTTTCTCAATTTAAATTCTTTCATTCTTTTCCAATTCTAACTTTTTTTTATTCATCACTAAAGTTGGTTAACTACATTTTACTCATTTGGGTTTACTTATGTTGAGAGTATTTGGAAGTCAACTTGAAAACTATAATAAAGATATTGTAAATGATCCGATTTCTTCTATGTGGTTGATACTAATGGACTTGCTAAGAGATTGGTTGAAAACAACAAAAAAAAACTTATCCATTGGTGTATTTTTTAATCAAATTATTCTTAACTTTACTTGTGGCAATTTCAAAAGGGCATTTTCTATGATGAAGCTTGTCAAACTCGAGTTTTGTAATTGTATGAGTAATAAAATATTAAACGAAGTTATGAATTATTAATGGAAGTAGATATATGGATAAAGTTATGAACCCGCGGAGCCTTCTGATCAGGACAATGAACCATTAAGGCTACAAGGGTCCGAGTGAATTGGGCCAATAACTACTACATATCATGGGCATATCATGAATGCCATGGCGGATAATCTTATTAATATCTATCAAACTATTAGTAATGCAAAGGAATTATGGGATGAGTTGCAGGCTAAGTATATGGTTGAAGATGCATTTGCAAGAAAATTTATGGCGTCCAACTTTGAAAATCTCATGAGGTTTATGCAGACGCCTCACATAAGGGTTTAGATTGTTTATTGATGCAGAATGGAAAGGTGATCTCTTATGCATCTCGACAGCTTAAGCCAAATGAGCAGAACAACCCGACGCATGATTTGGAGATGGCATCGGTAGTTTATACTTTGAAAATCTGGAGATACTACCTGTACGGGGCTAAGTGTGAGATTTATTCAGATCATAAGAATTTGAAGTGTTTGTATATATCAGATCATATGAGTGGAAGATAGAGAAGGTAGATGGAGTTGCTCCAGGATTATGATACAAATATCCAGTATATTAAGGGGAAGGCAAATCGGGTGGCGGGTGCTTGAGTAGGAAAGATCATCACAAAGTGGTATTCTTGGAAGTGATGCCTGAATGCCGCATGGAACTACTCAAACTTGAGGTTCAGCTCTGTTCAACATGCTCTAAATACGTTAGTCACGGCACCATGATTGATTGATGAAATATTCGCTAGTTAGCATAATAGTGGAGAGATGACGGTATTGAGACAGAAAATTCAGGAGGGTAAGGTTCCGGGATTCAGACTTGATGGTAAAGGGATGGTGAGACATGGCGACAGATGGTGCATTCCAGAGGGTTGTGATGACTTGAGAAGAAGGTCATGGACGAGGCACACACTACTCATTTTTCTGTTCATCTAGGGCTCACGAAAATGTTGTAAAGACATAGGACAGACATACTAGTGGAACAACATGAAGAGATATATAGCTGATTATGTGGCTAAGTGTGCTACATGCCAGCGGGTAAAGGTTGTGCATATGAAGCCGATGGGTTTTCCACAACCATTAGTACTCCCTGAATGGAAGTGGGAATACATTTCCATGAATTTTGTGACGGGGTTTCCCCGGACTGTGATAAAAAAAAATCTATGTTGTTTAGGTGATGTTGTGGGTATCGCTCTGAAAGGGGTACGCAAGTTTGGTACGAAGGGCAAGCATAGCTCGAGATGTATTAGACCTTATGAAATTGTTGAGAGGGTTGGGAAAGTGGCGTATAGGCTAGCATTGCCAGCTGAAGTGGATTGAGCCTATGATATGTTCTATATTTCTCAACTCCTGAAGTTTGTATCTGATCCAGCTAAGATCACTCAGCCTGATGAGGTTGAATTGAATGCTAGTTTTGAGTATGAGGAGTATCCAGTTCGGGTGATTGATGCAAAGGATAAAGTTTTGAGCCACAAAATCATCCAATGGTTAAGGTGTTATGGTCTAGACATGCAAATGAAGATGCTACTTGGGAAACCGAGGAACATATGAAACTGAAGTACCCAGACTTGGACTTAACTCCTTTGTAATGAGGTAACATACTTCCTTTATGCATTCATTCGTGATCATGTTATTGATTATGCATTTCGGGGACGAAATGATCGTAAGGAGGAGAGGATGTAGTGACCCATTTGTTAGGGCTTTGAACTTATTTTATGTTTGGGCCAAGTGATTTATTTGTGCATATGAGTTTATGTGGCCCATCCCAATTATGGTCCGTGTGTTTTAATTAGGGGTTTTGCCTAATAATTAGATTAGGAGTAGAAACGTGAGTTGAAAGGGAAGGGAGTGGAGCATGACCGATCAGTGGGAGATGGTGGAAGGATAGAGGCGTTGGAGAAACTCCCGTTCCTTTGTGGGTAGGCATCTTGCTCGACTCTTTCCTTGATTTCTCTTATATTGTTGGTTGGATTTGGAAGAAGAATGGTGTTGATGGAGGGTTTATGAATTTAGGGATTTGATCGATTTTGTAAAATTGGAGTTGGAACTCCCTAATTGAAGGTCAAATCTTAATGAAGATCATAAGGCAAGGGCTTTTATATGTATTATCGTTTGGGACTTTGGTTTTGTTTCTTTCATGATTCTTTCGCAGATATGCGATACAGATGGTCACAACTTGTGCTTGAATGGTTACTTGATAGTGGGATCTTAATTATTATTTTACTTTGATATGTTGGCAGTGAATAATTTAAGAAATGGATTAGTTTAATATTGATTTTCGAAGCCACTTGAATTTAGATCAATCTCCCTGGCTACTCTACTCTAAGCCACTTGAATTTAGATCAATCTCCCTGGCTACTCTACTCTCTGTATTTTTATTAGAATGTTGCTCCAGCAAACCACTTTCGAAAAGTTCAAGTTTGAATCATTTAAGACTTGTCAGTATTTGCTTAACTCAATTGCCATATGGAAATGATCTTTTTTAAAGCTTTCCGCCCTAGTAATATATATAACGTGTTGGTGATAAAACTGTTGGTGGAATTGGAATGCTAACAGAGACTAGTTACTAAAAATTCTTTAATGATTATATTTATTTTTGCTATTAGCTAATCTAAATCCTTGGAGTAGAATACATGTTGTAATAATTCTTTTATAGATTTTGTTCATTCACAGGACTTGTGTGTTATTTATTAATTGGAGCTAATGGAGAGTAAATCGATTTATTAAACTACCATCTGTCTGGAATGCTATTGTGTAGATACACATTTGAAGAATAATAAGAAATTTGTTGGGTTGTGGGATTGTGGAAATGGATTGAAGGTGGGTGTGGTGTTGGGAAAAAAGATGATATGGTGGAATTTATATTATAGAATTATTTTAATTTTACCATGATAATCATTTATAGGAAGCAACCGTGAGTTGGTAGTGGAACCATTGGAAGGTTGAAGACTTATCAAGAATGAAGCTTTAAAGATCGAATATAAAAGGCAAGGGTTTATGCTTGCATTTTTATATATGTTGGGGTGATTTAGGATTATATTATAGTTGTTGTCGTTTCCTCTACCGGTTGATTTGCGGGTTATTATTAATTATATTTATAATTATGTTAGTTTAAGCTTATGGTATGATAATTTAGATGATGAGACACTTCTCGTAGTAGTATATCATTTAGATGGTGATGAATGTCTATTCGTGAGTTCTTGTCGAATTCGTCACTCTAATTGTTGAATGATGATTCCCTTGCGATGCTTAAAATTTGGGAATGTTTATATTACTCATGGAGATCGTTGATATAGTGTTATGGTTTATTAAAACACGAGGTTCATATTATGTGATGAGATGACACTCATTATGTTGTGTAGAGGTGTTGCCTTAGCTCATAAAGCTTTGCTGATATGTTTATACGGTATTGTCAAACATGCTAACCTAGTGTCCAGATTCTTGATCATCATGTTATCGTCATATACATGTTATTGCATTGGAATTGACGGTTATGTAACCCAACAGGGTGATATGATGATTACGATTGGTCGGGCAGCCTTCACAGGTATTGTTGAGTCCCGGTGGCCCTGCAGGGTATATTATTGGCTGTTATGCCTGTTGGCCCTATGGGGTACATTATTGGCTGTTATGCCTATTGTTATTGGCTGATATGCCTGTTGGCCCTTTGGGGTGGATGATTTGGGATGTGATGCCTATGATCCCTGCAGGGATGGTGTATGTTACCCTGTAACGGGTTGGAGTTGATGATATCCTCACCCGTGGGTTCATACCGCCCGAGTTCTTAGGTTGCCGGCTAGGCATATTCATTGTATTTGCATATAGGGTAGATAGGTGTATGCTAGGTCATGCATCACGTGCATAAATTGTATGTTTGTGGTTGAAGCACCGGTATGGGACAGTGTGATGATTTATTTATGCCTTTCGTATGTTGTGGTTGAAACACCGGTATGGGACGGTGTGATGTTTATCTATTTTATTTATATTCTATTTTATTTATATTCTGCTTATTATTATATTATGTTTCCCCCTTTATTTCCCCTGCACGCATATCACCTGCTCAGTACGTTGTACCGACTCCTTTGCTTTGTCTGTTTTATAGATCCTCCTGGAGGCGCTGGAGCATGATTCGGGTTTGGGTATTGAGAGATCACATAGATAGGATGTTTCAATGTATTCTTATTATGTTTATATAATTACTCTTTTAATATTATTTGTTGGAACTTTGATTATCTGTTAGTTGGGGCCTGTGTGCCTAGGATTTACATTCTGTCGGTCTGTGGTCATATGTGATTTACAGCTTTGGGCTGGTAGCCCTTATTTGAGATATTGGCTTGTTGCCTATTGTTGATTCATGAGGCTTGTAGCCTGGAGATCATGTAGGATTATTAATCAAGGTTTATGTTGAGACTTATGACATATCACGTGTTTTTAATTTTTTTAGGTTCCACTTATAATTGGTTAATAAGATAATCACTTTAGAATTGTACTCAGTCTTGTACTATCTGTTCTAAATTAGATGGCTACTAGTTTAGGATAGTTAATACGGCGGTAATTCTTGCGAAAATCAGGTTTGAATTTTCGGGGCGTTACATCTTTGGATAGTTTATTCAACATGGGCTGAATATGGATTATCCAATTGTGGTTTTTTAGCATTATTGACAAAACTTCATCCATCTTGTAAAGATTTCAAGGCACAACAAAGAGGAGATGAACTCGAATTACATAATCATATTGAAGAATTATTGAGAGTGCATAAAATCGAAAGGAAAAGGCTGTCGGAAATTCTTCCATGAACATGGTTGAAGAATCAAGAAAGGACAATCACTCTGTAACACCCCAGATTTAATAACCCAGGCCGGGATGTCACCGCCACATCTCTCTAGCAAGACACGGATTCTCCGAGCTTGCCAAAGAGATGCAAGGCTATAGGTATTGCAAAAAGGTTTAAAAACAAGTCCGGAATCTATTTAAAAATAATATTAAGCATCATCCACACATATAGTAGTAGTAATAATATATCGCAGCGGGAAAATGTAATGTGGGCCGACATGGCCAAAACTCGGGATTTACATGCCCGTTATGCAAGTATCACAAAAGCAATAAAAACAATGTGATTTTCCATCCCCCAATGCATATGCTCATGCATTATCTCCATACTCTGAAAAGAAAAGAGAAAAAACAATTTTATCAGTATATAAAATACTGAGTAAGTCGATCCTAACATAGCAATAAAGGGATTTAATTAGATAATTTAAAATTTCACTCCTAACATGCATTCACAAAATTTAAAGGAAATAATATTTTAATTGTGTACTTGAACATGCATTTAATCCACAATAACAATTTAGTCATGATATGAAATTTAAAGACATCATTTAAATGCATAATTTAAAGACATGTAAAAATAAATAAATACTTAAAAATATTAAATCTTTTATTTCCCCGTTACGTAACCATTTCTCAGTGTTTTGTATAGCCGGTGATCCGGCGGCCGCAGCCGTTTCGTAAGTATCTCGTTTAGCCGGTGATCCGGCGGCCGCAGCCGTATCTGCCATACCCAGTACCACTCCGGAGCCTCGGGAAATCCATACGGACAACTCGAGAGAGTAGGCCATGTATCTCTCGCCGATTGGCGTAATATCTCATCAAATTCTCTCGTCCATTATAGGCCCGAAGAGAAAGGCTAGAGGGGCACCCTGCAGAGCACTCACCCTCCACCAAGTATCTCATGTATCGTTTAGATTTAATGTATCGGGGTTTTTCAAAAGTATAGATGTATCGTATTTCAAATCTTTGATCGTTCGTTTCGAAATTTCAAAATCCTTCGATTTAAAAGTATCTTGGCGTCACAGTTTGCGCCTTTTCAATTTAAAAATTCGGTTTAAGTCCGAAAAATCTGAAAACTTCACAGTTTATGCAAAACACCCTAACGAACAACTTTCGTGTTTTAACTTTCTCGAAATAAGTTGAGGAAACATGTCAAAAATCGAGTTTATTACGGAAACAGTTTACTGTCTCAAAACAGATTTGTCACAGTTCGGAAAATTGGCTTTTTGACATATCAAATGGACTCCAGAAATTCTGAAATTTTAACCACATATACTAGACATGATTATCTACAACTTTCATTTAGATTGTAAAGATCAAATCGGACTATAAAATATAGAAACAAACTCACTAAGTTCGAACATGTTCATAGGCAGATTTCAAACACGTTTTGTCAAAAAAGTTTCTTTTCGATGCGATTTAAAATAGCAAACGTTAACGAAAATGTCTGAAATTTTTACACAACCTAGATTTTTGTGTTAGGATTAAAAGTCTAGTTTTGAGTTTCTCGGATTGAATCCTCGAAATAGGAGTTTTAGGCCGATTTCAGAAACTGCGCAAGTTGGGGTTTTTAATTTCGATTTTTACGTTTCGTTACATTACGCCTATACCGGACGCCCCTAAATCACCCGTATTGATATGGAAGGCTCAACTTACAGTGATAGGGAGTTTTGGTCGTCCTAAGGTCGCTGGCTCGTCTAAATTTGCTACGAACGGATCTCCTCAACGTCAAGCTTCCGACTTTGGCCACGATTTCAAATCGGACGAAGAAATCCAATGTTAGATCGAGTTTTCGGGTTCAAAAACTTAAATGGAAAGCTATGAACGACTTACCACAGTTTAGAACACTAGGGATCTTGTATTCCACGCCTCCTCCGTCGGTTTTCGTCGCCGGGAAGTGATCGGAAAGTCGTCGGGAAGTCGCCGGAAGGTGTTTTGGCTTTGGAGAGAGTTTGGGAGAGTGGAGGGTGATTTGTGACTGATGAAAAGGGTGGGGAGGCAGCCCTAGGTCGCCCTAAAAGCTTTCCCCTCGACCAAAATCTGCTTTCCAAAGTCGGGGGGTCGATTTATGGTAAGAAATCGCCGAAAACGTGCAAGTTGCCAAAACCTGTGGAGCCACGCGGGGTTGGCGCGCCTTTTGGCCAAACCCCGCCCGGCCAGCGCGCGGTGCCCGCCTGGACTGCGGTCCGGGCGGGTCCGTGCGATCCGATCCGTCGGGTCTTTTTCTCCTCTCTTTCGGACTTCTATCCTTCCACGTTTCCGCGCTCGATTTTCCGGGTCATTTCCGGATTATGCTTCTCATCATAATTTTATTCCGTCTCAATTCGATTTCACGCTTGAAAACTTAAGACCGTCGGTTTTGGTCCGTCGAGTTCTAATTCGTCGTCCCTTGACTTCCGTGCATTTTCGCGCCTACGGGTTCTCGGAAACAAAACCTTCTCTCCTATTGGATTAATTCCTATTTTTATATTCTAAAATTTACGGGTATTACAGTCTACCCCCCTTAAGAACCAACTTCATCCTCGAAGTTGCACTTCATCCTCTCGCGAGTTCGGGAATTGTTTGATTAAGCGATTGTATTATTGTGTGTCGTTGTTTGTTATTATTTGACTGAACCCAGAATTGAAATTTCCGAGTTGCCTACGTACCCCGTGAAGGGATCAAGTCATTACGTAGTTCAAAACAATTTGAATTTGTTTATTTGGGGTACAAAGTATTCGTACAAAATATTCAGAAATACTCGGGTTGTCACATCCTCCCCCTCTTAAGATTACAGTTATGTCCCCATAACTGTTGTTGCACTGTCTTGGAATAGGGTTGGGTAACGATCCTTCATGTCTGCTTCTAGCTCCCACGTTGCCGTCTCGGCTTCGTGGTTAGACCAAAGAACCTTGACTATTCTCACGGTCTTATTCCTTGTTACCCTCTCCTTCTTGTCGAGTATTCGCACCAGAATTTCTTCGTAGCTTAAGTCATCGTCCAGCTCAATTTCCTCCGGTTGGAGTATGTGGGTCGGATCATGGACGTATCAGTTGTGAGACGTGGAACACGTTGTGGACACGAGCAAATTGTGGCGGTAATGCTAGTCGGTATGCAAGATTCCCCACTCTTTCTAGGATCTCGTATGGTCCTATGTACCGTGGGCTCAATTTTCCCCGCTTGCCAAAGCGCATCACACCCTTCATCGGTGATACCTTTAACATGACCTTATCGCCTATTTGGAATTCTAAATCTTGCCGTCTCACGTCGGCATAGCTCTTTTGCCGGTCTTGCGCGGCTCTCATCTTTCCTTGGATTATTTTGACTTGTTGAGCCATGTCCTCAACAAGTTGCGGTCCAATTACCATAGTCCTCTCGCCCTCTTCCCAGCTCAATGGGCTTCGGCATTTGCGTCCATACAGTGCCTCGAAAGGTGCCATGCCAATGCTAGCGTGGTAGCTGTTGTTGTAGGAAAATTCGATCAAGGGTAAGTGATTTTCCCAACTTCCTTTAAACTCTAATACGCATGCCCTCAGCATGTCTTCCAAAGTTTGGATCGTTCTTTCCGTTTGTCCATCCGTCATGGGATGGAACGCGGTACTCATCTTTATCTTCGTACCGAGGGCTTCTTGTAGTTTTGTCCAAAAATGCGAGACGAATCTACTGTCTCTGTCCGAGATGATGTCATGTGGTACTCCATGTCGTCGTACCACGTTGTCGACATATGCCCTTGCCAATTGGTCCATGGACCAGGTATCCTTCATAGGGATAAATATGGCAACTTTTGTCAACCTATCCACGATCACCCAAATTTTATTCATCCCCTTCGGTGAACGTGGTAACCCCGAAACGAAGTCCATTGAAATGCTATCCCATTTCCAACTTGGGATTTCCAATGGTTGCATTAATCCTAGGGGTTTCTGTCGTACAGCCTTGACCTTCTGGCAGGTAAGGCATCTTGCCAAAAACTCGGCTATTTCTCTCTTCATGTTCGGCCACCAATAGTTCTTCTTTATGTCCTTGTATAGCTTTTCGCCTCCGGGATGGACCGAGTATGGGGTATTATGGCCTTCCTCCATCACTTTTTGCTTCAGGTCCTCGCATTTTCGTGGTATGCACCACCTTCCCTTGAAGCGGATGCTTCCGTCCTCATGGATTTTAAAATCAATTGCCTTTCCTTCAGCAATGCTCTTCCTAATTTCCTCCAGCTTTTCATCACCCTGTTGTGCTAGTCGTATCTCATCGAGTATGGTAGGTCCTACTACCATCGTGTTGACGACCTCACTTACTTCGCCAAAGTGTACCAACTCCTGACTTAATTTTGCCAAGTCTCTGTACAATTCGGCCGGTACCACAAGTGAATTCACCATGTGTTGAGTCTTTCGACTCAAGGCATCGGCCACCACGTTGGCTTTTCCTTCGTGATACGCGATTTCCAGGTCGTAATCCTTAATCAGCTCCAACCATCTCCTTTGCCTCAAATTCAGCTCTTTTTGCGTGAATATATACTTGAGGCTCTTATGGTCGGTGAACATCCGACACTTTTGCCCATAGAGGTAGTGCCTCCATATCTTTAGAGCGAACACGACTGCGGCTAGCTCCAAGTCGTGCGTCGGATAGTTCTCTTCGTGTGGCTTTAGTTGACGTGATGCGTATGCTATAATCCTTTGATCTTGCATTAGCACGCATCCCAATCCTTCCTTCGAGGCGTCGCTGTACACCTCGAAGTCTCCATCCTCCGATGGTAATGCCAACACCGGCGCTGTAGTAAGCCGTTTCTTCAATTCTTGGAATGCGGAATCACACTCAATGGTCCAGTCGTATTTCACCCCTTTCTTTAACAGCTGTGTCAATGGGCGAGCGATCCTTGAGAAATCCTTTACGAACCTTCGGTAGTACCCTGCCAATCCGAGAAAACTTCTTATCTCGGTTGGATTCTTCGGTGGCACCCATTCGGTCACTGCCGAGATCTTTGCTGGGTCTACTGCCACTCCGTTGGCGGATACGATATGTCCCAGAAATGCCACTTCTCTTAGCCAGAAGTCGCATTTGGACAGTTTGCCATACAGCTGATTCACTCGTAAGATCCCTAACACTTTGTGTAAGTGTTCGGAATGTTCCTCTTCGCTTTTCGAGTAGATCAGGATGTCATCTATAAACACCACTACGCATTGATCTAATAATTCCCGAAACACGTTGTTCATGAGATTCATGAACATCGCTGGGGCGTTCGTCAGCCCGAATGATAGCACCGTGAATTCGTAGTGCCCGTAGCGAGTTCTGAATGCCGTCTTTGGGATATCCTTTTCGGCGATCCTTAACTGGTGATATCCAGATCGTAGGTCGATCTTTGAAAATACTGAAGCTCCCTTCAGTTGGTCGAACAAATCCTCGATTCTGGGCAAAGGGTACTTGTTCTTGACCGTGACTTGGTTAAGTCCTCTATAATCGATGCATAATCGTAGACCTCCATCTTTCTTCTTAACGAATAAGACCGGGGCTCCCCATGGGGACGTGCTCGGCCTTATGTAGCCCTTCTCTAGCAACTCCTCGAGTTGTTCTTTTAGTTCCTTCATTTCTAGTGGCGCCATACGGTAAGGAGCCTTTGAGACAGGCTCCGTCCCCGGGATAAGATCTATGGTGAATTCCAGATCTCTCTTAGGCGGCATGCCGGGAACGTCTTCCGGAAATACATCCGGGTATTCTCTCACCACCGGAATGTTATCCACCTTGACCTCTTCGGCCTCAAGGTTATGAATGTAGCATGCATATAACGCGTAACCCTTACGCATTAAGCTACATAGCTTAATGGCGTTAACTATCTTTGTAGACTTCTTAGGGGGTGGGGAGTAAAAGATGACTCTCCTTCCCCTACACTTTGACAACGTGATCTTTTGTTTTTGGCAATCGATCACGGCTTTATATTGGGTTAGCCAATCCATCCCTAGTATGACGTCAAAATTCTGTAGTTCGAATTCTACCAAGTTCGTGAAAAACTCTACGTTCTTTATAACTATCGGAATCCCGTTATATCGCTTAGAGCATGATACTGCCTCTCCCGATGGAAGTTGAATCCCTAAGTTAATCAATTCGCACTTAGGTAGATCTAGTTCAGGTAAGACTCTAGATGATATTATCGAACAACAAGCTCCTGAGTCAAACAGAACTCTAAGGGGTGTACTTAAGACATGGAACGTACCTCCCATTACGTCCCCCTGCATAGGCACATCTGCCTCATTGATGACATTCAATCGCCCCATTGGACGTCCCGGGTTGCCTTGCTGATCCCGGTTCGGGTTCTGATTCTGTTGCTGATTTGGATTCTGTGGGGGACGTTGATTCTGATTGAGATTCTGTTTTTGAGGGGGTCTATACCCCTGGTTGTTTCCATTCCGTCCATCTTGGTTGCGAGGCTGAGTTGGCCCCGTGCCCAAGTCCTCCCTCTTGGTGATGTTTTCCAGTCGAGTGCGGCACTCATTCGCCATGTGGCCGATGGGACCACACCTGTAGCAGGCGCCCTGTTGGGGGCACCCTCTGGCCAAATGAGGCCTGTCGCATCTCGGGCAAGGCAGCACCGGGTTACCCCGGAAAAGGGTCCTATCGTCATATCCTCTGTTGTTGCTTTGAGGGGGTCTGTTCAGATCTCCCCGAAAGTTGTTCCCTACAGCATTGTTACCGGAACGGTTGTCTCTACTCCTCTTATCCTGTCCCTGAGATCCTCGACTGGGTTCTCCGCTCACTTTCCTTTTTAGTTGTTGCACCCTTGCAACAGCTACCGCACGATCATACACCGATTGCAGGTCTGGGTATGGGACGCCAGTGATCACCTCTGGTATAGTCAAGTTTAGCCCCATTTCAAATTTCTGTGCCTTCTCCGCATCTGTCGGCACGAGTCTCGGTGCGAAACGCACCAACTCCTTGAAACGGGTGTAATATTCCTGGACTGTTTGCCCTCCTTGCTTCAGAGATAAGAACTCCTCGTACATGGCTGACTTTGTGCTCATGGGATAAAAGCGATCCCTGATCAGACCCATGAATTCTTCCCAAGAATAGGGTTCCTCGTCCTCGGCTAGCTTATCTTGCATGACACGCCACCAGTCATCCGCCTCCCCTCCGAGATAGTACGACGCCACAGGCACCTTCTCGCCAATTGGGCACTTCACCGCGTTTAGCAGCTTGTCGAATGTTCGGATCCATTCTTCAAGTTTAGCCGGGTCCTCTTGTCCGGCGTAGTTCGGCGGACGATATGAGTTCACCATAGCTAAGTAGTTAATGCGGGCCTCGGGTGGAGGTACCGCAGCGGCCTGGCCTTGGTTTACATGCGCGTTCCCTATCGCAATGAGAACCTCTTCTAGAGTGCGTAGGCGCGCGTCCATGTTGTTTGGCATGGGGTTTGCCGGCTCCTCTTGAGTGTGTTCCCCTTCGCCGGGTATAGGCATTTCTGGTTGCATAGGGGTTTCGTTGGTGTTTGGAGTAGTGGGCTGGGCGCGTGGTCTTCCTCTCGGTGCCATGCGGTTGCAAGAACAAGAGAGTTTAGATTCTTTTTGTTGAAGTTATATAATGCTTATGAAATAATTTGACTAAATAAATGACGATATTAACAGGTATCAGTCTGTTGGAACCTGTTAGTATAGGTTGTTGGAGTTTAGCGTATTGTTTGTTGTTATTTGGGGTTGGTTCTACTTACTGCTTTGTTTTTGTTTTGTTTTGTTTTGTTCTGTTTTTTTTTTTTCGTGAACAGTAACCTGTTCAGGTTTTTTTTTTTGAGACCCTAGGGTTCAGGGTGTTGGGGTTTAGGGTTTTAGGGTTTAGGGTTTAGGGTTTAGGGTTGGAGATACCCTTGTTCGATAATTATCTCCATATAATGTATATGTATATATATTTACTACTTGTATTTTTGTTTAGTTGTTATCTATAGGTCATTGATTATTATTACCTTATTCATTTGTTTGATCGGGTTTTAGCAGGGTATTCGAAGAGGAATAATTTAATTAACATGTAAGGAATACTATAAATATACTTGTATAAAATAAATGCTTGTAGATTTATTACTCAAGAGAAAATTTTTCAGTTGATTACAAGCGTTCGTAACAGGAATGAAATAGTAGTGCTGGTACTAGTTTGAAAAAAAGAACATAGATAGTAGTGCATCAGTATGGGCTCCTAAGTCTAGGGTGACTAGACAGGTACATCCTCGATGGGATCGTCCTCGTCGCTGGATACGTCAATGGCAATGGGTGTCCCCACCGGGCTCGGGCTCGGAGGAAATATGTCAGCCTCTAGGCCTAGCAGCTCAGCTCCTAAGTGTCCTATTTGCATCATCCGTTCGTTGTCCTTGTTTTGGAGTGTGACCACTTGGGTTTGGAGTTCGGCGACTTGGGCCTTGAGTTGGGTTATTTCATGATGGTCAGCTTCCCTAAGATGTCTCAAATAGTCCACGTTATTCTCAAGATGCCCCACTCGAGCCTTGAAGTGATTGATATTCTGTTGGGATTCGAGGTATGCGTTGGTCAGTTTCATCATCAGATTAGTCATTTTCGCGTTGGGTTCGGCCATCTAATGTCAACAAGGAGGTTAGAGTTAGAGTAGGTTTCGAATAAAAGTTAGGATATGCAGGAATTTAAATCTATATGAATATGCACATGCAATCCCCCCAAAAATTAATTTTAATGTATTTTTAAATTTAATCATGGATTTAAGAAGTTGGGCCTCTATATTGGCCAAAAATAATAATTTGGACTTAAGAAATAAAAACATGGGTATTTGGGCCGAAATGGTTGGGCTTAAAATAAATATTTATCGGGTCCAAATAATTTGACCCCCTTTGGGTTCAAAATGTTATACTAAATGGGTAGAAAAATTTTTGGCTCAAATTTTGGGCTAAAATAATAACACTAGTAGTCTTAAAAATAATAATGATAGTAATAAGTTTAAAAATAATACTTAGTTCAAAATATTTTAAAATAATAATAATAGTAGCTTTAAAATATTCCGGGCTCTGATACCAACTTGTAACACCCCGGATTTGATAACCCAGGCCGGGATGTCACCGCCACTTCTCTCTAGCAAGACACGGATTCTCCGAGCTTGCCAAAGAGATGCAAGGCTATAGGTATTGCAAAAAGGTTTAAAAACAAGTCCGGAATCTATTTAAAAATAATATTAAGCATCATCCACACATATAGTAGTAGTAATAATATATCGCAGCGGAAAAATGTAATGTGGGCCGGCATGGCCAAAACTCGGGATTTACATGCCCGTTATGCAAGTATCACAAAAGCAATAAAAACAATGTTAAAGATTTTCCATCCCCCAATGCATATGCTCATGCATTATCTCCATACTCTGAAAAGAAAAGAGAAAACAACAATTTTATCAGTATATAAAATACTGAGTAAGTCGACCCTAACATAGCAATAAAGGGATTTAATTAGATAATTTAAAATTTCACTCCTAACATGCATTCACAAAATTTAAAGGAAATAATATTTTAATTGTGTACTTGAACATGCATTTAATCCACAATAACAATTTAGTCATGATATGAAATTTAAAGACATCATTTAAATGCATAATTTAAAGACATGTAAAAATAAATAAATACTTGAAAATATTAAATCTTTTATTTCCCCGTTACGTAACCATTTCTCAGTGTTTTGTATAGCCGGTGATCCGGCGGCCGCAGCCGTTTCGTAAGTATCTCGTTTAGCCGGTGATCCGGCGGCCGCAGCCGTATCTGCCATACCCAGTACCACTCCGGAGCCTCGGGAAATCCATACGGACAACTCGAGAGAGTAGGCCATGTATCTCCCGCCGATTGGCGTAATATCTCATCAAATTCTCTCGTCCATTATAGGCCCGAAGAGAAAGGCTAGAGGGGCACCCTGCAGAGCACTCATCCTCCACCAAGTATCTCATGTATCGTTTAGATTTAATGTATCGGGGTTTTTCAAAAGTATAGATGTATCGTATTTCAAATCTTTGATCGTTCGTTTCGAAATTTCAAAATCCTTCGATTTAAAAGTATCTTGGCGTCACAGTTTGCGCCTTTTCAATTTAAAAATTCGTTTTAAGTCCGAAAAATCTGAAAACTTCACAGTTTATGCAAAACACCCTAACGAACAACTTTCGTGTTTTAACTTTCTCGAAATAAGTTGAGGAAACATGTCAAAAATCGAGTTTATTACGGAAACAGTTTACTGTCTCAAAACAGATTTGTCACAGTTCGGAAAATTGGCTTTTTGACATATCAAATGGACTTCAAAAATTCTGAAATTTTAACCACATATACTAGACATGATTATCTACAACTTTCATTTAGATTGTAAAGATCAAATCGGACTACAAAATATAGAAACAAACTCACTAAGTTCGAACATGTTCATAGGCAGATTTCAAACACGTTTTGTCAAAACAGTTTCTTTTCGATGCGATTTAAAATAGCAAACGTTAACGAAAATGTCTGAATACGATTAAAAGTCTAGTTTTGCGTTTCTCGGATTGAATCCTCGAAATAGGAGTTTTAGGCCGATTTCAGAAACTGCGCAAGTTGGGGTTTTTAATTTCGATTTTTACGTTTCGTTACATTACGCCTATACCGGACGCCCCTAAATCACCCGTATTGATATGGAAGGCTCAACTTACAGTGATAGGGAGTTTTGGTTGTGCTAAGGTCGCTGGCTCGTCTAAATTTGCTACGAACGGATCTCCTCAACGTCAAGCTTCCGACTTTGGCCACGATTTCAAATTGGACGAAGAAATCCAATGTTAGATCGAGTTTTCGGGTTCAAAAACTTAAATGGAAATCTATGAACGACTTACCACAGTTTAGAACACTAGGGATCTTGTATTCCACGCCTCCTCCGTCGGTTTTCGTCGCCGGGAAGTGATCGGAAAGTCGTCGGGAAGTCGCCGGAAGGTGTTTTGGCTTTGGAGAGAGTTTGGGAGAGTGGAGGGTGATTTGTGACTGATGAAAAAGGTGGGGAGGCAGCCCTAGGTCGCCCTAAAAGCTTTCCCCTCGACCAAAATCTGCTTTCCAAAGTCGGGGGGTCGATTTATGGTAAGAAATCGCCGAAAACGCGCAAGTTGCCAAAACCTGTGGAGCCACGCGGGGTTGGCGCGCCTTTTGGCCAAACCCCGCCCGGCCAGCGGGCGGTCCCCGCCTGGACTGCGGTCCGGGCGGGTCCGTGCGATCCGATCCGTCGGGTCTTTTTCTCCTCTCTTTCGGACTTCTATCCTTCCACATTTCCGCGCTCGATTTTCCGGGTCATTTCCGGATTATGCTTCTCATCATAATTTTATTCCATCTCAATTCGATTTCACGCTTGAAAACTTAAGACCGTCGGTTTTGGTGTAACACCCCGGATTTGATAACCCAGGCCGGGATGTCACCGCCGCATTTCCCTAGTAAGACACGGCTTCCCGAGCTCGCTAAGGAAATGCAAGGCTTGTGGGTATGAAAAAGATTTAAAAACATTTCAAGATCTAGTCCGGAAATTTATAATACTTAGTACGATAGTAGAAATTATCACGTACGGAAAATAAATAAAGTAAGTGCAGCGGAAAGTAAAATCACGGCCAACATGGCCAAATCCTCGGGTTTAACAGACCCGGTAAAAACAGTACGATGCAGAAATTTAAAATGTCCATTATGATTTCCCCCAAGTGCATATGCAATGCGTCACTCGACGTACTCTGTAAGAAAAAGAAATGACAACGGTTGTCAGTATAAAAATATACTGAGTAAGTTAATCCCTAACTACAAATAAAAGGGGTTACAAGTGTTTAAACTAAAGATTTCGCTTACCGTACGAGAATTTAAAAATACATGATTTATTTGCAGCAGAAAAACATGATTAAAGAACTTAATTTTAAAAGCGTAATTTAAAGCATAATTTAAGATGCACAAATTTTAAATACATAATTAAAGACAGGATAGATACGATTTAAGCATAATGAAACACTCACACGAGTCTTTTACTTTTCATCCCGTAAACTAAGAAGAGGACACCATACCGGGAGATCACTAACGAGGCAATCTCAACATAGGACCACTAACGAGGCAGTCCAAACAATGGGAGACCACTAACGAGGCAGTCTCAAAGATAGTAGGACCACTAACGAGGCGATCCAAAAAGATAGTAGGACCACTAACGAGGCGATCCACAAATACAGCGCGCGAGATCACTAACGAGGCAATCTCAGATAGTAAGGAGACCACTAACGAGGCAGTCTCAAAGATAATGATAGTATGAAGATCGGCTCAGCCTAGTGAACGGGATTTTTCGAAAGTTCGTATTTCAAAGTTATCAAAGGATCGATATCGCGTTTTCATAGTTCGAGTTTTCTCAAGTTCGAAAAATCCTATTCGAGGCAGTTTACGCCTTTCTTAATTTAAAATTCGTCCTTTCTCCAAAAATTCTGAAACTTGGCCAGTAATTCAAAAACACACATACGAACAACTTTCATGTTTTAAGTTTTTGGAAATAAGGTTCCGAAGTGAGTTGAAATTTGAGTTTATTGCAAAGAATAATTTATGTCTTAAAAACTGTTTTCGTCACAGGTTCGTGCGACACCGATTAAAAATTCATTTCAAAACCAATCGATGTGAAATTTTTACAGTAACTACACGATACATTAAGGAACAACTTTCATGTTTTAAGTTTTTGGAAATAATGAATTCTTGGTACTCAAAAATCGAGTGCAACTCACTGCATACTCATGGCCCTTAAAACGAATTCAAAACAGTTCTAAAAACTTGGCCGTTTGACATATCAAATGAACACCAAAATTCGTGAAATTTTGTAGGCATAATCTAGACACAATTATCTACAACTTTTGTTTAGGAATGCAAAGTTAAATCATTCGAAAAATAGGTGAAAAACATGCATCAAGTTGAATGAAGGAATCTGTCACAGATTTGAATCGTTCGATTTGATACAGAAAGTTCATGGCGAAAATTGGGATAGCAAACCTTAATGTCAATGGCTGAAATTTGGCCACAAGATAGATAAAGGTGTTAGGAACAACTTTTATGTTGAAAAGTTTACGGTTTGAATTCCCGAAGGTCGAGTTTTTGGCGAGTCTTTAAAATTGGACGAAAATAGGGTTTTTGAAAACCGATTTTTGTTACAAGCCTATATCTCGAGATTTAAACAACAAACAACCACGAAAATTTGTGAGTAAGGTTTTAACTTACTTAGAATGATGATAGGGTCGCTGGATTGGGTTTCCGGATGTCCTAGGGTCACGACGAACGGCCAACTTCTCCGATCGCTTTTTGTTCGTTTTCCGACGTGAAATCGTAGTAAGGAAATAGTGTTAGAATTCGAGTTTCAGAGACTCATGGACTGATGGAACGATATATTAAGACTTACCAAGGTTCTATGAAGCCGTGGCTCAGTCCCGTTCACCTCGTCGTCGCCGGAAAGTTCGCCGGAAAGCTTCGTCGGGAGGGTTTGGCTTGGAGAGGGAGTTTGTAAGTATGGTGGGGATAGGTTTTCTGTGGGATTAGGGTTTTGAGGCTCCCCAGCCGCCCCTAAGCCTTCCTTAAGGCTGGGATTTGGTTTCCCTCGAAGGGAGTTGTAATTTCGGCAAGAAAATCACCCCCGAATGGAAAGATTACACCTTCAGCCCCTCTGGCGCGGAGGTGGCGCGCACCCACCCCTATGGCCGCGCGGAGCACGCGTGCCAGGCCTGGCGTCGCGACGCCTTTGGCCGCGCGGTGGCCGCGCGGCGGCGCGCGGACAGCGCGGGCCGGCCGGACCGGCCGGTTCGGCTCCGCGTGTTCCGTCGGGTCTTCCCTCGCTTTCCCCTATCGGTTTTCTACGTGTTAGCTCGATTCCCTGGGGCGTCTTCGTTGCGGAATCTTCTCCTTAATCTTGTTACGAGTCCGGCTTATCGCTCGCAACATTCCCGGGTCCTACTTAGCCTAGTCTAAATTGGTTTCAACATCTCCTATCGTCCTTGTGATCTAATTCGTTATGTATTTTGTGATTTATTTCGTGACTGAACTTAGAAATTAGTTCTAAGCTGCCTACGTACCCTGTGAAGGGATCAAGTCATGACGTAGTTCAAAACAATTTGAATTTGTTTTTCCTCGGGTGTTACATCCTCCCCCCCTTAAGAATACAGTTATGTCCCCATAACTGTGGTCGGGTCGTCTTGGAAGAGGGTAGGGTAACGTTGCCTCATGTCGGCTCCCAATTTCCAGGTTGCCGTCTCCGTCTCGTGGTTGGACCACAGGACCTTGACCGTCCTTACAGTTTTATTCCTTGTCACCCTTTCCTTGTGGTCGGGTATTTCACTGGGGTTTCTTCATAGGTCAAGTCATCATCTAATTCGACCACGTCCGGTTGGAGTACATGCGACGTGTCGGCACATACTTCTTTAGTTGGGGGTCGTGGAACACATTGTGGTCACGAGCAAACGGTGGTAGGGACGTTAGTTAACATGCCGTTCTCATTTCCCCACGGAACTTCTTGGGGTCCCTAGGTATTTACGTCCCGGGGGTTTCCTGTAGTCCTGCGAAAGGAGGGCGTGAGGCAATTCCGCCGTCCTTGCCCGGAATAATGCCAGGCGATGCTCCCTGTCGACGTATTTCTCTGTCAATGTATGCCCGGGTTCAGTGAGGAGCGTATAGCGAAAGAGATTGAGCAGAACAGGAAAGATAAAACTCCACCCGGGTCCCGCGCGGTGGCCGCGCGTTGGCGCGCGGGGAGCGCGCGGCAACCCCTGTTCGAAAAAAATAGGGCTCGCGCTCCGCGCGAGCCACTTCCCCCATTTCCCATCCGAGAACACACCCCCCAATTCTCTCTAAATCCGGCGAGTTACCTTCCTGTTTGCTCGGTTTCGACTTCAATTCCACTCATCTAGGTACGATTCTACTAAACCCACTTACTAATTTCAACTTTTATGTTTTGGATGACTTGATTTGTGTAGAGATTTAGGAAATTAGGGTTTGTGTACAAAAATTGGGGGTTTGTGATTTTTAGGCTTGATTTGTGCAATTTAGCAAGTGTATGTGGCAATTGTTGTTACCCTTATTGCCTTGCCTACGTTTATGTTATAATGTGTTTATGTTTCTGGCAAATTCTTGTTGAATTCGAATCCTTAGAAAGGCTATGAAGTTATTGATGCTTGGTTGCTGTTGGGGTGTGATTATTGGTTCGTCCCCTCGTTGTTTAGTGCTGTAGGATTTGCCGTATTGTTATTAGAATGATTGTTTCGTTCTGTGGGCGATTTCCGTGTGTTGTTAGTAACTTAGGTTTTGGTTTATTGTGCACATAACGTGTTCGACGAAATGCCACATAGGGTTTAGGCACTAGTTTTAGCATATTCTTTGTCTAGGTCACCTCCTGGTTGGTCTTAGTAAACGGTAGGATTTGTTGTTCTTACGGTACATTCACGTTGGAACTATATATTAATGCCCTATTCGTATTTTCGCTTGACTTCTGTGTGGGACTTAGCCTTATAATTGGTGTTTGGTAACTTGCAGGATGTTGCTCTTTTCGTGGGTCGTTTTGGCGTCTCTCATGTGTCCTCCGAGGACTAGGAGACGGGTTGCTGATGAGGCTGGCCCCAGTCATGCTGCTCCGGCGATGCCGGATTTCGACGAGAGCGAGTCAGAGGAGGATGAGGCGCAGAGGGGCCCACGTCTCAGGGGCCTCCCGGACGAGGTGCGTCCTCACCGGCATGACAGGTTCCGGTTTAGGACGAGGGCTGCCCAGGACTTTTATTTCGACGAGCTTCGTCGAAACAGGGCTTACGTCCCTGAGAGAGGCATATATCCTCTTCATATGGGCGATGACAGGGTCAGGGCGGTCTTGGAGTATTTACAGTGGACTGGTCTGGCACGTCACCCCGAGGGCGTCGCCTCCGGTTATTTGGCTATGGAGGTTATTGCCAACATCGGCGGTCTCGGGGAGGGTGACGATCTATCCCGGGTATGGGTCCGTGGTCGCTATCTCGACTTCAGTGCTCGGGCGATCAACGTCTATTTTGGCTTGCTCGACGATGGCGTGTTCCGGCCCCAGCCTGAGGGGCGCGTTCTTGCTCCTGCGTGGAACACCTTATGCACCCTAGTGCCTCCTCAGTTCGAGCACAGTCATGAGCTTCGTTTGACGTCGATGGACTCCCCTTGGCGAGAGCTCGCTCAGCTATGGTTCGGGCGTGTCCGGCCGATGTCCCGGAGCCACATTGTCTTGGATCACGTCTACGAGACCATTTGCTTCATCGCGCGGGACGGTAGGGTGAATGTAGGGGCTTGCATCGAGGACAACTTGCGGGGTATGCGCAGAGGACGAGGGAGTAGGGTGATTACCCATGTTCACCTCATCTGTGGGTTGTGCGCGGCACAGGGGATTCGCACTACACCGGAGACAGATCCGTACGACCTAGCACCTGGCCGTTGCTACCGTATTCCGTCTTATGCTGAGCGGCGTAGCGCCTTACGTCGTGGGGCTCCCCGTGCTGTACTTCGCCCGCAGCCTGATGACGGCGGCCTGATCCTCGTTGTACCACCGGAGCAGCCACCCCCTCCTCCAGTGGTTCCACCTCCTGCTGGGGCACCTCCTGCCGTGGCACCTCAGGGGCAGGAGATGATTCAGATGCTGCAGATGATGCAGGAGATGCGGGTCAGTATGGACGCCGGGTTTGCAGCTGGGCAGGCTCGTTATGACGCCCTCGACGCTAGGTTGGACCTCTATCAGACCCGCATGGACTCGTTTGCTACGAGGCAGGCTCAGCAGCAGGCCACCATGTCCGACATGTACGCCTATGTGCGGCAGATGGACGACTTCATGCGCCGACAGTTCCCGCCTCCCGATCAGTGACGTCTCCCTTTGGTTTCGTGTTTTCGTTTAGGTTTTGCGTTTAGACGTACTTTGTGTTAGGCTCCTCCTTATGAGGACGTTGATGTTGCCTGGTGTTTGTGATTTATATTTTCGTTATGTTGTCGCTTAGTTAGGTGTTTGACATGTGTTGGTTGTGTGCTGCTGTTTCAGAACCATGGTTTAATTGTTCTGTCCATCTTATGGTTTGAGATGTTCTGGATTTACTATTATCTTCCTATAGTGTTTGCATGTGTGTGGATTGCCCAATAATACCTACGCCGTTGCTTGACTAAATCGCTTGGTTAAATTAGCGTGATAAGATACACGGGATTAGAGTTTATATGTGGAGTGTATATGGTTGCTCTTAAGGGGAATTTTTTTTTTTTATTGAGCGAAGATTAGTCTTTTAATAGGTATCAATTTATCAGGGTTTTCTTGTAAAGGTTGTTGGAATTTATTTATTTATATGTACGTATTGTATATATTTTATTATCTTTATTATTATTATTTCCATTATTATTATTGTCATTATATTTTTATTTTCATTTATTATTAGTATTATTATTATTATATTATTATATTTTTTTTTTAATCTGTTCGGTTTTTTTTTTTTTTTTTTTTTCAGGGTTGTAGGTTTCCCTCCTTGATTATGGTAGTTAAAGAACTAAATAAAATGCATGGAATAAATTTTAAATAGGCTTGTATTTTATTACTCAAGAATTTTGATTTACAAGCATTCGAAATAGAAATAGCAATAGTGCATCAGTATGGATCCCAAAATCTAGGGTGACTAGGCAGGTATATCCTCGATGGGATCGTCCTCGTCGCTGGATATGTCAATGGGAATGGGCGTCCCCACCGGGCTCGGGCTCGGGGGAAAAATGTCGGCCTCTAGGCCCAGTAGCTCAGCTGCTAAGTGTCCTATTTGCATCATCAGTTCGTTATCCTTGTTTTGGAGCGCAACCACTAGTGTTTGGAGTTCGGCTGTAATACCCGTAAATTTTAGAATATAAAAATAGGAATTAATCCAATAGGAGAGAAGGTTTCGTTTCCGAAAACCCGTAGACGCGGAAATGCACGGAAGTCAAAGGACGACGAATTAGAACCCGACGGACCAAAACCGACGGTCTTAGGATTTCAAGCACGTAATCGAATTGAGACGGAATAAATTTATGATGAGAAGCATAATCCGGAAATGACCCGGAAAAATCGAGCGCGAAAACGGGGAAGGATAGAAGTCCGAAAGAGAGGAGAAAAGACCCGACGGATCGGATCGCACGGACCCGCCCGGACCGCAGTCCAGGCGGGAGCCGCGCGCTGGCCGGGCGGGGTTTGGCCAAAAGGCGCGCCAACCCCGCGTGGCTCCCCAGGATCATGCAAGTTACGCGTTTTCGGCGATTTCTTACCATAATCCGACCCCCCGACTATGGAAAGAAGATTGTGAACGGGGGAAGGAGTATTAGGACGAGTTAGGGTTAATTCCCACCCCAATTGTCAGCCTCCATTCACCCCATTCTCTCCCAAACTCTCCCAAGCCAAAACACTCCCCCGACGAACTTCCGACGAGCTTCCGGTGACCTCCCGACGACCAACGACGACCGTAGAGACGTGTAGATCAAGGATCACAGTCCTTAGATCATTGGTAAGTCGTTCTTAGAGTTCTATTTAAGTTTTTGAACCCGAAAACTTGATCTAACGTTGGATTTCTTCGTCCGATTCGAAATCGTGGCCAAAGTCGGAAGCTTGACGTTGAGGAGATCCGTTCGTAGGATTTTGGACGAGCCAGCGACCTTAGGACGACCCAAACCTCTCTATCACTGTAAGTTGAGCCTTCCATATCAATACGGGTGATTTCGGGGCGTCCGGTATAGGCGTAATGTAACGAAACGTAAAAATCGAACTTAAAAACCCCATCTTGCGCAGTTTCTGTAATCGGCCTAAAACCCATATTTCGAGGATTCAATCCGAAAAACTCAAAACTAGACTTTTAATCCTAACACATAAATCTAGATTGTGTAAAAATTTCAGCCATTTTCGTTAACGTTTGCTATTTTAAATCGCATCGAAAAGAGACTGCTTTGACAAAACGTGTGGAAATCTGTCTAGGAATATGTTCGAACTTAGTGAATTTATTTCTATAGTTTCTAGTCCGATTTGATCTTTACAATCTAAATGAAAGTTGTAGATAATCATGTCTAGTATGTGCATATTAAATTTCAGAAATTTTGGAGTCCATTTGATATGTTAAAAAGTCGAGATTTTGAACTGTGTCAAACCTGAGTTCGGACAGTTTTCTGATTGCATGATAAAATCGATTTTTGACATGTTTCCTCAACTTATTTCGAAAAAGTTAAAACACGAAAGTTGTTCGTTAGGGTGTTTTGCATAAAGTGTGAAGATTTCAGAATTTTCGGGCTTGAAACGGATTTTTAAATGAGAAAGGCGCAAACTGTGACGCCAAGATACTTTTAAATCGAAGAGTTTTGAAATTTCGAAACAAACGGTCAAAGATTTGAAACACGATACATCTACACTTTTGAAAAACCCCGATACATTAAATCTAAACGATACATGAGATACTTGGTGGAGGGTGAGTGCTCTGCAGGGTGCCCCTCTAGCCTTTTCTCTTCGGGCCTATAATGGACGAGAGAATTTGATGAAATATTACGCCAGTTGGCGGGAGATATATGGCCTACTCTCTCGGGTTGTCCGTATGGATTTCTCGAGGCTCCGGAGTGTTACTGGGTATGGCAGATACGGCTGCGGCCGCCGGATCACCGGCTATACAAGATACTTACGACACGGCTGCGGCCGCCGGATCACCGGCTATACAAAACACTGAGAAATGGTTTCGTAACGGGGGAAATAAAAGATTTAATGATTTTAAGTATTTATTTATTTTTGCATGTCTTTAAATTATGCATTTAAATTATGTCTTTAAATTTCATGGCATGACTAAATTATTATTGTAGATTAAATGCATGTTTTAATACACAATTAAGATTATTATTTCCTTTAAATTTTGTGAATGCATGTTAGGAGTGAAATTTGAAATTATCTAATTAAATCCCTTTATTGCTATGTTAGGAGCGACTTACTCAGTATTTTATATACTGATAAAATTGTTGTATTCTCTTTTTATTTCAGAGTACGGAGATGATGCATAGCATGTGCATTGGGGATGGATTATTAAACATTGTTTATTTGCTTTTTTCGATACTTGCATAACGGGCATGTAAACCCCGAGTTTTGGCCATGTCGGCCCATTTACATTTTTCCGCTGCAATATATATTTACTACTATATGTGTGGATGACACTTATTATTTTTACATAGATTCCGGACTTGTTTTAAATCTTTTGCAATACCTATAGCCTTGCATCTCTTTGGCAAGCTCGGAGAGTCCGTGTCTTGCTAGAGAGATGTGGCGGTGACATCCCGGCCTGGGTTATCAAATCCGGGGTGTTACATCGGCGACTTGGGCCTTGAGTTGGGTTATTTCGTGATGGTCAGCTTCCCTAAGATTTCTCAGATAGTCCACGTTACTCTCTAGATGCCCCACTCGAGCTTTGAAGTGATTGACATGCTGTTGGGACTCGAGGTATGCATTGGTCAGTTTCATCATCAGGTTGGTCATGTTCGCGTTCGGTTCAGCCATCTATTGTCAACAAGGTAGGTTAGAGTTAGACGTTTCTCAGGCAAAGTTAAGGTATGCATAAATTTAAATCTATATGCAACATGCAAGTGCAAGTCCCTTCCCCATAAAAATTTAGTTTAAAATAAATTGCTAAAGGTTGGGCCTCTATAGTGGGCCAAAATTTAATATTTCTTGGGCTAAGATTTGGCTATGTAAAAAGGATTATAGATTTTTGGGCTAAAAATAGTACTAGTAGTCAAATAAATAATTTTAAAAGAAATAACACTTGGGCTTAAAAATATTGGTTTAAAATAATAGTAGTAGCTTTAAAAATTTTCCGGGCTCTGATACCAACTTGTAACACCCCGGATTTGATAACCCAGGCCGGGATGTCACCGCCGCATTTCCCTAGTAAGACACGGCTTCCCGAGCTCGCTAAGGAAATGCAAGGCTTGTGGGTATGAAAAAGATTTAAAAACATTTCAAGATCTAGTCCGGAAATTTATAATACTTAGTACGATAGTAGAAATTATCACGTACGGAAAATAAATAAAGTAAGTGCAGCGGAAAGTAAAATCACGGCCAACATGGCCAAATCCTCGGGTTTAACAGACCCGGTAAAAACAGTACGATGCAGAAATTTAAAATGTCCATTATGATTTCCCCCAAGTGCATATGCAATGCGTCACTCGACGTACTCTGTAAGAAAAAGAAATGACAACGGTTGTCAGTATAAAAATATACTGAGTAAGTTAATCCCTAACTACAAATAAAAGGGGTTACAAGTGTTTAAACTAAAGATTTCGCTTACCGTACGAGAATTTAAAAATACATGATTTATTTGCAGCAGAAAAACATGATTAAAGAACTTAATTTTAAAAGCGTAATTTAAAGCATAATTTAAGATGCACAAATTTTAAATACATAATTAAAGACAGGATAGATACGATTTAAGCATAATGAAACACTCACACGAGTCTTTTACTTTTCATCCCGTAAACTAAGAAGAGGACACCATACCGGGAGATCACTAACGAGGCAATCTCAACATAGGACCACTAACGAGGCAGTCCAAACAATGGGAGACCACTAACGAGGCAGTCTCAAAGATAGTAGGACCACTAACGAGGCGATCCAAAAAGATAGTAGGACCACTAACGAGGCGATCCACAAATACAGCGCGCGAGATCACTAACGAGGCAATCTCAGATAGTAAGGAGACCACTAACGAGGCAGTCTCAAAGATAATGATAGTATGAAGATCGGCTCAGCCTAGTGAACGGGATTTTTCGAAAGTTCGTATTTCAAAGTTATCAAAGGATCGATATCGCGTTTTCATAGTTCGAGTTTTCTCAAGTTCGAAAAATCCTATTCGAGGCAGTTTACGCCTTTCTTAATTTAAAATTCGTCCTTTCTCCAAAAATTCTGAAACTTGGCCAGTAATTCAAAAACACACATACGAACAACTTTCATGTTTTAAGTTTTTGGAAATAAGGTTCCGAAGTGAGTTGAAATTTGAGTTTATTGCAAAGAATAATTTATGTCTTAAAAACTGTTTTCGTCACAGGTTCGTGCGACGCCGATTAAAAATTCATTTCAAAACCAATCGATGTGAAATTTTTACAGTAACTACACGACACATTAAGGAACAACTTTCATGTTTTAAGTTTTTGGAAATAATGAATTCTTGGTACTCAAAAATCGAGTGCAACTCACTGCATACTCATGGCCCTTAAAACGAATTCAAAACAGTTCTAAAAACTTGGCCGTTTGACATATCAAATGAACACCAAAATTCGTGAAATTTTGTAGGCATAATCTAGACACAATTATCTACAACTTTTGTTTAGGAATGCAAAGTTAAATCATTCGAAAAATAGGTGAAAAACATGCATCAAGTTGAATGAAGGAATCTGTCACAGATTTGAATCGTTCGATTTGATACAGAAAGTTCATGGCGAAAATTGGGATAGCAAAACTTAATGTCAATGGCTGAAATTTGGCCACAAGATAGATAAAGGTGTTAGGAACAACTTTTATGTTGAAAAGTTTTCGGTTTGAATTCCCGAAGGTCGAGTTTTTGGCGAGTCTTTAAAATTGGACGAAAATAGGGTTTTTGAAAACCGATTTTTGTTACAAGCCTATATCTCGAGATTTAAACAACAAACAACCACGAAAATTTGTGAGTAAGGTTTTAACTTACTTAGAATGATGATAGGGTCGCTGGATTGGGTTTCCGGATGTCCTAGGGTCACGACGAACGGCCAACTTCTCCGATCGCTTTTTGTTCGTTTTCCGACGTGAAATCGTAGTAAGGAAATAGTGTTAGAATTCGAGTTTCAGAGACTCATGGACTGATGGAACGATATATTAAGACTTACCAAGGTTCTATGAAGCCGTGGCTCAGTCCCGTTCACCTCGTCGTCGCCGGAAAGTTCGCCGGAAAGCTTCGTCGGGAGGGTTTGGCTTGGAGAGGGAGTTTGTAAGTATGGTGGGGATAGGTTTTCTGTGGGATTAGGGTTTTGAGGCTCCCCAGCCGCCCCTAAGCCTTCCTTAAGGCTGGGATTTGGTTTCCCTCGAAGGGAGTTGTAATTTCGGCAAGAAAATCACCCCCGAATGGAAAGATTACACCTTCAGCCCCTCTGGCGCGGAGGTGGCGCGCACCCACCCCTATGGCCGCGCGGAGCACGCGTGCCAGGCCTGGCGTCGCGACGCCTTTGGCCGCGCGGCGGCGCGCGGACAGCGCGGGCCGGCCGGACCGGCCGGTTCGGCTCCGCGTGTTCCGTCGGGTCTTCCCTCGCTTTCCCCTATCGGTTTTCTACGTGTTAGCTCGATTCCCTGGGGCGTCTTCGTTGCGGAATCTTCTCCTTAATCTTGTTACGAGTCCGGCTTATCGCTCGCAACATTCTCGGGTCCTACTTAGCCTAGTCTAAATTGGTTTCAACATCTCCTATCGTCCTTGTGATCTAATTCGTTATGTATTTTGTGATTTATTTCGTGACTGAACTTAGAAATTAGTTCTAAGCTGCCTACGTACCCTGTGAAGGGATCAAGTCATGACGTAGTTCAAAACAATTTGAATTTGTTTTTCCTCGGGTGTTACATTTGGTCCGTCGAGTTCTAATTTGTCGTCTCTTGACTTCCGTGCATTTTCGCGCCTACGGGTTCTCGGAAACAAAACCTTCTCTCCTATTGGATTAATTCCTATTTTTATATTCTAAAATTTACGGGTATTACACACTCAAATTCCCTAAGGGCAAGAAACGTGAGTTTAAAAAGAATTATAATAATACTAACAAAAAGTCCAAAATAGAATGTTGGAATATTCGAAAATCTGGACACTTTAAGAATGATTATCATGCTAAGAAGAACAATAATGGTGCTAGCAAAAGTGGTGTTGAAAAGCGTCCTATCAACTCTTCCTAAGGCCAAAGTATAATTCTGGAAAAATTTTTTGTATTACGAATTATGGAGCGTCTCTAACTTCCTAAGAACTTGTTGAATCAAAAGATAATTTTCTTGCGTTGTGGATTGACTCGGGAGCCACGTCTCATATGTGTAAATATCACTGTTGGTTTAAAGAATTTCATCCAGTGGATTATAGTCAATCGTGTACTTGAGCGATGATCATTTTGCTGTAATCAAACGACGTGGAAACATGATGTTAGAGTTTAGCTCTAGGAATAGAATTACTTTAAGTAATGTTCTCTATGTGCCTAAGTTAAGAAAGAACCTAGTTTCTGGTTCTATTTTAAATAATTCGGGCTATAAACTTTTATTAGAGTAAACATAGTTCGTATGTAGGATTTGGGTACCTTTGTAATGATATGTTATGTTATATTTAATTAATATTTCTACTGGTTTAAATACTATTTGTATTGTTTCCAATCCAATCGAGACAATACTACATTCTGGCATGCACGTTTGGGACACGTTAATTATAACGTTTGCGCAACATGTCCAAAATGAAAATGTTTTGTGCCTTTGACATGCAAAATCTTACATGTCAAATGTGTGCTTTTACCAAAATTACACGTCCACCTTTGAAAGGTGTTACAATGGAATCAATGGTGCTTGAGTCGATTCATAGTCATTTGCGTAATCTTCATTCCACACCTTCACTGGGAAATAAAAAAGTATTTATCGACTTTTATTTATGATGCGACGAGGTTTTATTATGTATACTTTTTACATGCTAAGAATAAAGTCATGAATAAATTTAAAATTTATAAATAAAAAACTGAAGTCGAACTTCAACTTGGAATGGCAATTAAGAAATTGTGCACAGGAAAAGAGGTGAATATTATGATCCCGTGTTCTTTCAATCTGTAGGGATGATTCATGAAACCATAGCTCCCTATACCCCTCAACAAACTGGTTTAGCTTAAAGAAAAAATCAAACACTCAAATAAATACTTCCTCGGTCTCGTTCTAATCGCCACGTTTGACTTTTTGACACTATTCACTTTTTAACTTTGACTCAAATTTTTATCATAGTTATGCAAGAAAAATATAGTCATGTGATATCTTCTTAGATTCATCTAATCTTTTAGTTTTAGAATATTAAATTTTTATAATTTTTTCTTACACAATTTAAGTTATTCACCCATTAAAAATGTGTATCAACATACGTGTCTGGTGGGTCCGTAGCAAAAACAGTGAGACGGAGGTAGTAGTAAATTTCATGATGTTCACATCACTTTTTGAGTGAAGGCTTTTGGGGTGAAACAATACTTACTGCCTGCTACAACATAAATTGCATTCCAACAAATGAAACAAGTTGACTCCATATGAATTATGATTCAAAAAATGACCAAACCTTATGTATCTATGGGGAATGGGGATGTAGAGTGGTCGTTAGAGTTCCTGAGTCTAAAAGGAAAGCTTTAGCAAAGAAAGGAATTGATTGTATCTTCCTTGGATACACTAAAACGTTCTAACTCATATATGTTCTATATCATAGAATCTAATGTCTTTGTTGCAACTCATACTGTTATTGAGTCATGTGAT